>OY725473.1:2806291-4006291 GCA_963281015.1 Lactarius tabidus
TTTCGAGTCCGTCGCCGTTGGCACGTTGCTGAGATAATTCGTTTGTTTGGGTGCGCATAGCACAGAAGAGCCATGACTACATACTGTGAAACCCACAGCATTGGTATTCCCGAGCCCAGATCATGGCGATTTCTTCGTCGTGAACTGAAGCCGATCACGTTGTCGCAGCATCGACAAGACCAAGCGCCAAGAGACCGTTTTGATAGCCTAGCGCCTGGCTAATCTGTAGTGTAGCAACAGGCAAGTTCCTATCGCACCAAGACAGAATATACGATGGACTACTGACTCGGAATGAGCAGGAATTCTCACAAGAGCACAATCCTCCAGGACGAGACCTCTTAGTGCAACGTTGACTATAGCAGAGGACACCTTCCCGACGGTGACAGCACCGCTGCACCACGACAAACCGCAACTGGTAACCGTGACTACGAGCGCAGCGAAGGTTGAAATCTGGCCCAGGACGATCAGAGTAACCGTCCTTCTCTCGTAATGGGAGGTTGTCATGGGCAATGTGTATTGAGCCTCGACCTCGTCATCTCTAAAACATCCCCGCACGATCGGGTTTGCGGCCATGTGATCTTACAGACCTTACACCTTGTTGTGGGAATTCCGCGCTATAATCACCCTGTTGGCCGTGGTTCTTTCGCATTTTAGCTTTCAGAGTTTTCAAGCCTCCGTGATGATTATAACCACCGGAGTTGAGAGTCATCAATGATCTCGTTAGAGCTGGGCGCCTCTTTGACCTTGACTCAGCGCTGACGATGCACTCTTACACAGCTGCCCGTCAAAGGGACTCACCGGGACATCGCATCTCGTGGCACGCTCAACATACACTCCTACTGCAGTAGGCTGCGTGCCATGGAGTGAACATTCTGCGGTCCGGGTTACGCTACTGCGGATTGGAGGGAACACCTTATCTTGAGAATGGTGCTCTGCCACGACGAATACAATTAACTCTCTCAGCGTGGCGCGTTCTCATTAAGATCTCATTGTCAGTGCTCGTGTGTACCTCATTGGTCGTCGGTGTAAAGCTCACACAATGAGCCACGTCAGACGCCTCTGAGATTGGATTCGATATTGCGAACATGTCTCACACCCTCGCTTAGGGATACCAGGGAATTAACTATTGACAACGAGTGGACATCGCCAGCTACTACAATACACCGCCAGAAAGAGCGACTGGGTGAAAAACCATCGAGCTCAGCTGTCGTCACCACTTCTCTCCAGGAAGACGGAGTTTTACTGGATCTGATCTTCAAGTGCTTGATGCGAGTAGCTCAGATAGTTGTGTGTCGAGACCCATGATGCCCGATGATGGAGATGGAGATAAAGAAAATCTAGGGATAGACAGAAGAGCACTGCGGATACGTAGAAATCAGGTGTTTCATCCATGCCAGAGTCACCAATGGCGAAAGCCGGGCACCAAGGTCTGCAACTTCCGAGCTCGCATAGGGCACGCCGCACGGATGACGATTATGACGAGGAATGAGTTTATTGTGCGAGCCAACATTCCTCATCCGCGGTACCGAAACGAGCGCCAGGAGGGAGAAAGTCAAGATATCCGAAACGGGATTTGATGCGACTCTAACGAAGTCCCCTCAGCAAGGGTTTACCGAAAGAAGTGTTCTCATGACCAACTTGAATGTGGCAAGGTGACACTACTCCCAAAGATGGCTGTTCGGCGAATTCATGGCCAGCGGACTCCCAAAGCCAAGTCTCAATCCCAATCACAAGGGCACTAAAGGTGCCGGCAGTGCGGCCGAACATGACATGGCAATATAGCTGTTGCCAGTCTGTGGCGTACAGTTATGACGACACTGCTGTAAAGTTCGCTGTGAGGGATGATAAGGACAACATTTCAATTGGCTGTCGTTGGGGTGGTATGGATCTTCCTGCCAGTGGTACTGGACACCTCCTCGCACCATCTCGGAGTATCCTAATAGCGCCGAAGCTTAGAGGCTTGCCGTATTGATGACAGCGAAGGGTGGCGAGAAATTAAAACAAATACAGCGCAATAGCCTTGCACGACGAATGGATTGACACAGACTGATGGGGAGACAGCCTGCGTTGCGGTCTGAATACCACTGTCTGCCGGATGCCTGTATGAACAGATCCGCGGTTACTGTGAAACCTTTGGTGGAATCAAGACCTACCAGTGCACCTCATTACTTACACGGGGTGGCACTGAATGGCTGAAAGCAAGACCCGGCGGCAGACAGTGGCACAAAGCATGGAGCACTGCATGGTGACAAAGAATCATTACCCGCGCCACGCTATATACGAGCCGACTCGGAGGGCATTCAAGAGTGACTGCAGCACGCTGGTGCAAGCTCCGCCTCACAATAACATGAATCGGGAAACGGTCGCCGGTGAGTCAGGGACACTACAGTTGTCTGTCTCACTGTAAACACCCGTCATCGCGACTTATTTTTTCTGACTCACATTGTGCCGACGTACGCGTGGTGGCGCGCATGCATGGAGCCAATAACGTGGCAGTCCTTGGTGTGGTTGTGTTTGGTGCAATACTTCCAAATTGGTGCATCTCCCCAGGACAAGCATGTTCGCTCGGGCCAAAGCAACTCGGAATGGATCGCAATTGTTGATGGCATAATGGGGATGGAAGAATGCAGAAGTCTCATTTACAAAAGTGCGATATCTTTGAAACTACACGAACAGGTCCGAGTCGCACAACCCAACGTCCCGAGCTTCAGTAGAAACCCATCGAAGAGTGGAGTATACCGTAAGTAACGTGCGCGCTTTTCGAGACCGCAAGCTCCAAGCCTCAGGCCTCAAGGATTCAGGGCAGGTATTGTCTGACTTAGGCCTCAACCGGATCGAAATCACGCCACAAGCCGGTTATGTGCAGCCGTAGTGTACAGGCAGTGGCCACAGGCAAGCCTGATAGGCGATAGTTAGCTGTGAGTCGAGCTGCGATGTCCACATCGCGTGGCGGTACATTGCCTAGGGTAGCGGAACTAGCAGTAAATGGGAGTCCATCGCAATCTGCGCCAGAGTAGAAGGGTGAGAGGAGATAAAATGGGGTATTGGAGACGGTGGATCACGTATGTATGCAGAAGTAGAAGCCGAGAAGCAATGCGATACTTAGGTGGTCCATGTTGGTCGCGATCGATCTGGGGCGGTAAGGAAGTCGAGGTGGTGCAAAATTGAGTCGTGACCACAGGCTGTGCAAAAACGGGTAGATGGCACCGTGGATCAGGCCGAATGCTGTGATCCGAGCTAACCGCGCGGGAATAAAGGCTATACGATTGTTCTGTGGAGGCAGGACAGACAAAAAAAGATACGAGGATGGGTGAAACCAGTAAGTCGAAGGACATTTTGGAGAAGTAAGTGGATAGGGGAGATGCTATCTCGGAAGAGCAGGAGACTGACTACGGAATATGGATGATGTACTAGACCAGGACACAGTTGAATCACGAGGATGGAAAAGGGAAGACGCCACTATCAAGGTTCAGACGGAGGTCCCGGGTCCGAGTTCGATCGGGTGTTACGTAGGTGACATGTGACACGTAACTTGTGACGCGGTGTGACGGTGTTCGGTGACTCCACCTAGTCAGTGGATGTATACGCCCCGCCCTTAAGTTGTCCCCCTATAAACAGACCCCCCCCTTGACTCCTCGAACTGACTCCCCTCCCCATCTTCTGCACAAAATCCTTCGGTTATTGTCGCCGAAGCACCTGATTCACAGTCAACGCGGATAGCCCAGCCTCTCTGACAGGCTGGTCATCCCTCTCTGATCCTTCCGTGGTCAAAATGTCTGCTGTAGCGTCAATACGACTCGTTCTGCTTCCCAACCCAAGCCTTGCCGTCATTATTACTCCCTCTAGTTCCGTCCTTTCCAACACCCGTATTCACACTTCTTCGATCTATGGTACCTCTGTTTAAATAATCTCTTACCTGCAGCTTTACTTCCTCTTTCTCCGCCTTCGTTGCCACCACCGCTCAGATCCTTCACCACCACTCAACCTCCATGCAAGTTGTCTCCCACTCTTTGACCCACCGTGGGCCTAGTGCTTCTCGCACTCGGACCCGGTGGCAGCCCTATGCCTCTATCCAACCTTCTATGCGAACCCCCTCGAGTGCACACTTGCATACCCCAGCATCGTCTTCATCATCATGTGTATCAACACCCGCTCCAGCTCACCACTCAATATGCGATCCAGATATTCCAAAGCCACTTCCCCCCTCTCGGTCTCGAACAAATAGCCTCTCTATCTCGCAACCCTCGAAGGATATTCGCGAAGTCCATAAACATAAGTATGTCACTGGCCTAGTCGGTGAGTGAACTCACGCCATATTCCCGCTCCGCGGCTATGCGGCAACTCGGCAGGACTTCTGTTAACATGCGTTTCCCTTCGCCCAGATGCTGCCGTCAGATCACTGTGGGAGATCTGGAATCCCAACGATATTCCCATGGCTTTCTTGACCCAAGCGCCATCAACTTCGCCGAATAATATCCTTCCCCTTAATGGACCGTCTAATTCGCCCGTCCTCATTGGACACGTGCAGCAACTTCCTTCTCCGATTACACCCCCCTTCCTACAAAGCACAGCTTCCTCTCCCCACGCTAGCACAGGACGTAACCTCTCTCGGGCGGTAACGCTCACTGACCTTTCTTCTACCGATCAAGCTCGAGTCAACGCTACTCCGCTGAAGACTTTCGTGCATGAGGTTTTGCGTCGATCACGAACTTCGTGTAGCGTGCTCCAAACCGCGCTTTGTTACATTGAAGCTCTTCGTTCGAAGGTACCAGAACTGGTGCATCAAGAACGAACCGGAGAAGGAATTCGCGGCGAGGTAGATCAGAGCGACCGGATTGTCTCTTCAGATGACCCCCGATTACCAACAGAAGTCAGCATTGATGAGAACATCGAACCAGGGCACCTTGTTGGTGCAGAAACCCACTTTGACGACAATGCGCCAGCAACCGTCCGCATGTTGGACGACAACTCCCTTACGGTACCCGAAGCTTCGAGCTGGCAATCTGGCAGCGACGGAGAGAAGAAAGTGCGCTCACATCCCGAAGATCTACCCTCTCTCCCCCCCCTCCCATCGCCATTGTTGTGCCCCCGTCGGACATTCTTGGCGTCGCTGATCCTTGCGTCTAAGTTCATGCAGGACAAGTGCTACTCTAACCGCGCGTGGGCAAAGCTGGCAGGTCTCCCGGCACGGGAGATAGGCCGCTGCGAACGTGCTCTCGGCGAAGCTCTTGGGTGGAGATTGTGGGTTGGAAAGACGCCAGCACACCGCGCGTTACCGCGCAGCCAAAGCGTGGGCGATCTGTGTAGCAGTCGTGCTAGCTTTGCTAGTTCCTCCGCAGACGCCTTCTCTGGCACTGCTGGCGCAGTACGGCGCAACAACTCTCTGCCCGATAATGCCCTCTCGTTCTGCTCAACGCTTCCTTTCAGCCTTTCCTCTACCGTCCCTCCAAGCATGCGGATGCCTACTCCCGAAAGTGAATATTCGCCAACACCTACTCTCAACGTTTCGCCTGCTGCTACCGATGCGTCTTCCGATAGTCTCAGCAGTGAGGAACGAACTGTTCAAATGACCTTCGTAGACCACGTGTCCGATCCCGACAACTTGAAAACTGCCAACACTGCAGTCTTGCCGGCGCTCGCGTATGCGTACGCGGGCGAGGGCGGGATTATGCGGGCGTGGAACGGATTTGCGTGGAATGGAGGAGGGCCTGGCTCTGGCTGGATCCGTGGTGAAGCTGAATCTCTGTCCGTGCAATATTGACTTTTTCTTTCGCCTCGACTATCTATTTGCGCTCGGCCTCAGTTCTCGTATCTATCTTCTTCTGTTTCTTATTTTGTGTCTAGCGTGAATCTCACGCTTGTAACTGTGTACCATACGTACTTAGAGATTGAGGTGCTATATCCGCGGTCGCTGTTAGCAGTTTGGGTTTTCATGGTTGGGAGGGTCATAACGGACGTTTCGCGAGCGTTCCGTTGATGTCTTTTGTTCATCTGTCGTCAGAAGTCCCATACATGTCTTACTGTAACTAGTATCACTTGGGTGAAGTCGCCTTTTGCATTACGCTTGCCCGTAAACGTCCGTGTGTTGCTGTAGCCATAAAGCCGCACGCCAGCTGGGGCTATCATTACGTGTAGATTATCAGTGGAATAGTACGTTCTGGCATACGGACATCGCCTTTATCGGGATGTCTCGCTTCACGAGGCGGTGTCTGGGTGACGAGGGCGTCATCAGCTGAGGAGAACACCAAACAAGGCATTTTGAATTACCCGGACCCGGGTTGTTGCGAACGGCGCAAATGCGGGGGCTGGCCAAATCGGGCAGTCGGTCTCACGGATTTTCAGACGCATCTTGGATTGAGTCCACTGTTTTCGAATTGTATTCGAAACTTGTGGATGTCTCAGCAACAATCCGCTGCTAAGCCTTCGCTCCAGGGCGTAAGAATCAAAGCTAGAAAAGGCGCGGTCAAAGCGCACGCGAAACACGAACCTACAGGTACATCACGGCGCTCTTTTTTTCCCTGCACCTACTTACCCCATCGGCCTCATCAACTCACACTCTCTAGTATTCAGAGATCAGGTATACAAGCACCTGGAAGCCATCCCCAGTGGCGACTTTGACGCAGTTACAAACAAGCTCATCCAAGCCGGCTCCACCTTAGAGTTCCTCAAGTATTCTGATGCCCTCTTCGACATCCTTATTGTTGGGGGGCTTCTCCAGCCTGGCGGCTCGTACCTTGACGCAGATGGTCCCACGTCGCCATTCTCACTCTTCCAGATCAAGCTGCCCTCTGAACCCGAAGACATAAAGAAGTTTGTCGAGGTCCTTAACAAACTAATCAGGAGGTGAGATCCAGTCCTCCAATCTCATCGGAATCGCTGGGCTAACTCGGAAGCTGTCAGATACAAATACCTCCAGAAGCCTCTCGAGGAGAACTCGCTTCCGACGCTCTTGCAATATGCCAACAAGTGGCAGCCAGAGCAGAGGGAACGATTTGCCACGACAATCGGACTTCTTCTCGCACAGGGCCTCACAAGCGCTGCATGCCTGCAGAGTCTGACGCGGGACCACCTCGTCAAGAATGGTTGGTACCTCTCTTCTCTCCTTTCACACCCTTTCCCTGATCTACGCCACTTTTCTTTTTTAATGAAGACATTTCGGTGAACGTCCTGACGGCGATCCTGCGGGCCTACCTTGCCGAGACGACGATGGAGCATCTCGCTGGCGCGCTCAAGAAGGGCGGGATCAAGGACCTGCTCTCTTTCTTCCCTCCCAACAGGCGCTCGGATTCTGTACTGGATGCACACTTCCGTGGCGCCGGCCTCTCGCAAGTCGCGGACTGGTGGACCCGCAAGCAGAATGCTGTCATCAAGGAAGACATCGCCAAGGCCATCAAGGAGTCCTTCGAACACGAGGACCAGCCTTTAGATGTGCGTGGTTTGTTTACCTTATCTATGCGTCCTTGTCTGAAGCATAAAGGTTAGACCGTCGCGGCAGTGAAAGCTGTTGTCGAGGAGAGGCCTCTCCCCGAATCCGATGTTGTCGTGAGCCTCTGGCAAGGACTCATGGCACAAGTCGACTGGAGCGCAGCCCGCCCAGACCAAATCGAAGGACTTGCTCTCCGCGAAGTTACAGTGCGCGCCAACCGTCCTATCATCTCCTCACCCGATGGCTAAATCGTGACTAGCGTTACACACCTATTATCGAGCCGTTTTGCACGGGCCCCAAGACAGAAGTCGCCCTTATCAACACGGTGCAGGTGCACTGCTACGAGGATACACGTATTAGGAAAGCGTTCCCGCAGATACTGAAGGTTCGTCGTCCCTAGCCGATCGGTGTCATAGACATGCAAGATGAGATGTGCTCGCAGGTCTTGTACAACAAGGATTGTGTGTCTGATCAGGCGATCATATATTGGCACCAGAAAGGCTCGAAGCCCCAAGGTCGCCAGCACTTCCTCACGGCCACCGAGAGCCTGGTGAAGGTACGATTCCCGTCGTCAATGGCACCCTTTTATCCATTTCTGACTCGCGGACGACCAGTTCTTGCAGGAGCAGGAAGATAGCGAGGAAGAGTAGACGTGTGTTGTAATTTTACGTTTAGTCGTGTTACCGTACTGCAGATCGGGCCCACCGAGGCGTTCAGACTTTAACGTGACAGGAGCTTTTTCTGGATGTATTCGCTATTTGGCGATAGGCCACCGAATGAACCGGGTTCAAGTCAAAACGATATTATTTTCATTGTTGTCGTCATCGGCCCAGACACCAATAGTTACACGAACAACGGAACAGACAAGAATGGGGATAAAACCAATGCTCCACCCAACAATTGTGACACTTCAAGCTTCAAGGTCCAAAAGAGCAAAGAAAAGTCAAGTTTGGGTAGGATTAACCTATCGGAATGAAGAAATGGACGACCCGACAAGCGGCATCACAAAAATACAACCCATTTTTTTTTCTCTTTAACAATCAAGGGCGGGGGTAAAACAAGGGCACCAAAATCAAGCGAGGGCGGGCAAACAAGACAAACAGAACAAGAGACAAAGAAGGAAATTGTTGTTTTATGGTTCAGTAACCATCTCGGCTACCACCCAAAGTGGGCCGTTCGTTGGAGTGGTGTTTGTCCCCTGCGGGGGCACCCACATTCATTTCTAAAAAGAGGATCCGAGACGCGGTTTCACCACGCTTCAGGCATGGCTGCGAATTCGCCCGGCCACCCGGTTCCGCGGCTGAGATTCATGAAGATCCCTTCGGAGCCGTTGACGGGCAGGCCGAGATCCGTCAGGCTCTGCTCTTGCAACCAGACGGGGATGTCCGCGGCCTGCAGCGCAGGAGGCGCGGGTGCGCCCTGGGGGAAGTGCAGCCCGAGCTCTTCCATCGTGATCGGCGGAGGAGGCTGCTGCGGCGCTACCAATTGCTGCGGCGGTGCGTGCGGGTCGGCGAAGGGCTGGCCTTGGGGCTGTCCGCCGAGCACCATCGCGTCGCCGGGACCTCCTGGGTGGGCGAGGCCTACCTTGCGTCGGAGGTTGGCAAGCATGACGCGCAGCGTGAGTGCGTATCTGTTTTGTGAAAATTTCATTAGTTGATAATCAAGGACGTGAAAGATATGGGAGAGGCGACGTACCGTTCGGCAGCGACGTCCGAGAGCAGCTGTGCGAGCTGCTCGACTTGACTGGTGATGGAGCCAAGATCGAGCTCGCCAGGGAAGAGATTTGCCATTTTCAACAGGAACAGCCCTGAGAATGCGGCCGTGACGAGGCCGTCGTGCACCGCGTAACGGAGAGCGGCGCGGTAATCCTGCGAGCAGAGGAAGATGGACAGACAGTTGGAGGCGGCGTCTTTGGCCTGGAATGCGAGCTCGCGCTGTTCGAATGGCATTTTGTCCCAGGAGACGCCGCGAAGAGCGACGCAGACAAGCCAGAGTTTCGCATAGTGGAGCTCGCCAGCAAGAATTTTCACGAGCAAGGAATCCTCATCCATAGTTTGTCCTAAGAGGTCAAATACGTTAACGAGGTAGACGAGTGAGAGATGATGACGTACGGTGCAACTCGTCGCAGTCGCGCCACCACTTGTCCAGCGCATCACTTGCCCGACGAATGAAGGCGAGAGTGTTGTGGTTGACTTGTCCATTCACGGACGTCAATGTCTCGTAGATTTGTGCTTGGAAAACGAATCCTGCTTAACTATCCGATCGGTGGTAGATTAAGAAGACTTACTTTTCTGAGCGATGAGTTCGACAAGAGAAATAAGTCGGACATCGGTCCCGGACGACATTGGGTGGCTGAGCAGAACGCGGCAATGCCTTATGGAGCTCTCATCCCTCAGTACGATTGGCCTTCCTGTTCCCAAGCTCATCCTATATGCAAAATAATTTTGGGTCTAGTTTGGTAAATGGGAGAAAGTGACAAGACCCACTGGTGATCAAACCAGTAGAGGCACAACCAGATGCGTGAGGAGACGACAAGGTCGCGTTCCTCTTCCTCAGTGCGTTTCTTTCCATTGGTATCCGCAAGCTTTTCGAGCGCACGATGCAAGCCCAGATCAAGGGCCATGCGCATTGCGTGGCCGCTTGGCAGCCAGCCGTTCGTGCTCCATGCAGCGAGGAGTAACATCCCTGTGTATCGAGACTTGATCCAACGCCTCCTGCGCCGGAATAACTGGGTAACTTACCTTGCACAGCCTCCTTGCGTACCACGGGTCCGAAAAGTGAAGAGCGGGCTATGCCTTGCGCCTCCTCTAACGCCTTGTAAAATGATGGGGCGGGTGGATTGTTACCGCTCTTGATTTTCCCAGCAACGGCAAGGATGGCATCAAAAGTCCAGGGGGAGCGTTCCATCAAGCCTTCATATGTGTCGTAGGAAACATCAAAGATGGGAATGAAGAGGTGACATCCCGAGAAGAAACTAGACAGTATAATGAGACAAGTTCTACCGAAAGTAAGGCAACTTACATGTGAAATAGCTCCTTGGCTTCAACATCAGAAACCAGTCCCTGCGATGTGCTTTGTGAGCGCGTGTGAAACCCATAACGGTTTTAGAACAATTCACCTTCTCTACGACGTGAGGAAAGGCATTGCGAGGAATCGGCTCAGTCCTCTTACGTTTTTTGACCCTATGGTATGGTCAAAAGCCGCTTTAATCTAAGCTGCGCAATGAAACTAACCGTGAAGCGGAGAAGGAAGGGGCAGCTGCCGCTTCGGCAGCCGCATTCGCGAGACCTTGCAAAGCTTCAATTGGGGCGTTGATGGAGGACCTTGGAAGGGTTTCCTCAGATTCGTCCTCGGAAGAAGCGGCGGTGCTGGTAACTATCCCATAGGTAGCAAACTTATGGGGCTAATGTCTCCGTAAGTGCAAGCCGAAAGAATGAACGTTAACCCACGGGTGGAGCAAAGCCTGGTAAAGCGGGGAAGGTGCGTTGCCCCGGCTGCGCTGGGGGGCGCTGATCCTGCATAAGGGCTGGATCATACTGAGGATCGAGCCCAGTGCGAGTCCCGGACACATTCGTGACGTATCCGGGACCCTCCCGAAGCGTCTGAGGATAAATGGGAGGAGGTCCCGGGGGCATGACGCCGGGAGCGCCCGGTTGGGTGACGGCAGCAAGAATACGATCCAAAGAAGTCTGAAGACCAATCATTTGACTTTGCATGACCTTGCAAAGGATTACAAATGAAGGGGGAGCAGGAAAATGAAGACTCTACACTCACAACATACTGGCCTTCAAGACGAGACAAACGTCTGAGAAGGAAGGTGTAAGAAAGGGGCAGGTGGCGAGACGACAGGGGGATGAAAGGCGAGACTCACTCGACGCTGGCAGTGGAGAGAAGCTGACCATTCTTCTTCTCTGGTTTCTCGAATACGCAAGGCTGACCGCTCAGTTGACAGCGACGACAAGGAGCCTGAACGTTGTTAACCCGGGCCGGGGCGGTAGAGACGGGCCAGCGGGCGCGGTGAGCGGGACGGGGGACGGCGCGGACTGATAAGTTACTGACCTCTCCTTCACATCTATTCTTTCCTTTGCGACAGGCAGTACAGGCGCGGGCACCGCGCTTTGGGATGTGACCGGGAGTTGCGCCCGAGGCTGTCGATGACTCGTCCATGAGAGGAGATTGTTGATGGGTATGCGCTCTTCGTCGTTTGGACGGAATCACTGGACTAGCAAGAGTAGAGTCTGTAGGGGACAATGACATGGAAGAAGGGGGGAAGTACCCTGAGGAGGGGCCGACGATGAGTGTGTCTCCCGTGTTGCTGCCTTGGAAGGACTTGACCGTAACTCGCTCACTCGCTCACCCACTCACAAACTTCGGACACCCGGCCCTCTTATCGGCCCGATCGAACACCGCCCGCCGAATCCTTCCGCTCGATGTTCTCACGCTTCTCATCTCTGCTCAACAAATATAGCGCACGCTGGTGCATACTGCCACGCGGGACGATCCTTTTTCAAGCAACATGTGGGCAAATATTCGAAAAAGTGGAGCGACGTGGATCGCTTTAAAAGCTGGCACATGTCCTGGGGCTCTTCGTTATCTTTTCTAACAATGAAAATTTCCATCACTCTCCTGTTCTCTGCTAGTTCCTTGTTCATTCCGGCGATGGGGCGCACCTTCACCGTCACTAATCACTGCCCATTTACTATATGGTACCTCTCTGCCTTTATGCGTCAACTGCGTCATTCTTACCCGCATTTTTTCAGGCCTGCTGTAGGTATCCTCTCTGGAACAACGCGATTTCCCAGAATTCACTACGGGCCAGATTTTCACGGACTTGAATGTTGGCACAGCAACTCCCAGTCAACCAACTGGGTATGTTTCAAGTCTCTTCTGTCGTCGGCTTCACCCCTGACTGAATCTGTAACAGTTGGGCTGCTGCTGCCTCTTCCTCCGTTTCGTTCTCCGTGCCAGATGGCTGGAAAGCCGGCCGTATCTGGGTATCTATCCCTCAATTAATGTTGGTTGGCTACTGACAGCTCCGTATCCCAAGGGTCGCCGTGATTGCGATTTTAGCACTAATCCTGGCCCAAATTCTTGTCTTGATGGAGGTTGCAACGGTGGACTACTCTGTGATCCACATACCGGAACAGTGAGCCTATTTAAAGTAATTCACCTACCCCTGGAAAGCTAACATCCTTCAGGGCGTTCCTCCTGCCACCCTTGCCGAATTTACATTGAGCACCGATCCTACTGTAGCTGATTATTACGATAGTCTGTGGTCGACGGTATATACTCCTTCAAGTCTTTTTTAATTCTCCCTTTCGCAGTTTCTCTCGTGGATGGCTATAACTTGCCCATGAGCATCACCAATAACGCAGGCTGCGGCGTCCCCCTGTGTGGTGTTGACCTTGGCCCGAACTGTCAGTCCTCCGATAAAATCTCTCATGACTTCTCGCTCGACCTTACTGTCAACAGGCCCCGCACAACTCAAAGGACCATTCGACTCGACTGGGTTCCCTGTTGGGTGCAAGAGTGCCTGCGAAGCAGGCCTTGCGCCAGACCCGACCAACGACCCAAATTGTTGTACAGGAAGATACGACACTGCTGCAACCTGTCCGTCTTCGGGCGTACAATATTATTCTTACTTCAGTAAGTCTCTTCCAGCACACTCACATACGCTATTGAATTTGACGGAATCTCAGAATCAAATTGCCCTGATACATACGTGTATGCTTATGATGAGTCCAGCGGCACTGCACTTTTCTCGTGTGCCTCGTCAAACCAGGCGGATTATACCATTACGTTCTGCCCTTAAATTAAAGGCGATATGGCTTCCATTCAACCCATTCAGTTTTTCGAGTAGGCCTAAATATAAATCGCAGCGCTTTTTTTTTTACACGATGGTGTCGGTGTCATACCGCCTTTGATTCGTAGCCTTGCATCCGGTTGGTCATTCAAGTTCAAACACAAACACCCGGCCGAGGAGGTAGTTGGGAAAATTTCCGGTGATAATAAGCACAGGTGTGTGAATAAGTTCAAATAGATCTCATGAGAGCGATTATCGATGAAACCTGGTGCTAAAAAGGCGGTCCAACAAAGTAGTAAATTCGAGCGCTTCTCGGAATTTTTATCCGACATACTACCCTTGCCGTCGCTATTTCCAAGCCTGTAATGCACTGGCACTCCTCTATGTCTCTAGGATCTACCTCAATATTGTCTTGGTTATCAATCAGTGACCTGGGCTACTCGATAGGCCGCAGGCGGAAAAGATGTGCGCTCAGCTCGGCCGTCTCTCAGAGGGGTTGTGGGTCTTTTTTCTTCTTTCGCCCTGCTGGCACATGTTGATCACCTCGTTTGTCCTCTATTTAGCGAAAATTGTGTGGCCCTCGGGCTGTTGATGACACACCGGTTAATTGTTCATCACACCACTGCAGCACAGGGAAAAGTGCTCAATTATGTGCAGCATGTCCTGTTGGCTTTGTCACACTGTTGTGTGTGTGTAGATAATACTATTTAAGGGCAGGATAGCAGTGCATTATACTGTATTAGTATTACAATTACAGGTAATGGCAATATGACAAGAATACAAGGTTTGACTCTGACAAGCCTGGTTCACATTTCAAACCAGTCATCATCCCCAACATCTGCAAAGCTATTTTTGATCTGCACAAATGTCAATCACTATGATAAGGAAAGAAGGTTCCAAGCTCACCCAATGGAACAGAATCCCAGCCAATACATCAGGCCATGGCTTTGCAATTTGGAAAGGTATGCGTGATTGGAACTCCATTATATCAGAGCGCCTGTACTTGGCTCCATTCCCATCAACATTCAGGACAAGGATCACAAAGATCCATGAATGGCCATCAGTCAGTGCACCACGGAGTGTGTTCATCCTGGGATACAATGGTAAATTAGAATAAAGCTGGTTTTCTGGAAAGGACAATACTTGAGTTTTTTTGCACATGCAAACATTTCACCAACAGTCTGTGGGAGATGCTCCATAAGATTCACAGAGTCAATCTTTGCTTCTGCCACAAAAAACCCAGATGGCATCAGTGTCTTGAGATTTGTGAAAGATGGGTCTGAAAAGAAGAATCCTACTTCAATTAGCTCCATCTGTTGAGGCCAGTGAGGCCAAATTAACTCACTTGCATGATTTTTGTCTGCAATAACTGCAGTATAATCAATAAATCCAGATGGTGTTGTTGAACTTGAAGGATGCATGGTCTGCTGAATGACTTGCTCTAGACTTAAAACCATTTGCTCATTTGGTGGCACCATAGCAGATGCACGAAAGAAGAATGCATCAATCCATGGGTGTGCACTTTTTTCATTCTGGTTAAGGTGAAGTGGTGAAGTTAGATATGTGCATGCAAATGTGTGATATGTTGTACTCACCACATTTGGCACAAGGCTTTGCAATGCCTCCAAGTGGCAATGGAAGTTGGCAGATGACCAAAATTGATCCAGTCCCAGGGAACTGGTGATTGCAGCCTTTTCCACATAGCTTGGCTTCAAACTCAGTTGAATTTTCTCATGTGGGATAATGTTGAACTTTTCCAGATGGTCACTGGTTATACCAGGGAAGCCGAGAGGCTATAAAAACAATGAGACACCTGCCAGGCCATCAGGGATCTAATTCATACCTCGATTCTGCCTTTTCTACTAGGCTTCAATAATGAGGCCACAGCACCAGAAAACCTCTGTATATTCACCATGATGACAGTACTGGTTGGCAGTGAGTGGGGTGCGAGTTAGGGTTTTTTCACATGGATCTCGTGGTCTGGCCCAACTATGAACCACAGTTCCACCACCCCTATAATTTTGCAACTATTAACTAATATAATGTATTATATATTAAATATATGTCAACTGCAACCTTGTTTGAATGTCACAATCGTGAATAATTTATTTTATAATTTTCGTTGCAGTCAGCGGGGGATGGGATACAGTAGAGCAAGTTGGCAAAGAGACAGGTGAGACAGGTTCACTCCGTGCTAGTTGACTAAGACCTGAGGAGCGCCCTCATCGACCGAGGTCAGCGGCATGCCCCGCCGCGAGGGCTTGGGAGGAGGCACCATGGGCGCGCGGTCGCACATAGCCTGTAATTCGCCAACGCCGTTAAGCGCAGCTCCTCACTCGCGACAACGACAAACTTGCATACAACGCCAACAGTGTCGACAACGCCGCGGATCGTGCGGACGTCAGCCTGCATCACCTGCAGATGCGCGAGTTGCCCACCTTCAAGGAGGGGGAATGAGCCAAGGTGGACAGGTCGTGGTGACTCATAGGGGGTTGAACCGGAGACGGATGTGAAATGGAGAGTGGTGAAAGCGATTTGGGCAGGCGAAGTGCGGAGAATATCGGGCAGTGTCGTTGAACGGCTCGGTGACAATTGCAGTGCGGTATTCGCATATTCACGCAATATTCAAGAACAACATTAAAAGCATATTGTGCATAGAGCTACAGTAGAACCAGACTCAGCGGAATCGACACAATCCTTCGCTGCACATCCACTTCCTCGTCCAACTAGATAAGCTCGGCCGCGTTGACCGGCATCTCGTCCTAGGAAAACGGTCAGACATGAGATCGGACGCCGCCGAGATATAACTTACGATCTGTGTGCTGTAGAATTGCTCTGATAAAGGAAAAGAAAGATATGTCAGCGTATGAAGATGAGAGGGTGCAACGTCTACGAACCTATATCTCGCAGGATACGAACATCATCGACTGTTACAAACTAATTTATGGTTAAAGACCCGCGTAATAAGGAGTATCTATCGGGTGGCACGCACATTAATTGCAACACCCTTGCGGCCGAACCGGCCCGAACGACCGATACGATGAATATAATTTTCACGATTTCTGTCAAGCGAAGGGTTAATGGTCGTGGGCGAGATGAGGACAAAGCAACTTACGCCGGAAGGTCGTAATTAATGACGAGGGAGACTTGCTGCACGTCAATACCGCGAGCCCAGACGTCAGTCGTAATCAACACCCGCCTACGTTGCCAGAGGCTAAGTAAATGTTTGCGTCTCAGGAAGGGCGACCTACGAGGTCCCGCCTCGGAAATCTGCCATGATCGCATCACGCTCCTTTTGTGGCATCTCGCCATGCATGGATGCAACTGTAAAATCTGCTGCGCGCATCTTCTCCGTTAACCAGTCGACCTGGAAAGGGCTAGTTAGGAGATGCGGATTGTTAGCGACGACTTGTATGATGCACCTTGCGTCGTGTGTTGCAGAATATGACAGCTTGTGTGATAGTGAGGGTGTCATATAAATCACATAACGTGTCGAACTTCCAGTCTTCTTTTTCAACTGCGACGAAGAATTGTTTGATGCCTTCGAGTGTGAGCTCATCACGCTTGACGAGGATGCGGATGGGGTCGGTCATGAACTTTGTCGTCATTTCAAGTACGTCATAAGGGAGAGTTGCGCTGAGTAGAACGACCTGCGTGGCGGGAGGTAGGTAACGGTAAACGTCGTAGATTTGGTCTTTGAATCCCTTATTCAGGAGCTCGTCGGCCTCGTCGAGGACAAGCATTTTGATATTACGTGTCCGGAGCGTGCGCCGGCGGATCATGTCGAACACGCGTCCTGGCGTTCCAGAGACAATGTGCTGGCCGTACTCGAGCTTACGTATATCTTCGCCAATTGAAGTGCCGCCAATGCACGCATGGCACTGCACGTTCATATAGTCGCCTAGTGCAAGAACAACTGATTGAATTTGCGTCGCAAGTTCGCGCGTGGGTGAGAGGACGAGCGCTTGCGTCTCCCGAACGGTAACGTCGATAGACTGGAGGATCGAAATGGAAAAAGTGGCGGTTTTACCGGTGCCAGACTGGGCTTGGGCGATGACATCCCGACCCTGTGTTATGGGTAGAATTGCACGCTGTTGTATCGCAGACGGTTTTTCGAAGTCTGTGGAGGTCGTAAATCGAACCAAAGAGACGATTAAAAGACTTACTGTATGCGTAAATCCCCCGCAAGAGGTCCTCCTTCAGAGAGAGATCATCAAACGTAGATACGACCGAGACAGCCTCGGAGGATTCGAAAATGAGTTTCTGTACGGCGAATTAAGAAAATATTAAGGAGAGAAGGAACAGAAGAAAGACGAACGTCGTCGTTGGGATTGATGCCAGACATGTGTTGACCGTGAACGACAGAAATGTATCGTCGGCGGGGTTTCAAAACCACGTTACTTTTGTGCGAGCAGCAAGCACTTTACACGCTCTCCTCTTTCGCATCCACAATGAATACAATGCTTCCCAGATACTCGACCACATTGTATTCGCGTTTCTCGATACTGCGGTCAGGCTCGCCTCTGCGTCTTTTCCCGAAGTTTATCCCCGCGCGGTATCAGTCCCAATTGCACGCCGGCGCGCGGCGAGGTAGATAACATAGACCACTTTGGATTCCCCATATGACATGCGGGCACGGACAAAAATTATTATGGAACAGAAGGGCGTCTTACACACGAACTGTCTTGACTGGTACATCTCCGTCTGCTCTCACCCCCAACACGAGCTTCACGCAAAGCGAAAAGCGCACCCTCGCAAATAATACCTGCAGTTATATCTTACCCTACGGCCCCTTCGCTTGGCCTTTAATTGCGGAGGTGTCTTCTCGGACGCGACTAAAAGCTTCTCGAGGGCACGTATCAACACTGTCCAGGCAGATTGCCGATGTCATGTTTCTGGTGTGTTTTACCACTTTCCCGTGCTGTCTGTCCCTCACTCATATGCGGCTATAACAAACAAACTCAGGTCACAGTCTTTGACTCAATCCACGACTCTGTTCGTACTGCTTCGGTTCTAGGTTGCCTCTCACGCTCTCGACTCGAAGCCGCCACACCAGACTTATGATGTACCAGAGTTTCGGTTGTTGGGAAGTGGAATCTTAACGGCAAAGTATGTGGTGTAGCTTGGTATTGGCCAGAAAAAAAATTGCTGCTTTTTTTTACCCTATGGCGTCGGTGTCGCACCATCCTGGAGTGAACCATAACGCAACTTCAGCGAAGCATGCCACTCGAGGGTCGGACACTCTCAAACACCGAGACACAGCCGAGGAATCACGCATTAATATGCACTTGCAAGTGCACGCGTTTATGTGGGAACTCTTCCAATTATGATAAGCATCGATGTGCGAGTAGAACGGAGCCCGTGGAACTACGGAAAATTATGGCGATTATTGATTAAAAATTGGCCATGAGGCTGCATGAGGTTGCGACTTGATTATTCTTTTCATCACACCTCGGCGATATCTTTATCCGGGTGTCATCACCAGCCGTTCGTCTCAGGAATGCCCAAGATTGCAGCCTCGCAGCAGAAAGGCTCCAATAAGAAGCATACATCCATAACAGCTGCCATCGCGAGCCAATCCTGCGCACGGCGATCCGCCGTCGCAACAGCGAAAAAGAACAGAGGCAGGCCACGCAAGAAGCTTTCGCACCAGCAGGCCACCCAAACCAGGGACCTTCTCGATGCCGAATTCCGCGACTTGCGCGTGAAGGTAAGTAACAGTTTTCGTCCGCAGTGTTGCATCGCCTCCATTTGGCGCCGGGTGCTGATCTGCCTCTTTATCTTTCTTCCCTCAGACATTGGGGCGGCAGGAGGAGCTGCAGCAGCGTGAAGGAGCCGCAACGACGGCAGGGTTCTCGGCTTGTGTCTCTGAGGGGCAAGTTCAAGACTTGGCGGGAGTTATGAGCGCGCTACAAACATGCCAATGAACTATGAATCGGGTCGTCGGTACCCATGCTAGTTCGCAGGACGGAATCTGCTCCAAGTAGGTAGGCCTCGGACAGTTCGATTCGTCTCCTGCTTAGGCTAGCGTAACAGAGCCTTTCTAAGAGAGGGCATAGGAAAAAAGTACTTGCATTGTCCAAATCGTGGGCTGTGTTCACCTTACAAGCATCGCATCAAAGGGCCAGCGGCACAGGGGGCAAGAGAAGTAATCATGTATTCGGTGTATCGCCGTAACGGGGTAGTACAAAAAATTAGATCCTCAAATTCCGGTGGCTATATCGACCAGCACAGCTGAATGTATCAAGAGAAAGCGCACCGCTACATAGAGATGTAACGCGAACGGAGACGGCAAACAAGAAAGAGAAAGACAGAGAACAAAGGCAATACAACATAGACTACACACGTACTCACACATACATCGTCTTATAATCTGGGGATCAATCACCTTTCGTCCCAATTCGATCGTGATGCGCTGATAGACAATTTGCCCATCAACTTGCGCTGGCGCAGGTTCTTCACTTCGGTGTTGATGAGATCACGCAGGCGTTCGAGATCAAGACTGCGTTCCGCCCGTGAGCCCATGAGCAAGTTGCGCCATATACCGGCCGCAGCGACCGAATTGTCAATCCCGAGTTGCATCGGCCTATGTAGGCGTACCATCTTCTGCATGAGGTGGTCAGGACTTGGGTAGATGGCGTTAGGCCACGCGATGCGGATGGCAAACCACCATCCGAGCGGCTGGTACCAGACAGGGTTAGAGAGCTCGTCATTGGGCGTCTGATGAGCAGACTGGGATGAGGCACTCACGCGTCCGTCCGGAAGACACCGCTCGGGGTACGAGTCATACGTTGTCAAGGTCCCGTCCGGCAGTGAGAAACTGCGTATATTTGGTCAGTGTCTTGCGTGGTGCACTACATAGAGGAGACCGACCGGTGCACTACCCAGTGATTCGCATCGGAACGGTGCTTGGCCAGAACGATCAACAGTCTCGGCATGCCCTCCAGATTAAAGGGATGCCACAATTCGCGCAGCATTCCAGAGGCATCGCCGTGGCGTCCATTGAAGACGGCGTTGCTAATCGCATCCGCCATGTTCGGGGGCACGAATAAGCGGTCGACGCGACCGCCAGCTCCGTCCGTCATCTTGCTGCGTACATATCGCTTGTACGTCTGTGTCGACCAAATGCTGAGGGCAACTTCGTCAACCTGGTTTCCGCGCGTCGTGCTATTGAGAGCGCTATCAAGCTCGGTGACAGGCCAGACGATAGCCCAATTGAGCAGGCGTTGGTGAATGAGCTGCCACGAGAGCAACTGCGGAGGCTCGCTGTTATAGTCGCTTGGGGGTTGTGGTTGCCACACATGACCTGGAGGTACATCCCGAGCACCACCGTCAGAAGGTCGGGGTGAAGGAGGAGGGGAAGAGGTCCTACGATCTCCGTAGCCACCAGGATTGGTCTCTTGAGCGCCTGATTCAGTCACTGCAGCTTGTCCATCCGCTTCCTCGTCGTCGTATTCCCCGTTATCTCTAGCCAGCTCCCAGGTCTTATGCGTGTTGCCGGACTGACTTCCAGGGCCCGCTCGGACACGGAGTTTATATAGTTCTTCTTCGAGGAATTGCTGGCCCGGGGAGTCACGATTACCCGTATATTCACTGAGGCCACGATTGTGCGTATCACCCTGAGTTGAAGTTTGGCCATAGCCGCGCCCGTTTTCAGTTTCCTCGTCCTCGTACTCCTCCTGTTCGGTGAGTCCATGAGTTGAACCATCGTGACGGTGCATAGAACCCGGTAAGGTTTGTCCGTGGGTTGATTCCGCGATATTCATGTCAGTGGCAGGTTGGAACATGGACTCGTCGCCAACCGTGCCTGTTGGATGCGTCTGGATGTTCACCGTTTGCGTCAACGGTGTCTGGGTGTACATCTCTGAAGGCGCCTGCTCGTCCATATAATATTGGCGTTCGTCAATCGGCGACATTCCTTGCTGTTTGATACTGTCTATCTTTGGCCCGAGGCTGTCCACTCTCTGTGTGAGTAGGAATACGCCCCGCTGGAGCTCCTTTGCCCATTCCGGGGGCTCCTGGTAACGAGAATAATGGGATGAGCGAACAGGCATGGTAGCGTGAAGGAGAGGGAAGGCACACACCTCAGTTAACAGGGGAGGCTGGTAGTCAGGTCGTAGGTGCACGCTTGGATCATGGTCATGGAACGACTTCCGATACTGCTTAATGGTCTTTACGTAATATTAGCCATCAAGCACGCGGCAGCAGCATGTCGACCCGTGGAAAGAAACGCACCTCATTGTCATACTTCATGCCAAGCTGTTTAACCCGGGACTTGACAGCCTTTCGCACTGCTTTCTTCACAACCTCGTGCTGACTCGGGTCATCCAATTGGTGTAATAGGATGCATAAATTCATGTCGTGGTAATGAGCGAACTGGTTCGGCTCAAGGACTGAAGTTGCCGCATATGAGGTACGAGGCGTCTTGGAACCTTGATTTAATACGTCTTCCACCAGTCTTGCCTCTTCCTCGTTAAGTTCATCGAGGCCCGGTGAAAGCGCTCTAGGTGTGGCGCTACGAGAGTGTTTAGACGGAGAACCATTAGAGTGGGCAGCTAGAGCGTCCAAATTGAGGTTGAGGCCGCGGATGGCAGCGTGGAGGTCCTGTTCAGTCGGGCCGTTACGATATGGCGAGAACGGGCGCTGCCGATTATTCCCATTCGAAAGGATTGACGGACCGGCGGCACGAGATCGCACTTCACACATCACATAAGCTGAAAAACGACCCGATGACTTGGAAAGAAAACTCACCTTCTCCGTTCATCTGAGAAGAGTATGTTGGCTTGGGATCACCCTCAGCCTGCGAATCACCATCCGAGGGAGGCACAGGAGGTAGAGAGGGTTCCTTTCCCACAGACCTAGCGTTACGATAGGCCTTCATCTGTGAAGGGGAATCTGACGGTGATAGCGATGGTGCACGCGAGTATGTGCGCTGATATTTGCCTGCAAATCCGCTGCCAAGATTGCTATGCGTCTGACTCGGGGGTAACGGGGGGTACGCAGTCGACTGTTTCTCTGTTGCACGGCTCTTCTGGGTTCCACGTGAGTGAGTAGAAGGGGTGGGAGACCCAAAGGAGCGAGGGGGGGGTGACCGAGCTTCGCCATTTAAGCCTGATTGGCTGCCAAGTTTAGGCGACTGTATTCCAGAATAAGTGTCCATACAACAATGCGAAGCTTGCAGGGAAAGAGGCGTTTACTCACCATGGCTGTATCTTCGAGAGGGACAGCTTCCTTTTGTGAACGAGAAACCATTGAAGGTGCCTTTTGGGACACGGAAGCACGGGAGCCGGTGCGGGAAGTCCGGGCCTTTGCGGACGGTGAAGCAACGGAAGTAGGCAGAGGAACACCTGCGGCATTAGCAGACTATGATGGTAAGATCAGCACATCGTCATATGGCGAGACGTCGGGATAAAAGAGGACTGACCCCGCCAGAAACGCTCTCAGGGGGCATCGGACCAAAGTTTCCGAACGACGATCCGTAGGACTCGTAGTGGGGACCAGGTTCATCGTCCGGCCCGGGTTCATGATGCTAAAGTTTAGCATCATATCAGGAGGTGTGGAGTACGCGGAGTGGAGAGCACACACGACACCGTTGCGCTGCACAAGGGAGCCAACAGTTGATTGCGCTCCCTCTTGCACATCGGAGGCCATATCATCTTGTGCATCACCATTGATATTGGTTCCGAAATCATCGTCAAGCCCGGACCTGGCGGAGGATGCACCCTCCGATTTCATCCGCTCGAGAAAGACCAGCACTTTTCGGAGATAATTTAGCCCTGCGTCAGCGACAATATAGTAGAGGCCGCACCTTTCTCCTCAGGGGCTGCGAAGATCACCAAAAACGCAATTGAGTGCCCACTCGTGCGAATACAACTGAAAAGAGGGCACGAACCTGGGGTACTAGACCGTAAGAGGAGAGAGCCCAATACGTCTTGTGCGGAGGCAGACATGGTAAAAGTATGTTAGGGTATCAGAGAGAGAGAGGGTTTAAAGTGGCCAAGCCCGATTGCAATAATCTCTATGCAACGAGGACGAGGATTTCGGAGCTGATGACCTTCTTAGCCTATTTTTCAACCTGCCCTGACCAACTTTCCCTTTCGAGCGAAATCACCCCGGAACCTTTCCCACGTGTCGCCGTTCCAGCCAGGTCTTCAATTACGGTGACACCATCGTATGTAATTAAGCTAGGAATTCCGTACCGTAATAGACACTGGTTCTTTGATTGTTTTCTTTTCATTTCTTCTCAGGACCCACACGATAACGACTCGCATGGGCCGTGATTCGTGACGCGTAACGAGTAACGGGTGACAATACGCGACGAAGTAACCAACGCGTCTCGGCACCACACGCGTCACAATGTCTAATCTTAAGGCTGCGATCAATTTGGCACATTCCCCCGGCTATACAGCCCTCGCATTCTCCAGAGACGGATAGTGAGTCTTTCTGCTGCATTGGTTACAACCTTTCGCTTATTTGACCGCGTTCCAGCTTGTGCTATACCGGTGGAGATGATTGTATTGTACGACTATGGAAGGCAGACGAGGGAGAGGATCAGGAACCACCTACAGCAGTAGAGGCAGGAGAGTCCATTATGACGCTAACTGCTAGCGTACGTTTCCTTGTTCTCTCCTTTACTTCCTGCTAACCATACAGATAGCATAACGCGTGGTTCTCTGGGAGCAAAGATTCGGATGTACGACAATACAAGGCAGGGGATCCAGATATGGAGGCGGTAGTGACAAGCTCTGCTGCAGCGTGCATTCGTTGCGTTGCTGTAGATCCTGCGGGAAAGCGGATAGCGGTTTCATCTGAGTGAGTTATATTCTTGCTTCTGGTCGCGTCATTTTTCATAGATCTCGTCAGCGAGGCTACCATAAAACTAATCGAGCTTGAGGATACAGTCAACATCTCTATTCTAAACGGTCACAATGATGTTGTCCGGAAAGTGACATGGGAGCCATCCGGGAATATTCTTGTCTGTTATCCCGCGCTTCAAATTCATGAATACTGGCCGTTTACAGTCATCTATAGACCTCCTGCAGTGCGGATGGAAAAATTATTGTATGGGATCTGACGCAGGATCCGAGGCAGCTCAAACTTATAGACGGCATCATCCCTGCTGTGAAGGACAAGGAGTACGTTGGTCATCGCAGCTTTAGGACTTCGAACGCGGACTAATGTCTTTTCCAGCTCACGAGACTTCGCTCACGATTGTTCCGCTGTCTGGCATCCATCTGGGCAGTATTTCATCGTGGCCTCTCGTACTCACGGTGCGTGATATGTGATTGGAATCCTTACTCGTTTGTTCACCGTTTTTCCCTCTCAGAAATTGTGACCATTGCTCGTGACTCATGGACTAAATCGTCTACTTTCAGTAGTGGTTCCTCGACTGGTGCAATTTATGCGCTGACACTATCTGCAAACGGCGTGTACCTAGCCGCGTCTATCAACAAAGACGTGCATATTTGGTCTACACAAACACGAAGGTTGCTTTTCACGTAGGTCCCTATTTGGTGCTTCGTGAGATCTTTGTCTGACTCCGGCCCTCAGATTCCCAAATGCCACCACCGAGTTTGTCACGCAGATAGCGTTCTCGCCCACCAGGAACCTTCTCGCGTGGACCGATTTTGCTGGTTCCCTTTTTCGTTGGTCTGACCCAATCCCATCATCCTCGCCGAGTCCTGTAGCTTCTGCTCCTACCTCCGGGCTAGCGCGTCCCGTGAGACGGGGACCTACGCCTACACTTTTCGATGATGACCAGGTTGCCGCGAGGTCTCATCAAAAGGGCGATGTGGCCATGGGCGGCGTCGATGACTTCGAAAACGACGATTGGATACTGGATGATGTTGGGGCTGGACTGGAGGATGATGATATAGGCGCACCAGCTAACGACGATAATGTTTTCGTGAAGGAGATGGGTAGGTTCACTCCGCTGTGTCGCCCTGATGTACCCTGACGGCCTCCACAGTGAGTGTAACGAAGGCCCAGCCAGCCTTCCAGCCAGGCTCGACCCCTATGGAAAACAGAAAACGATACCTGAGTCTGTACTATTGCTACAAAATCATTGATACTAAACTTACGTGCACAACAGCATACAACATGATTGGGGTCATTGAGGTGACTGATCAAGACACACACCACATAGTCAATGTAGAATTCCATGACCACTCCGCACGGAAGGCCTACCATTTCACCGATCATTTCAAGTACGACCTCGCAGCTCTAGGTGAGTGTGTCCTTAGTTGGGTGGACAAACCTGACTTTTTTTCAGGGCCACGCGGTGCAGTCTACGCTTGTCAGCCAGAAAACGAGCATCCAGCACATGTCGTATATAAGCCATACGGAAACTGGGCAACACAAGGCGAATGGACGTACGAGGTTGGTAACAATGTCCGCGTGCTCGGTGTGGCCGCGGGAGGGCCTATACCGTCAAAATCAATGCGTACGCTCTCCGATGGGGATATGCAAGGGAATGGCAATGTCGTTGTTGCGACAAGTGATAACGAGATAACCTTCTTGAGTGGTACTGGTATCGAACGGTGCTCAATCGCGCTGGATGGAGATTTTGTTAGTATGGTGGCGGGGCCTGAGTGGGTGTTTGTCGTTCAGCGGGATGGCGCAACAACAATGGATGGTAAAAGATTTCTCGAGACGAGTTTCAACACGATGATGACCATGAACTTCAGGCTCTCAGAACTTGATGGGCACACTCTACGACTTCGAAGACATGTGCGTATTGCAAAACCGCAAGCTTCCCATAAGAAAAGCCCACACCCTAAAGTGGATTGGCATCTCAGAAGAAGGCGTACGTGCTTCGTACTTTTATATCGCACTTATGTACTCAGGGTCGTATAGGCTCCCGCGGTGTACGACTCTGCCGGCGTCGTGTATTTGATGCCACGGTTCAGGATCCCACTTCGAGGAACGTGGATGCGTATTCTAGACACAGAAAAGCTCGAGCGGAAGCAAGGGAAGGATGAGTCGTACTGGCCAGTTGGCCTCAGCGAGGACACTTTTATGTGCCTCATCCTGAAGGGACGACAAGAACACCCTACATTCCCAAGGCCTCTTATTCAGGATCTGCCGGTCCGACTACCTTTCCGTGGCAAAGACCCAAAAGACGCTCCTCTCGAGGAACAGTGAGTGTATTTCCATCCGCACGTGTTGAAAGGCTCCTAATAAGATCCACAGCTTTGCACGCGAATCCATGCATCTCCGAATCACCCGTGACGCACTTGGTGATGAGGATCCGCCGGATGAACTTCTAGCACGTGAACTCGCGCTCGACAAGGAGCTCGTCCAGCTCATCCAGACCGCCTGCAAGAACGACAAGCTACCACGTGCGCTCGAGCTCACACGCATGCTGCACCATACATCGTCATTCGATATGGCCTCGAAAGTCGCCGCCTTCTACCGCCTCGTCGGCCTCCAGGAGAAAATGCAGGCGCTCAAAGAAGATCGCGTTGCCAGCGGCAGGCCACGACCGCGAGACTGGGCACGGGATTACGACCCCGTGCTGCCACCCCGTCTCCCACCAGCAGACGTTCCGCGCAGCGGCTCGAAGGCGTTTCAGGACTTTGGGCCGCCGTCGGCCGTGCATCGACCAGGATTAGCACGCGCGACCCCGGGTTTGACCCCACTTCCGAAAGACGACGTGTACACAGGGAGTGAGGACTATGCGTCAATGGTAACTGGGCCTGGCGAGAGCAAGCGGGGGCGAGCAGAAGACGCCCCGCCTAGCGGATCGAGGGCTTTTCAGGATTTCGGGCCACCGTCGACCGTGCATCGCCCGGGACTTGCGCGCGCGACGGCAGGCTTACCCTCACTCCCAACAGATGATGTGTATTCTGGGAGCGAGGACTATGCGTCAACGGTAGCTGTGCCTAGCGAGAGCAAGCGGAAGCGAGCTCCAGACGACAGTATCGCGTATGGAGACAGCACTCTACTCGATAATGCCAAACGGCGTGCAGTCGAGGATGACGAAGCTGCCGCGCTACTGCGACCAAGGCCGAGTACGCGCTTTCCCATATATATATCTACTATCGCTTAACCTCCCTTATAGGTGCAAATCCGTTCGCGAAAAAATCCAGCGACGCGGACGACTCGCGCAATCCGTTCGCGCGAAATAATCCGAACAACAAGTCCCTACACAAGAGCGAGAGTTTCTTTGACAAGGCCGAAGCTGCGGAAACGGGCAAGTGGAAAGGCATGTTATATCTCAAAATAAGCGCATACCGATATTGAACTGGGGTATCTGTAGCCACGGCAAGTGCATCGAAAGGACGGGGACCCAAAAAGGATAACACGAAGCAGTCAACATTATTCGGTCTGCCTACAGTACCCGCGCCAGAGAAGACTGCAAAACGTGCTCGTAATAAGGGTGGGGCAGTTCCATCAGAGGACGCCCGTGCACCCGAACCCGGCACTTCAGAATCGCAGGACGTCGAGATGGTGGAGTCCCAAAATATGGAAGATTTGGCATCAGGATCAACTGCAGTGGACTCACAACAAGATTCCCAGGCGACCGAAGTTGTGACACAAGTTGAGGTGAGATTCTTCCCTGTATTGCGCCTGAAGATAATACAAACGACGCGCAGGAAGGAGACAGTCCCGAGCCCATTGACTGGCCTCAAACGCCTCCCTCGATGGGACAAAATCTTCCAGATGAGATATCTGCCAGCTGAGGCTGAATGTATTTTATACTGTCTTACTGCACTCTGTACCGTTTCAGGACCGCCTCAACATTGTTGCTATGCATTTATATTCAGATCTGGATTAGCAGTGTTTATTCCCGATCGTAGGCTATGAAAGAGTCTATGTTCAAGTCCTGTTAACAAGTTAGTTGACGACCTGGTAAGATAGTGGGTAGAACGGCGTACTTCCGGGGCAAACGGCCATGCATCGAATGCTCGGGCGATGAGGACCCAGTCTGAGATGGTCAGTTCATTCACCCTTAATCGGATGTCGACGCGTTGCTCCTTGGGGAGCTTCTTGTCTGTGAGCCTACTAAGGAGCACCTCCGCGCCAGGAGCAAGCGAACTTATCGCTCCACGTAATGGTGTTGACTTGAGCACAAATAGTCGGCGAAGGATATAGTCCCACTGGTCGAGCTTGCCCTTGTTTATAATCTGTACTCCCAATGGCTTATCTCAGCGACAGCAGGATAAAGTGGTTGTATTTGACAAACCTGCTGAACGTGAGGCACAACGTTTACAGCGAGAAACGGGCTCCCGCGCCGCCGTGCCTCAGGCCTCAAAACTGCAGCCCCGATGCGAACGCCGTTCGTTGCAGGATGGAAATGTTCGACAAATGGAGAGAGATTTTCGGGTGGGAGAGACGGGGAGAAGTGAGATGATGCCTCTGCGATCACGCTCAATTTACATCGCTCAGCGCCTTTAGGAGGAGCAGAGGTTCTCTGGAAATCGTCACTAACGATGATAGGGCCGGAGAAAAAAGAAAGCTTACGCGCCAAACCCAGTCGGCGAGTATAAAACTCATGGGTACACGGCCGTACTTGAACAACCAAGATTTTTCAGGGACACAGCGGAAGAGCTGAGCGATGAGCTGTTCACCCGGAATGGTTTGGGGTATATGGGTGACAAAATGCAGCTCCGGGTGTACTGCATTGCGTGGGGGTGAAAAGACTATCTTAGGTTCGCAGACGAGACGCACAATTTTCCCAAGGGGCAATATCAACATCAAGATCCCCGCTTTCCTGCAAATAAGAATATGTGTCCCAGCTGAAGCCACTCATAGGCACAACTCGGACTCGAGGGTCCGCTCGAGCAAGAGGCTAAGACGGAACATGACAATTAAAGGCTGAAAATGGACCAAAGACGGTAAAACATACGCGAAGATATTCTAGATATGGTTCATAGTCCTCCAATATTATTAACTTCTTTAGTTTAGACGGCGGGAGTGTTAGGAATGCCCGTGAGAGGGCACCTGGACCTAGAACGACCGTAAGAAAGACATGCCCCCTGGAACTAAGGACTGACGCACCTGGGAATGCTTCGATGACAGTTTTGGGGTTTCCCGTCGAGGTTTTCTTTGCGTCAACAAAGCTGTGTGCTACGTGTATTGCGGACAATGGGTCGCGTATGGATATTCGGTCGCGTACGACGATCGGCGCATATGGAAAGTGAGAGAGCCAGTCACCGAGGGGAGGAAGCGGAGGGAGGCTGGAATAGTGCTTTAATGATGCAGCGAAGGGACCTCCACTCTCAAACGGGTTGGGCGGAGGCGGCGGCGGTGTTGGCGGTGGAACCTTTAATTTCGCAGCACGACCGCGTTTGCGTACGACCTCGTTTGCGCTAAAGTTGCGTGAGTATTTGAGCGGGCAGCGGAAGTGTGCAAGGAGATTGTCGACTCCTAAGAGGGAAGAACGCATCGCATGCCGCTTACTCTCAGTGGGCCTTAAATGTCCTCGTCGGCCCAACTTGAACAACAACCAGAACAATTCGAACTCCCGACAATCATGGATCCAGAATCACATCTTGAGGAAGAGGAAGTACTTCTTTCACAAAGCGAGAACAATAAAAGTGCTGAGATGAGCAGTACGTCCTCGTACAAGTGCTAGCAGCTCTCATTCACCTACTCGGACTTCTATACAGGGCAGCAGAGAAGTCTTCGTCGCCTAAGCCTCTCCTTCTTTCTTTTCGGACTCATCAACAATGGTGCGCATGTCAGACAGTGTGCATATGCTCAGGACTGTTCTCATAAGGCTGCAGTACTATATGTCATCATCCTCTCTGCCGCTCTGGACCTCGTGCCTCCGTCCACCCCTAAAGGAATCATCGCATTTTGGAACGTAGCTCCCAGTCTCGTCGCAAAGTTCAGTTGGCCGTATATCCTGAAAGGTCGGATACGCTACGTGCGACGGCTCGTAGGTTGCTGCTTTCTTAGTGTAACGGGCATGATTGTAAGTCGTATTCTGTGTCCGAGTGCCGACATTACTTGACTCGCTCAGGTTGTCGCCACGTCAGACGGACTCTCCCCTCGCTTGTTTGGCATTGGTTGTGCGTCACTCGCGTCAGGTGAACTTGCTCCAATACAGTCAAAGAACTCGTCCTAACCAATATTCAGGTCTCGGAGAACTCACGTTCTTACAGCTCTCGACAACGTTTCATCCTCCTTCAATCGCGGGACGCGGCGTTGGGTGAGTGTTTCAGCGCAACCTAGCATAGACATTTATTCCTAACCCGGGATACTTAGATACTTTGCGTCTGGAACCGGTGCTGCTGGGCTCGTCGGTGCATTTCTCTGGTGGGAACTTCGCGGACTGGGTGTGCGCATCGGTGTTGGACTCTCCTCAGTATGTCGCTCAGTCTACTATACACGTTTCATAGCTTAGCGAACTTCCCATCGCAGGTCTTACCCTTCGTCATCCCATTGACCTACTTTCTACTCCTCCCCCGTCCCGACGTGTTCTCGTCTCTTGTAATCTCTGACGCCGAAGAAGCTGTACCCTCATCGGAGTATACGCAATTACCTGTGTCTGAGGAAGATGAAGGAGAGGCAGTGGTCGAGACCGCGCCACTCAAGGCTAAGACGCTGACTATGAGCGATAAGTGGGAGTTACTCAAACCTATGTTACCCCGCTACATGGCCCCATTATGTATGTGTCCTTTACTTCTGCGAGAGTCTCGAAAATACTCACGGCATGGGATGCATAGTTTTCGTATACCTAGTAAGCTCTCCTATTCTTTCGCGTGACATTCCGCTCACTGTGGCATTCGTGAAGTTTGAATATACAATTAATCAAGGCGTCGCACCTACACTAGTATATCCTGTTTCTACACCGGAGACATCTCCAGTATTCGGCCGCATCGTTCATTCCATCAGGGATTATTACCCACTCTGGCAGGTGCGACTCGTATTTTGTTTTATTATCTGCCAACCGTAACATACCTTTGATCAGCTCGTATACCAAAGCACCGTGTTTCTCTCCCGCTCGTCACTTTCACTTGGGTTACCTGCTCTTCCAACACGTGCAATTCCGATACCCTCACTGGTCCAAGGTGTCCTTTTAGCTATCCTAGCTTCTGAATCAGGGCTGGGATTTTTTCCTGAGGCACTGGCCCCAGGCATTGTCTTCTGTCTCATAAGTGTAGAAGGGATCTGCGGAGGGCTTTCGTAGTAAGCGTCTCGTCTTTCTTTTTCTGAAGTTTTCAAGGCTCATCCACCAAGTGTGAATGCATATTATCGTGCAGGGCAGGAACCTGCGAACGCACAGGAGCGGGCTTTCAAGATGGGGGCAATCGGGTTGGCAGACTCGTTGGGAATCCTGACTGCATCTCTAGTTGCGATGCCTACCGAGGTGGCCCTTTGTCGCGCACAGGTTGGGCAAGGTAGGTTACTATGCCAAGAATTATGAGTTACTGGTCGTGCAACTGTAGATGGCACATGGCCACAATCGACTCTCTCACATATTAACCCACACCTACTACTCAGATCCCCTTGTAACCTATAGCTTTTCCGTATTCGTTCTCAAGCTGATACCTGGAAATTCTGTAACCATAGCTCGTACTCTAATGACTGATATACCATGCCTTCAAATTCACTGGGCCTACTGTATCTTGAGGAGTAGGCACTGTTGTCTCGGTCTAAGCAATCAAAGGATACATGCCCTCCTTCAGCATCCTCCCCAAGTCGATGTTTATGGGATATCTTTGGTTTGAGGCCACGATGGAGCTTAGTTCGGAGTGTAACGGGCTACAGCCGACATCTCATGCCAGAGTTCTCAACACTCCCAGTTTCGAATGCACACACAATGTGGATGTAGCTCATTGACCTTAGGCTATTATTATCAATATAGAGAATAACGCAGAGACTTAAGCTAACTTCGACATCGTGGCAAAACCCCTGCCAAGCAGAGGCTCGGACCACTTGCTCAGTAGGATAAGCCGATGGTCTCTGGTCGGGAAAATGTGCACCATGACTCTCCCGATTGGAGTTCTACCAAGTTCGGGCGAACACCTCCGCAGTCTCTCCCTGCTATACACGCAGTAATTTTGGTTTCGCTATCGTGCACTTTGTAAATATCCGAGGATCAGGCCGCATTCAGGCGTGGTATCAGTTGATGCGAGCGATGATCAAGACCTCAAGACTCCGCAGCACGGGTGCAGAAGCCTTGGCATGACCCACATGACTGAGCCTGAGTCATCGGCCTCGTAATAATGCCAACGCGAGGGCTTCTTCGTCTCCCAGAGACGCAGATGCATCCGCTCGGTTCTTTTCGCGGAACTTCTGCTTTTTCGGCGGGGGTTTGTCCTCGTGCTCAGACGCGGATGGTAGGTCGAATTCTGGCGAGATATAGCCATCGTCTTCGACGGCGCCCTTCCCGATCGTTGGTCCCTCCAAGTCGCCTTCGTCCGAGTCTCGTTCCTGTGCCCGGTTAGCGGACTGAAATCAAATCGCAGAAGAGGAAAGCACACGACGTACACCCCACGCGGCCTCTTTCCGTTTCCTCTTCTTCTCCTTCCGCTTCTCCTTCGCCTCGGCCTTGTCCTTTTTGTCGACTTCACTTATCTTCGTGCGCTCCTTCTCACCGAACGCTCGACCCGCCTCCAGTGCGGCGTTCTTTGGGTCGCCCTTGCCAAACACTTCTTCGACTTCTTTCATCTCAAGGACTTGGTGTGCGACCCCGTCGTCATCGAAAACAAGGCGGGTCGGCAAGCCGCTGTATTTGATCTGCCCCTTCTTGCTTACCAACGCTCGCCGGCGCCGATTTGACGTGTTTTCTTCAACAGGAAGTGCCGCCAAAGTGGAAGGAAGATCGTGGTCAGCACGCTTGAGTGTGATGAAGTCCTCATCCTCATCCAAGGCTTCCGCGCCGTGATCAACGAGCTTATTGTAGTGCTCTGAGAGGACACTACGGTTCTTGCGCTCGAACATCCGGTCATATTTGGTGCGGACGCGGGACTACTCGTCGTCAGTCGTTGTCTAGTTATATTCTAGACAAGAAGAGGGACACACCTTTGCGGCCATTTCGATCTTTTCGTCCGGAGATTTTTCAACTTGCTCGTCTTGTGACGAACCCACGTCTTCATTGTCGCTGTCACTTTCCCCACTTCCGTCATCAACACGGCTAGTGTGCGCTTCTCCGTCGTCTTCCGATGAAGAGGCTACAAGTTCACGCGACGCATTCTTCTGCCCTTTTGCTTGAGCGCGGCTCAAAAATCTAATTTTCGGCGCGCCAGCAAGACCCAGTGATGCCGCAAACGCCTCAATAGGGAGTTCGTCCACCTTAAAGATCGACTTGTCATGGTGAAGGTGAATCGACCGAACATATGACACTAGCGCTCGCTGGGCAAGGTATTTGAGGTCGGGGTCTTGGAATGCGAGACGTTGTAACTGGTCTCCAATGGAGAAAGTCTTGCTGTCACGAATTTTTATGCTCTGAATTTCAATGCCGCGTGCCTTCAGCGCTTCGGCCATCCCTTTCTCTTCGCTTGGCAATAGTAGAAGTAGGGCATGACCACCCTTCGCGTAACGAGCTGTGCGACCTACGCGGTGCACATAGGTTGCAGCATCTTCGGGAGCGTCTGCCTGTACGACCCAATCGATCGAAGGGAAATCAAGACCCCGTGCGGCCAGATCTGTCGCGAGCAACACTGCGTGTTTCATACGGCCAAAACGATAAACAACATCGAGTCGCATATGTTGTTTCTGTTGCCCATGCAGGTGGAGCAGCGGAATGCCTGGATGAAGTCGGCGAAAAGCCTCAAAGACGAAGCGTACTTGCTTTGCCGAAGAGAGAAAAATTAGCGTCTTGCTCTGTAGGTGAGATTTGACGAAGGACCAGAGGACATCCACTTTGGACTCGAGAGGGCAGAGAGCGTAATGTTGTTCGAGGTTGGCTGGGAGTTCTAGATGCATACTCCCTTCCACAGTAGACGCTATGGAGTCCGTACTAATGAAGATAGGGTCCTGCAAAGATAGACGCGCGAGGTCGGAGACAGATTGTGTCTGAGTCGCGGAAAAAAGGAGAGTCTGTCTTGACTTTGGAAGATGCCCAAGGAGTGCAGAAAGCGTCCGCGAGAAGCCCATGTCAAGAATGCGATCCGCCTCGTCGAGTACTGGCCGATAATTAGGTGATTGCGAAAACAGCAGTAGTTAAAGCGTACCCAGTAACTGAAGGTTGTCACAATCAAACCCTACGGTCTGATCCATGTGCTGAAGTAATCTGCCTGGTGTTGCGACGAGGATATTCATACGGGAGAGACGCTCACGCTCGTCTTTGAGATTCTTTCCGCCAATGACGATTCCAGCGGAGAAGCTGTGGAACCCGCCTATGGAGCGCAATACGTCAAATATTTGGACCGCCTAGAATGGTACGCATAAAAACTGCTGAGGAATTCAAAAAGACATACACGCACCAGCTCTCGCGTGGGTGATATGATGAGTGCCCCCAATCCGTCCTGTGGTCCCCACATTCTTCGGTACAAAATTTCTAGAACGGGGATGAGAAAGCACAAGGTTTTCCCGCTTCCTGTGCGCGCAGCACCAAGGATGTCCTTTCCTTTAAGCGAAGAAGGTAAACTTTTCGCCTGCACGTCGGTCATCTCCACAAAGAAGGCTTTCTTCAGACCTAGGCTACCATTGAACAACACAACCGAGTGGAAGCGAGATGTCAAAACCTTTCTTTGTAAGAGTTGAGATAGGTAGGTCGGTGAACGCTCTCAAGTCATCTGTCGCAACCTGACTTGATTGATAAATGATACAGAAGACTAGAGCAAACAGCTTCGCGCACGAATTGACAAGCGGCCGTCTCCAAGGCCTCAATTTGTTGCTTTTCCGCTAACCGCTTTGCCTTCGACGACCGAAGAGGGGCATGTGATTTCGACTTCTTTTTAGACCTTTTCTTCTGATTTGAGGGTCCTGGTGCTGGAATGGGTCCCATGAACGAATGATTAACGTTTAGCGGCGACTATGGGTGGGTAGACATTTTTCGGACCGGGCGGTGCGACAGCCGGAACGTCCATTTGTTGCTGCTCTGCTGGATGTCTGAGCACTGAGGAGGAGCACTGAGGAGAATGACACTGCCAAATCCTCCATCTTGTTCAACATCCCGGCGATTTTCCACTTCCACAAGTCAGGGTAATCGCGCCACTATCTTCGATGCAAACTCCACTCGTACTCCACGTCTGCGACCACGTCATCGCCGTCGATCCTCGAGCATGAGCAATGGAAATGACATGTCATTGTCGTCCACACACGATAGCGATGACCCGGGTTTATGGAGCACAGAGCTTGAAAATAATACCTTGACCGTGCCCGCTCATCCACAACCCCTTCGTCTCCATGCTCCCCTGAGGAGACAGAGCGACCCTCACTTGGTTATGCAGGACTCGCGCGGGTTCCGTGCATCTAGTTCAAGTGAAGACGGACCACTATTGACCTACGCATCCTTGCCTCCCACTCCAATAACGTCCTCTCCACCGCCTACGGCACCAAAGGGAGGGGAGTATAAGTTACCAGCACAAGAACAGTCCGATGTCTACAACAACCCCTTTTCTCTCTGGGACTATCTAAGAGAGGAGTTATTGGCAACCGATTTCGACTCCCACCAGGAATTAAAATGGGAGCGAGTCAGCAACTTCCTCTCCATACCGCTCGCCATAGAGAAGGTGGGCGTTTTAGCATGTGCATATTACGGGCGACTGTCTGACAGCCCTTTCAAGATAATATCTTTTGGTTTCATTCTTTGCTTTGATTCATTCCTGTATACATTCACTATCCAGCCCATACGTTTTGCACTTGCACTTTGGCGGCTCTTCATTAATGTTGTCACGAATTCCAAAGCTCCTCTCCCACCCTCACAGAAGGCCGACATTTTAAGGACACTTCTACTCACACTATCGATCATAATACTCATCCCGCTCGCGGACGCAAGTAAGATATATCACTCAATTCGCGGCCAAGACACGATCAAATTGTATGTGATCTTCAATGCGCTCGAAGTAGGCAACTCTCCTATCCCTTTCATAGGATTTTGACTTAGGACTTCGGGATCCTGTCGACAGATAGCCGATAGGCTGTGCGCATCCATTGGTCAAGATATACTTGATTGCTTGTTTTCACGATCGACACTTCTACTGCTCTCTCGAAGACTACCCGTGACTACTCATACGATCCGCCCAGTTGTATTTTTCCTTTTGGCAACGTTATACACAGGTATGGTCATCCATGCTTCTCTTTGTTACGCCAAATGAATGTCTGGGTGTAGTCGCGCATGCGTTGGTAATGGTATACCAAATGCTGTGCCTCAACGTCGCCATAAACTCGTACGACAACGCACTGCTGTCCCTACTCATGTCCAACCAGTTTGTCGAGATCAAAGGCAGCGTATTCAAAAAGTTTGAGAAGGATAACTTGTTCCAAATCACCTGCGCAGGTTTCTCGTTCGATTTCGTTCATCGTCGAAAGTATTAATCCTGTTTCGCAGATATCGTGGAGCGATTTACCCTTGGTCTCATGCTCACTTTTGTCGCCTTTCGCAACTTGATCGAGCTCTCTGGGTCAGAATTCGATTTTAGTGGAGGGATGTTTCTCCCCAAGTCATTTGGCTGGATTGGCGGGAACGTTTTATGGACAATCTCTTATGTGCGCGGCACCTTGTTCCCCTTTGCGCAGCTTATGTATCTTATGCGTAGCCCGTGCTGACCGTCATGCTCTCCGAGACCCTCGTGGACTGGCTTAAACACGCCTTCATCACTAAGTTCAACCATATCCGTCCATCTGTTTACGAGCGCTACAAAGACGTGCTCTGCCGCGACCTCGCGAGTGGCAGTCGGCTCAGCGCTCGTAAGCACAGCTACGTCGACCAGTCTCCCGTAGTCGCTCGCCGCCTCGGTTTTTCCTCCCTCCCACTCGCGGTTCTCACGATCGTCATCGGCACACAATCCGTGGCCTTACTTCTCTCGTCCGCCAGTCCTTCATCAGCCTCATTCTTTCACGATCACTCCGCAACAACTACTTGGGGTCCGAGCTTATCCCTTTCCTTCCAGTGGTGGACAGTTGAAGGTTGGCAAGAGTTATTCGCCAATCGTCTGAACTGGGAACTTACGCTCCACTGGGCAAAGTGGAGTGTCATAGGCCTCATATTTTGGATGTGGTACGTACTCAATTGCTATATTCCCGTCGGTGCTCTTGATTGACAACCAAGCTCAGCTTTGTCCTGATAAAGGTGATTATGGGTGTCAGCCTGGTGAGCTATGCCACACGCCGCAGAGCGGGGATGGAAGCCCGCGAAGCCGCAGACGTTGTCAACGACTTTGGCAGGGACCCAATTGGCGAGGGACAGGAAGAACGAGTGAGTCCGCCTTTTCAATTGCAACGGCCCTTAATGTGCATCCAACTTACAGAAATATAACCGGGAGCTGAAGGTTATTTTGGATATCGCGCGTGATGACGCCGCAACTGTCTCTGAGATCGGAGAACGTAAACCCACTGAAAAGGGTACTATTGACTCCAGTCGAGGCAAAGACGGGAAACGAGATAGACCTAAGCTCGAAGAGCTCACGCGATTCACAATGGTCAAACGGATTTGGTGAACCTAGCGTGGCTGTCACACGACATCAATTACACATCACGTTCATGGAATAGAATCTGTGAGCTATTCGGAATAAGATGTTGACCTTTCAGCTGAGAGACTTGCGCTTGGTTGGGAAGTGTGCATTATTTATGTGGCAGCAAATAGTAAGCACAACATATTTCTTAGCTGATAATGACCAATAAGTGATTTCCAGGAGACTAAATAATACTATAACATAATGACGGATTACAATGACAGAAAAGTGAGCGTAGTTGAGGAGTTTAGGTTGAGATGCAATGACGACTCGACGAGCGAACCAGAGCGGACTAAGGGATTTCGAAACGTTTTTAACAACGTCTCTAACTGATGGCTTCTTCTAACCTCAGCGCTTATCGTGACGCGTCTTCATAGGGTTTACGCGTTCAGAGGCCGTGCGGTGGATCTTGCCGTCGCGGTTCCTCCTACCGCAGTCAGAAGGCCTGCTCACTGTTCTTTGGCGTGACTCGCGTTCACTAGGGCGCCGGTCCATGCGTGCGTGTACCTTGTAAATGCCCTCTAGTTCTGTGACCGATATAAAGCGCCGCCCAGCGCGCGGGGTTAATACTATAGGTGTCGCCACTCGCACTTCCTGCTCCATGACGGCGTTTCCGAGCTCATTGGACACCTCGTACGCAGCCTGGATGCGGGTTACGGCTGACTCTGGCAGCAGTGGACTGTTAGGCACCGCAAGACGCGGTTCGCCACTGCTGAATGCGGGGATCGGTTTACGGCTGCCATCCAGCGGTTGCGGTTCCTTCGAGAGCGCAAAGCTTGCCCCGGTCGCAGAATATGGAGGGAGTGTCGGGGCGACGGACAATTCGCGAGGACGATAGCGTGGCGGGTGTGCCGACTCGTGCGGCGGCGTGCCTCGCCGAATGGCTAACCCAGGGCGAGACCTTTCTGCTTCGGTGGCACAACGGAGCCTTGGCTGACCCTGTCCCAGATTAGAAGCAGCATCGCTTGGTGCTGCGGTTCTATCAGGCCTGTTGGGCCAGGCCAGTCCCCTCGGTGCCCGTGTCGGCGACCGAGGGAGGATTTGGTCCGCGGTGTTATGTCTCGCCGTGATTTCGATCTCCTGAGCGCCCGTGATCCGTTCCTTAATTGGGCGGCTCTCCTGCGCGGCGTGATACGAAGGTGGCTTTGCGGATCTCATGACGTCAGCGGCGGCCTTTTCAGGGTGCCTTGTGGTCAGAGAGGTGGGAGACACAGATGCATTCACACGCCGAAAGAGCCACGGCGTGACTCGCTTCGAATTCTCGGCCAGCCCCGAAGGTGACCCTGTCTTCGACCGAACTGGAGCCTGCGATCCCCGGGGAAAGTCAGTGTCTGGAAGGCCATTGAGAGTTCCAGCTCTCAATGTGCGGTCGCGCTCCCTGTCAGTGTTTCAATCATTCATTAGCCCACTTCTGGTCACGACGCGTCAACTTACCTTCCGAGGCCGGGGATGATATTTTTGCGTGTGAAGTTCATAATGGGAATCGGCTAACGAAAGGAAAATATCACTGGTTACTGTGAAGGTGGGGTGGAACAAGTCACGGTGAGAGCAGCGAGAGTAGTGCTGGGGCAGGTCCTGCAATTCATCAAATGGAGGTCCTTAAATATGGGTTAATGTGGTCGACGTGCCATTGCCAACTCAGCCGCAAGTTGACACAGTGCGGCGGCCGCAAAAGCACAGACAATGCCAACACGGGAACGTGGCTTTCCACAACGTGACTCTAAGCGGTAGCAAGCCTTGCGCCTCCGAGTGTCTGATCGGGACATTGCCACGTAAGGTAACGATAATGGCATTGTTGGAGTCAATAGCAACTACAGTACAGGAAGAGCATAGAAACGACTGTGGGTTGGACGGTGTGATCCAGGAACCGGCCAGGAACAACGCCTAACTTTCTCAGGTCAAGCCAAAATCAGAAATAAAAACAAAAGTAGGTTGGGTAGCCTCAGTACTCCTCAGTTCTTCACCGAGCACGGCCAGCCAACAGCTGGTCTGCAGGGTAGTATCCGTAGTCTGCCATGGTGCGATACTCAACTTCTCGTCTGCCACCGTGCCTCCTGGAATTCTCTGTCGCCGCACGTCGGTGACGGCGCTCACGCTCACCGTCTCCGCGCCTGGCCTCACGGCCACGATCACTGCGCACGCGTTCGGAGAGTCCCCTTTCATTGCAAACTTTGCGGTACGCTTTTTCCGCCTCAATCGCCGCAGCTCGGAAGGCCTCCTGCTCCGCTCGCGGCGGCATGGCGGTCCGGATTGGCCGAATCACCGGAGCAGGTGGCCATATTGCGCTCGCTGCTGAAGGTGCTGCTGCTGTAGCCGTCGGCGCCTTTTGGGCGTTAAGATGGCTCTTCTCCATGTTAATCGATTCTGCTAGCACGTGCAGGATCTCCACACTGGGCTGTCCCGTGAGTTTCAGAGGTCTCGGCGCGTGTAGAGGCGGCATGGGGCCGTTCGAGAGTACGACGCTTGAATGAGCTTTTTTGAGACGCGGAACAGGCGTCGGTGCAGGGTCGAACTTGTTCTGGTAGCGTTTGCGGGGCGTGACTGCAGCATCCCGAACACGCGGGCCTAAACCATCAACCTGGTGGGTAGGATGAGTGGAGGTTGACCCATGCTCTCGGTGGTTAGTGGAGCTGGGAGGATGTGAAGGTGGGTGGGAAACGGCACCAACGGGGTCAGGTACCGATGAGATAGGGGGTGGATTGCTGCGACTGCGTGCAGAAGTGACACCAACGGTCGTAGAACCTGTGCGCGCATGAGATCGTGGGACGCGCTGAGCGTCACTGCCCATAGTAGGGCGATGCGCATGTTGGGATGCGTGGACGTGCTGAGTGGATGTATGGGCGGAGCGACGTTCCGTGGGCACCGGAGCTGAAGGTGGCAGTAAGGCAGGCTGAGGAACATGTTGCGATATGAACTGCGTGGCATGCATCTGGCTCGCGGGATTCCCGGATCCTAAAACAAGTGCCCCAAGTGGTTGACCAGCAAAAGGATCGTCCTCCATCGGCAATAGGGGAGGAGACATGATCCCCTCGTAGTTAGGGAGCGCGCCAGAGTTGCTATTATTGTTTTCTGGGGTGATAGCGATACCCAAGAGCCGTGCAGCTTTCGAGTTTTTTCTGACATGTCGGCTAGTGGGCGGAGGTCGAGATGAAGCGGGAACAGCGGAAATATCTCCAGAAATGGCCAGAGGTTCTCTGGGGAAAAATGGCATGGATTGTGCATGCTTGAGGGCGCCACCTCTCGTCGCCTTCTCATCCGTCGAGGCTGGGAAATGGTGTGGTGCGATGCCCCATTCGTCGTGAACATTACCCTCGACTCGGACGGCCTGGGGCACCCCAGCCTCTTTATCAGACCTAGAATCCCTGAAGAATCCTCGATTAGTCACAACCGAAAGGAAAAAGGAAACTGAAGGACGTGCTTCGTGAGGATCCTACAGGCTTGTCGAATGCGCTTCATTCTTGGAACACAACGTTGGACAGCTTATTACACCTTCGAACCCGTCAATTACAAGTGAAGTGGGATCATGTCGAGTGGCAGCGTACGGGGCTATAAAGGATAATGTTTGTGGTCTACCGACCACAATCCGAAAAAAAGTGACCGCCGCAAAGCCATTTTCAAAATTCACAGCGGAGACGACCAAGTGCAGGAAGAATACCACGATGTAGATCCAGACAATTCCACAGAAGTTAAGCTACCATTGACACCAAGATTGACACCGATAGACACGGAATTACAATGCAGCGAGCCGGAAACCCAAGCATAGCTGTACTAGTGCGCAGTAGCGAGTATGTGCGCAGTAGGCGTGTGCGTACAGTGAGCACAGCCAAGTGGATAACAGATTGGCAGATGAGGCAGGTGGTGAATGGGCGGCCGATGTTCGGTGCACCGGCCGGTGACGCGGTGACGTAAGGGGAAATATGGGAGTGGGAGATTTCGCTATTGAGCTTGGCCTATAAATCGGGGGCACCCATGGCTCCAAGCCTCCCCACCTGCGCTTCCCTCTTTCTCCCTAATTTCGTGTCTTGTCCCTCACAATGTCCTCTCCCGCTGTTCCAGGCCTCTTATTTTGTTTCATCGCCACCGTCCTACTCATCTTTGTACGCGTTGCGTCTCACTCACACGGAACACATCTCACCTAAATGCACAGGTCTCTATCTCTGCACCAACCTGGAACAGCATATATTTCCTTCGCGCATCCAATGGGGGGTTGAGCTACCATTTCGGTGTTCTTGGTTACACTGGATCGAAAGCTCACGTAGGATACCGCTTCCCTCTCACGTATGTGTTTTATCGGTGTAGATCTTGGAAATATTGGGCTAACGGAGCTCCAGGACTGGCCGGTTGTCCTCCGCCGCGATACACAATCTCACGTTCACCCTCATTCTGCACCCTATCGCCGCCGGTCTATCTGGCATTGCTCTGTTATTTGGGCTCTGCGGCGCAGCATACCATCGTGCAGGCACAGTCCTCATGGCCCTCAGCTCTTCATTAGCCGCACTTGTCACGTTCATTGCGTTCATTCTTGATATCGCGCTGTTCAGCATTGCGCGGCACGAATTCCGCAAGAATGGGTGGTCTTCCCAGTACGGCAATGCGACGTGGTTGACCCTCGCTGCCTTGATCGCACTTTTGCTTGGCTTTTGCACCGGAGGATGTGGTGTATTTGGCTCGTACAGGCGTCGCCGCCAACCCACATACTAGGCACGGGAAACAATAATGCGATAACCATTTGGAACGGACAAAGATAATCAGATTACCATGCTCTATGTATTTGCGAAGTTATTCTTTCTGCTACTATTCCCTTCCATGGACGCTCGTCGTATTCCTTGTAGTATACCTTGTACGGAACTCATCGCGGATTATAATAATGCGATACCGAAGTTACTCCAAAGCTGTGTCTGTTGCCGGGCCGAGGAGAACTTATCTATGAGATCTATGAGATCTTATCGGCTTCACACGTCTGACTGACTCGGGAGTGAAGTGACAGAATCTACTAGTACAGTACCAGGTTAGCGACACTCTCAGCCGTTTTATGCTCTCTGCGACCTTCTGCAGGTCTCTGCTCTCCCCAGGAGCCCCAAATGGCCGAGCTGGTGCCTAGTACTGCCCCTCAGCCTTCCCACGTAGCCAGGTCTTTGGGATCAGAATTTGACCTCTCGCTTTACCTTGTTACTGGCAGAGATCTCCTTCCGCATGGAAAGGTGCCCATTTTCGTAATCTGTCGTATATTCACCAATTTATTATCTAGAGCTATTTAGCTTCTCTCGAGGAGGTCCGTGCTCCACCCCACAGCATCAGCAACAGCTCATTTATAGTATACGCAGGCTCTTCGAGGCGGGGTCACAATCGTACAAGTCCGCGAAAAAAGCGTAGACACCGCCGAGGTACGCTGTCCGAGCGTACTGATCCGTCCCGATGTCCTCCTTTAAGAGTCCGAATAGTTCCTTGAGATAGCCACCGATACCGTTTCTCTGTGCGCAGGCTACAATGTGCCCGTCATCATAAATGATCGTGTCGACATCGCGCTCGCCTCTGGCGCCGCCGGTGTGCACCTTGGGCAGACAGATATGCCCTTCCCCATCGCGCGCAAACTACTGCCGCCAAGCGCGATCATCGGCGTCTCGTGCACAACGCCCGAGCACGTACGCAAGGCCATCGAGGACGGCGCAGACTACGTCGGTTTCGGTGCAGTATACACGACAAGCACGAAAGACGTGAGCGCGCCGGGGTGTGTGTGTGGCATTGCGGGTGTGCGTGCAATGCTCAGCGTGCTCGAAGGAACCGGGGTCAAGGCCGTCGCCATTGGTAGCATCCACCTCTTCTTTTCCTTTTCTTCCAACGTAACTTGCAGGGCGCTGAGGCACGGATTGTGCAGGTGGCATAAAATCGACGAACTTGCTTCGCACGCTACATAGCTGCGCGTCTCCTACAGGCCACGCCCTCGACGGTGTTGCGGTCGTGTCGGACATCGTGGCCTCGTCCGAACCTCAAACTGCCGCCCGCCGCCTCGCGCAGACGTTCCGCGCTTGGGCAGCTGCGGCGTCGCGCGGACCCACAGGTTTCCTAGTAACGCCCCGACAAAAGGCGTACTATTCGCCTGACGCCTTCGCCTTCGTTGCCGGTGCACTCATCAACACGGTGCGGCGCATGCGGCCGCTTGTGCACCAGGTAAGTAGATCCCTCTTATCATGTACACGGGTTATATGCCGGTCTCTTGCTTCCTTTAAATAACGATGCATTGGCCGGTCTCAGATTACAAACAACGTGGTCAAGACGCAATCCGCCAACGTTACTCTCGCGCTCGGCGGGTCGCCTATCATGGCAGAAGCGGAAGCGGAACAGGCAGATATTGCGCGCATGCCCGGCGGCCTGCTCATCAATTTCGGTACCGTCGACGCGCTCGATGGGATGCTCGCTGCGGGGAGCTACGCGAACCAGAACGGCAAGCCGGTAGTGTTTGATCCCGTAGGTGTCGGCGCGACCAATTTTCGCCTCGCGACCGCTGCCAGTGAGCACTTTTTTCGTTCCGCATGTGAACTGATCTGTATGCTTACTGGTGGGGGGTTCTCGCCGATCAGAGCTACTCGACGCGTGGCAGCCAACGGTAATAAAGGGAAATGCAGGGGAAATTGGCGCACTTGCTGACTTAAACGAGGTACGTCTACACGAAGAATAACCACGGGTTCGCTCGTATCTGAAGAGCATCTCTCTGGTTTCAAGGTTAAGGCTCAAGGCGTAGACAGCCTTGGCAGCTTCGCAAATGCCTCTAATGTCGTGCGCTCACTTGCTCGCAAGCACCGTTCGTGATTTTTCTTTGCGGATCATCGCTACATTGTCCGCTGAGAGATCTCTCTAGGGTGCATAGTACTGCTCTCAGGCCCTACGGACTACATTTCCAATGGAAGCACCGTCATTCGCCTGTCCAACGGCCACGAGCTCTTGGGTCAGATCACAGGCGCAGGGTGCGTTCTCGGAACCACAATTGCCACCTTTTGCGGTGCGGCAAGTATGGCTGCGTCAGAAACCTCCGAAGGGGTTCTTGTACAGGGGGACATGCTTCTTGCGACCGCCGCTGGTACGCTCGCTTTGACCATTGCTGCCCAGTGTGCGGCCAGAAGAGAAGAAGTACGCGGGCCAGGAACGTTCTTGCCTGCCTTGATCGACGAACTTAGCGTGCTGACTCCTGAAGTTGTAATGGGTTTGGCAAAGATCGAAATGGAGTTTGAGTGAAAGGAAAGAAAGTTTATAGAAGACTGGTTCAGGTTGATCTGTATTCGAGATACGACGTACAAAGGAGCAGGTGGCTGAATATCCTACAAATGTATCGAGCGAGAAAATAAAACTTCACCAACGACAATGTTGAAACGTGCTACAGTGTTACACCACTTCTTTGAGCACAGTTGGATTCGGCGTGTCTAGAATGCGTGAGAACGGCATTGCCTCTGTGGGCTGTAGCCAGTTCTTCTCGTCGTACACAGCGTGGGGAGGCGAATCGATCATATGGAATGTGTACGCAAAACGCGTCTTGGGGCTGGTATTGCGCCGTGACTTATGAAGTACGGAGCCGTGGATGAGGACGAGATCGCCTGAGGCTGGGAATTAGCAATGTTTCCGATGTGTGACGCAGTCGCTTACCCGGGTTACATTCCTCCAAGACGTACTCGCCCGTGGGAGTGGATACGTTGCTGGGGTCAATAAGCTGTTCGAAACCCGTGCCCCCCGATGGTAAGCGGACAAAGCGCTTCGCGATTTGCGCGGTGAGATGCGACCCAGGAAGAAAGGACAACGCGCCGTTCTCCGAGGTGCATTTCTCCAGCGCTATCCAGACGCCCAGAGCAGTGGGTGGAGACGTATACTTTCGGAGTGGGTGTTAGTTGTACCGCCGCATCAGAAAGAAGTTTGGGCTGCGCACCAGGAAGGTACTGCGATCATAACGCTGACTAGTGATCAGGCTGGAATGTTGGAAACTCACGAGTCGTTGTGCTCGGGAACTATATGCGGCCACATAAGTAAGGTCAATGAGAGCCAACGAATTACGAGTGCGGTACCTTCTCCACCTATCTGGGGTTGTTTGGTGATGACCATGGACTGTAGAGCTGTGGGGTGGCAGCATTTCCGTCAGCATCGGAAATAATTCGTAATCAGAGGTGACATTGGGCAGGGATTAGACGAAGATACCCACCTACGGGATCATGATGAAAGCGCAAATCGCGCACGAGATCACGGAGCTTTCCGTTCTGCAGTGTCACACGTCTGAACACAGGGTCGAGCTCGTGGAGGGCTGGGGAGTGTGTTTAACCTTAGCGGGGACGGACAGGATTGATAATGGAAAGAAGAGACCATGACCGATCTTATTGACGGAGTGATGCTTATCCCGCGTCAGGTTTCCGCGCTCATCGATAGCATCTTCTTCGAGGAAATAGCGAATCTTGTCCCCAGACTTAAGGAAGTAATCATCACCGACATGGTTGTTATCACCCGTCGTGAATTTGGTCTGACCACGATGGATTCAAACGTAAGCAATATTACGTGTTTAAGTAGGTGGTGCGCACCAGAGGGTGATCTTCAAAGCTGAACTCATCTAGGAGTTGCCTCGAACGTGCTAGGAGAACGTCTGTTTCATCTGAGGCCAGGAACCCAGGAATAACGAGATAACTGTCAGGGTTTCAATAGGGTGCGTGTCGTCGAATTGAGTCCACCTACCCGCTTCTGTGAAACTTGAACGTACTGAAGGATCAGACGATCGGTCCGAACATGTGATTCGGGGCAAACGAACTGATTTTATTTGATCCAGTGAAAGATACCGAAGGGTATCGCGGTTGTCCATTGAATGAGTGTCAATGTCCGTCTCGGTAGTTTCGCTATCACCAGTCCGTGCCCAGGGCAGCCGAAGGAGCGTCACTTTTCTAAGCAACTCACGCGTCACGCGACTTGCCCTCTTCATTGTCGCTCTATCTATCCAGGATCCGCGCGCCCATGAACCCTAGAATGCTAATCCCAGAATGCTAATCCCAGAAGTTCAGTATAATTTAAGAGGCCCCCTCTTCAAACCGCCCCCACAGACATGATTTGCATCCCACCTTCCGTCTCACCCTCCGCAAGCGACTCGCCCTCCCAGTATATTGCGTCCGACTCCACTCTTCCCTTATCTCGTTCAACTTGGTGCCCATACCCCACCGTTCCGGTGCAACGCGATCCAGTTCAAACACTCGGAGTCGATAGCCTACACAAAGCATCTTGCGAATGTGTAAGCCATATATGTGGAGTCGTCGAGAAAACGCTGATAAATCCCCCCTGCTTCTATCTTATCATCACATCCGGAACGGGAAATAACAGATCCAGTCGGGTATGTTCCTCGCAGTGTGTCCAATCCCCAACAGCGCTCATTACAGTACCCAGAGCTTCGCCTTCCCGTCGAGATCCTGGATGAAATATTCTCCTACGCCACACTTCCAACCCTTGCCAGACTTGCTCTCGTCTCCCACACGTTTCACGAGGTAGCGGCGCGCCTGCTCTATCGCCATATTCCCTCCTTGTCCGTATCTCACACCACGCTTCTCGTCGAGACTTTGGCTTCCAAGCCATGTCTTGCGGCTCATACGCGAACATGTGAGATTGGCGATATGAGTTTCCTCGATGCCAATCGAAAGGGGCTCCTCTCTCCAGCATTCTTTGAGCAACTGCAATCCGCTCTGCACAATATGCATCGACTCACCGAACTTACCTTCCTCCTCAACGGCGCGACGTCCCACGTCCTGCTTGGCGCGCCGTTCCAGCTCACGAAGCTCACCGCGTCCTGCGACTTTGACGCGACATTCGCAAGCTGGTTGACGGAGCAGTCTAGCCTGCGGGTTGCTATCTTCTGCGGGACGTTCACAGTGGGTGTTACTCTCCCAGCGGACGCCTTACCTTCCCTACGGCGCGTTACGGCGTCACCACCCACACTAGCATGCGTCGTGCCTGGAAGGCAAATCCACGATGTCGACCTGTGCCTCGTGCATCCGTGGTCGCTCAATCGCGAGGTGTTGCAAACGACGATCCGGGTCATCTCTTCGTCAAAGGGCCCATTAGATTCTCTCAAGATCATCTCGCACCTTGCAGAGCCAACGGACATAGTCCTATCCTCGCTAGAGACCATCCCCTCCAGCCTGAGCTCGATTACGAAGTTCGCGCTGCACGCCGTGAGCGGTTCCATTACCGACGTGAGCAGCGCACATGCACTTCGCGCCATTTCCACGACTGACAGGTTTTGAACGCTTACAGGATATACTTTCCGGCTTGCCCTCTATCCTCTCTCGTTTAACCGCTCTCAGATCTGTCGTCCTCTTTTCGAGGAACAAATACGACGCGCTGCACACCGCGGCAGGCTCGCGCGCGCTAGCAGAAGCATGGCACACGCACTGCTCGTCGCTTGAGCGCGTGAATCTCCCTGGTGCGACCTATGTACATGACCGCAACTACGGCTGGGTCACGCCACGGGACCTCGCAGAGCTGCTTGAGACGCGCGGACAACCGCCCATCCCCCAGCACTGCACAGCAGAATCGCGCAAGCAAGAGATGGCGACGGCACAGGGTGACACAGGGCGCGTCCTAGTCCGTGGGTTCAAATCGGATCTTGGTATGGAGCGAAACGGGACCGGCGCGTCAGTGGTCGCAGTCGCTGCTTGAGCGCTGCTTGCGAAGTGTGAAGACATGACGTTTACGATCATTGACATTGACAATATTGACATGCCACGTCACGGATCCCAAGAACCTGTCTGTACCAGTAGCCATCTGTGTGTAGTAGTACATGAACCGGAAAAAATCCGAGGATACCCCATACCAATTCCCGTGAAACCTACTAGGGTTTCGAAAAACTTCAAGTCACCAGATCGCCAATGTGATTGAAGACAAGGCTAAACTGGGGTCGTGCGGATCTTTGACGTGGATGCGAAAGATCCACTCGTCGATTTATTGAACGAGTTTTAAGTGACCGCTGGCGGTCAACGACAGCGTGTCATGAGAGCAACTTACAGTGTACCTACCGCCCACCGATCTATCGATACGACTTACATCGCTTGTCCAAAAAAAAAAAAAGATCTATCGACACGACACATGCGCGTCAATTGTATACATGTATACAATGCACCTCCCGTTCCAATTCCGCTGCCAGCTGTTAGGAACTGATATGGAATACTTGAAGGGGGTCATCGTGCTCGCACAGAACCTTACAAGTATGGCACGAGCATTCCTACGTACGCTTGCTTGGGCCTCAGCCCGTAAATCCGGTTCGCCGCCGGTCTGACGATACCATAGATAGCGAAGCTTAGAGGAAGGGGATCGAAGGCTCGGGAAACTCCAGCAGGAGCAGGGCGACAGTGACAAGTGGCGTCGATGGCGTTGAGCCGTCAACTCAAGTCGGTGTTCTGATTCATTGCCTGTGTTCTGGCCCGGAGATACGATGGGCCCGTTCCACCTTTATCTCATCGCTCCTTCCGGCAAAAATAAGAATAACGGGAAAATAAAAGAAAAGACAAAGAAAAACAAGCGAAAGAAAAAGAATTGAACAAAACCGGCCACCGGAACACCTGAGGCTGTGCTACTAGGACCGCCACACTACGCCGCGTCTGGTCAGACGTCATTGTTTCCTTTACAACACTCTGGTCGTGCGGGTGCATGATCCGGATACCGGACCAACTCTCACGGAGGAGGGGTGGAAGATATGATGAGCCGCGCGAAGGATTGATCGAGCGTTTTACGGACCAGGAGGGGGGTTGATGACATCTAATCGCAAAACCCGCAGTCGCTGGCGTCAGAAGTCAATTAACGAAACGCTCATGATAAAGCCCGATAAAGCCTTGTGACTTGAAATATTTCTCTTGCTACAATACGCAACGTTCTAAATAGCTGGAACGGTGCCCTTAGTGATCATAGTCCCGTGTTCTCACAAGTGCTATCGATACAAAAAAAATTGGTAGATATCGTGTAAATGTCCCCCAAAGTCAAGTCTCGTCCTTTCATGACTCAGTTGAGGGGTCAGGCTCGTCGATGTAATGGCCCTGGCCAAGCCGTTGAATGAGGTGATCAATCTTTTGTTTATGAATCCTGTGGTGTTCCTGCCAACCTTTCCATGGGTGATGCGGGTGCTGAAGGGGACAATTGAGCAACGATGGAAGAAATATGGAGGAAGTGGGCTAACTAGACGACCAAAGGCTTGAAATATTTTATCTGATGTGCCGTCGGGTTTATTATAGAAAAACTTTGCCAACAATACGTCATCTGCACGGCTATATCGCATCTTCTTTTCAGGGGCTTGTGGCAGGGGGTCATCATTCTCAGTGTGATTGAGCTCGTGCTTGTGTCTGCGGTAAAATTTCATCCAAGAAGCTCGCGAGTGGTGCGGTGCCTGCATGATGTTAACATCGGATATTACTCTAAAACTCATGGCAGACCTTCTGTGCGATATCCTTCCAAAAGGCAACCATATCGAGTTTGCCTTGAGATCTGCGCGAAAGGATTAGAAGATTCGATCAGGGCGACAAGTTTCTCCACCGACTTTTTCTTGTGATGCAAAAGTTTGATCAAAAATGCGATGTCCTCATCTGTGAACGCGACACCCTTTCCCGTCGTACTTCTGAATAATGCTCTGGGAGGCGTTGGAGAACGTTCACGTTCCCCATTATTGAGCTCTACGCGGACCCGCTCCCGTATGTTGATAATGCCGTTAGAGCTAGCGCCCGCAGTGGCTGCATGAGAGGCGGTGCCATCACCCGCTTCGCCGTCGTCGCTCGCAGTATTGTTCATCGCATAACCACCAAGGCGAATCTGGTGCTTGTTGCAATACCGGCGCCATGAATAGAAACTGTGCCCATGTTAGACATATCGAGAACACACGAGAAAAACATACGTGTGATGAGGGGCCTAGTGAACGCTTTCAATATCACAGTAACATTTAACCTCGAGGTACACACCTTTACGGCAACCCTTTCGCAGATCTCTCGAAGGCTAAGGACAAGACCCTGCGCAACACAATAATCAATGTACTTTTTCAAATACTCTATGTCCTCGTGGGTAAACAAGTTCCCGCCATATGTGCTCTTAACAACCCGCGATGGAGGTGTAGGAGAACGCGCCTCAGGATTGCGTCGGTTCACTAGCGCTGATGCAGGGGGAGCGGGAGTAGGCTAGGCATGTATCAGCAAAAGTAGACGAAAGAAACCCCCTAGATTGACCTGAGTTCGGGTGCGTTTGCGCCCACGTGGTGGATCAGTGCTCTCGGCAGCTGGCGGAGATGGCTCATTCGATGGGCCACCCTCAGGTATATACGGTTGCGGATAAGAGGCTGGGTCGTACTGCACGCAATTGTTTGAATATAGTGCGAAATAACAAATAAGGCCCACCCACCCCTTGCGCAAAATACTGATCAGAACTCCAGGCTTGATCGGGATAGTCATACCCCGGAGCCGAAGGATGATCTATTGGGCCAGTGGGCGGACCAGTAGGCTGATATGTAGGGTCCCATGTATCCTCGCGATACGGACCTCTTGGCTGAATGATCTGCTGTGGGAGATGACCCTGAGTTTGCTCAGGCGCGATGCTGTTTGGCGCTTGCCAGGTTTGAGGTGGGGCAGCTGGTGAAGGGTGCATAGTGCGGGCTGCCGGCGGAAGCTGAGCCTGGTAGGTCTGGTATGTAAAGGATGCTCCAGGTGGCTCAACTGCTTGCATCGTTTGCGAAAGTTGGGTCTGGAATGCCTCAGGATTTTGAACTACTTGGGTTACGGTTGGTGGTGCTGGAGGCTGTTGCCTTGAAGGACCAGCTGCCTGGGGTATGATGCCTGGGGGTATAATGGGAGTTGCGGCTGGGGCAGGCGCGGAGGGGTGTACCCTGCGGGTGTGATGAAGGGGATAGACCAAACCGATTGGGATCCGACTTACTGCTCATTCCCAGTCACTTTGCACCCAGCAAAGTTGTTCACGAATGTTTGAAGTGCGCTAGCCTTAATGCACTCATGTACCCAACGCGCATCCAGAACAACCTTGCCTTTCTTTCCGATGTATTGGCGATATAGGTTCTGCCCAGATTCTGTGTGCGGGTTCACTGTTCGCCAGGTGAGTGCACACAATAAGCGACACAATATCCTTACGTACCTAAAATGTAATTCACTCCGCTGTAAGAATTGGCGACAGTGCCTCCATTTTTCTAGTAACAAAAAGTTGAGAACAGCTGAAACGCCGGCGGACACATGCACACCAAGAAAGGACGGCGCAAGTAATCATTGACAGCTATTGCAACGAATGAAGAAAAAACGCGTTTTGACAGGAAATGATCGCGTAGATCGTCTATGGCCGGTACAAGAACTCACCGCGATGAGGTCGACGACATGATCATGGTCGGAAACATCCTTGTGGACATACATAGCTAGAGGGGTGCCCATCATGGGCTCCAGGAAGAGACCATGCTCTGCGATCTCTGCATTATCACTCGGATCCCTCTGTTGTTGTTGCTGCTGCTGCTGCTGTTGCTGGACGCGGGGATGAGCTGGTGCCATGGGTCTCGGCGAGGAGGCAGTAAGGGCGAGTCCCCTGTCACTGGATCGCCACCCTACTGCGGACTTTGAATGTGCGCCACCGACATGACTACGGCATCAGACACTCTCGCTCATTCGTCGCTCGTCCACTGGCACAGCCTAAGTGGAGCATCGTTCATCGGTAGCTATGTACATGCAGCAACTAGTCGGACGCGATATTAAATATTAGACGCTCGGGATGGACAGGGTGATCGGGGGTAGCACAATTGAAGGAAATCACAAGATCAGGCCGCTATACAACATCGGGTGGAAGAACAAGAAGAGATTCCGTGTGGATGGCCTAAGAATGGCAGAATGGTATCGGAGGAGATAGCCTCGGATCGAGAGCGGCGTGGGTGTTATAAAAAACAAAATATAGAGTATTAGATAATGCAGGCGAACGGGCTCGCGTCGGGGTGTGAAAAGGGCCTGAGCGTATCAACCGACCTGTTACAGCTTCCAGAAACAGACACACCGTCTCTCTCTCTTCCTCATCCCTCCCTCACCGTCCCTCACCTCCCCGGCGTCCCCGTCTTCCCTTCTCTCCCCCCTCCTCTCCCTTCTCAGTCACCATGACATCCGTCGCAGGTCGCAAAAAATCACTCATCTCTCCAGCAAGCGTCCAAATCGATATCCCCATCGGTACCAATACTCTCCTCAACAAGGCTGCCTCCCAGTCCACCTCTCTCTACCAGCAATGCTCTGCTTTACGGTCACGTCTCCTCCGCGTCCACGGTTTTGCCCAGTTTTTCGCACTCTCCTCCCCCTCGGGCTCCTTCCGTAGTTCTGCCGAGGTCGTCAATACAGTCTGGGACTGTTTTGCCCTCGGAACTCCTCTGTGCTACCTTTTTAACCTCCTCCCCGCTCCCATTACCCCCATCGACATAAAGACCGACCCCCGCTCTGTGGAGGTTGACAATGAACGCGCTAAGAAGCGCGCTATCGCCCTCTTCGCCATCCAGGTCAAGCAACTAAATCATGGCGAGCAGTTTACCGTTACAGACCTGTGGGACCGTACCCACTCGGATGGCTTTGTAAAAGTGCGTCTCATATGAGGTTCTTGGCTGTTATCATGACGGCTAAACTATTGTCAAGGTCGTCAATACTGTCACACACCTTGTTGATATCCTCCCTCCCGACGTCTTTGACGAGGCGCCCCCCCCTTCACCACCTTCCACCAATGATTCTTTCGACTTTTTGGGGGCGGATTCGCCAGTGATATCTACTCCCGCTAATGGCCCGGAGATCGAGCGGAATAATATCATACGCGAACTAGTGGAAACTGAGCGTAAATATGTGCAGGATCTTGAGGTCATGCAGGTGCGTACTGGTCGCTTTCTTAGGACAACCAGCACTCAAACTTGGACATGCAGAAATACGCTCAGGAATTGTCGCAAAGTAACACTCTTGATCGCGACACAATCCATTTACTCTTTCCTAACTTAAACAAGCTGCTCAACTTTCAACGGAGATTTTTGATCCGTCTCGAGGGAACCGCAGATATGCAATGGAGGGAACAGCGATGGGGTATTCTATTCACTGAGAACGTGAGTCTGCGCGGTCAACTTCGGTTATTATTTTGCTGATGGCTATGATTCTATTTGGGCATTGTTCTTTGTTTGTGATCTTGCTTGTGTTCTTCTGCGGTCAACTGCACTTGGAACAAAAGGAGGAGGAATTCGCTGTCTATGAGCCATATTGCGCCAACTACACGAATGCGTCTGAATTGATGCTTATGGAGGAGCAGAATCTAGTGGTATGTCTTCGTCTCGGGTTACTGTCTCCCAGGAGACCGAAACCGTTGATCTCAGGGCTAATTCTAACCAAACATGTGTCAACAGAAATATAATCACCTGATCAACGCGAAGTCGGAGCTACCGGCGTTCTTAATCAAACCCGTTCAGCGGATATGTAAATACCCTTTACTTTTAGATGTGAGTTTCCACCTCATCCATCAAAAAATATGGCTCATCGGAGTTACTCCCATCAGCAATTGCTTAAAAAGTCATCTCCAATGGATTATCCCTACTACGACGAACTCAAAGCGGGATCGGCTGCGGCGAAGCGTATAACCGACAAGATCAACGAAGCTCAGCGTCGTGCAGAAAACGTCCAGACGGTCCAAAACCTTGCCGCACGTGTCGATGACTGGAAGGGCCATCATGTTTCACAGTTCGGTGAACTCCTCTTGGATGATATCTTTATCGTCACCAAGTCCGAGGTGGATCGCGAGTACCACGTGTTCCTATTCGAGCGCATCATACTCTGTTGCAAGGAAGACACGAGCGTGGGTAGCTCTAGGAAAGGCAGCAAGAGTAACTCTATCTTGAAGAAGCCTCAGGCAAATAGTCCAGCACCTTCTGGGCATGCAGGCGGCCCAAAGAAGAAGACGACACCACTGTTGTTGAAAGGCCGTATATACCTTAATAACGTGACAGATGCGAAGGTCGTTCAACCAGGTAATCTCATGTGCTCCTTCTTGCCTTTCATTTTCTGAGTCTATCTAGGCTCCCACTCGCTCAACATCTGGTGGAAGGGCGACGACGATTTAGAATTCTTCACGCTTCGTTGCCGCAATGAAGAACAAGTGAAGCAATGGGAGTCCGCCGTCAAGCGCCTTATAGAAAAGGTGGCGATGCGCCGGGCGTCCGAACGCAGTAGTTCACGGCTTACCCATCTCAGCAACCCAAGTGGCTACAACCCCAGCCGCAATGGATCCCACGACCGCGTGTTCTCATCACATCCTACTCCGTCAATCTCGTCCCACCCGTATGCCAATGGTCGACCTTATCGTCAGTCAACTCCTTACGAGGACCATGCTGTTCCAAACGGCACTAATGGGCATGTGGGCGGGCCTTCCGGTTATCCTCCACACGGTGGATTTGATCTCGATGACGACTTCGACGATCACTCATCGTCCATCGTCAGTCCAACGTCTGGCAGATCTACACCGCTGGACGGACGTCGTGGTGTAATGACTCCTGGATTTGACCAATATTACGGCTATGAGCGACCACGAGCCCTCACTGAAGATGCAAATGGACCCGCGCTGTCACAGTGGAGAAGTAACGTGCCAGGTCTTCCCTCTGGTCCTAGTCCTCGACTTCCTCACCCTCACATGGGTCCCACGACGAGCTATACTTCAGACCCGGGATTTGGACATCGTGCCGGACGCCCTCAGTTACGCACTCAATATAGCTCTTCGCGGTTACGTCCCCCGCACGATGGCGGGGAGTCTGCCAGTTCGCCATTATCAGCGTTACCCCCTCTTAGTCGAAGTCGCAGTGCGAGCCAACCGAGCGCGTACGTTCCATTATCCGCCGCCCCCACCCCTGTACCCCCTCTGCCATCAAATAGTTGGGACAGGACACAAGGGTCGACGAGCACAACGAAGCGGTCAAGCGGCTCAAGCCAATCAACTGGCGATGAATCGACGACGTATTCCCCCAACAGTTTATCACCCATCACACCATTTGGTTCGAGCGACTCTTCACTATCTGGTACAATAGGACGATCATCAACGTCATATGAAATGCCAGTGAAAGTGAAGGTCTACTTCGGTTCTGACATATTCGTCATCCAAGTTGGCCGCGTCATCGATTATATCGAGCTCGTAGAACGAGTTGGCAAGAAAATCCGACTTTGTGGCCCACGGAGGGACAATGGGCCACTACGCGTCAAGTACGTGGACGAGGAGGGTGACTTAGTATCAATGCGCTCGACAGAAGACGTGGAGATGGCTTTTGGCGATAAAATGCAAGTCGTTTTGCACATCGCATGAGGAGTTTCCTCCTTGTATCGATCTCTCCCCCCTGTATCACTTCGTCTCCCCACTCGCGGCCTTAACCCCCCCCATGTTGCATTGCATGCCTCCATTTTTCACCGGTCACCCTACACAATAACTGGATTCCTTTGCCAAGCCATCACCTTATCATCGCATAACCATCCACCTTTCTCGGGGACTTTTTCCTTCGCATAGGCCACGCTTCTTCTGGAGAATATATTTCTATGGCACGTGTGTCTACTAGTTCGTTTCTCCTTACTACATATTCCCGATCCTCCCCGTTTATTATCGGGTTGAGGCATCCTTACCTTCCCTCTCGTTTCCATCTATATTCCCCTTATATATCTATTCGGTTGTCTGTTGGCTTCCTAGTTCACAGAATTTCGCGGATTTCTTGCATGTAGCAAGGTGTTCTTACAGAGAGACCCCTTCGAGGGCTCTGGTGATAACCAGTCGTGTACAGTAGGATTTACTAGAGCTTACATCGCTTGCTATGAACAGTACACTCCTTTTTTTTTCTCTCAGTGGAATGAAAAGTTTTGGTAGTCATCATGCTCGTTGCGATCGGGTTACGGTACACCGCCTTCAGGCGTGGAATTTTAGTGCCTTTGAACGATAGGCATAGGGATTGGCTGTGCGTGGATACACACGGTCATCATGGGGACAACGTTCGCTTGCACACCGTTCATGCGATACAACGTGTATTCTATATCTATGGTGTGGTGGTGATGGTTACTAGACTACGGTGGGAACATTGCCTGCAATGGGTACAAAAATACATGCGCTCGATACGAGCCTCCCAAGAATGGACGACCATGGAAGGGAAAGCGCGACTGAGGGATAGAAGGTGTACGTCACAGGGCAGTCGGCGAGACGTCGCCTAGGGTATTCAGTTCGCTTGTGCTGAATGCGCTTGGGAGCGAGCGCATGTCGTCTCCGTATTCGGACTGGGAATCGATCGTTTCCTATGGTGGCCAGACGTCAGGTGTGTATGTGTGATCGTGAAGGTAGAAACCGCAACGTACGTCAAAGAAATGCTGTGCGAGACTACGAGGAGCTGTGGTTTGATGCCGTCATCACGTTCAGTCACTTTCAAGGAGCACGGGGACAGAACACATACTCTTTGGAGTCTTGGGTAAACGACAGCTCGCACCGCTCTGTAGGATATGGTATGCGACTAGGCCCGACCTAAGAGATTTGGTTTAGTAGATGCCCCATACGCACGCAGGCCTTGAGCTTACCATCCTGTCTGATGCGAGGCTCCAAGGCCTCGACCGTCATCGCCGTGGAAGTACTTGATCGAGCGTGTTTAGTAAATGCTGGCCGTTACAATGTTGTTGGATATCTCACTTCGTAGAACCAGACGTAATCTCTGAAGAAAGGATCAAAGTCGAGCTTCTGATTTCCTCCGTTGAGTGCTCGACGGCCATCGACGTCCCGGCCAAAGATATGGATAATCCGGTGCTGAATTTCTTCTGCTACCTGAAGCAGATTCATGTAATCGCCGCTGCCAGTGGGGCACTCCACCTGAAGTTCATCTCCGTAGTATTGATGGAACCTTTGAAGGCTCTCTATGAGCAGGAAGTTCACCGCTAGCCCTGCAATGCAATGGAGTCATTGGTCGCGTAGCCTGGACAAATGGAGTACTCACAAATTGGGCCACGCCAATTAGAATTACCACCGAACATTCCAGATTTGGACTCCCCAGGCCAATAGCTGACTTCGTGTCTTTGGCCGTTAACTTCCATGCCCCACGGACGGTCCTTGTGTAATTTCGATAGGCTACAGAGGATCCAATAAGTTAGCAGCTGTCCACCCTCTCAATGAGCCGAGCATACGATCGAATGCCGTGTTCACTGAAAAACTCGTTCTCGTCAAGCATCTTTTCCAAAATGCTAACTAGACGCTCCTTGCTGGCAAGCGCGAGTAAGAAGCGCTCGCCACGGCCACGAGCTGCATATTTCGTTGAGTAATTAAAAAACAAGAGAATTGCAGAAAAAAGAGCTGACCTGACATGTTTGCCATGTTCCGTCCGGACACATCGGGTCTATTCTCAAGGAACCAGTCCATACGTTTCTTGAAGCCAGGTAACTTGTTCACGACGGACGGTTCTAGTGTCATAGTCGCATATAAGGGGATAAGTCCGACGAGGCTGCGGACGGGGAGCTGCATGCTGTGACCGCCCCAGTGGATTGCATCGTAGTACATGCCATCCTGTTCGTTCCACAGACTAAGCCTATCCTCACCAACGGGGAAGGTCATGGCATCTGCGATGAAGATAAAATGCTGCGGCGCAAAGTCAGTCTGGCAACATTCAGGGCGGGGCGGAGGAAGTAGCTCGCCTCGAAAAACTTTGATGCGATATCTTCGTACACTGGGTTATGCTTGGCCAGTTCGAGTGCCATGTTCAACCTGAGAAGCAATGGGATTTAATAAACAGCAAGCCGGGACCGATAACCGAGATGCTTACATGTTCAGACAGTAGAATGCCATCCACGCCGTACCGTCTGCCTGGCGAAGTGAGCCCCCAGTGGGCAGCGGCTCTGAGCGATTGAACACGCCAATGTTATCCAGACCAAGGAAGCCACCCTCGAATACATTGGCACCGTCAGCGTCCTTGCGGTTGACCCACCAGGTGAAATTAAGGAGCAATTTCTGGAAAACACGCTCAAGGAACGGGAGGTCTTCGCGACCGTACAACTTGCGCTCGATTTTAAACACGCGGAATGTCGCCCAGGCATGGACTGGTGGATTGACGTCCGAGAAGTTCCACTCGTAAGCGGGGATCTGTCCGTCAGGTTTCATATACCACTCGCGAGTAAGTAGGTCAAGTTGCTTTTTAGCGAACGCAGGGTCGACAACTGCTAGTGGGATGCAGTGAAAAGCGCTGTCCCACGCAGCAAAATATGGATATTCCCATCTACAAGACCGTTCACGACAGTTGTTCTCGATGAAAGCGGTAAAAACGTACTTGTCGGGCATAGATAATATATCGGCTGCATGGAGGTGCATCCAATCCTGGGCGGAATAAATGTCAAAAATGTCAAAAAAAATCGTATACCACGAATTTTACCTTGTTGCCCCGCAGGAACTTGCGCGATGGGGGCGGCGGCGGCTGAGCGGGATCTCCTTCAAGCCATTCCTTTGCGATGAACTTGTAATATTGCTTTGTCCATAGCATGCCGCCCAGAGCCTGACGCATGATTGCACGTAAATCATCTGACACGTAGCCTTGAGTCAGGCTGTAATAGAATTCGTCTGCTTCCATCCGGCGTTCTTCAATGGCATCATCAAATAGGCCTTCGTCCTCGAGCGTCGCGTCCTTTTGAGGAGTAGTCGGAGTGAGCTTCAATCGAACGACAGCGCAGCCACCTTTGCCAGGGACATCCTTAAAGGTGTAGTGCGCAGCAGACTTGGTGCCGACCTTGTCCGGGTTGACAAACTGTAGATTAGAGTGTGGGGTTGGGGTAGTGCGCCCGCCGGTGGAGGAACCCGAATCTGAACCACTGCCGTTATTCACTGCGCCGTCCGAGTCAGTGCTGGCCTTGAACGCTCCATCGACGGACTGTTGGCTCGGAAGTCGATGTGCCGGGATGATATGATCGTGGAATGCATCCTTGACAAAAGGAGATTTATTCGGGACCCCCCACAGACGCTTGAAGTTCGTGTCGTTTTCAGTGAATAACAATTCGGGCTCGACTGTATCTTCCTCACCATCCGCTCCGGAGTTGACGGCTTGTCCGTCAGGTCCGACAGGCGGAGGAGATGGGAAGCAGTACAAGTGAGTCTTTCCGAGCTCTTCGTGGTTGGCAGTGATCCGGTTGTTTGTAGTGGCGGACAGACCAGGGCGTGGGGGAGGCGGAATGCCCCAAGACCAGCTGTTCGAGAACCAAAGCTGAGGGATGATATGCAGACTAGCGGGGTCGGGGCCACGATTATATGCAGTGATGCGAATGTAAATGTTGTCTGGACTATCCTCGTCCTTGGCGTACTGGAAAAGAACTCTGATGAGACTTTACTCTCGCAGGGAAGTGCAGCACTCACTTCGACGAATATGTCCCAGTAACGGTCTTCATCGAAAACATCGGCGTCAAGGATCTCGAACTCGACAACTTCGCGACCGCGATGCTGGTTTTCGCGGACGAGATCTTCGTATGGATAAGCCTTCTGAGGGTATTTGTACAAGAACTTCATGTAAGAGTGGGTCGGCGTTGAGTCCAGGTAGTAGTACAACTCCTTCACGTCCTCTCCGTGATTACCCTGGGGCCCAGAAACACCGAAGAGCCTTTCCTTTAGCATCCTGTCATTCTCGTTCCACAGAGCAAGGGAGAAGCAAAGACGCTGATGGTTGTCGCTGATACCCGCGATGCCATCTTCTCCCCATCGGTATGTCCGCGAGCGAGCCTGCTCATGGGGAAAATGTGCCCAGGCGTCGCCGTCCCCAGAATAGTCTTCCCTAACAGTAGCCTAGAGATATGGTGAGCGCTGATGCTATAACTGGCGATCATGAGAAACCAACCCATTGTCTATCGGACACGTAAGGGCCCCATCGCTTCCAATGTCTCTCTCTCTTGCCGTCTTGATCGAGGCGATACTGCTCGACGTTTTTATAACTCGTACCCAAGCTCTGACGAAGCCTCTCGCGGTAGGATGGGGGGGCTTGTTCGTTCTGTGTGGGAGAACCCTTTGCCTCTGGGACAGGCTTTACTGCCTTTGGTGGGAGGGTTGACGGCGGGGTGGCTGGCTTGGGGATGGATATCGTAAGGGGGTTGTCTGATCTCGGTGGGTCAGAGCTGTTCTGTGGGCTGTTTGAGTCTGATCTAAACAATTTCTGTTGTATGCTGCGAATGTTAGTGGCCATGATCGATGTCCACGTCCAAGGGCACACGCGTGGTTAACACGCCTTCGCGATGGTGTTCCATAATCGACATGCGATGACGTCGTCGATTTTCGAAAGGGCATCATCGATTCCATCGGAATTTACCGGGTCTCAACTCGCTTGATTCTCAATGCGTGCGTGTGTGGGAGCGGAGCGCGTGTTTAAGTAGAGCAAAAAACATATGTTCCGGGGTATGCATGAGTTAAGTTAATCACGCTAAGTCGATATACTAGGCGTGAATGCGCCAGGACTGGTGATCCGTATAAACATTAAAGATTCGACAGTAGAATGTAGGATTGCTGGGGGTGATGATGAAGAAAAAAGGCGCTGAAAGTGGGAGAGCCCGCGCTTGTAGATGTGCAAGAGTACGGAAGTGTCCATGTATGAGCTTGTGAAATTGTCAATGATCGACGCATAAACAGACTTCTCAGTGCTTACTGAAGATTAAGATGTTCATTGCAAGGAGAGCGAACGCAAGAAATGAAATCCATAGATCCACGCAAATCATTTTATACTTTCCCGGTCATACTATGCTCGACTGCCGTGGGACTCCACCCAAAGTCGTTCAGCACGTCTCGTGCCCAGTCGTCCTGGAGTGCGATATCGCTAGCGACGTCCTCCCACAAACTCAGTCTGTGGTAAGAAGCGGCAGATGCAACGGATACGAACGAATCGTCCGACAGCTGTGACTGAAGTGGCTCGGGTTGGCTCTTCGGTAGCTTGGCCAGTTCTGACGTCTCACGGAACTGCGTAGTAACTGGGGTAATAGGGCTTGTAGACAAGGGCTGCAGGGCGTCCGTATCTTGCAGAATGGGAGAAGATTCTCTAGATGTGTCGGCGCAAGAATCCGAGCTCGCGAGTTCAACTTCTTTTGATTGATCTTCTTCCAAACCAACAGCGAGGCTTAGCGATGAGGCATCTATCTGGGTATTAAGGAGCGGCGGCAAGCTGCTCGAACTACGGCGCGGTAATAGTGAGGGCGCCGATATTATTGATGGAGAAATGGAACCCGGTGTTCTTGGTGAAGCGGGCGTTGACCGACATGGGGAATCCCGCGCATCATAATATGGCGAGGATGAAGATGACGACGAAAAGAGTCTCGAAGACCTGAGAGAAGATACGGATCGCTTCGAGAATAACGCCGTAAGGGATGGCCGCTTCATCTTTTTCGGCCTTTGACTCGGTGAACCGGATTCTAACGGTATAATAGAAAGGGACGGAAGACGGGAGGAATGTTGGGAAGAAGAGGGGGTTCCTGGTGCCGTCTCGGTCCTTGGAAATGCCACTGGTGCGTGGTTAGCAGGTTGACAGGATGGCACGGGAGAGGTGCGGATAAAGTCAGGAATGATGGCGGGCACAAGGCTTTCCTTGGTATTATGATAGGTGTTCAATGGTGTGGGAGCTGCCACTTGAGGAATGGATGGGCCTTCAGACGACATGGAAGGTGTGGTTAGTGAATCAGAGGACGACGTCAGCGCAGGCGGAGACCACGGGTCTAATGACCCTTTCCCCCATGCAGGGGTCGACGGACGAGAATCCGTCACAGAGAGATACGAAGCATGATCGTCTAGAGCAGGCCTCGTCTCTTTGCTATCTTCGTCGAAATCATCTTGCGTCCGATCACTAGAAACGTGTTGCTCTGCCAGAGTGTCCCAGGCGCCGGCAGCTGCAAGACTCTGATCGCCCTGAGGTAAACTAGGTTCTGTCGGAGAGTCCTGCTCCGACCCGTCATCTGTTGACTGACAGTCGGGAGCGTCTAGGGTGTCACCTTTGACATCAAGACTGGTGCTATCGTCTACCCAGTCATCCGGAGGGCCGTTCCAAATCCCCTCCGCTTCACATAGAACCCGAAAAATTGGTGGGTTCATGTTCAGCGTAGGGCAAAACACGAGAGTCAAGTTGCTCAGTGGCATGCGAATTTCTTTCCGCTGGACCACAAAGTTGATTACGTCGATGACTGTGCGGAGAAGATCCCTGTTCTCTTGTGGGAGGCGTGCCAGGAGAGAGGCAAACGTATTGAGTAAATCTTGCGATGGAGGCCTCATGCCAGAAAAGTTTGGTAACGCCAAGGTACTTAGCGAGGGAGCCTTTCGTAAAGGGCCGCCATCTCGCGGTCCACTTGGCAGCGAGGGTCCCTTTCCGCCTAGTTTTCGCACGGGAGTCTCCTGCTCTTCGAAGGATTTCCTGACGTTTGTCTCGGTAAGCATAGCCGCCTCAAAGTACGGATGAAGAGCATGTGTGAGGATGGGTTCAGGAACTGTCCACCACGAGATCTAGGTCAGAGAGGCCGCACTTAACGGAAAAGAAAAGCACGTACGTTCCCGAAGGTATGTTTTGAAGACGGATGCCACGGCGTGAGGGTCTAGATCACCAGGTGCACACTCCAGCATGTCAAAATCCGCGCCAGTGTCGAACTCCGATCGCAATTTAGCGACGTGTGTTGCGCGCCCGCTAACACTGTTTGATTGCCATTAGGGAGGATTACGTTTAGCCAAAGAATGAACTCACCGGAAAAGCCCCTCCTCCTCGACACCCCATTTCATTAGGTGTTGCGCACAACGAAAAACAAGAGCAGGTAACCGCCGTTCATGAAGGGCGAGTAAGACTGCAGAGCATTGTAAATACCGTGACAACAGAAGTAAGACCAGGAATGCCTTACCAGAATGAGAGGTGTCCGACGCAGGGGAAGCGAGACGTATAGCATCGATCGCGGTTTCGTCAGCACAGGTTTTCAGGTCTCGACCAAAGACCAAGCCACCAATAACAGGAGAGCCAGAAGAGTTTCGCATCGGCCCTCGCAAGCAGGTGCCAAGTGTTGGCCCAACAAAACTGAATGACTCTGGGTCGGTATGCCCGGTAGAGGTACTGCTGACAGTGGTGACACTCCATGCACCAGACGGAGCGTTAGGAGTCCGGCGCGGCTTGCCCTTGTTTGCCTGCGCCTGCGAAGCGTGTGATGCTAGGGACAAATTAGACCCATTACGTCCAAAGTCGTCAGTACCTGAGACCGAAGAAGACGATGACGAATGCCCCGAGCTGTTTTGACTCGTGCCTAAGCTCCCAAAGGCACGTCCCATGCGCTCAACCGCACGCTTGCCGAAACCCATGGCGAAACCCGCGGCCGGCGCGAGGCCACTAGTCATGCTGATGGCAGTCTGTCGAAGGGAGCCGTGCTGGCTCGAGGATGAGGGTGGCTGCTGAGGTACCGCGCCAGTCGGAGGGGGGGGTATGGTCAGAGCTGCGAGGTTGCCTTTGATGTGAGTCCCTGTTGACTGAGAATCGTCGTTGCGAGAGGGGCCGATGATCCCGGTCGCTGCAGTCTTGCTCAATGTGGCCATGTCACCCGAAGGTCGATGTTTGAAACTGGGTCGACTTGCATGGCCCTCAGAACTAGGCGCCGGCATAGCAGCTTGAGTGGAAGGCAGAGGCGATGTAAACGAGAGAGATATTGAGTGCCTCTTACAGGGCTTCGATGATCCAGAAGGTGATGTCTTTCTGCTCAAGGGTGTCACACCCGAATGGCTCACATCTTCCTCAGTCATGACGAACTCGGCATCAGTGAGCAGCGCGCTTAGTCGTTTGCCTGCAGGTACCACAGTATTCGTGGAATGCAGTGATTCCGCCATCGAGACAGGCCGAGGTGTGCGAGTGCCTCCGGATGCCACCGAACGTGGACGCACCGTATAGTAGCTGGTTGTGGTTGAGTCACTTTTCCGCCAGTCATCTTTCATCGCGTCGTGATCCGAATCCCTCTTCCTAGGCCGTTGAATGACATTCCCAAAGACTTGATCCGACGAAAGCGGGTTTAAGGTGGGATTCGCTGGCAAGGGATCAGCCGAGGGGTTTGAGGACGAAATAGAGTGGTGCTCTGGTGAAACATGGCGAATGAATGGCCGTGTGTGATAGCTGGGGCCTGCGGATATTGACGGTTGGTGCGGAAGTTTGGGGGCAGACGGAGACGATGTCGTCGAAGACGCCGGCGTCATCGCAGAGATACTTTTCCCGATTGCCAATGGCACTGGAGGCAACGTAGGAGGGGTATTTGGTGACATGTCCTCACTCTTTTTCCTGCGACTGCCGCCGCCAAAGACACGTTTTAACCTGGATCCGGCGCTGCCAGAAGCCGCGGGTACGACGGGAGATGATGGCGGGCCAGAAGGCTGAGGCTGGAGCCGGGAGGGGATTTGGCCCATGGCTGGAATGAGGGAAGAGGAACGGGGGACAGGTTGGATAGTGTCGGGAGGTAGGTGGCTCTTGTGTGCGGTGGTAGGCGATGTATGCACAGACTGATCGGGGGTTGCCAAATCTGACTGGCTGGAACCAGATGGTGGGGCAGCGGGGAGGATGGAAGAATCTGATGATGACGAGAAAGAGGACAACGAGGCAGAGGAAGTAGACAGATGTACACCGTTTGCCTGTGCACGACGGCGTGGATCATGTTTCCGGAACGGCATGGGTTGTAACCAAAGGGAGAAAGGACCAAAGGTAGTGTCAAAAGATGTGTATATGCGGATAGGGGACTAGACTGGGCGATTTGCAGAGCCACGCAGTAGCAGACTGCTTGCGATAAAGAAGGGCGAGGACGTAAAGGGGGAGAGTTAGGCGCAGACGCCTGGCAATGTGGATGTAGTGAGGCAGCGACGTGGTCAAGTTGAACCGTTCCCGTGATTGCGGTCTTACGGCACGCTATATGCGCAGTTCGCTCTCGTGGACGAGCACAGGATCAGGACGATCGGGAGAAGAGAAGGGTCATTAAGTCGACGGCGGGAACGGAGGGAAAGGAAAGGAAGGAGAAAGAACGGGAAAAGGGACGGGCTGCGCGCTGTGGGAGATGGCGAGTAAACTAGTTTACGTGTTCTGTGCTAATACAAATCTAGTATGTATTATTGTTGATCATTCTAAGGGGCACCAAGAAGGAACTCTTTAACCAATTCGTATGTGAAAAATGACGTTGCGATGCTCGGGGCCACCTTGACTGTGAGAGTTCAGTCCCCTGCAAGGCCGAGAAGCAGAACACGCACGTAGATTGGGCCAGAGTCCACGGTACATCCCACGGATCCCTTCTGTCTTGATAATGACCCGCGCTGCGTCTAGTGCGCCGTTGTACTGGTACCCCAGTGCACCTGACCTCATCCCGACGACCTGCATCTTTCGACGAAGTACATCAAATGGATAGGTCAGCGTCTGTGATATCGATCCTTTATCGTCACCCTAAATGTCAGCGCACGAATATTCCTGCTAGTGATCGTGCCTACCAGCCAAGGCACCACAACTCAGTTTTCGACTCACACTGGTCTTTCCAGGAGGCGTGAGAATGCCACGCAGGGCTTCGTATGCAGCGAAATTAATTCCAACATACGGTGCCACACCCATAGCAGTGGCCACCAAGCCACGGTACAGCGCTCTCACGCCCCCTTCCTCACGCATAACCTTCATAGTCATGCCCCACATGGTGAGCTCGGAGGCCGAGGGACGCGCCGACGTATGCAGTGCCGAAGTCAGTCTCAAATGTGAAGAGGAAGACGCTGATGCGGATGATTGTGAATTATTCGTGGAGAGCATAGACGCGGTTGCAATAGATAATCGCGAGCGCACGAGATCTAAAGGGTATGTTGTACCTGTAAAAATGGGGTGAGAAGGATGATCACGAGGATATGTAGTAATTCAGATAGGACGAACAGACAGAAGTGATTCCTGCTAGGGCACCGCTAGCCAATCGCGTTGGGGTATCCAATTGTTTCTTCCCATGAGATGTGAACCACTGCAGAAACTGTTATCGCCCATGGACAATTCAAACCGCCTCATGACGTACCTTTTTCAGCTGTTCGTATGTCGTGAACTGGACGGCGCTATAGGGAATGATTCGAACGCAATTGATTCCATTTCCTCGCATGAATCCTCTGAAACCTTCCTCCCGCCACATGCGAACAAGACTTTGCCACACTCCCGTATACTGCTTTCCGGAATTTCTAGGTTGGACCTGTCTGTAAGGGCCGCGGTCAGAATCGAAAACCGAGACCACAGAAGCCTCGTACTGGATGATTTTCAAGCGCTCTAATGGGGAAACCACGGTCCGCGACGCAGCCCCAGCAATTCCGCCGGCAATGAAATAGGACGACACCTGCGGGCTCAACCAAGACTCTGATGGCTTGGATGGGACAGCAGGGGCAGATGTCGGTGTGGAATCAACAACTGGGGCGGCACACTGGGCTGTAGTTTTCTCGGATGTCATGACAGTATGCAGGGTTTGCGTTTAAGGAAATGTAACATGGACTGTTGGGGAAATCTAATGTAGAGTGGGAGAGAGAAAGAGTGAGGGTTTATTGCGGTTGCGGTGAGGCTTGAGGACAGTAGCGAAACGAGGAATGGGGCAGTTGCAGAACAGCCGGTGGGCTGTGAGCCTGTGATAGACGGACAAGGGCGGCTCGGCGTTTTTCACGCAAGCACACGGGCACTACTACGGGCGTCTGATTGACACCTTCAAGTTTGGCCCACCCGTTGCACAAACTCTAAATATACGGTCCCATTACAAGATAAACCGCCAACTCATCCTCTGAGTCGAGCACTCTTATTGATAAAAAAAAAGGGAACAACCATCAACAAAAATTGATCGATCGAACAGTGAAAATATCGCGATTATAAGTGGAGTGGCACTCCACATGGTGGGTAACGACTTTTCAGCTCGCTTTTTCGTCTGCGTCTCCAACTATTTTTGTACTGCGAGTTCGTCCCGATTATCGGAAAATCCTGTGGATTCACAATATCATTACTATCCGCAGCGGCCAAAACTGTCACCTACCGCGAGACCGGCCCCTACCGCGACCCCCGTGACCGCGGCCCCGTTCATCACCCCCCCTCCATTCGCCACCGCCACGCCCACGGTACCCTCCTGCAAAAGAATCAAATTGAACTGTCTGACCTACGCAGTGAGGATTCACTCACCGCCCCTCTCACCGCCCCTATGGCCACCCCGTTCCCCCCTGAAGCCTCCGCGGAAACCACCGCGATCGCCACCACGATAAGGGCCACGCTCTCCACCGCGACCTCCCCTGCCGCTGAAACCACGCTCTCCCCGTGCTCGGCCACGTACCCCACGAGCTTGCGTAAAGCCGTCATCGTCGGCCCGCACGTTGCCATTGGCTGGCGAAGTAGTGTCATCTGTCGGATTCGTGTCCGGAATGTATTGTGACCCGTCCGCAGGAGAAGGCGTCTCGGACGTCCCAAATTTGGCCTGTAACCCAGCAATAGACGGAAGCCCTCCTTCGTCGTCCTCTGCCCAGTCAAAGTTTCCTGAAGCAGACAAAGGTACGTCCTGCGGGGGTTAACTTCATCATAAACTCGGGGCTACGATACCGTGGCACTTACCTCGGATTGGTGGTCAACCGTGGCGGTCTGCCCAGTAAGCACCTCGTCGCCTTGGATGGCCCCAACCGTCGTAGCGGTAACTTCCACCTCTATCGCTTGGTCCTGAGGAACGTCCACCCAATCCTGACTGTCCCCAAGGCTGGGGGCTTCGAGCTCACTTTCTTGCATGAAGTGGAATCCGGCCGACGTCGAGGTCTGTCCACCAAGACCAGCCGCGGGGACATCGGGCTGCTCTTCCGAAGGTTCAGGAGCTTCAGGACTATGGTCTTCTGGTGCTTCAGTGTTTGGTTCGGCGGGAGGGTTCGCAAAGGCGTGCGCCAAGTCAAGGAAGCGAGAGTCTGAACAGAGTCAACACATCAGCAAAAGTGGCCCCTGCAATTCGAGACCGCTAGACTCACGTGAGATTCCTTCGAATTCACCTTCCCCAGAGAGGATGCCACGAATCAGCACCTGCCTGATTTCGCTCTCCTCTCCGAGAAGTCGTTCCGCGGCGGCAAGTACGACCTCAATCTCAGAATCATCAAGACCGAGTGGCGATACACTGGGGTGCCGAGAGGACAAAGAGGCGTGCAGCCGAAGGAAGTGCAGAAGTCGAGAGACTTTGTCGAAAGTTAGGCTCTGGCAGAAATGGTCACGACCTGCACACGAGCCACCAAGTGGGGTACGAACCTCTGCCTCGGCAATGGCTATGATAAGTCGTTCTGCATCTAGCTTTTCTCTCTCAGCCAGATCCCGAGCATCTACAGCAGCTTTGTCAGCTTCGGAGGACTGAGAGCAGAGGCATCAGACTCGTATATAGAGGAAATAAGTACACCACGGACCTCCACAGCCTTCTTTACTTCTTCTAGCTCTTTCACTACCGCCTCGAGAGATGGAAGGGTCTTGAGAGCCTTTCTTTGGTCGTCATTTAGCTTTTCTGGGTCAAGTTTGGCGTATGTTTGTATTCGGGTCTATGGTGAGTTGACGTGTCAGCAGGGGTATCATAACTACAAGCCTGTGGGCCTTAAAACACGACGCACGATCTTTTTAGTAGAAGCCTTGATCCTTTTTTGAATAAGATCCACAATGGGACTATGCTTTGTTTCATCCGAGACATGCTGACCAGATGGACTGCCGTTGGTGGCGCGAGGGTCTACCGACAAGGAGTCGGGCCCTGGTCCATCTTTGTGATCAGATGTATCTGGGACCTTCTCAGGCAAAGCTGGTGAAGGAGCATCCGGGATGGCAACAGAGGATAGAGCAGGTGAATCCTCAGCTACGCCTCCTTTGCCGGGTTTACGCTTCTTCTTGGAAGATTTTGGAGGGGCAGGTGGGGGAGCACCTGGGACATACCGTTGCGTTTGCGTAGGTGTATCAGACATACTAGACACGAGTTTTGTTGTTTGTTGAGCTTGAGATGCAGTACTGTATAGTTCAGAGTCGAGAAAGTTAAAATCAAGTTTAAAAAAACCTTCTCACGCCCAGCCCTCATAGCGACCTGGCTAAAAATGCAGCGTGCTACTGAACAGCGTCGACATTTCGTTCACTTCTGATATCCGCATTTTCTGCCGTTGTCCATCCATCGAGGTACCCTGCGGCATTCACGGTGGTGACGTAACAGATTGTACTGCTAGAGAGGCTGACTGGACCACTTTCCAACGGTTCTGACTGCTCTGGTTCTGATGCGTTGGTTTGGTTCTAGCCGGTCCACATAGCTCCTATGCAACCTACTGAGCTGCATCCCACGGTCTCCAGGAGCTTAGCCAGTCCTCTCAGCTCAAATGGGCACCATGGTGATTCTCCGCAAACGAAGAACGTCGCTCACGAGCCACGCTTTACGCGGCATCGGACACCACCTCCCGTATCAATCTTCGGTCCAGATATCCAGCGTCGTCCGAGCATCAGTTTTGAAGACGGAAACCTTGCAATTCTCACCGGAAGTTCCTACTTTCTCGTCCACCGTGGCTTTCTCTGTCGTCAGTCTGAGTACCTGGCGGAGCTATCCAGGGACACGTATTCTATGACTCTCGAAGGTTGTCCTGTCTTGCGTCTGTCTGAGTCTCCAGACGATGTATCGTTACTTTTGCACGCTATGTACGATGGCTTGTAAGTTCACCAGTCGTCCTGCCCTCATATATGCTAATTGTACCTGAAGATCGTCACTGATGTGGCACCGGGGCAATGTACGAATCGCTTCTATTCTGTTGCGCCTGTCGGCGAGATATGCTATCGACCTTATGTTCGACGACACCTTGGCTATTCTGTACAAAGTCTGGCCAACCACTTTGACCCAGTGGACCCGACGAGAACGCCAACTACCTATGATTAACAGTAGAGAAGCCCAGGTAATATCTCTGCCTCACCCCATGTGATTATCTCTGCCGACTTTCGTCCCCAAGGTCTGACAGATTTTGCAGCTCCATCGTGAACCTAGCGCGAGAGGTAGAGGCTCCTGAGCTCATGCCGGCTGCGTTTTACGAACTATGTCGTCTCCTCCCAAGTGTCGTGGCAACTGGCTACAACGACCCCTTCGACCAGAAGTGCCATCGTCTCGCAGCGGATGATCTAGTGCGTCTTCTCCGGGGTCGTGAAGCGGCTTCGCGCTTCTTCTCCACGTTCATTGTGCAAGTCCTGGAGAACAGAAGGGCTTCTGATATGTGCTTCAATCGTCATCAACCAGACCCGGCAATGCGTGACTTGTGCACCTGGGCATTCCAGTTGATCATGTTCGAGCTTTTGCAGGACGTCAACGGTGTTATTACGGGATGCACGGCCGATCCTTTGTTCGCTATGCAAGAGGTGCTCAATTTGCAAGCAGACCCGGGGACGCCAGATGAGAGAAACATGTTCCGTGCCTGTGACGCTTGCAGAGAAGAGCTAGTGCGGTCCGTACATTCTGAGAGGAAGAAGTTTTGGGATAGTCTACCCGGGTGGTTTGGTGTAGAAGTCGCGAGCTGGGGTTGATTTGTCTATTTAGCGAACGTTTCCGTGTTTTTGATGTTCTTTGATATTTTGATATGTTTTCGCGGTCGTCACACGCCTCGTGGTTGTGACGGATTCAGAGCCAAGTCAAGTCGTTGGAGACTCGATGATACAGTGATGAGCTTGACTCTTCCTCAACTCTACGACAGCGATCCCACTGAATATAAGAACGAATTACCCCATGTTCTTCCGCAATTTTTCATGCCGCGCCTGCAGGACAGGCCTCAGGACCCGATCATGGATACTCTTCGTATCAAGCAGGAATCTAATGGCAGAGAACCAATGCTTAGGCAGCCTGCTGAGCCAGCAAAGAAAACGGTGGAATTTAAATTACCAGACACTCTAGAAGAAGGGTCTGATGTGTTGTTCTGGGAACGCACGGCGAAGGAGGGAGCTCGGGTTCAGGTGAGATACCCACCAGATGACAGAAAGGCTGTTTTCTAGACGCATCGTTCAGAGTCAAATCAGGTCCTGGGATTCGTTGCGACCCTCGTTCTCTCTTGTTGCTTCTCCGGGCCCATTTTTATCTGAGCAATCAGACAGCACGTTTGCAGCAGCTCGCTACAGGTATGGCATAGCAAATCTATCTGTGCATTTCGCTTACCCAGGCTGTTCAAGCGTCAATCCTCGGCTTGAAGATCCGGACTTGTACGTTTTGCATGTCAGCACGAAAGATCTCTTCGTTTCCATTCAGAATATACTTGTCGGGAATTCCTCGTCTTTGTATCAATGGGACCCACTCTCTGAGACCTTCGTTCTCCCCACTACGACTGATGGAAAACAGATGTTTATCGTCGTCGATGGAAAGGACGACCTACTCATGCAGAGGTATTGGCCATTGACCGATTTGCTCGAACGATTTTTTCCTAATTGTCCCAGCTACACAAATCGCTTCTTAGCAATCGGTGGCCTACTGCGTCGACTTGATTTATTTGTGAATAGCCTTCGGCGTCGGTACGTCACCAGTAATGACTTTTGAATAAAACTAACTCCTCCGGTTCTCAGCTCCAGGGCAGAAAGCCAATCTGTCCACAGTTTTGCGCACGCTCTCACGACATGCGTCGAGAATATCCGATTACGGCTGTCGAAGTTTCCGGATTACAGTCCACAGATACCGCTCAACACTTCGGCCTTGTTTCTCAATCATGAAGAGATTGAAGACGTGTTGGAGGCTATTGCCTCTTTATGTGGAAGAGTGAGCCTTTCATGTCGCTCACTGGCATAATCTCATAGCTCAGATAGTCACTTGACCTTCAACCGTCGGAATATCCCACTTTTTCATCGCAGCCCGAGGTGCTATTATCAAGTTGCTATAACCATTTACAGCTTCATTTTGATAAGGGGTCGGCGCTCTTAGTCCGGTCAATGCTAGCACACATCTTCACCGTGACATCTGGGGACTATTTGCAGACCTTGAGTCGGTCAGTGGGCTACAGCTGGGGATTCCTAATCAACCAACCCAAGCCAACTTTCATCCCAACAGGAATTGACGTTGGCGACGAGGATGATCAAGAAGACAACGAGTCAATCTCGAGCATCAGCACTAAAGGATTTCCTAGCTTCATATCCTCGGATGCGACCGAGATACTGGTTAGGGCAAGAAAATCTCTGAAGTTCCTGAGTACCGCACAACCCGACCACACACTCTTGCGGCAATCAGCTTCGCGCAGGAGAGTCTCATGGTTCTGGACCGATGAAGAAGTCGCGGCTGCCTGGTGCAACAAAAACAGCCATCTTGACCCAGCCGTCAACGGACTGACTTCGGCTGCGAGGCTTGATGGGGAACCGGATACTGAACTTCTAGAGCAATTCAAAGTCTTCAGCCTCGAACCGGGCACCCACTTGCCTCCATCTGCGCGAGGAGCCGAATCAACACTCCAGTCCTTCTTAGAAAACTTTCCCCAACAACTCCCCCCCTTAACTCCAACCCTATCGCATCTCTCCGACCTTGTGCTATCGCCCCTCTTGGCACACTGCACAACAGTCTCCGGTGGGCTGATATCTCTGCTACTTTCGCCAGTGTCACACCTGCACCTGCGTTCACACCTCATCCTCTTACGATCGTATCACTTACTCACGCTACCCGCGTTCACCAGCCGCCTACAAGCGGCTCTGTTCTCGGATTCGGATGATTGGGATTTCGAAGGCAGCACCGTACGCGCAATGGCAAAGTCTATGCACAGCAAGAGCAAGAAAGCTGCTGTTTCCAAGGGATCGGATGCTCAGTGGGCCGTTGGCCTAGGATTCGGACTCGCAGAGAGAGACTCGTGGCCTCCTGGCGGTTCTGATCTGAGCTACTACCTGCGCACCGTGATCGTGGATTCACTAGAGCCACTTGTGAAGATGACAGGCGCGGATTCCCTCGGTTTTACCGAAGGCCAAAGTAAGATATTCGCGGAGGCTGAGTTTAGGCTTGGGTTCGCTATTCGGGATCTGCCAGCTGGATCCGGTCGCGAGCGATGGCTGAATCCCTCCTGTGGGTACTCTGTTTTCGTCCTGAGAATGTGCTGAATGCCGACCCCTCCGATATAGGCATAGAGTGTGTAAATTATAACACAACCGCTCTGCTCAAACTAACTTCCATTCAAGGGCCCTGGATTTCCTTCTCATGGATTACAAACCCCCACCTCCCCTTGACGTCGTGATCACAGCCGATGTACTTTCAAAATATCAACGTGTCTTCTCGTTCATTTTGCGCCTTCTGCGAGGTGAGAGCGGTCGTTGCCTTTCACCCCATCAGTGTCTGACGTTTTGGTAGTACAAAATGCGCTTGCCGCCTTCTTTCGCATGACCTGCGGGCCCCCACTCTTCCCCACCCTTACTTCTGCGAACAACCTTCTGCTGCGGTTCCGCTTCGCGGCGCAGTCGTTCGTCTCTGTGCTCGCGTCGCATGTTCCTGACGTTGCTGTGCGCGGCAACGTGGATCCGTTTCTAGCACGCCTTACTCCTGACACGTTCACGGACGTGTTCGAACTGGCGGACGCACATTCGGACATGATGGATGATGTGCTGAGCGCGTGTCTGTTGCGATCAAATCAGCGGACGGCTGGCGAAGCCCTCCGGGGTTGTATGGAACTCGTGCTCGACCTGTGCGTACTTGCGGGTGAGCGGAGGCGAGGTAGGGTGGAGGAATATGCTGCGGTCCCTGTGCTTGAATCCCTCTATGCCTCTTTCGTGGAGAAGATGAACATACTGGTGAGTCTCGCTGATAGATCAAAGTTAGCGGATCTGTGACACATCTTTGTTCTTAGGTGAAGGCGCTTCGCGAACAGGTTGAGAGGGGGTTCGCGTCGTCTCATGTCTCATTGGAATATTTGCACTTGGCCGCAGGTGGATCCAGGAGAGCAGTGGCGACAGGCGGGGCCGGGAGTTTATACCACCTTCTCGTTAAACTCGACTTTCGGCTTGACCACGCTCCTAGCATTGGTTGATTAACAAATGCGATTCATTGAGTAGACATATCTAAAAAAACGACATGATAATGAGCCACATTATACAACGTGGCACATATGTACAGTACTTTGTAACTGAAGCATAATTCGATAGTGTGCTAATTAACTTTGTACAATGCGAATGCGGCGTGATAAAAATGCATAGTGTAGGTGACTCCCAGGGAACACATGAAGACAGACATGCAACATGATGGATAGAATAAAAAATTGAGCAGATTCTGAGTGTGTGCAACAGAGAAAGAGATGGAGAAGCAGAAAAAAGAAAAAGAAATTGCATTGTAATGCAGGCCAATTTTGGTTTGGTTATTCAATCTTCCGTCGCGTTATCAAAGCCGAGGCTGACCTGGACCGTGGTCAGCTGCTGAACAGGTGCCTCCTTGCGAATCCGAGCGAGTTCGCGGGTCCAAATTTCTTCGACCTCTTCTTCGCAGATGTCCTTCGCGTCGGCACCAATCCCAAGTCCGCGGAGAAGCTCGTCTTGCCTCACGCCATCCACGAGGGCGACGACGCGGTCCTGTCGGTTGTTGGTGACACCCTTTGCGCCGCGCTTTGAGAACGAAGTCGTGCGCGCGATATTGCGACCGGTTGAGGCAGTGAGCGAGATAAGGCCGACCGTCTCCAACACGCCCATAAGATCCCCAAATTCGCTACGGGAGACCGGCGTAAATGTCCCAGACCCGCCGCGCGCGAGGATGGCGCTGTAGAAAGTATGTAATTGAGACGTCTCGATGCTTGCCTGTACCGGGGGTAGGACGGACGGTGACGAGTTTGAGCGCTTGATTGGCGAACGAGGAAGACCTGGGGTAGGTGCTTGAAGTGGAAGCGAGGCTTCCGTGCGGCGACTGGCCAAGAGGAGTACTAACAGCGCGAGGCGCGCGTGGAGACCGAGATTGCGCACTTTGATGACGGTCTCGCTGTTAGTGGCACCTTTGGCTGGCGATGAAGTGATAGCCGGTGCGACCTTGGACGATGGTGCGTATGCTTTGAGAGCCGCGAGAATATGCGCAGGGGACACAGGGGGTGTATCGTTATCGGTGGCTGGTGGCTGCGTCACAGCAAGATCGATTGCACCGCGGAGAACCTCAAACAGGGAGCGAACATCACCCGTTTGCGCAGCGATTTTTCTGGAAAGAAGGGTCAGCGTTGGCAATGGAAGGAACCGCTGTACGAGCGCCTCAGAGGTCGAGTTTTCGGGCGAGGTGAGCGATTTGAGCCGAGATTGCAGGATGGAGAGAAGTTGCTCAGGATAATAAGGTGAAAAATGAACAGTAGAGACTCCGGTGATGCCATCCACAGATAGAGAGGAAACAGAGGACGTGAGCGTGTGGGTGTTAGCAATGCCAATGATGCGCAAGATCGAGGAATGATTGCGTGCGAGAGAGAAAAGTGAGGCAAGCGTCTGCGACGACGCAGCAACGTGATCGATTTCATCAAGAACAAGAAAGCTACCGGAGACACGTTAGCCGAGGCTCATTCGACATGCTGCCGAAACTGACCATTTGGAGGTTCGGCCGGCAAACATTTTTTCCACAATGTCGCTATTGCGGGCCTTCCCACTTCGCTTGCGCGGAGATCCTAGTTCCTCGATGAGGCGCTCCCACACGGCCTCGAGACCACTAAGCGCCATGCAGTTAACGAACACGACCTTGATGTTGTTCTCAAGCAGCTCAACCCGAAACATTGCCAGCATTGAGTTCACCAAAGCCGTCTTGCCACATCCCGGAGATCCGGAGATGTACAGGACGGGCTCCGCCGCCTTGGCGTCCGGGCTGGAGCTAATAAATGATGTGATGAAATCAGTGATAAGTTGTCGCTCGGGAAGGCGACCGGCAATCTCTGCGGAGCTGTTGCAGGTCGGACGAAGGAGTGCGCGAGCACGGAGATGTAAAGGGACGGCAGTGGACGGGGTAAGAGGCGGCGTTTGTAATCCTAAATTTGTCGTGAATATCTGTGATCCGAGGCTTGAAGTGGACGCGTTACGACGCAAGGCTACACAAGGGCACAGTTTAGAGGATGTAGAGAAAGAACAAAACCAAAATGACATACTAATACGTGAATGCGTCGGGGTCATCGACCGTCTGAGACTACGAGGAGACTCATTAACTGTCAGTGGGGGTATATTTTCCTTGTTGCCATTGCGGTCTGTCAGCACCAGTGCTGTACGAGGACGTTTGGTGCATGGGCCTGAATCTATTGTGGATGCGTCATCATCGTCGTCAAGGAGGTCGACGGTAATGCTTGCTGGGGAGGGCGGAGCATCAAGCTGCGACTGATGTGTACGCTTCCCAAGGACTGAAGACCTCGAGGAGCGACGTTGGACGATAGAAGGTGACATCAGGAGGGAGGATGAGCCTACAACGCCCAATTTCCACGCATTTTACTCTCGGGGCGCATTCAAACTCAGACCGCCGCAAAACTAATCAATTAATCATGTCGCGTCGCGTCGCGTACGTCACGTGCATCGTCGCGTCGCGATAATCGTGCTTACGATACCAACAAGCTGGAAGCTCTCAGAATGTCTTTATGGCATTTAATGATAACGGCACTTCTGTTAAACCTTTTCGAATCTAATTGCTTCATGAATTTCGGCCTGGCCGTCGCATACAGGTACTAGAATACAACAGACTGGAATTATGACTGAAGCCAGGAACACTCAAATACAAGCGATCTTATGACAGTCAGACCTCGTCGAAAAGAGCTTCGTCAATATCATCAATCGTCGATACCACGGATGTGTGCTGCCAGGCAAGCGCAATGATACGTTCCTGGATCTTGTCTGCGAGATACTTTGCTAGTGGGTGTGGTTCTCCTGGAATGCACAAGATCGTGGAAAAGATCTCCGTCTCCGCCTTGCGTCGCGTGAATAACATATGTACCAGCTCTTTTTTCCAACGGTCTGGAAGCTCACGGCGGAGCATTGAGCGTGCCTAAAACCACAGGGATCATCGAAATGCCGCATAATTGCGGATTAAGACGAACCTTTTTTTCGTCCGCCCGTGAGATAGGAAGTAGTTCGCATTTGTCGATCCCAAGCCTAGTTTGAGTGAGCAAGTCAATGAATTCATGCAGGTGAAGAACTTGCGATGCTAATTCGCTGGCCCAGACGCCAATGCACTCGATGCGCGGCACCGCAAGTCTGTACGACTCATGACGAAGTGCTACGCTGCCAAGTTTATAGACTGATGCGATATCCAACCCATATGCGTCTCCATCGACCAATGTGACAAACGGAACCCTAGAGAAAATAGTAGCAGAACTAGAGAAAGGGGGCACGACGTACGTGGATGGAAGATTGTCTGACAGCATCTTGACCATTTGACGCGTAGCCAAGTCGGGATAGCCTTTGCCCTGTTTCATGCATCAGTGGGGGCAACGACAAGAGGCATGATCGATACAGTTATCATGACCCCAGTTCCTCGTTGCAAAATGGGATACCGTACGAAGCAAAGTTGGCGAAGCGTTTGAAATACAGCCTAGCATGGGCGAACTTTCGACAATGATTTGGATGACGAGGTGCAAACTATGCACCTCTTTTTCAATGACCAGTACCCAATTGATATTATTCGAAAAGTCGAGCGACGCTATATCCTCCGCGACAGGAATAAGCGTTGCCTAAGCGTGACGGAGAGAATAACGTTCAAAGCTTTGCAGAGGAGAGGGTGACCTTACTTCAGACTCTGTCACGCGAATAACCTCACTAGCAATGGTACGAATAGATAGGCCGCCGCCGCAAATTAGACCTTTCGGCGAAGCACGCTTCAAGGAAAGGGACGTTATTGACAGCCTTGGTCGGATTTGAGAAAAAATGTGCTTATTTACAATGTTCAGCTGAGCCCTTGTGGTGTCAATTGTCGCCGCGAGATCGTCGACAAGCTGGCGAAGTAGTATGAGCGCTTATTGTATAGGAACAAGCGTTATACGAGAATGACCAACCTTATCCACGACGCTTTGCTTCTTGAAGAGTTGGACATCCCTGTAAAAAAGGTCTCTGTGGGGAGAAATAGTAATAAATCGAGTGGGCAACCATTCATATGTACCTTTTTGTAGCGGGGAGACCATCCATTATCGCCTCATGAGCCATATCAGCGATGCGGAAGAATTGTACTGAGGAGTCAGATTAGGTTGGAGCGCATTCGTACTAGCCTTACCAAAGGGTATAATGCTCCCACGAACTCCCTTCGGGAAAGACTGTGTGCGCGTGCCGAAAGCCCTGCTCCCATAAGATAACTGGCGGTGGCACTGAGGAGCAGCATACCCATCATTAGATAGCTTCTTTCGGTCAGCCAATCTAAGCTCTAATTTTCTAGGACTTTTAAGTTTTCCGCGAAGTACATCCTTGACTTCTTCCTCTGTAGATGGAAGGGCGGCCGAGAGCTGCTCTAAAAAGTCCAGAACCATAGCCTCAATACGTTGAGCCGACGTGTGACTGATGGCCCATTAGTGTATATCCATCAGGATATATATGCGATGTAAAAATTGCCGATGCAGTGAGCAGAACCGACAACTTTCCCATGATATACGCACAGAGTTGTGTCCTGCCTCGGGGCCACCGTGGCTAGAGCGTCGGTCGTTCTTGAACGCGGCTCGGAGATTGCTGAATCACAGTTCCACTTGCATTCAACTTGAGAGTAACCGCTAGTGTCGTCATCGTCATCCGTGTTTAGCATATAGTCATTCATTTCGTTGTGCGCAGCAGGCCCTAGCTGAAATTCCAATGCATTTTGCAAGGTATTTCCTGTTCGGAGCGAGTTGGAGAGAGATCCGAGAACACCCGCAGATAAATTGAAGTCGTCGTCTGAGTCTGATAGCAAATCCGAAAAGGAGTCGTAGTCATCCAGTGAGGCACACATCTGGGGCAAAAGAGCTCAGCGCTCAGCAAGGCAAGCCGTGGTCGGAGATGGAAGTGTGAAGTAGATCACGTGCTCGTGCTAGAGACAAGCCCTCACTCGCTCTTGCAGAACATGTAAATTGGTTACTATATTTACTACAATTTACTTTCCCTCGAAATACTGATGGGTTGGACGTTTGAGGTGTTGAGACCAAAATTGATTGATTGTTGTTCGAGCTATACCGTGACATGCCACATTGAAGCGCGACGCGTTTGTTTGGCGTGTGTGGTCAACGCTGTTTACGGCTCTTCATTCAAGTGCTGACGCACTTCACTGTGGGCGATCGCACGCGTGCTCGCTCGAGGACGGGCCGTTCTGCTGCGTTTTCTTGACCATTACTTCTTGTCTACTTTCTTGCAACAACGCACAAAACCAGCCCCGCATTACCACCATGGCTACCCTCACCCGTCGCCCTCTCGAAGGAAACCGTCGTTCCCTCCCACAGTTGATGTCCGCAGGCTCACCCCTTACTCGTTTACCGACGCGATCTTTTTCGTCCACAACGAAACGCCCCCGGTCTCCCGACCCCCTTGATTCTCAACCATCTCTCGGTATAAAACGGCCTAAACCAGTTCCGCCGTCCCCATCCCACACCCCTGCCACACAGGAGGAGGACTCGAAACTGAAGGAACGAAAACGTGCAGAACGTGAAGCCCAGAAAGAAGAGTTTCGGGTCAAGTACACGCGTGCCTTTCCCAAGTTTTCTTTCTATCTTCACTGGGACATATCCGAGGGTGACCCAGACGCTAGGGAGAGGTTGCAGGCCAGGATTCATCACATGGACTCTGTGGGTACAAATCTCACTACGCCTCGTTTAATGCTGACATTGTGATGTTTTCACCAGCGAGTGGAAGATTTCTTTTCCAAAGATAACATTACGCATTTTATCACAAACCTTCCTATCCCTCAAGACGACATCGTTGCCAATAATAATAAGGAGAACATGTCAGCTTCCATATCTCGAACGCCAAGCGCGTTAAAGAGTCCCATAAGACTCAAGAGTCGGTGCGTATAAATCCTTGAGTGGCCCTTGTCATGTCCGCCATATGAACATTTTGTCGTTAGTCACATTGAGGATTTACCTACTGCCAACGATGATCGACTCTTGCTCAAAGCCATTGAGTGGAAGATGAAGATATGGACGGTGGCCAAACTCGAAAGTGTTCTGGATCGATGCCAGGCTCCTATGAACCCGGAACACTCCAGGGCAGGTCCTACGACCACTGCACCCCAAACTCTATCTCGTCTCCTTCAGTCGGAGCGCTTACATGGGACGACTGAGCGGGATCCCAATGAAAAGCGTCTTGGCTTTCACTATTTCTCCAAGAACTCCTACTTCATTCTTGTGGAGGACCTGAATGACGAACTCGCGACCATTCATGCATTGGAATATCCAATAAAGAAAGGGCGTGATGGAAAAGAGTCAGGCGACTGGCCCATTTTGCACTGTCACCCACGAGCGCGTGGACCGTTCATCGAATTCGACCGAAACGAGGCCCGGCGCGCTGAACGCGCTGAACGGCAAGAAAGGGCGCGTGAGGAAGAACGCATGCAACGCGCGACGAAGCTACGCGAGCAAGAAGTGCAGAGGAAAATGCGCGCCGATCGTTTGCAAGCAAAGAAATCAGGAGACTTGCGTCGTTCGGTCTCTATGGTCAACCTGCACCGACGGCTGTCAGTAGGCGAGGATAGCCGGACGGCACAGGATCTCATCGACCTCGACGCAGAGGTTGGCGATACATTTGAATCCGCCAACGCGTCGGGTTACCTAGCATCAGGATACATGGCCGCGTCCGGAAACAGTATGGCGATCACATCCACAACAGGGACCACATCCACGTCTGGTCTTTCTGTACGCGGTACCTTGCAAATGCCTCATGCCTTGCGCGAACGCTTGCAGCAACAAATCTTGACATCGCGTAAGTTCGGCTTGGGTAATCACGCTGGACAGAAAGACGACGACAAGCATGGCGAGATGGGACCCCCCTCTGCCATTCCTGAACGCAAGATATTACGAAAAAGCAAGAGTACAAATACGATGAAGTTGCCTAAGCGTGAGGAGACTACCAAACCGGGGTATTGCGAATGTTGCCGCATGAAGTTCGATGACTTCCAAAAGGTGCGAGTGGTTCGAGTGAAAGCGTGACGATGTCTGTTCTGACGCATATCTGCAGCACATTGTACATCGAAAACATCAGAAGTACGCGACAAACCCCGACAACTTCATCCAACTAGACTTCTTACTGGACCGAGTACGACGACAAACGCGCGCAGAGGTCGCAGAAGGCAGATCTGGTTCCTTAGCGGCACACCCGCTTGATTCCGCTGACGCTGTGGCTGACGATAGTACATGCTTTCCTAGCTGCACCCATGGGTCCGATGGAGACGAGCTGCGCTTTTCCTCTAGTCAGGAAGTTTCAGATTACCTGCCGCAACCTTATAATGGCTCGGTCTGGGAAGAGTTGGATGACCCTGGACTCGACCATGGTGAGGAGGGGGAGAAACCTGGAGATTCTATGGATATGTGAAATGCGGCATCAACATCGCCGAATAACTTTGATTTGCACTTTCTCATTGATCCGTCATTGCATACCACACATGTATACTATACCATTCACTTACTTCTATGCTTCCAGGATCGCAATCATGATACACATGTGGCCGGGTCTTAGGAAAATAGCCCACGGGTGCTCGCGATGGTGCTCGCTGACTGAGAACACGTCATACGGTACACTCATTTGCCGGGGATGGCATAGCAACAGAGTGTGGCTGATTGGACCCTTTGACCCTTTTTTCGCTTGCTGGAAGTGGCAAACGTGACAGAAGGTGAACCGGTGAAGGTGAAAAGGGTTTCCTAGCGAGACCAAAATATTCCAGAGCTACCGGAAAAGTCATAAAACACATCACATTAAAAATGCTGAACAAACTATGGAAACCACTCATTCTCTACCACTAATCACATTCTTTCTCGCTTGATAGGCGAGATGGTAGCAATCAATCTACAGTAGCACAACATTCCATTTGACTGTTGTTGTCTCAAACTGGCACCTGTCAAAGTTCTTGTACGCTACGCGTTGATCATGATGCGCCGATGTCTTACAGTAAACGCTGTCATAAACTGAAGAAAGTTACAAGGATGTTTTCGTAGTAGCCCAAATGTCGGAGTACGCTATATCTCATGGGGCCGTATGAGTCTGGTATGGCAACCAAGGTTTGCGTTGTAAGATGCATGAGATCGCGATGGTGATAGTCGGTTAATCTGCGTGGTCAATCTCTCCCGGCTAAATCGTACTATGTTCCAGTCAAGCGCGGCACCAGTCCCCAGTGTGCTTCGATGATATCTTGAACACCCATTCGAGCCTTCTCGGCGCCTACTATTACAGTAGATCTCTCCGCAAGTCTCTTTAAGTCACACCTCTTGTGTACAAAAGGGAAGAACAGTATCACTGGCACGTGAGGCTGCGCATCTCTGGCAAAGAACAAACAAGGTAACTGGGACAAGCACCTGGATACCGTGACAATGCGCTTGGACCTTCGGATTTATATCGCCCGAGCTTGACCGGTTGACCTCGGGCAGGCCTCGGGCTCGGCCGGGGCCGGTCCGGTATGCGCGGAAGTGTCGGGTTCTTCGGTCTTCTTATCGTGTCCACGTTTGGGGAGGAAATACGTAAGTAAGAAAAGTTCGTTAAGCTTGTGCCTTCACCGCAAGCTTTAAGCCTAGCGCAGACTCCAGACAAAGTCTTGAAGCGATGCTTCCTTCAACTCGCGTGAAGCTGAATAAACGTCGCATGTCTGTCAGAAACGCCACATGAGAGCTTATTGTGACCAGGTACTAAATAACCTTCGACCTCGACCTCGATCAACTTGTTCCATGAAATACAGGGGGCGTAACATGAGTCACGTCACGCTTAGAATGAACAACTAAGTTCCCAAGTTCAGCGGACGTTCTGCCAACGTCTTTTCTGTTTCTCAATCATCCAACACCTTGAGCATATCTCCTCGCAAGGCTACAGAACATACCCTTTTCTTGGGCCTAATCTCCCCCGATCAGGATTAGATACAGTGTTCCCCCTGCGGCACTCCTAATATCGAGTCCAAGATCGAGCCTGCGCTGTGACAGGGCGAAGCCCTTGCTGCACATCATTTGTTAACCAGGGAAACACGTAGGTTACACCATTTTCTTCAATCGTGCGTCCTCGTGATTTAATGACAAGGAAGTGAAATTATTCAGTCCTCGGTTGATGGCTGAGCCTCGGGAGAGATCTGAGTCATTGGGAGATTCGACGGAGGATAATCCACTGACAATTCGGCTTCCTAACCCAAGGTCTTTTTTGGCACGTCAGTCTCAATGGAAGGGTCGCAGAGGAAAACCAAGATGTGACCATTGTCGCCTCAATAACCTAAAAGTGAGTCATGCATCTAGACATACTTACCCCTTGCGCTGATACGGAAAAGTGCGACAGGGTGTTGCCGACCTGCAACCATTGTTCCTGGGCAAACAGAGAGTGCAAGTACACTCCTCTACCAACACCTGCACATCGTGGCATCCCTCGCTGTGATCGGTGTCGTTTTCACAACCTCAAGGTCTGTGTGATTTAAATGGTCTCACTCCTCAATGAAACAGCCCGACTGATTTTATGATTAATAGTGCGACAGGAACCTGCCGGTTTGTAATCACTGTACCGAAGACAACGGCGCAGAATGCAATTACACTCCCAAGAAGAGACATAAGGTGCCAACCGATCATGCAATACCTGTCAAGGACCGTACCCCGGTACCTTACGCTACCAAAAGTGCATCTTTTCTGGTCTCTGATCTTCCCGAAGAGGAGAAGTACACCACAGGCAACTGGATCGCAGAACATCCAGAAGGCACAAAGGGCAACTTGTCGGCTGGGACGCACGAAGTCGAATCCACAGGCTCCCAGAATTCGGATAATGAAGATGACCACATGGACGAAGATATCCCTCTAAACCAACCAGGTGTGCTTTCCGGAACCGAGCAGTCAAAGTCCGGCTCCGACTCTCGATATCAGTGTGATGGCACGCGCGCCGTTATTCGCCACATAGAGCCGTGGTACCATTCGGAGTTTGCCCCTCTCCCACGCTCCGTGTTGCAAGGGATTCGGACAGCCAATCCGTCGGAAATGCCGGCTCGTCACGACTACGACAAGGCGCTCTGGAAGTTCCTCTCCGAGCTCCCTGTGGAACTGCGCGAAATTTCGGCTTTTGCTCCGGACGTATACGCTGGACTTGCTCAAGCTGTTGAAAATGGCGACACATCCACGCTTTCAGAGCGTGTCAAGTCATGGGTGTCGCATCATCACGTGCGAACGGGATCGCGGAAGTATCGCCTGCTCTTGCTTCCACGGGAGCAATACTTTGTCATACGCTCAGAAAAGGAGGAGAAACTGAGGAATGAATTCATCGCCGAAGTTGATGGGGATGTCTTCACGAGCAAGCCTTCGTCCGCAAGCAATCAAGGCAAGCAAGCGGTCCGGGAGGGTACTACAGCATTCATTCGGGTACCAGTGTCACCGCAGATCTATGACGCCCTAGTTTATGCTCATAAGGGTCACTCAACGCCATTGACCACGCTGACGCAAGTAACGCAGGCGGGTATTGTGAGTCGTAACTCTGTCTACGTTCGTTTGACTTGGATTTGACTGTGGTGTTTCTGGCAGGGTTGCATCACCTGGCCAATGATTGAGCTATTTCACCGTCTTTGCCCTATATGCACCTCTCGATCAAAAGTTGCTACACATTGAGGGCTTAAGCGCCTAGGTCTCGATCGGGGGGACATCTTTCTGCTGCTGTTGTCATTTAATTTATCTGTTCCCACGGGCACATGTACAGTATAGTGGATACCATTTTCCTGTCATCGGGTTCGATGTCGATAAGCATTTTTCTGTAAGCGCGTTCATTTTCCTTCTCGTGGAGTGACTTGGCACTTTGTACGTTTACGGTGAAAGGCATCGCTATGATAATTGATTTTGTCCGGGAACACTGCATGTTAGGAGCTCTAAAGTCGTTGAACAATTATCGTGATATCATCCATCCACTTTTCTTCCATCTCTACTGTGAGCTTCTGGGATACAAGGCGTATGTCATCCCCCCCTAGACCATCTCGGAGGAGCAACAACGCCAAGTTTCCACCTCGCCTTCTATTTTCGATGGCTTGTCCAATGACCGTGACCCAACGATGAATTATGTCTGTGCGAGCCTGAGTGCGTCCGTCGAATAAATCTGCTAGTCCATCCGAGGATAATAGCAAGAAACTCTCCCTATGCTGTCCCGACGAGCCTTTTGGGAGGGGGATATGGTGGACGTCAGGAACATTGGAAACGTATGGGGGGCTCTTAATGCGAGAAATATAAGTCTCAGGCCGCTGTACATTCCACTCTCGGCGAAAATCGAGAAGAACTCGTTCAGAAAAGATGGATGGTATTTTGAGCCAAGTATCACCAAGAGCTGGCACACGCATCAACTTAAGTATGTGTCCCCGAGTCCCCGACGTAACACGATGCTCACAGCGGGTAGGACTCAGAAAACCGACAACCCTGTTGTCCTCTGTACACTCTCGTTCTCCTGGATGCTGACTTCGTATCCTGTGGAGTTCGGCAGGGTTGTCTCCGTTTTGAAGCGTCGTCGCGAAAGTGGCAGTCCAATCTCCCGTGTGCGAGCGAGTACCAAGGACTAAAAATTAGACGTGAGACGAGGTCTAATAGTGAGGCGTGCGCCGAAGCAAACGTACCTGCTTGGCAGTCACCTAGGTTGGCGATCCAAAGGTTATGCTTGGTGGGGTCCGTGATCGTTATGAGCGCTGTAGTCCCTTGCAAGCATCTCGTTGCGGCGGCCATGTTCTGGGACCCCAATGTACGATCTTGGAACACACGCCGAATCTGCGCGCTGGTCATTCTCTGCAAACCATCGGGGCCGCCAGGGAACATGCGCGTGAAGTCGGTCGTGATTGAACGGTCAAATTTGACAATACAGTCTGTGAGAACCCCAGAGACGGCACCGGGCGACACATGTCCCCTGGACGAACGGAGGAGCAAGTCGAGCGCCTGTTTAATCATGGCAGGAAGCACCCGAGCGGCGTGCTCCACGGTAGCGTGTCCCACATGTCCTATATATGCTTCTAATCGCGCCCCTATGTTTTAAAAAATGTACTAACCGTCAAAGATGGCCGTGAACGTCCACGTCCCCCCGGGGGGCATCTGCCAATGTTCTATGCACATGCGGTCCTGGCTTCGAAATTCATGCAATGGACACGGCTGGAAGTCTATGGAGTCAATGCCACCGGCAGATAGTGGATTCGCTACACGCTGTAGCTCCGCAGACAGCCTTGGCTCTTGAAGAATCCTGTAAGTCCATCGCTCGCGACCGCCTAGGCCCATGTCCGTAGTGGCAAAGTCTCTGACTTCATTGAGGGCTCGGAGATGTTCTAGAGATGTAGCGGAGTTCAGAGACACCACTCGATGTGCGCACATATTCGGGGCAGCTGCCAAGACGAAAATGCGGACCTACCTTCTTAAATACCCAGGAGGGGAAGGTACTATGAGCCAATGTGTTCCGAATCGGCTGGGCAAAGCGACCTATGCAATAAAGAAGGAAGAAAGGTGCACAGCGGCTGAAGAATGTCAAGAATGTCGGCATGATATTTGGAAATCCAGGACAGGTGGCATTGCGTTACGGTATGAGTCTTATTGAGCTCTAATCAGCAAATGAAGGCGTCAAAAAGATGCGCTTCCAATTCAGATAGACTCGGCTCGAATCTCCCATCATTGGGCTAACCAGGGAGCCGACCCAGTGCGAAGGTCGGACACGCATTTGTTAAATGGACAGCATGAGGGAAGCACGGGCACATTGTGCCACTGCCCTTGTCCACTCTCAGCGTCTAATTGATCAACATGTCAGATGGCCGCAACGTTTCAGTTGTCTGTTGTCTGTCATTTTCCCTTCAACGGCATTCTCCGAACTCGAGCGACTCCTAACAATGCCGTCTTGGGTATCTTCCCCTCTACATTCACGTATTTCCGGAATCCAAACGGCCACTGACGGCAGCGACTCACATGCCGGTGTCTCGCTGTGGGATGCATAGTGCATGTTTTAATCCGACGTTACCGTGAGTGCGAGGGTACTCCTGCAGCATCTATACGCCTGAGGCCTTCGCCGAGATCCCATCTCTAGCTGCACCTGTAGCTTATGGGCCAAGAGCACCGAATTTTAAATATTCCGCGTGGTCTCTTTGGCGACGCGTGCCCATCTTGTATGTAGGATGTCTTATCTATAGTACGAGACTACGCAAGTTCAATTGCGCGTAAACACAGCCGCTTGGTGGGATGTCCCAAATCCATCCAGATGAGAATTCATTCTAGGACGTGGGTTATGGTCAACGACACATCGCTATCTTTTTACTTGCCGCAAGGATTGAAAAAAACGATTTTTTTAAATAACAGGTACAACTGGCCGCTACACTGATGTAGGACTATAGTAGTGGCGTCGTAGACTGGCGCTTTTGATATCAGGGCATCGGAAATCACCGGATCCGATGCGGGATCTTGTCTTGTCAATTGTTGTTCTTTACGTCTTGCTACTTGTGGTTCGTAAATCCGAAGCAGACCAAAACACGCCGCTCTTTTTTGGCCGAGGTCATGAGATCAACTCAAAACTGGCAAAGGCTAGGTCGTAATCCCCAAATTCGTAATTGATCTTGTCAGTCCGCTTGTAGACCACGTTGCACTCGTCGTCTGCTTCTCGAGGGGATGTCCAGTTCACGCTGGTAAGTGCTGTCTTGAAAGTACGTTGAGCTGCTTCAATGGCACTTTCGCCCCCTTCTTCTTCGGCCTCGTTGTTTCCGGCACTCGAGATGAAGAGAGTGAGCGTAAGCCGCGCCGGGCGAAAGATGCCCACAACGCGGCGCACCAGCGTACCAAGGTCTGGCATGTCGTGGGCATAGGGTGTGGGGACGGGTGACAATGGGACATTGCATTCGAAGCTCGCGTATGACCAGCCTTCCTCCGGTGTAACGTGAATAGTGTAGTATCCTTCGCCTTCGTGAACGATATCATGGCCATCAGCATGGGCAGCCTCGCCCCATTTGAGTAGGGCGTTCGAGGAGTACCCGCACGGTGAAAATGCAAAGCAATCTAACGTGGTAAGATGAGGGGGAAATAGTTCTGCGATTCCAAGCGCCACAGAAATGTCATGGGCCTTATCGGACGGCGTGCTGTCAGGGTGGGGCTCCTCTGGAAAGTAGAATGCCTGACCGGCCCGAGGGGATAGGCGACTCATGAGGATTTCAATGGTGTAGTCAGGTCTCAGGGTCTTTGGAGTGACGATCGCTTCATCGATCGTACCATAAGATTTATCGCCGTTCGTATGTGCTCCGCGAAGGGGCCGAATGACGGAGGGTGGGGTGTTCGGAAAACCATCAGGGGGCATGGTGATATAGAGCAACCAGTGGTCGCCGTTCATTTTACCAATAGTGTACGCAGCACCATTGGGAAAGATTTTGTCGAGATATTCGACTTCGTCCTTCCATTCGCGGTGGGGCCCTTTCTGTCGTTCTGGAAAGAAAAACGACTTGCGCGAGTAGAAACAGCGGTAAACAGCGGGCAACGACGCTTGCTCGCGCGCGATTTCGAGAATGCGCGGAAGACCCAGCAGATTGAGTGTTGTCCCACATGTCTTGAGTATAAGGCGGTGTGGAGAGACAAAAAGGGAAGATTCGCTATGTGTTGGGGTAAGCGGCAAAGAACAGAAACGCTAGTATCCATAGGAAGGGGCGGGGGCATTCCAAAGCGGTCGCCAAGCGCCGTGCGTGGATGAATTCTTCCGCAGAAGGAGTGTACGTGAGGATGACACTCGAATTGGAATGGACCGCTAGTTGCACACGTCCATGGTACGGTAACCAGTGAACGCTCACCTTAACAGATAGGCATCCGTTTCGGTGCCCTCCACAACACTAAGGATTTTGCACTTCACGATGGCAAGCATGTCCTCCCAAACCGATCGCCTGATCCCGCGAAGTCCATGCTTCCCAGTAGTCGTAGAGGATGCGTCTGGCACATCCGCTGGCGATGGTGCAAACCAAATTTCTAGAAGTTTTTCAGGGCCTTCGAATGGCGTAGAACTCGCAAAGATATCTCCAGCCTCCATACGTTTGTAATGGGTGGTGCGCCAAAAAAATCAATTAGCTTGTCAATTAGGGCTGAAAAGTCACTTTGCGTTGTGACAAAACGCGTCGTCTGGGAGTGTCAGTGCTAGTAAGCAGGACCGTTGCAGGACTGTGATGCCGGATGCATGTACCAGACAGAGTGATGGTTGCAGGGTTTCAAGAATTACAGCAATGATCATGAACCAACAACATCGATCGATCCAGGGTATTTATGGAATTTCCGTCTTGGGCGGTGGCTCGGCTAAGCACCAAGGTTAGTCCTCGGACGTCTGAAGCCTTGCCATCTCGCACTTGATCTCACATCTTATAACGTGCGTAATCTTAGGATCTTACTATACCTAAAGAAATCGTCCCAAAGCCTTGCCCCAGGTGGCGAGCGCGCCCGGCGTTGAGAATCTGGCTTCACTCAGGATAGATAAGCGTTAACGTTAAACTGAACATTTAGTGGACATTACTGAGATCCATTCCGATTGGTTGAATCGCCCTGCACGGCTGTGCACCTGGTCTCCTTTCAACACACATATATACTAGTATTCTACACTGAGGACACAAGAGCGGAGTTTGTCCCCCCTTTTTACGAAGTTGCTTTCACTTTTCGTACGAGCACACTTTTAGCTTCCTCTCTGCGTGTTCATGAAAAGTAGAAAGCCGGAGTTGAGTGCGTGGGGCGTTTGCATGGCTGTCATAGAAGAGATGAGTACTGGACCCAGAGGAGGTGAACGTTCCCACGGTCCCAATGGGCACACTGAACTTTCGAGACCACCTCCTCGACGCTCTCAACGTTCTTCCCGATGTGCGCGAGTTTCACATCCACGTTCTTGTCTCCGCACCCGCCAAGGACAACTCGTTATATCCATATGCCATTCCTCGTCCCCGCCTATACACTCAGGACATTCTCGTCCTCCTCTCTGAGCAAGCAAACCCAGATGCTCCCCGGTTGCTCGTCTCAGCCATTGAGGCCAGTCTTCATCACGCCCCTTCTACTGACTGTGCCATCCTCTACGTGTCGAAGGTAGACTCGACCGGTCAGGGTCTTCGTCCATCTCCCACTGCCACTCTCGTCAAGGCCTTCGTCCGTTGGTACGCCGATCCAAAGTCGCGTCCTGTTGCTGCAAGACACCTCTGGATCCAGCTCTTTGCTCGTGCACAGGGCCAGTATCTCTTCCCTAACTCGACCGATCACCCAGGGAAACACCCACTCAGCGACTCTCGCCTTTGTGCGTGGTGGCGACGCGTCTTGGGTCAAGTAGGAGAAGACGCGCGTGAGGCACTGGGCGTCGAGGGCAGGGTGGACGCATATTACGTGCTTCCTGGACACAACGAACTAGAAGCACAACAGGTCATGGGGGATCGAATCCTCCCGTCCGGCTCATCGTCTGCTGCCGTGCAGTGGATCTATGGGCACCCATACAGTCAAACACGTATCCCACTTCCCTGTCCTCGGCCCGAGGGTCTGCATAACCTGGGACACTACATCCCTTCGTTCGAAGATGATCCCAAAAATCGGTTCATGGACGAGATTGCGTTCACCGACACACCTGTCTCTCCTCGGAAGCGTGCCCGCACAGACCCTTCGCAAGATGGGGACCGTCCCCAGTCGAGAGAGGAAGCGAAAGAGAAAGAGAAAAAGGAGGTGCACCCTAGGGGAGAACTTGGCAAAGTGGATGCAGACGAGTTCTGGGAACGCATGTCCTTCCGGCAGGAGTGTGTAGCGGGTGCTGTCACTGGCTTCTTCGCGGTGGGAGTGTCCATGCCCGAGAATCGCATGCCATCCCCACGTCCCTCGCCGCTCGCCCCACAGCCTGGGCAGGTCCCTCGCGCGATGAACAGGCGCGTCCTTTCCAGCCTGCTCACAGGCGTTGAGTTTTCGACGCCAGAGCGGGCGCGCAAGGCCACGGAGGTCATCGAGGGTGCCATACGTGGCCTTTGCGAAGGCCTCGCGCAGAAACTGCCCATCCCCAAGTCGAAGAACCAAAGCACCGACGCGACGCAAGATTCCCTCGCGCCACCGCTTCCAAAAACGCCGCCAAGACGCACGGTGGGGCTGCCAGCTGTGGACGACATATCGCCGAACCCGTTCGACGAACCAGAGGCAACATTGGAGACATACAAGGCGTTTATATATGGTTCCATTACCGTGAGCAATCCTCCGCCGCCACCCAGGGGCACAGGTAGCGGCACCGCGTCGGAGGGGGTGTCTGGGTCCGCAGTGGAGGACAAAGTGAAGGTTCATGTCTTGACAGTCAGGAAAAAGAAAAAGCGGTCGAATGCGTAGGTTCAGAGAGAAGCACAAACACTACTTAGAGCCTACTTACTCGAGCCAATGTTGCGTGCTCGAAAGGAACACGAGCCTCAATGCTTAGAACCTGGGGAGCATCTGGGTTGACTTGTTCAAAATTATATGGCTGTACGAAGATAAGGTTTACAGGTATGGGTTTATTCTTTAACGCTGCTCACTACCTGGATATGGTGGTGTAAGAACGGGGCAGGAGACTCCAGGGGTATAGGTGACGAGCGGTGTCAAGAGATTGCAAACAACCTCTCCCCCGAGTTATGCCATGATCGTGCCAAGACCCTACCCGCTCGACTCATGAAGTTTAACCTTGGCTTTGAAAGGGGGCAATACTTGCATCCTACTGATTGAATAAGCATCGATCCGAGTGTCGCGAGCGGACGTAGAGATCGTACGGGTTTCAGAACTTCGACATCACGGTCAGATTTGTTTCGTGCAAAGTCCAACGTGGTGGAACGGTAGTTCCGTAGATATCACTCGATTGATCAATTCGGATCGAAGATAGCTTGAGCGCATTATCCGGGTTGGAGGATGCTGACCGATTGCGGACATAGTCCCGACTGTTCAACCTGGGGGTACGTGGAGATAGTTATATATCGCACCCACGATAATACAGCCCTTACATGGCAAGCAAAGAGTTAACATAACCTATGGGAGAATGTCAGTTGACCGTCTCTGCGCCCGAGACTATTGTAAACGTACATTTACACATCACCCAATAAATTGCTAGCCAGATCAGAGATAACTTTGATGAAACTATGAACTAATAATAAAATAATAAAATCTTAGAAAATATTGCAACATAAATTCCTTACGCTGATCGCCATCGCAGCAGCAAGGAGGCTGGTCAAGTTAGTTTTGCATCATTAATCAAAGTAGGCGAGCGAGGGACTCACCTTGTCAGCAAACCGGAATTGACACTGTAAGCCATCAAGGTCGTGATTATGGAATCAGTTCTGTGCATAGTCGTGAGCACGGCATAAATTTCAACAGGATGAGCTTCAAGTTGCCTCGCGAAGCCAGTTCTCCTGCGGAAGAGAGACCAGCACATCGCCGCAGCGATCAACATGTCCAACAACGCGCCTGTGGGCATCGCTACGCACATAATCCACTATCAAGTCATTAGCGTGTGTAAATGTGGAATAACTCGAAACATACAGTCAAGGAGTGAAAGCTTGTGAAAAGCTTGAGAATGATCCTAGAAGAGTTTTAATTAATTTGATACACCCGAGGAGACATTACATTTTTACGCTTTTGTGGCAAACACTAACATACGATGTTTGAGAATATTTCACGGACGAAATAAGCAAGGAGACTCACACAAATTGAAGGCTACAAAGATGCAAAAAAAAAAAATGGATGTACCTCTAAGGAGCTAACAAAGGCGCTTACAGAAAACGACGACGACCAACGCGAGCTGTAAAACGACATTTAGGGTGATTCTCTAAATCAATTACGATGGCCTACAATGATGATCAGGCAGACCATACTTTTGCTCACTGGTCGACAATTAAATCGAGGGTTGAAAGTGCACCGAACAGCGAAAATCTCACCTGCGTAAACTCGTTTTGCGTAATAGCTACGTCGCGTTAGGACACATTTGATGTAGAGGCAATACAAACGACGAACAGCTGCACGGAAGCGCTGAGGAAGATCTACAGCGACCCGCACTAAGTACGGTATGTGACAGATTACTGAATGCAAAACATACACCGATAATGACCTGAGCCTACAAAAAGTGGGACGTGCAGGAGTGGCTATGGATTTACAGTGAGACAGTTCATGGATACGTACGTCTAGAGCCCTGAGGTCCACATCAGAAATGACCTAGCTATCCCGCAGTAGGTGGACTCACCACATACTGGAGGCCAGGTTTTCAGGATTGCCGAAATTGAGGACAAGGTACCTACTACAATGAGTACACGAATGAGAGAGTGCGTATTCCCATCTCACCAGTAGATTGCATAAGAACATAGAATTGTGTGTAATGTATCCATAAATCTAATGGAAATATTGCAACTTGGATGAGCCGGGATACGAGCAATACCACTCACGATATGTATGCGATGAAGAACTTGAGTGACTTTCGGTCTCTGTTTCGATATTTCCTGGGACTGGTCAGTTTGTTGAACCCAGACACAAGGACTAGTTACCAGAAGTAAATCCATCTACAAAAACCGCAAATTTGCCAAGTCAGCGAGAGAAGGGAGAATGCATTTACTTAAGCTCACGTCTGCACAATTGTCAAACCAAAGAGCCTACAAGTTAAATATCTCAGGTGAAATCCCAGTAAAGAAGGGCAAAGGGTCCAAGGGAGGACTCACGTAGTACTGACAAGCAACCCGATGAAGGCTGCCCCAAAGGAATTTCGGATGTCAACGACGGGAGAGCCAGGCATGTTGCACTGATGATGCGGCAATCAAGACAGGTTGTGCTTTCAATCCAAGGTATAAATATTCGGCCCCCAATGCCAAATGCGTTCATTGCAGACGGAGAACACGAGAAACCAATGGGGACGCGCTCGTCGTTCTGATTGTCATACATAGCTGCGCTTAGCCCAAGGCGGCGGGTCATTAGCCTGAGATTACCGATGGCTTGGCTTGGCTCGGCTCACCAACCTGTTCCATTTTAGCTGTAGCACCCGATTGGTTTACTGTAATTACTAAACCGACGATGCCGCCTTGGGCTGGCGTCCTGGTGGATTCGCTTCACCTTGCGAGGGGCGAAGGTGCGAGCGAACACATGGGACCCAGGGCGAGTTTTCCCACACCCACACCCGGGCGGGGTTGGCGCCAAGCCCCAGCGTACACACTGTATTACAGTAAACCATCGGAAACCACCCACAATCACTGCAAAGACCAAGGCAAAGACTCCACCCATACACATACTGAGTGTGGAAGCGCTACCGGTTGAACGTTGACGCGTGACGTTGAACATCGAGCACCAGGAGCCATCACTGGCAAGACAACACCGTGACCACTCAACCTGCATTTCTTTTCGACCCCTTTCTGCAATCACCCCAAGCGTGATAACATACACACCATATGTACACTTCTCCCCCACAGATTACCGTATAACTTGTCAAGATTAACCTTGGGTACCGATGTACCCCCGCGTCTCCCCCATCAAGCTACAACCCACAAGATTCAGTGAGCAAACTGTTAGTTGGCAACATACATCTAGCTCCAGAACTGCCAGGAGACTTCATCGTACCTGGCCACGGCTGCCCTGTGTCTGAGTCCTGTGCTATCCCCCTCGCAAAGGGATGTGTGCAAATTGTATTCTCCCTCCCTATCCGGACTGACTTGAAGGCTGATGCTATTCAAGTCTGAAATTAAAGGGGCCTTCCAAAACAAAGGTGCGATCCAAAACAAAGGTGCGAACGCATACTTCACTATGATCGTTTCTAGCTTGTTCCGACTGGATGACTTCCCGTAAGCCTTTCCTACTCCCAAGCCTAGTCACAACAAGATTCGATTAGGATCTACTATTTAGGATAGGATAAGATTCAGTGCCAACTGTAAACACATAAGCCTTGAGATCTTGAGACGAAACGCATGAAGCCCAAAATTACAGTATGGCCCTCAGGCTGTTACCACCACGACACGACACGACAACTACGAATCTACAACCTCAGCTGTAAGCACTTGATCACGGCCCCGATATCACCAACTCGGTGCTCCAGGGCAAGTCACCCTTGCTGCCGTCACTCCCGGGCTTGCAAGCCACCTTGAAGGCACCCCAACTGCCGCCACTCATAGTTAAAGTTTGCGGAGATATCTTCGCTATTCACTGTACCTACTGGCCTAAGTTAAGTGACCGTATTCGCCGTCTCGTTTATCCGGATTCCAGACTGCCTGTGTCTTTCTGGAATATCACAGCCGCAACTGCAGCTGTCTATGCCAATGTTCACGCATGCTCCGGGCTCTCAGTTCTAGTAGTCTTGGATCCAGCCATCGTACATCTCATCCGTCAAAATTTGGAAGCTACATCTAAGTCGGTCAGGAAACCCGACTGTAATTTGAATTCATTTAGATTTAGCTTTGCAACGAGAAAGGCTGAGCCTGACATCTGATATCACCCACGCCGCATATGCGGGCGCACAGTAACATGATCGATTCCTTTCCTGTCAAAATCGGAAATAGCGCACATTGCTGTAGTAGCCAGTAGACTGTTATGATCTTTTGATTTGATCAGGGATAATATCTGTACTGCGCACGTTTCTTATTTATATATCACGGCCTCCGACCAGTACTTCTCACGTGTATTCACCTGCTCTTCTCGATGCATTGAAGGTCGTATTGTACATTAGCTACGCTGCGTCAGGAGTTGGAGACAACCTGTGTATAAAGGACGAACAACCGGAGATCTACAGATCATCAGTAAGTACGTGATAGATTGCAATAATGAATGCATAACGTACGCTGATGACGAGAAGCTAAGTTACATGAGGGGAACATGGCGTGAGTGTCTATGGAGGTAAGATTGGATCAGGGCTACGTACTTCCAGGACCCTGAGCACAGATACGAAACGACTCAGCTACTGTACCCCCAAGCAGGTTGACTTTTCGCATTGTAGTTCAGGTTTTTGACATTGCCAAAAATAGAGGACGAGGTGCCTTAGAGTCTCTCTTCCAATAGTACCTAGGATAGAATTCAGAGACAAGGACTGGTAACCAGAAGTATATCCATCGGTCCGCAAGAACGGCAAATTTACCAAGTCAGGGCGAAAAGATGAAAGTGGTCAGTCGAGCTCACGTCTGCACGATTTTCAAACCTAGAATAGCTCAGTAGAAATGTTGGTGAGAGCCCAAGGGTAGACTCACATAGTACTGACAAGCAAACGACAAAAGTGGCCTGACGGAATTCCGTATGTCGGCAACAGGAGAGCCAGACGTGTTGGTGCAACCAAGCTAGGTTGTGTCCTCAAGGTACATGACGCCCCGCCCAGAATACGAGCTAGGGAAAGAGAGGCAGAACCCGTCGCCGGCGTTCATTGTTCCCGAGTGCTTGGTCAGGAGACTTTCGGGTTAGCTAACTTTGGCCAGCTCAGTACATTTTCGTTTTCTTGGAAAAGTGACATCGGAGCGGCAAGAATAGTTCAAAGCCGGCATTTATTTTATAACCGGGGACCAGCGGGGAGTTCCAAAGTTTGTTCGACGTAGACGTTGCGTGGACGCTCAACGTTCAACCCGAACAAGCCCAGTCGCGCCGCGCGCCGCGCTGAAGCTAGCTTGGCTTAGTTGGAGCTTGGAACTTGGAGTTTGGAGGCTCGAAGTCGGGGACCAAAATGCCTTAGAATATGTTTTGGTCGGCACGTTTCTTGTTTTTGCTTTATTTTCCTCGGACAGTCTCCTGCTGATCGCCTTCAACCACGCCTTTTCTAAACATCGTTTTCCATGTACTCTTGGTCACAGACTGTTCTCTTGCGTCTTAGCCTTCGGGTATAGCGACTGGGCGATTCAATTTTTATCTGACGTTTGGCGCCCGGGTCGTGCGCCTTGGGCACAAAGAGACCAGCAGTTCTGTTCGACCAAGGCACTATTTGGTTCCGGTTCCGGTTTCGATTATCTTATTCCCCGCTGCTGCGAGCCATGAGAATGACGCTCGAAGGGGGGGTGAAAGAATGCTTGTCTGTATGCCCCGTCACGGTGGTAAAGTTCGGACTCACGTATCCTGTGTTTCCTGCTCACTGAAAAATCTTAATTACTTATCCAGTCGCTTAGAGGTCCGCAGGGTTTTCGCTGGTTGAGCTCCATTTTTCCCTGAGGGGGTTCCCTCTTAGTATCTACAGTAGGTCAGGGGCTCTCTTGGGAATACTGTTTGTTTGCCAGGGTGCTTGTATGATGTTTTTGGGCCTTACTGTACTTCAGACTTTATTCCATCCCGAGATGACGTGGATGCCTTGACAAACGTAAACACAATTGCGTAACACACGCGCTAGATTCTCGAATTGTCCCTCCGAAGACCATTTGCTGTCCTCAACCGTCATACACCCGCACTCAAAACAAACGCCACTGTCGTGAATGTTGAGACGAATGCTTCCCCGTTTCACCTTCTTCCGGTCGCTCGTCCCAAGGGTCTCTCGACCTCTCCTCCCTCTTACAACTCGTGGCTCAACGCCAGCATCGCGCATCCTCACACGACCGCTTCGCATATCCCCATCCCGACCTATCCATACTACCTCTCCACGCCTGTCGTCCTCTCGTTCACCCGATGCAAAAGAGCCTTCAACACTTTCGCAGCGGTTGAGGGAACTCATCAAGTCGTATGGGTGGTACGCAGTCGGCGTCTACGCTGCGGTATCCGCAGCCGACTTTGCCGTCGCCTTCATTGGGGTCAACCTCCTCGGCGCGGAATACGTCTCTTCCCTCGCCGCATCGGCCAAGATGTGGTTGTACAGCCTAGTGTATTCACGACCTCCGGAGCCTGGGCGGGACGAGATGGATGACATGTCGAAGATCGTGGCCACCGGAGGGCAGGAGAGCTTATATGCGATGCTCCTGCTCGCGTTCACCGTGCACAAGACGTTGTTCCTACCTGTGCGGATCGGGGTCACCGCTGCATTCACTCCCCGATTCGTGAAATGGCTTCGCGCGAAGGGGTGGGCTGGCGGGGAGGGGACTCGGAGGGCCATGCAGGAGATGCGAGGGCGGTTGAGGGACCGCAATTGAGTGCAGCTTCGCATGTATTGTTGCCTGGTCCGTTGTCGACGAACGAACGATGCCCAAAATCTCGCTCATCCCACCTCATTATCACAGATATAATACGATACACCACTTTTACATTTCTTGTTGATTCGACTCGATAGACTTCCCGTACGGGACATACAGTTGTAGTACAAATGGCAATCACGCTGACATTTCTGGAGGGGAGGGAATGAAACCACAAGTGACACAATGCGGATTCGAGTGGCCATCAAATGTCGGCGATGGGAGCCTCGTCGGCTGTGAAGTAGGAGTATATGAGCTAAAAAGACGACGAGAGCGGGGAATGATCACCATTCAGAATGCCACTCTTTACAAGTTCCTCTACCCTGGGCCTGCTCTGAAGCTTCTGGTCCAGCTTGTCCTTGTAGAGCGATCATCGATTAACAAGGCATCCCTTGTGGCTGTCTTGGCACGTACCTCGAGTTGTGACCTTTGGAGTTGGTCTCTCGTAGCCTGGAGTGCAGGGGCAACACTCCCATCTACGGGTTATGGTCACAGTTAAATCCCAGTTCAACTTCGCTCTGGGCTGACGCACCTTTGAGGATGTTGCGATCTTGCAATTCCTGCCTCTCGGGGCGCTGGGCAAGACGCTTCTCCAATGCCTCAAGAGTTTCGGTACTCAAAGAGTTCTGGCGCGCTGGGCGAGTACCGGTTTCCTCAGCAATGGCAGGGGCATCAGTTGAAGCTACGAATATGTTAGTGCGCACGCTATGCAGGGTAACGGGGGATGAGCGGTACGCACACATTGTTCTTTAATATCGATACTGGTGTTGGGGTGGGATCTAGCTCTAGAGGCACGACCTGGTGACCTCAGGCTTTATATATGTGCGATCCGGCACTCATATGATCAGGAGCGACCTGATTACGTATGCATTCACATCGCTCCATTTATGACGACGGGGGTATTCTACAGAGTGGGTATCATGGTTTCTAGGTATAACGGTGTCTTGAGATAGATAGATCCTGTGAAGGGGTATGAGGTGCCCGCCGCGAATTGCATCCTTAGATACCATGCCAAAAATCGCTGTCTAGCTCTTTCGTCTCTCTCCTCTCGCGTTCCTTCCTTCGCAGCAACTCGGCTCTGCGTGAGCTCCGTTCCTCCTGCCATTCCCCGACATATTCGTGCGCCTCCTTTATACTCTCCTTGACGTGCTGGATCTCGACTGTCATGTCGCGATCGATCTTTTCGAGGAAGTCGATGAATTCCACCAGCTTTTTGGAGGCAGCAGAAGAGAGGCGTGGCTTTGGACGAGGGGGAGTACGATGAGAAGGTGGGAGCGGTGACTGATTATACGCGACGTTAGAGAGTGGGCCGGTGATCACAACCTCTGGGACTGCGTTCGAGGGTTGGAGTCTCAGGGAGGAGGAACTCGAAGAAGAGGAAAACGAGGGTGTGAGATTGGGAAAGTGTGACATCTTGGTAGATGTCTTTGTACATGGATGTGCAGACGGGGCACTGAGGAGAGTAGGATGGGAGCCTGCGTCGAACGACAGGGACAAGAGAAGGGGAGAGTTGGGGATGGTGAACTGGATGAGAGGGTTCTCCAAGGCGGCTGATACCATAGAGTCAACAGTCCGCGGTTCTGAAGCTTGTGGGCTCCGGATCCGAGTAATGATTCGCTGTAGGAAGGTTGTTGACTTGAAGAACTTCGATCCGAAACCAAGAAGTACGAGAGATGCCGCCAACAACAGGATTAGGGTGCCTGCACCAAGACTAGAAATTGTGGCCGTAATGGTGAATTATAGAGAAGGTTAGTGTACTAATGAATGTGTCGTCGACCTTCCAACCTGAAGCTAGCCGTCCGAGTGTGAGCTGAGAGCTCGGTCATCATAAATTAGATGTGACGCATGACACGTGACAGTGTGCGTGACACGTACTAACTCGGAGTAGCAGTCGAAATTGATACCAACAATCATGTCCCTAGCAAAGACCGCGCTCCGTGCTGCTCGTCCACGAGCAGTATATTTCTCAGGCGTACAGCGTAGAAATGCGTCGTCTGAGTCACATGGCCATGACGAGCATCACAGTGCTGACGCTGCGTCGTATCCCAAAGAAGGTTGGATGTCCTGTAACGATGTCAGCTATTGCCCTCCTGACATCCGAGATATCGCGCAGGGTTTGCATCGGCTGGCTGGACGTACACCCTTATTGCTGCGCTGGGGATTGTTGGCTTTTACAAATTTGCGCCGAGCCCAGAAGAAGATAATTATGTTACCCGCTACATTTCGCACTACTTTACACCCAGTGGCTCTTGGGCCAGCACGAATGACCGGCACCTAGAATTGACGACGAGCCTTCAAGAGGCCGTGCAAATTAGCCAGTCGGGACAGCGACCGCATGTCCATCGGTACCGCTACCCTCAGTGCGTGCTACTTTCTCGTTTTTTGACGACTCGGCGTGTTGAATGATGGTGGCAGCTCTCTGGAGGTAGCTTCGGCATTCTCTGTCCCTATTGGAGGAGATCCGGACGTGTCTGGGGTGAAAGTGAAGGGTGCTAGCGAATTTTAGAGACGGGTGTTGGGACTTTGCTAGAAATAATAAATTGAAATATATTGAAGTGAGGCTGTCGCGAGGCACTCAACAGTCGTCTTTATCCATCGTTGTCGTACACGCTCCTTTCCTTTCGCATGTTCCCCCCTCCAGTATTTCAACAACAATGACTACCCCCCGACGTCCACCCTGGTCTCTCTTTCCCCTCATTGCCCTCGTCTTCCTCGATGTTGTTTCCGCGAATATACCAATGATCGACTTCGATCGCATGGGGTCCGTCGGCCTCGTTGGTGCTTTTGCTGGCCTTGGCCTTGTAAACAGCTTATCTCCCTCCGTCACATTCGATTCCTCCACCTCGACTCTGTTGTCGCGTTCTCCCGATGGCTCACTAACACCCATCGCCTCAACCAACAAGGGGGGTACCGTGTCCGCGGGTTGTGCCATCGGCAATACCTACTACATTGCGGGCAATTTTTCCACCATCGACAACACCACAGCCTCCAATGTCGCATCCTACGACGCCTCTTCGCAGACTTTCTCCGCTCTTGGCACCGGTGGGCCCAATGGCAATGCGAACGCTCTTTTTTGCGACGCCACTCACAACAAGCTCTGGGTTGGTGGCCATTTTACCTCCCCTTCCTCGGCTGTCGCAGTTTGGGATGTGAAAGCATCTTCGTGGTCGGCACCACCCTTTGGGGGTCTTGTCGGCGGCGGGGCTGAGGTTTCCTCAATCACAACAAATTCATCACAGGCCAGTCTCTTCTTTGCCGGCTCCTTCGTTGCAACTTTCCAGGGTAGCACAACTCTCCTAAATACAACCAACAACCCCAACGTTCCCTTCTCCCAAGGCGCGACTCCATTCTCGTCGTCGCTCGTTCCAATCCCCCTCGAGAATGCGCAGATTCAGGGTTCTCCCTCAAGTTCCGACCCATCGTTCAGCAATATTCAGAATATCCTCTGTCCTTCGGGAAACGACGGTCCCGGGCAGACCTGGTTCGCCCAGGGTGCAAGTAGTGCTCAAATCACTGCGAGAACATTTCAATGGACCAGTGCGAGTGGCGTTCGTCTTGGAAACACATTTCTTGATGGACGAGGGACGACAGCGTTCACGTATGTATGCCTCTTATCTGCAATTTTGACATGGCCTGACGATCATTTGTAGCGTGACCTCCATCCCAGACAACACAGTCCAAGAACTTCATTACGTAGATCCAGCGACAGGACAGAACCAGACTTGCACGACGAACTGCCCGCTATCCACCAACTCGAGCATCCCTTATCAAGACTTCACGTTTGATGGTCCAGTTACCCTCACCGGGGTTCAGGTCACGTTATCCGAGTGGGCAGGTGCTGGACCCGGGCTCCATTTATTCCAGCTACTCTCATCTGGTGCATTTGCATCCGCGATTGCCAATGAGAATGGCGTTTCTTGTTTTGCTCCTGCCTCTTCCAACACGAGCTTCACCGGCACCTGGACCGAACTTGACGCGAATACCAACATCCCGGGTACCACTCAATCTATCCTCATCTCAACTGTGGGTGCTGGCACTTCTGCCGCGAATGGGCCAAGCTTCACTTGGATGCCTTACGTTTCTGCGTCTGGCCAATACAATGTGAATCTACTTGTCCCTGGTTGTACCGACTTTGAGGACTGCGCACTTCGTACGTCGGTCGATGTCACGGTATTCCCAGGCGGAGGGCAAGCTCCCGCTGTGACCACAGTGTCTCAGCAGAATCAAAACGACGTGGTTCAGCTAATCTATAGTGGCCCGATTGTCCCTTCTTCCCCCAATTTCGTCACGACAATTACCATGACCCTGGCAAGCAACCCTACTGGCACTGGTCAGAGTGGCCAGTATCGGCTTGTTGCCGACCGCGTCCAGTTGATCCTGACCTCAGCCAACACAACGGGGACGGTAGTCAACGGCACAGGGACTGCAGCTGGCGGCAAGTCTTCGTTTGGGTTTTTGGAATGGCCTTTGTCGCTTGCTTCCGACGTAAGCGTAGCCACGGGGCTACCCAACTCCACTGAAACCTCCCTCGACACTATCGGATTCTCCTTGTTCAACAATCTTGGTGGAAACGCTGCCATCTCCACGGCATCGGTTGCTGCTATCGCTCATCACCCTTCGGGTGCTATTTTCGTCGGCGGAACCTTCAACCTTAGCACACTTTCGACCAGCAATGTCGCTGTCTTCAAGAACGGCGCTCTGACGGCGCTGTCTGGACATGGGCTCAATGGACCTGTCACGTCATTAGCTTTGGATGGCGATACGCTATTCGTCGGTGGCTCTTTCACAGATACGGCTGCAAATTCCACTCAAGGTCGCCTCTCCGGTGTTGCATCATATAATGTGACCCAAGACCAGTGGTCACCTTTGTTGGCCGGCTTGGACGGTCCCGTCAAGAGCCTCAGCATCGACAACAACCAGCTGGCGATCGCCGGTAATTTCAGTATCCTCCGCGATGCACCTGGTAGCAAGACTGGGCCAGAATCCTCGGGCTTGGCATTGTGGAACATCACTGGCAGCGCATGGGTCAACAGTGGTGGATTCCTGGTGGGCAGCCTGACGTTTGTCGGAAATGGCACGTCGCCGGCCAAAGGTCAACAACAGTCGCAGGTCGTTGCGGGCAACATTGCCAACTCGCTCGCATTCGGCGCGAGTGGCTTTGTGATGCTTAACAATGGGGAGAATGGACAGCCGGGGATGACCCCTCTTAGTGTGCCGCTCGACTCTGATGTCATTACCTCTTCGGTGGCCACAAACACTCGCCGTCGCAGCAATTACCGTCGCTCCGCTACTGCATGGATCTCCCGGCATGTGAAAATCAATCAACTATTCACACGTCAGTCCAGCACATCTCTGGCACCACTTCCGGCGTCACCTCCAGCTCCTGCCCCAGCCGTTCTTGCTGGCATCTTCTGGACCAATACAACAAATTCGGAGCAGGTCGCTATCATAGGAGGCAACTTCACTTTCACAGACGGGAATACATCGTCTGCTGGATTAGCTGTTTACAACCCTTCGACGGGAGCGCTTACTGCGTTGCAAGGTCAAGCGATCAATGGTACGGTACGCGCACTGTTCGTACAGGATACGCAACTATTTGTCGGCGGCGAGTTCACAATTACCGGCACGAACGTTGCAAGTTTCGCGATCTACGACCTCGTGCACAATACCTGGGTTGTGTCGGGTGTGTCGCCACTGCAGGGTGCGAATGGCGCATCAGTGGTCGTGAGGTCGATCAGTGCATCAGCGGCGAAATCGAACACCGTCATTGTCGCGGGCTCGTTCGCGCAGGCAGGCTCGCTGCAGTGTCGCGCGATCTGTGAGTGGGATGTTCAAGACCAGCAGTGGAATGCGCTTGGGAGCGGTATCGAAGGTGACATCGCGTCGGTGGCTTACGCAGGGGTGAGTTGTGTTGGCCTACTCTGCGCGATCATGACGCTTATTACTTGGGCAGAGCAATCAAGATGTACTTATAGCTGGTGGCTCTATCACGGTTTCGGGGTCGTCTTCAGACAACATTCTGCAGTTCACGTTTAGCAACAATAGCTGGAGTCCTCTGGGCAATGGCTCAAGCCTCCCTGGCCCTGTTACCGCGGTAGCGGTTAATGATGGCAACGCGAGCAGTATCTTCGCTGCAGGGCGGTGCGTTTCCACCTCGTATCATTAGCATCAGGTGCTTACACCGATACAGCTCTGTCGATGGCAGCTCGTCCTACTTGGCCGCTTGGGATGGTCGAGACTGGACATCGCAGGGCTCAGCACTTGGGGGCAGTAGCGTTGTCTCACAGCTTACCATGGTTCCGCTCCAGAACGAATACCAGGCACATGGAGTCATTGAGGGCGACAGGTTGTTGCTAATGTCAGGAAGCCTTATTGACACGTCATTTGGAGAAGCGTCATCGATCCTGTTTGATGGCCAAGAGTTCATCCCCTATATTGTCTCGTCGACATCATCTGGTGAACCCGGATCTGTGTCTGGTATCTTCAACTCGCTTGCAAACTTCAGCTTTGCGCATCATAGTGAGCCTCACTGGGTTTTCGTTTTCTTGACTTCAATGTTGATCGTACTTTTTGCGTTGACAGAGTTCCTGGCTACAGGCGTAGTCATCCTGATCTCCATCGCCATCGCCGCGGGCATTATCTTCATACTCGTTCTGCTCGGGATCTTCTGGACGCTTTTCTCCCGTCGTGATGAGAACCCCAGCAAGTTCGACCCCGCGGATGTTGGCGATGACGATGATTCGACACAACATCGGCCATCGTCCTTACTCGCCCATATCAACGCCGCGACGCGCACAACAATATTAGGGAGTCCAAGCCCGTTCAACAACGCGGCGGTAGAGAAGGAGCGCCCGACAACCGCAGAAGCAGACGCCTCGAACATAGGCCATGACGCTCTCTCGGGACCCGATGCAAGCAATTACTTGCGGGCGGAGACACCATCAGACGCGTTTGGAGGTGCGCTGGGAAGTGAGGAGACGGGGCTTGGACGCCTTACGCACGCGCGCTACTCATTCGACGGCAAAGGAGAGGGCGAGCTGCCATTAAGCGTTGGCCAGGAGCTTGAGATTCTTGACGATCGCGATCATTCGTGAGTGCTTACAGTTCTTACGTTCCGACCGACATCACTGATCGAAATACTTTTCCCCCCAGGTGGTGGTATGCTCGCGACACGCGTGCCGGAAATGAAGGAGTCGTGCCCGCTGCCTACGTATATTAAAAATCCCATTTTTCTAGGATTTGTTTCTTATTCCCCATAATTATTTTCCCTTCATGATTTATGTTTTACGATACCTCCAGCCTCAATCTTGCTATCTGGTACCTTCAGCCTAGATTGTCTTTTGTCTTTCCGCTGTGACGCTCGCTTCACGTAGTTGAATACCCTACATCATTCAGTGTCTGGCACAGTCCGTAGTAGCTTGTACTCTTGTCGTGAACGATGCAATTAGAGTTGAGCAGAGATTTTACAGAACGCAGGCTTTATATGGATCTATACAATGTTGAGTTTTATGACAGATTCTTGCGCGACCCAATGATCCCCACCACACAGTAAACGTAACATCACTGAGAATAGGCGCAGATGAGCGAAAATGTCGGTATTTCTAGAGTAGTATGCGTGGGACTGACCTGGAGCAATGGGTCTCTGTAGTGTTTCTGGTGGTTATGCACGAAACCGACGCGCGTCTTGTAATCCTCTTTGCGCTTTTGGTCGCGGAACTCGCGGACGTGACGCCCTGCCTCGCGCGCCTCGCCACGGTTCCTCGCCTTAACAACCTCGGTGCCCGCGCCAAACGCGCCGAATCCGCCCTTACGTGGCACGAGCGCCGAGTGCTTCCTGTCCGCTAGCAGCCGACGCACGATCGCGCGTCCAGAATTGGGGTCCTCGGCTGGTTTCCCGCCTTGTCCGGAGAAAGACTGCGCGTAGTAGCGCCGCATGCTGCGGTGGCCGATGCGGTAGCCTGAGGGCAGCACGAGCTCGAGGTGCGAGTCGCCGAAGGTGATCTGGTTTTCGTCTGGAAGGCTTTCCGAGTCGGAGTCGGAGCTGGAGTCGGCCGATTCGGAGGAGGGTGGCTCGTCGACTACCTCGTCGACTGGGCCGTCGTCGTTATCGGACCCGTTGGACCCGTCCACGTCTTCCCAGCCCTCGGCGGCCTCCGCAGCTGCCCGCTTCGCTCTCCGTGCTTCTTTTCGCCGTTGTCGCTCGTCGGCGTCCGGGTACGAGGAGGAAAAGTCGTAGTAGTCTGAGATTTCGAGCATGTCCCGCTCGGTGTCGTATGCGATCTTGCAGTGGCTCTTGTCGATCATGTGTTTCCGCACCGCGTCGAGCGTCCGGAACTCGCGCCCTTTCCCGTTGCAGTATATGCAGACGTTGCCCACCGCGACCTTCTCTCCGAGGTACGTGATCAGCCCGGTCGGATCGGTGAGGTACTCGATATCGGGGACGAAGAAAGAGTGTTCGCCAGACATGTGTATGAGATTGTCTGCCAGAGAAGAGGAAACGTGTGCACAGAAAAGGCAGTCGGTTGGGGAAAGTCGTGAGCGTGCGGCGGCTATCTTCTCATCCAATGTTAGTGCGTTTTCGTCGTTCAAGTCATCTGCGTTCGGGGACTCAGACGCAGGGGGAGCCGGTGCCGGCGGTGCTTGCTCAGCACCGTTATCGGTAAGTTGGGGTGTCGCGCCTCCCGGAGAGGGCGCCCTCTCTGTCGCACCTCCTCCGACAGAACGTGCTTCGTCTATTCGAGACTGAGCCTTCAGTTCATTCTCGCGGTGCTTTTTGGAGAGAAGATGTGAGCGATACGCATTTTCAGTGGTGTATACTTTGCTAATAACAATTATAGCCAAGTTAGTCTTGAAACTAAGAGGAAAGAGGGGGACCTACTTGCAGCTTTCGCAGGTCGAGCCCTTGGGCGATACCACCACAGCGGTCTCTTGCCTTCTCTCAAGCACCTTCTGATTGAAAATGGAGGCGCTGACAGGGGGAAGCGACGCGACGCGGCGTCTCATGTTATACCTGTGATGGTCTGAGCGATAATGCTCCCCTAAAGACAATCAGTCAGCACTTTGTGGGAAGGGAGGCACAGGAGGGACCGTACTTTGCTCTTCTGCGGTGAGAAATGCAATCGAACATGATAAGCAAGTGAATAAAGGCCGCTCAGCCTGCGCAAGTGTCTGTACGTCAGCCATGAGGGGAACTTTAGATGACTCTGATGATGGCGGAGAGAGGATGAGATGAGATGAGCACCGGTCCGCGACGCTCGCCTGATTAGATATGCGGTTGTAACGTAAAAAAAACTCCTTCGAACCGGGATCGAACCAGTGACCTCGGGATTTCGTAGTGTAGCCATTACAGTCCCACGCTCTTCCAACTGAGCTATCGAAGGTGGGTTACTTGTATCGTCAAAAAATACTCCTTAAGGGGGTATGACTCTTTGCCTCCGCTGACGTGCAACTGTGAACTTCGCTGGATTAATTTACAAAGTCTACCTCCTCAGACTATTCCAGAAGAATTGCGCAACAACTCCTGCACGAGATGCAGTTCATTTAAACATATAACCTTTACACCTTTTGGCCCCACAGAGACACTTTGCATAAACAGCATCGCCATTATTTGCACGTACATGTTCCGCCGACATTGCACCATGCACTTCACTCCTTGGTTCATCCTAGTAACATAGTTGAAGGTAGTCATAAAATACGGTAGGATGATGGACACACCTCGTCATCTGACTCATATCCAGTGTACGAGAAACAAAGTTCTTCCCAAGGAAGGACATCGCGACGTGTAAACAGGGCGACAACGGGCTTCTCGATGTTGCCTTCATTGACATAGCAAGCGTTCGGTGCACAGTTCGGGTCACAGCTATGATTCTGTTCAAAGACGTGGTGACACAAGGATACAGCCACTTTGTTCATGGACGTACCAAAAAACGAGTAAACTGAATTAAAGTTAGCCACTGCTATCCTTTAGGACGAATTGAACTCACATTGCCAGTATGATATGCATCCATTACATATTTTGCCTGCCATTCTTCGTCATCCTGTGCATCATCGCCGCCGCTCTTGCGAATGTGATAGAAATCCAGTTCGAACAGATACGTCCTTCCGAACTTGTTGTATATTCTAAAACAAAGTCATTATCTGCACCAGAGCGACGTAAAGCCACTCACTTGCCCCTTTCCTCAGTTTCTCTTTCGGTCAGGAGCTCACCAGCGTAGACACCAATAAATGAACCTTTCGGTATCTTTTGTCTTCCAGCAAAGATGCCTATAACATATCAAGGAAGAGTATAAATAAGTCTTAAGATGTACAGACGTACCCCATCCTTTGTTAGAGGTCTTCCGGATGTTGACCGTATATTGCCGACCGCGCTGAACAACCTTCATACAGGTCAATCGTCGACATCACAGAGGATATCATATAGGCATACTCTGTTGCGACAATCATCGAGGCAACCACAGAGGTCATTGCATTCAAAAATTGGATATCCCCGACGCTTGAGCCGACCCTTCTCGTCGTAGATGAAACCAGGTATATCGTCACTATACTCGTGCTGTCTCTTCAGGCACGAGCATGTTTGAGACTTGGGGTCACAATGACCTTTGCAGTCACAGCCACGAAGGTTAACCAAATCAGGGGGGGGCACCTCGTCACTGTGCCATATGTGATTGCTGTAGTAAAATTCCCAGGCCGGTGTCACCTCTTGGTCATCGTCTATGTCATTGACAATTGAGATGTGTGGTGCATCCGGCTCGTCCTCGTGAGTGTTCTCGATGATGACAGCTTCGAACATGTCCCTTGCCATGTTTGACCTCTGGTAGTGCGCATCCATAGAGTTCATGAGGTCTTGTACAGAGTGAGGGATATCTCGGGCGTAGTAAATCTTCTGTGGAAACTCGAGCATCGCACGTGCAGGAGTATATTCGACAACGGAAAGACTGATCGATTTATCATTCTGGGATGGAGGTGAGATGTCTGAGCCGTAGAACAGTGAGATATGCTACTTCATCGAATAACAGGTCCGAAGCTCACCAGTGGCAAAGACTGAAGATTTCCTTTTATCTTTACGTGTCGCGCTGTTTTTAGAAGATCCAGGCAGGTCTGGCTCCACAACTGTCGATCGCGCTGGGTTGATTCCTACCAGTTTATTCGAAGGCAGTGAAGCGCGAGTGTCAGACAGCTCGGCCCGTAGTTCGCCCGACCTTTTCTTCGGCTGCTCCTTCAGAATGTCACGAGGAGACCCTGGTGCTGATACTGGTTTAGCTATTGTAGCTTTGAAAAAGTTCTTCCACAACCCCGATGGACCACTATATAAAGTCCCACGGACTGCCACATTCGGCGAACCTGCCGAAGCAACAGCAGAACTTTCACGCTGACGACCAGGGGATACGGATCCGCGTGCCGTTGTGGGGGAGTGCGAAGTGCCACCAATTCGGGGCACGGTATTTACCAACGGTGGGGACAATGGTGGCCTAGATAGTCTTTCATCATCTGGTCGAGGGATTGTGATCGGTCTTTTGCCCAGAGCCTTAGCCTTATGATTATATTCTGGAGACCGCGGAGTGAGTTGAAATTTTGCCTTCGTATTCAAGTCGGTTGGAGGTGATGGTGCGTCTACACGCATATCAGAATTCGTGCTCGGGCGTGGGGGCGGTGGTGGCTGTTTAGGAGATTTCGGCTTGCAAGACTGTGCTGGTGACATCTCCTTTACATTGTCGTCTTGATTCGTAGTGAGAACCTTGAGTACGCTTTCCTCGCTTTCACTAGACCTAGGAGGTGAGCTCCCACGTTGCGAAGAATGTGACCCTGCGAAGAATTGTGATCTAATTGGAGACTTAAGGGATTTGGATTGAACGGAATCCAAAAACGAGGTGACGGCATAAGCTCGTGCTTTAGGGCTGGGTTCTGCTTCGTCGTCGCTATCAAGAACGATGGGATTGCTTGCATTTCCAAAGGATGGTGTATCGTCATCTGAGGATAGAACAATAACGTCTATAGGATTACCCGGGCGTTTTGATCGAGCATCTTGGCAGAAAGATGTCCGTTTCTCAGTACCTGCCTTGCTGTGGAAGAGGGGAGGTGGGATGACGCCAATACAGACTAACCTTTTGAGTGGGTATCTGTATCACGAGGCCTAGACGGAACGCCGTTACCTTGAGACAATAAATTATCAAAACTCACTCATTGACGGAAGACCGGACGTACTCGTACTGGTTGGTGCCTTCTTCCTACTAAGTAGCGAATGTACCAGCTCTCGGTGTCGCGTCAACACGACCTTTTTCTTTCCATTCTTGATGCCACTAGGCGAAACAGCGCTCGGGCGAGACTCAGGTACGTTTAATGAGCGCGGAGGAGAACGGGGCTCCCCCGGAGGCATTCCCGGACGACGGGATGCGTCGGTGCGAGCGAATTTCTGAGGGCGCTCCACGGGGGGTAAGGCAGCCTTACGCTTTGGAAGGGAATATTTAACGGCTCTCCCTACGCGTTCAGATTCAGAGCCTTCATTGCTCGGTGTAGACGCCGATGGTGACTCTATGAACGTGCTGAAAGGTCAGCACGAGCTTGAGCACGAGGCGACTCGGGTCTCGCGCGGGAGTCACTGACCTGACAAGATTTCCCATCGAGGTGCTGACGCGTCACGATATGCACACATGAAGGATAAACCAAAGCCACGACAACGGTGAACGAGACAGGTCGAATAGAGGAACAGGCTCAGTACACGCCAAGATCTCGCCGCGTCGCATAGATGGGTCACGTGACAATATGTGTGCTTATGTAATCATGCCGAAAAGTAAGAACAGTGTTATTATTTTGATGTTGCCGACGTGTCTATAATCCATTTCTACGCTACATCCCCTTCAAACGGATTCTGTCAATGTAGACATTGAGTTCAAAAGAAAGGGACAAAAAAAGAAGAAAAAATTGACACTCACGTTGAAGAAGGCTGTTGAGCTTGTTGATACGTGACGAAACGCTGAGGTCGATGGTCTTCTCTCCGAAATCGACGACCAGACCACCAAGAACGGCAGGGTTCACCTGAGCAATATTCAGTTGCATGTCGCAAAAGACCTTTGTAACGCACTTTGTTTGTCAGCTTCAGCGACTTCGCCTGCTGAGCGGTTTGGGATTGCTTCAGCGTGGCTTCCAGACGTGTGAGTACGTCTTTGGCAAGGGGCGCGGCTGAGGTGACCGTGACATTGAGTTCGCCTTTGTGCTTCGCCACCAACTCGTCGAAGCCCTGAATAATACCCGCCGTCTCTCCTAGTCGCCCGTTCTCCGAGAGTAAGACGAAGAGATTCTTCGTAATCTCCGACACAGGTTCCTTCTTCGCACCTGTACCCTCGGCGCGTGCATAGAGTGCTGGAAGACCCGCTTTTCTCTCTTTGACAGAAAGTGTGGGATTTGTCACGAAAGTCTTGAGTTCGGGGTTGTCCTCGATGGACTTGGAGATGACATTGAGCTCGGTTTGAACCTTCGTCAGGACCTGGGGGGACTTCCCCAGTGCAGCGGAGTACGTTGCAGTAGCATATTTAAGCGCAATGCCGGAGGCTGCTCGACGCCCAAAGCCAGCTGTAGAGGCGCATGTGCGAAGTAAAGAGAATGACATGGCGAACAATCGAGAACGGAGATGAGTGCGGGTGACCAAAATGGGAGTGTGACATGGCGTAACAGCAATGTTGTCGACTCTCGGCGAGCTCCGAGTTGCCAGCGCTGTGCCGCTACTTGCGCGCTCAAAACTCGACTTTAAGCATTTCCGAATTGGACTCGGACAGCATGCATCGCGCATCATGATCATACATCATTGCACACACCTTGGGTAGTTCGAGTTGGCTTCGAAACGTCAACCCACACGTCTACTGATCTCACGGTCTACCACCGCCGTCAAGCCGCCGTGATCCGCCGTTTCCGGGCACTGTAAACGGGGCAGTAGGAGTTTACGGTTGCATGGCTACGCCTCCTGGCTCTTATCGACCTATCTTATGGTGCTTCTGGCCGCGGTGTCTAGGATTCAGATTGTAGCCAATGAAGCCCGGAAGGTAGGGTGCTTAAATGCACCCACACATTTCGTCATTCCGCCTACTCCACTGTGAACCCATTTTGTTTGGTTTCTTGCACTGGTATTCTTGGTCGTTGTTCTGCGGATTACTGTGTCGTCTCCCTTGATACGAGAGCAGTGAATGACCTATTTGCGTTCTGATTCTTCTGAGCTAGTCTGGGAGCAGTGTGGTCATGTTCGGTCTTCTACGGGAAGGCTATACATGCAGGCTGGACTCATCTGTCAAAATAATGAATTCATTGCCACCTTAACTAGGGATGATAGCGCAGGTATCATGCGGACAGCAAATCACTTTGATGGGCTACTGATACAAACCCCATGAGTTCGGCATGTTCGGGGTTGCTCTAGGGCCGCGCCTTTCGATGGCCGTGTGGTGGGCTCACTCCCGAATCGGTGGCTCATACTCATGCCATAGGTACTGAATAAGTTATAATGAGGCCCTTCTATAGATACGACGGCATTAATACTGACCAGGCTTCTTTCCCGAGCTCTTATCTTCCTCGAACCCTCAAACTTGGCTGTTTATAAGCTTTCGAATCACCACTATTGACTTTCCCTTCTCTCCAGTGTGCTCTCGCGCTCTCTAAACAAACGTGATGTCACAGCCCCCCTTGGCAACTGAGCCCTCGCTCTCTAACGAGAAGCAGGCAGACTTAAAGACCTCAGAGAAGATCCCCTACTCGAACACAGATGTTGAATCAATAAGCGGAAGTGACTGTGCTGTCCTCCAAGACGAGCGAGACATCGTCACTCATGTCATTTCGATTGGTGATGACCCCTCGTTGAACCCATGGACTTTCCGCTCGTTCTTTCTTGGCATTGGGCTCTCGGCATTTGGTGGCGTCCTTGGTGAGCGTCACTTCTATAGCAGGGGACCACACCAACTCATGAGCTGCAATAAATAGCGGAAATTTACTACTTCAAACCAGTGAGTAGCAATCCGTCCTCCTTGTCAAAGTCAAACTAAGGTAGTCTACAGCAAACCATATTAGTCTCCACCATGTTTCTCGCAATCGTCAGCTACGTACTTGGAATTGCTATGGAAGCATTCATTCCGAGCTGGGGATGGTTCCGCTACTTGAATCCGGTATGTGCTTGCCGCTCTCCCTTGTCAGGTTTTATTTACGCGTCGTAAAAAGGGCCCTTTCAACAAGAAAGAGAATGCGTTCATAGTGATAATGGCAAGCGCGGCTGCAAATTCGGCTCTGGGAACGGAGGTCCTTGCAGTGCAACGGTTGTTTTACAATATCACGCCAAATGGAGCCGCATCCATCTTCCTCCTCTTCTCGAGCCAGCTGCTTGGTTACGGCATCGGGGGCTTAATGAGGCGTACGTGTATCAACTCCATCTGATGGACATGTACCCAGCCTGAATATTTGCCTTGCTAAGCGATCCTCTTGTACCCTTCAAAGATGCTATACCCCGGTGTACTCCCTTTGGTCTCCATGTTCGATGCCTTCTATAAGGAAGGGAATACGAGGAATTCAGAAGGCAACAAAAAGAGACTGAAGCTTTTCTATGTGGCGTTCTTTGCGTAAGTACTTCTGTAAAAACCGATCGAGATGGTCTAATATAGTTTCAGAATTTTTTTATGGGAAATCTTCCCCGAATGGATGTTCCCTCTTCTTACAGGCTTCTCGGTCTTTTGTCTTGCAAACCCGAGATCTCCAAATTTCACCCGCGTCTTTGGCGGTTCTAATGGCAATGAAGGATTAGGATTCCTTTCCATTTGCTTCGATTGGCAGTATATCTCCGGTAGTGTGAATCCGTTTGTGATACCTCTAAGAGCCCAGGTATATCCACCACTCGCTTCGAGTCTCACACCAGTGCTGACACATCTAATTCCTAGGTCTCCAACTTTATCGGGTATATATTGTGCATGTGAGATCTCAGTAATTTATATCATTTCGCCCACATAATCTTCCCTGACAGGGTCATCTTTGTGGCTGTCTACTACAATAACATCTGGCAATCCAAGAACTTCCCATTCGTAGGTCATACTTGGTTTCATCGGGATTATTACTTACTCGCGTTGAAAGCTCTCCCAAGAATTATTCTATGAGAACGGAACCCTCTACGACCAGCTTCTCATTCTCAATGATAGATTGGAGGTCGATCCGACTTTACTTGCGGAGCAGGGACTCCCCTTCTATGCAGGGACTTGGATTGTCTATCTGTTGACCAGTAACATCGGGATGGCTGCCACCTTCACTCACCTTTTGCTGTGGAACCGCAACGACCTCCGCAGAGCGTGGAGCTGGTTAAACAAAGACTCGATCAAGCAGATGTGGTCAGAGTTCAACTGGCGAATCTAGGAGGCCGATGGGATGAGAGAAGTGTCTCCTGACGATGACCTGGACCCTCACTACCGGGAGATGCTCAAGGTCCTTTTCTGCTCGCGTTCGGAGTGATTACAGACGCACTCATACTCCCTCAGTACCCAGACACCCCGAACAGTTGGTATGCTGCCATTCTGGTGACTGCATTTGTCACCGCAATGGTTATCATCTATAAAACCAATTCAACTCTTCCATGGTATGTATCAGGCAGAAATTATGGCTCGTTATAATGCCTTATCGGTCATCCTCTCTTCCATAGGTGGGGCTTCGTCATTGCGTGTTTGCTGGCCACCCTCTCTATTTTGTTCTTCGGGTCACTCTACGCCATGACTGGCCTTGCTTTCATCATCCAGCCTTTCGTCCAGATGATTGGCGGATTTATCCACCCCGGAAAGCCTATGGCTAACATGTACTTTGTACTGTTTAGTTACAGTGAGTCACTAATAGCCCTTGTGCATGGCCACCGATGCTCAATTTATGGTAAATCAGATTCTGTCACGCAAGCCGGGCTACTTCTCCGAGACCTAAAGATTGCACAGTGTACGTCTCCGGTATCACCTCACGCGTGGTGTCTCATTCTTTCGCCTATCAGATACAAAACTCCCTCCTCGTGCGGCATTCACTGCTCAAATTATTGGGACGTTACTTGGTTCGATTCTGAACTACAGTGCGTATCCTTTTTCTGAGCTCTCAGACTGAAGTGCTAACACGTATCAGTTATGATGAACTCTATCGTCGACAATCAACGTGAGATCCTGTTATCGGTGCAGGGCACAAACATCTGGTCAGGTCAGCAGCCGCAGCAATATAACTCACAATCTATCGCATGGGGTGGCCTTTCCCACGAGCTCTTCGCTGTCGGAAAGCGTTATCAATGGGTCGCGTGGGGCTACGTTCTTGGCCTCTTTGTTCCCGTCCCGTTCTGGCTCGTCCACCGGTATTTCCCGAAGCTACGGGCCAACTACTTGTACACTCCCATCATCGCGTAAGTCTGAGATCCGACCGAGCCACTCCCGATCTTAACTGGACCTTCTGCCGGATAGGTACTACATCGGCTGGCTTTGCGTCGGGATCAACTCGTCAATCACATCGTACTTTGCCATCGCGTGGTTTTCACAGTGGTTCTTGCGCACGCGATACCCCAGATGGTTCGCGAAGTACAACTACATTCTCGGCGCTGGTATGTTTGTTTCTAGATTTATGAGTACTGTGCTAAGAATATTACGTGCAGCACTCGATGGTGGAACTCAGGTTATGGTGTTCATCCTATCGTTTGCAGTCCAGGGCGCGGCTGGAAGGTCTCACCTGTTCCCAGAGTGGTGGGGCGCGAACCAGGGAGGCAATTACGACCGGTGTCAGTCAATTCCCAGTTGAGTGTGCCACAAGGGTGTGCCACACAATCAAGCACAGTTTATGTCGAGATCTAGCGATCAGTAGAATGTGAAATTGGCCGAACTACCACCTCGGTTTCACTCAACTGCTTAATTTGTATTTCATATGATATCTATTACTATTCCTTTGATAGCAGTCTTTGTGGGATAAGATAATGGCTGTATCTGGGGGGTCGATTAAGCTTTCCATAAGTAGCATTCAATATTCAGTAAGTGAATGTGACATACAGTCGACTCCCTCGTAACAGATACCCTGATACACCGATACACCCTTATATCCGATAGATTTTTGATAAGACGAGGTTGGTTTGCGGGAGAAAACCGATAGGTACGCAATACCCGATAACCGATACCCTTTGGCAGAGATTTATATGTCCGTATCCGATACCTGCTGGGGATTTGAACGATGCTGAACTACTTTTCACTTTAGTTTCGCACCTCGGGAACCACACCACTTCACCCAAGCTAGGTCAAATGTAGTATAGACTCATGTAGCGTGTGAATGCCGTCAAACTCAAGTTGAACAAGATAAATTAGTTGAAAGTGTGATGCCGTTCTAAAGGCGATGACAAGCAAGGATAACCCCAATGACCGGGAAACTGACGACCAAGTTGTTGTGTGACCCCAGCCAACTTGTAGCAAAGCCCTTGAGGCTATTTCAAAGTTATATGGAAGTCCTTATGCTCGTAAAGTTGAAGACATGTTGGCTTCATTTGGGCGGCAAACTCAGGTTTAACTTGATGGCATAAAGCCTGCACAGATAATTGCCCTTTCCCGAAAACAATAGTTAAATAATGATCATAGAGATACTACTATACAGGATTGAATGTTGATAATAGTTCGGAATTGAGGCATGGAGGAGAGAAGATGAAGTGAAACAGCCTGCGTTGACTTGCAGGTGGCGGCAGTGGGAATACAGTAGCACGTCTCCCAAAAAAATTTAAGTAAAAATAAACCTTATTTGCTAGACCGATACTCCCTCATAACCGATAGCTTTTGGCTATGACGAAGGGGTATCTGTTACGAGGGAGTCGACTGTATATTCTTTTGGTCCGGTTGTGATAAAAAAACTATCAACTAAGTATGCAAACTGTCTTCACTGTAATAAGATTATGCGATGCAGGCGATGTAACTGACTATCCGAGGAACTAAGCAATAAAGAACTCCGCATGGGGGGATAAAATGAGAAACGACAGGAATTACGATCTATTTTTGCGTGTCGGCAGCCGAGAGTTGTTGCCTGGGCTAAAATAAACGGGAAGAAACGATTGCACCCTTGTCTTGGTCAGGGCAATGCGTTGATAATGGACACGCATGTCCAGACGTTGTATGGCGCCCTTTGCTCTGGACCTATCAAGATGAGCGGCGCGGGTATCGACTGCAGACAAAACCGTTGAATAACAACAGGAGACAACCACGAGACAGACGTACCTATCTTCCCATGCATAGCTTCCATTCGCCCCCTGAACAGTTCCAACGGGGTTGACTCCTTCTTACGTGGGCTCCCTTCAAGTATTGCAGCCTGCGCTGTCTTTCGCATGCTTTCCTCGGCGACATAACTATCGATTCCAGACATTGCGACGCTGAGCACTGCGATCCGTGAAGTGAGCGCGTCATAGTCCGTTGAGTCTCTGATACTGAATGGTCCGTCTGGGTCAGACAGCACAGCAATCAATGGAGCAAGGGGTGGAAGAGCATAGCTCGCCTGAAACGTCACATCAATGATATAGAAATGTACTGACAACAAGGCGCAACTCACGGGTTGGATAGCTGGGCCAGTGAGAACGTGATAAGCGACTGCCCGAGAGATGCGAAGACAGCTGGGGCTGCTTCTGGCGAAGAGTGACAGCAGCAATGCCTGGTTGGAAGGCGAGAGGGATCTTGTTAGATCAAACACCCTCTCGGCCACAGAAACTTCCTGAATGACGAAGTGAGCTTATGAGGATAAGGAGAAAGTAACGAACGGCCACGTACAGTGCCTTCCGGTTCGTACTCGGTGGGAAGCCGACCACATAAAAGTGACACAGAGTGAAGTATGTCTCTCCTCAGCTCGGTCGAACTATCCACATCTATACCGATAAGCAACAACGTAATCATTATGTCCGGTAATTGCTCCAGCGTCCATCGACTTGTTGGTTGTCAGAAACATCATGGCGTGACAGAGACCATACTCACTGAACGAATGATGAGATCATCTTCACCATAGTACCTAACACCATGGATCGGTTCCGGAGCCGTGAGAAAGTCGCGTCTTGCGTTGGCTGGATGTATGCTGCCAGATTTTTGTTCAACCCCAATCGCATCAGCGTATACAGGATGAGATCTATGGCCAGCGGTGAACCCGGATAAGATTGGGCCCAAAGAGGCATTTCAAGAAGGAAGCTCCGACTGAGTCGCCCGAGATGACCATTCTCGTTCCATAAAGCTAACGAGAGTGAGTACATGTGCCTAGGTCAAATCTATTGCTTACCTTGTTCGCATAACCATCGAGCAACCCCAGGAACCACCATATCCTCTGCAGAGAGTATCCGGAATACGGCATGAATATGGTCCACATCTAGGTGTCTTTACTTGAACGGACTGTACGCACAAGAGGATCACACACACACCTTGCCGCTCAATAGCGCCACTCAACAAGGCCAGTGTTGTTGTCTTTCCTTCCGCCGACTCCCATATAGGGCAAGGGGTACCAGCCTCAGTCTCCATAGTTCCGTTATAGTCGCTGTTGAACACTGCAAGTCCGTCAAGGACACTATGAGCGGCGGTTTGTCCCAACTTCCGATCAGCATCCAAAATCCTGCCCACGGCTTCGCCCTCCTTCGCACCCAAGAGGCGCTCCCGCTCTTCCTTATGTACTTCTTCCAATGTACTCGCTGCAACATTGCCGTCTTCCTTGTGTGGACCATCAGCACGACAAGTAATATTATTTTTGTCTGCCAAACCGGATCTTCCTGGTGTGGTGTCGTCCATGGGTTCGTCTGCCTCGTCGACGCTGAAATCCGATAATAAGGCGTCATGGTCGTAACCTTCCACGGATTTTAGGGCGTCGATCCCGCCTCCTGTTCGTGACTCTTTCTTGCGTTCTCGCAGCAGAGATTTGATCGGGTCGACCTTTCGCGCACCAACATTCACAGCCCGAGTTGACGTCTTGGCTGTATGGACAATCGTACGTTTGGGGCGCGTACGAGTTCGTACATTATCAAGAGCAAGAAAATCTGGCACGTGACTCCTGCGGTCGTGATGCTGGACAGGCGACAACTCGTCAAGAGATGATGAAAGTGAGGGGGAGGGGGAGGAGGGGGAAGGAAGGGAAGGACGTGAGCGAATTCGGCCAGCTCCAGTAACCTTCTTGACCTGGGTTGTGTGACTTTGAACCCGTCAAAAGGCGGTTCACCCAGCCGGATTGACCAAAACTCACCTAGGCAAAGTCTTGTCACTCTTCCAGAACGGCTCTTCATCTTCCTCTTCCGAGCTTAATTCACTGATTGGAGCATACAGACAAGATTCCTCGCTATCGGACGCTGACTTAGCGCGTACGTTCTCCCAGATCTCCTTTAGAATCTCGGCCGTTTTCATTTTGGAGTCCTTGGGAGCAACAGGCACAGGAGTAGGCTGTTCCTGCTCCGGTGAACTCGGTGGCGGTGTCACTGGGGGCACCAAGGTCGGAGTAGCACTTTGTACGAGAGAAGGTCTATCTGGGGAAGAAGGCGCAGGAGATGGTAACGTCTGCTGAGACAAAGGTGGTAGCATGATGGGCTCAACCTCCGGGAAAGTAGTATCCAAATCGGAAAATGAGGACAGTGGCGATCCCAAGGTAAGGCTGGGTGAGCAAGAAGTAAGTGGAGAAAGCGGTCTGTCTATCTCCATTGAGTAATCGCCTGCGGGCGAGAATCGCAGAGGGGGGACATTCTCGAATCTGTATGCACTCCTACCATGCCTCCAGTTTTCGACGCTTTCGTGTACTGCTTTTTTGCGTCGTGGAGGGTCGGGGCGAGTGGGCGAATACAGACCGACTTCATTAGGTTGACTTGTCGGGACCACTTCCTCGTTTCTTCGACTTCGTCTAGGTGTGACAGGATGTCGGGGAGTGTGTGGTGACCGAGGTGGGGAGCGACGACGTCTCTTGTTCGCTATATTAGATGATGATGGTCTGCGCACAGGGGATTGGGCTCTTTGAGGCTTAGAACGTGCCTGAGATGACGGTTGCCGTGGCATATAGTAGAGACTGAGTGGGACCCTGCTACTCGTAAGACTAGCAGCGTCGTCATCGTCATCGAACTTCCGTTTAGACGGAGTCGATGTCGGGGGAGAAGAGGAGAGGGGGCTAGACAACACACTCGACCTCTCCGTATTCAGGGGGAGTATGATATCACGAGTGGCCCGCAAACCAGCCCTACGGGGTGGATGTAATGTATACACGTCTTGGCTGTGCTCCACAGCCTTCTTCATGGTTCCCTTGGTTCGCCCCGACCGTCGTTTGACAGGAGAATTGGAATTGCTTAATCTGAGAGGAGCGGGGCCAGGAGCGGGGCCACTGCCTCCAGGAAAGGGTGATTGACTCGACGATACGGAAACGCCGTGGACAGGTTGAGCTTTCTTTGATCTGCCACTTCCCTTTGGCCTGCCCCGTTTCGGCTTGGCCTCTGTCGGAATAGGAGATACATTGGAATCAAGAGTTGAAAGCGACGGCCCACGGATCGATGGCTGCAACGGAGACGATGATATTTCGCCGCTTCCAAGCCGAGAGGAGCGTCTCTGGAAAAAGTCGGTGAGTTTGGTGTCCCTGAGAACACCAGGCGTTGACCCGGGCATCGAGAAACGCGTCAAGGTAGTGTGTCACGAGATGTCACGCGTCACACACGCGTCAAGCTCGCTTGTGAGCTGGCAACTTATCAGATAAGCCAACTGTGCTCCCACCACAATGGCCATCCACGACGACTCGGAGGAACAAAATCCCCTCCTCGACTCTGGTGGTTTCTCTGATCCAAACTCGGTACCACCTCTCCGCATACGCCCATCTTTCTGGAAGAAAGCTCTACCCATATGGTCAATCCTTCACTGTCTCGACTTTGTCTTCTCATCATTTCTCCGTCCTCTAGGATTGGTCCCGTCATCTTCGTCTCTTCCCTATGCGTGAGCTACGAGCTATAGTCTGGGATTATGTGCTCAGGCTATATTCTAGCGCGGAATGACCCTTGCCCCTCGTGTAGAGGTCTACACCCAAATCGCCTGCCGAACGTTACACAACTCGCCTATACTCACTGTCCCGTCCCCCCCTGTGCATCATGATCATCCTGGCTCTCTAGTTGCTTCAGATTCCTTTCATGTCAAATTCCAGGACCCTCCGGTCAAAACATATGACGAGTGTACCGCGGACCCCAACGTACAAGCGCGCGCTGCTCGGATTCAAGCATGTATGCCATCTTTCTACTCTGCCCCGACCCGAATTAGGCCGACTCTTCTTCATAGCTGTCAAGACCACAGAGAGCATCCTCAGTGCAATAACAACAGGTTGGCTGAGTCATCTCAGCGACAGATTTGGTCGCAAAGGGATTCTTGCTCTTTCGATGTTCGGTGCCCTCTTCATGTCTGTCCCACGATCCCAGGACCCTGCACCCTAGCTGACATTTCCAAAGGGATATGATCTATATACTTGTTTCTAACCCTCTAACCTTGTTTGGAAGACATGGAGAAGCATTCATCATTGTCGCACCGCTTGTAGAAGGTGCCCTGGGAGCGCAGTCAACCTATAACGGTATCACTCATGCGTATGTGCTCCCAGCGCTTCTTCAGATTTAATTATAGAATCTGACGCCCAAATCTTCTTTCACAGCTATGTGACCGATTGTACTGCTGATGGTTCACGCGCCAAGATTTTTGCGACGATGCAAGGCATGCTCAACATCGGAATGGCTGCCGGGCCATGGGTGAGCTCACGTCCACGAACAGACTAGTGCTTCAGGGATTGAGTAATATCTCCAGCTGAATGGCCTATTACTACATGGCGTTACTGGGACCACCACTAACTCGCTCTTCGCGATTGCCATTGTCATCGCAATCACGAACCTTTCCTTTGTCCTATTCGTCCTCCCCGAGTCGCTCCCCCCATCCCGTCGATTATCACGTGCCCCGTCGTCAGTAGACGACTCGCATCAACGGAATAGAGGGGTTCTTCATCGCATTGTAAAGACCATGCACGATGTAGCGCTGCAATTCCTGCGCCCTGCTACTCTATTTATCCCCATGAAGCTCGAAGGCCGAAGAGGACGTGACTGGAACCTCACGCTGACGGGTGCAGCTTTGTTTATTTATGTACTTGCTGATGTGAGTCTCATTCGCGTACAATATGCACGTGCTAACGCGCAGAGTGTAGCAAGTATACAATATCAAATACCTTTATGTGAAGCACGTATACGACTGGAGTACCGAACAGGTCCATCGTTTACCCTCTGCTGCAATGTGTACTGACACACCAACACAAAGCTTGGCTACTACATGTCTTTCCTCTGGGTTATTCGTGCGGCTAACCTTCTCATCTTTTTGCCACGTGAGCCTTCATCCGTCCCACTTTGTCATGTTTCTCCTTTGTTTACTATATCGTAGTCATTCTCGCATATTTTTCTTCGACGCGAAAGGCCTCAACGAAGGTTTCCTCACCTGCGCACCTGGCCTCTGCTATCCGGTTTGATCGGCTCATCGCAGCTATTTCTCTCTTTACGGACGCGTCTGCTAATGCCCTCGTCGCGATCTCCCCAACTTCCTCTCAACCCCTCTTCATATTCTTGACATCGCTCGGCTCACTCACAAGCGGTGGTAACCCAGCGCTTCATTCCCTCGGTGCAGTGAGTTTGCGTGCAATGGGCAAGGGCGACGAGGTTGGACTCGTTTTTGGTGCACTGGGGGTTGTGAACGCCGTTTCTCACATCATCGCTGTATGTCCCTCTCTGTCTCACCCTCTGAGATCGTATCGCTGATCCTTTTATCCATAGCCTGGCATATATGCAGCGATGTACGGTATAACGGTTGCGACTTACCCCAAGGCAATGTTCGTCGTGACTGCTGTTCTGCTGTACATCGGCGTTGCCCTGCTCGCCCGCGTGCGACCAAATATCCACATTCTGCCAACAGAGCCAGAGGGAGGTGTTTCCCCACGTCAATCGGACGATAACATGGACATCGGGGAAGCACACGGTTCAGACGCCCAATTTCGAAGCAGGTCACGGAGCAGGGATAATGCTTATGATGATCCTCGGAAGCAATTGGCGACAACGCTATTGATTACAGAAGGTTGATTAGAATGTAATGCTTGGACTAGGGTTTCTTGAGTTGCCCTCTGGCAAGATTTCCATTGTAACATATGTCTGCCGACTGGCGTGCTTACTGATAGATATTTTTTATGCAATTATGTACAAAGTCGTGTTTACCTGATCTGGGCACAAAAACGATCAATTTGACTAGTTAATTCATCGACGTCGCGTCACCATGCGCAGCACAACCGAGATATGCGCCACATTCGGATTCTCTCGAAAAGCTGCTCCGCTATCGTCCTTCTCGACATAATCGGAGCGGCCCTAGCCAGGTCAGAACGTGACTCTCGGAAATGGGATGAGGTAAACGTAAAGTCGGGTAAGGGATCTTCAGTAAGAGAGGTATACGGGATGCCAAGGAAGATGCGTAAGGTCTTTGGTGACGGAGATGGTGTAGGAATCCGGGGCGCAAATGATGCGGGCTGGGTGCGGGTAGCAATAGCGTCCCAGTCAACGGATGCAAAGAAGGGGTGGGACTTCAATTCGTAAATATTTGGGCGGTTCAGTGGGTTAACGCTCAGAACCTTTGCGGGTGATTGTGAGCGGAAGCGGACGACGAACAAAGGCGAGAATGGAAATGTACCTCTTTCAATAACGCCTGTGCGCTTTCGTCGATTTCGCCGGGTTCGAAGCGTAATGAGAAATGTTCGCCGAGAGCGCCAAATGGAAACTGTCAGCAGGCAATTATGAATACACCGTTGACAAAGGAAGAAAGGTAATAGAGCTTACGCGACCCGTGAGCATGACATAGAGCAAAACGCCGAGCGACCAGAAGTCAACTCCATACGAGTACGGCAACCCGAATCGCACTTCGGGTGCCGCGTACGCCAGGGTACCCAACTTTTCGTGTGTTACGTTATTTGGACAATTGACGTAAGGCTGGTGCAACCTGATGCCCACGGGAGTTGTACCAGTCGCAAAGGTTTCCGCACGGCAATGACCACGATCCAAAGGTGATAACGTGGGTCCGAGAAATATCTTCGCCATGCCAAAATCCGCGAGGACGACATGTCCGTCATTAGTGAGAAGGATATTTGCCGGTTTGATGTCCCTATGTATGATGCCACGCGCATGCAAGGCCTCGAGAGCACAAATCAGCTCTGCAGTGTAGAAACGCGCAAGGGCAACTGGCATGCGGCCGCCACGGGAGTGAAGCTCGTTCTGCAAATCTGTTGGGTATAGATTCTAGCGAGAAATGACAGCTCGTCAGCTGATGAAGGGATCAAAAATTAGGACCCATAACGCACGGTGAGAAGGTAAAAGTTGGTATCGTCGTGCATGCTAGCTTCGAGTGACAAGAACCAGGGGGACTCTGCGGCTTTGCATAGTGCGTCCTTCTCGTTGATAATTCGTGTGACGTTATGCAAACGCTTGCGGATAACCTTCAAAGCAAAAGCTTCCTTCGTGAATTTGTCCTGTACCAGAAAAACCTTCCCGCTGACGCCTTCGCTGATGAGCCTGATTGGACGGAAATCCTCGGGTCGCACTGTGGGCGACGCGCAAATCGGAGAATAAGGCTCTTCAGAGGGTATGAGTAGGGGCTCAGCCTCGCCGAGAGAGGGATGGGAAGATGGCGCGAGGTGTTCAGAGAAAATATGTGGAAATTCTCGATGGAAACACGCCTTCCATAGCGTTTGAAGAGGTGAAACGGAAACAGAGAATTGATAGAAAATTTTAGACATTAATCCAAAATTCGGTACAGTGTCGACACATCGCTTTAAAAGAAGTGCAGACAGGTCGTATCAAGCAGGGTCGAGTGAGTGCTTTGGCTGGAGTGTTTGGGTGTATGGCTCGCCGCCCTCGTGGTTATATACTGGATAGGACCAGTCTGACTCAACATGGAAGGGCGGTGGCAATCCATTCGAACTAAATGCGATGTGCTGGTAGCCTGCCGTCCTTCCAGCCCCAAGCATTGCATTTGATTCAAATAAGGCGCCACTGTGACATAGGTTGCACAGAGGTACGACCTATTTAAGCATAGAGCCCAATTACCACTAGTAGACCAGTCACTGCCCATGCCTAGTATGGACATTTCAGGGGATATCAGGCCAGACTAAAGAATGCCAGCAATGTCGGGAGTCAGCCAGAGTTTGAAAGAGCGGACGAAGAACGGAGATCGACAAACAGGGCCGAAGAGAATCGGACCGGACTTACCGCTACCGCAACTGCCATGACCTTCGAGTTCGCGTTGGCTGTGGTCACAAGAACGGTTCTGGCGTTCTCTCCGTTAGAACACCTTTTCCAGGATGACAACCAGCTGTCCTCGCCGCTAACGTCGTATTCTCGTCGTGAGCGTCGCGTGCCCCGTTGACTGCGCACCCTCTGACACTTCCTAGTACAGGAGGGCATCTATTTATTCCGCCATGGAATAGACCCATATGCAGGTGGCACATTCAGACATGTACGCCTACCCGCTTTATCGCATTGCCCTACGCCAGGACTAACGTGCCGCAGTCGCCTCTTTCCCTTTCCTTCTTCTCTACCGTCGTTCCCGCGCTGCGAATACCCCCCGCGCTCTTGTGGACATCTCTTGACGCGGTCGGCGCATGGGCACTAGTGAATATATGGCGCTCCCGGAGCAACATCCAGAAAAACAAGCGAGACTTTCGAATAGCGGCCATGTATGTGCCAACTGAGACACGCTTGCTTGAGCTTCCTCTTCCTCATGAGTCTGACCCACTATGCCACCAGCTACCTCCTTAACCCGTATATATTCCTACCGTGTCTAGCACTTTCAACGTCAACAGTTGAAACTACCCTCCAACTGCTGACCCTCATGTTTGCTTCGCGAGGTACGTGCCAGGATCTCCCCTCCCATGTTCTCTATTCTGATGTTCTCTAGGCCAATCATCTCTCTCCCTCTTGACGCTCGCCGTTCTGTCGCACCTGTCTTTACCTGCGATCCTCTTACTTCTTCCGGTCCTCTTACTCCTCCTCTCGGACCCTCTATCACACCTGGCATCACCAAAACCGTTCACACAAAAACTCTCTAAATGCATTCCCTTACTTGTGGAGTTCACCATCTCCTTTGTTGCCTTGGTATTTGCTTCCACTTTTGTGGCTGGGGGCTGGGGATGGATGCGGAATACTTGGGGGGCCGGGTAAACGTTTCCTTTCCGCGTCCCCTGCATCACCTCGTGCTCAGATCGACTCAGATTTCTACTTCCTGACCTTACGCCTAACCCGGGACTTTGGTGGTATTTCTTCACGGAAATGTTCGATCATTTCAGGCCATTCTTTTTGGCTGTGTTCTCGGTGAGTGAGCCTGCCACCGAGCTTTATTGTGCCACCTGACTCTGCCTTTTAGCTCCACTTAGCGATATATGTCGTGCCGTTATGTATCAAGTTTCAGTGAGTCCACCCCCTGAGTGCATTCTTGTGCTTATTCTTGTACAAGGCACGACCCTCTATACGCTAGCTTCCTTCTCCTTGGCATCCTGGGAACTTTTAAGCCATATCCTACTCTATCGGACCCAGGTCTTTTCCTGAGTTGTATATCCCTTTTCCCAGAAACATATCCCCGTGCGTGTTCACATCTGCTGCCACCGCTGGTGCTAAACTTTTTTGTTTCATGCGGCAGATCTTCGTTACCCAGCAGTGACGGCGCTTTTGCACTTACACGCATTTTTGTTGCTCCCACTGTTCCACCATTTGTGGATCGGAACGGGCACGGGAAACGCAAACTTCTTCTACGCGAGTACGCTTGTCTTCGGGCTTGCCAATGGCTGCGCATTTCTCGATTCCGCCTGGGCAGGCCTGCGCGTGGCAATTGGGGAAGAAAAGGAGGGGTGGGTGGTCACGCAAGAGTAATAGTGTTCTCGCGTCTGGAAGACGTTCTGTAGATATGTAGACTGCTGCATGACACTGGGGATATCATATATCATCGATGACAAACAACTTTTGTTCTATCCTCTAGCGCCGGTGACCCATTTACCGCAGCGCCAGCCCCCAGGATCATTACATAAGCATATTGTTGTTCCGTAATCGAGGGGATCGAGGGGCGCAAGAAGACCACGAGTCAGTCCAAGGGTAAGACGGTCAGAATTTTTGATGAGATCAATAGCATGGACTCCAGGATAAATATATGCCTCATCGAAACCCGAGGATTCCGTATACACCTGCAACATGTCCACGACTTGGCAGGAGCTCGCAGCAGAGAAGAAAGCCCGTCAGACTGCGTCCATTCCAAAAGAATGGCTAATCGTTCCTCCCTCAGATGATATATCAGACGTAACGGACATCCCAGCCAAGTGTGGTTTGTTATCGGCACGCGATCTGGAGATTACGGAGGTTAGCAGCGTTGAGGTTCTGCTCAGCAAGATCGCGACCGGAGAATGGTCGTCCGTTGAAGTCTGTACGGCATTCTGCAAGAGGGCGGCCATCGCCCACCAAGTTGTACGTGCATCGTCTTTTCCCCTGAACGCAACCCAGCTCACGTTGGCCTGTTCTGCTTCTCAGACAAACTGTCTCACGGAAATCTTCATTGACCGTGCTCTTGAGAGGGCCGCCTGGCTTGACGAGCAGCTGAAATCGACAGGAAAAGTTGTTGGCCCTCTTCATGGCCTGCCAATCTCGTTCAAGGACCAGATATCTATAAAAGGATTGGAGACAACTATGGGTGTGTGCGCTGTATGCGTATCTTTGTGAAGTTGTATGTGACACTTTTGCGTATTTCAGGATATGTCTCCTGGGTCGGGAAAGTAGCCGAACGTGATGCTGTCCTCACAGAGATCTTACTCGAATGTGGTGCCGTTCTGTACGTTCGCACCAACGTGCCACAAACGCTCATGGTGTGATTTCTCGTGACCAATATCAACTGTATCTAATTATTGGTGTTTAGTGGCCGGAGTGTCACAACATTTTGTTCGGGAGGACTGTCAACCCCGTCAATCGCTCCTTGACAACGGGAGGATCCAGTGGGGGGGAGGGTGCCCTCCTTCGAATGAGAGGAAGCATCCTAGGAGTTGGCTCTGATGTTGGCGGGTATCATTTATTTCATTTCTCACCACGATGGCGGACGTGTTCACATTGTCCGCCAGTTCTATTCGCGTCCCAGCGGCGATGAATGGGATATATGGCTTGAGGCCATCAAACCACCGCATTCCTGTCGTTGGTACGGTTACTCCAATGGAAGGCCAGGATTCGATCCCATCTGTGCTCGGACCACTCTCAACTGATATCGGTGGCATAAAATTGTTTATGCAAGCCGTCATCGGAAAAATGCCCTGGCTAAGGGATCCCCTTTCCATGCGAATGCATTGGGATGAGGATGGGTATCGACTCGTCGAGCACGGGGGCGGACAGAAGCTCACTTTTGGTATCCTTTGGAACGACGGTCTCGCTGTTCCTCACCCCCCGATTATTCGTGCTCTTGAAATGACCAAGGACGCTTTGGTTGCTGCAGGCCATGAAGGTAGATATGGCATTACTGATCTTGCGAACATTAACTCAACTTCTTGCAGTGGTCGACTGGAAACCTTACAAGCACGATGAACTCTTTGATGTAACTGTAAGCTCAAAATCTTGCATCGTACACGCGCGGCGTGCTGACCCCTTTGGTAGATAGGTATTTGGGCTGCAGGTGGACAAGAGGAAGCCTTAGCCATCACATCTCAAATTGGCGAGCCACTTCTGAAAAGCATGGAAGGTGACCTCACGACAGAAGGAGCCTCATTGCTTGGGGACAAGGTCATATCCGCTTTCGAGCTTTTCAAGATTCAGAAGAAGCGAACAGTGCTCCGGAAGGAATACCTTGACCAATGGGAGAGCACGAGAGCGTCAACATCTACAGGGCGCCCCGTGGACGCCATTATATGTCCCGCTGCGCCATCTCCAGCTCCCCCTCACGGAAGGAACAAGTACGTTCGACTTCTCCCACTCTGCACGGTATTGCTAACTTTCCCCACAAAGGAACGTAGGGTACACGTCGGTTTGGAACTCCCTGGATTATCCAGCTTGCGTCTTTCCAGTCACCAAGGTAGACCCTGTACTTGATCGACCCAAGCCTGCACACGAGTTTCTGAGCGAAGCGGATCAAAAGGTTTATGAGCTATGTGCGAACGATTTCCTTTGTGATTTCTCAGCTCAATGCTGATCATTGGTTTCGGATAGACGACTCGCCCGAGACATTCAAAAATGCGCCTGTTTCGCTGCAGCTTGTCGGACGTACTCAGGAAGATGAGGCTGTCGTCGCGATGACGGAGATTGTTAGGGCTGCACTTGATTTAAAACAATACGATGGGCCAAGGTTGTGAAGCAGCGAGTAGATAACCTAGTATTGGCCCGTTCACAACATCCAGGAAGCGGAGGACACTATTTTGTAAGTGAAAGTTTAGGGGAGATCAAATGTACATGTGTATGGTAGCTTCTAGTGCAGTGCTACAAATGACCGTATATATGCGTCCATCATTGCCAGTGTTTGCACTGAAGCTAGCGGCACTAGCGAGACGCCAATTTATCGACACGTCCTCGGGCTATTGACGAGTTCGGTTCAGTCAACTGAGTGGGTCTGCACGCAGACTTCCGCTCCACGCGTGGGTATAGAAGTAGTGGACGTATCACCATTCTTGGCGAGGCCTCTTTGAACCCTTGCCTTTCGTGATGCGCCTGATTCATCAACTGAATAGTATATTAAGGATGGTGTAGAATGTGCGAGGAGGGAAAAAAGATGGTGACAAAAACTAGCAAACAACACACTCGTCCTTCGCCTGCTGACGGGTCGGACGCGCAGGATTTGCCCGTCTATTTCCTTGACGCTTCATTTCTGTCAATCGATTCATAGCGCGCTTATTACCCTGAGCTGTGAAGTATAAGTACCGGGCGAAAGATGTCTGAGAGAAGCGTTAATAACATACCAGCGGCACGCATGTACCAGCGTTTTGCGAACTCTACGTCTTGCTTTACGCCTATTCCCACCTCAGCGTAGTACCCAACCGCGTATTCAGCCTTGGCGAGGCCTTTATTCGCGGCACGTCGCGCCCATAAATATGCTTCCGAGTCGCTCTGTTTTAAGACGCCTTCGCTTCCAGTAAGATACCAGCCACTAAGGGCAAGTTCAGCCTCGGCGTTTCCCTTCTCTGCGGCTTTCGTATACCAAGCAATAGACCGTCGTGGATCGACAGGGCACCCAATGGTACCAAACTCGTAGCACTGGCCCAGCTTATGCTGAGACTGGGTATACCCCAAGTACGCTGCTCGCGAATAGTACTCCTTGGCCTGCAGCGGGTCGTGGGGCACGACTTGCCCACCTGGGGCCTCGTGCAGTAGTGCAAGCTCATGAAGCGCGTGTGGGTTTTCCTCGTCGGCCTGTTCGGCGGCTCGTCGTAGCCAATTGAAAGCTTCTCGACCGTTCCTCCCCTCCCCAAGGGACCCCTGAAGTAGTATCATCCCGAGCTTGTACATAGCGGCGGTATCTCCGAGTGATGCTGCCTTTCGGTAGAATGCTGCGGCACGTGGTGGCTCCTTCCTCGTCCCCGCCCCGATCTCGTTGCAGACGGCAACCCGATATGTGGCCGCTGCGTGGTTCTGTTTTGCTGCTTGTAGGTAGAGATGGTATGCCTTCTCGTGGTCGACTTGAAGGCCTAGCATGCCGGTGCCGTAGCAGTTGGCCAAGAAGAACTGGGCCTCGTCGTGGGGTTCTCCCTGCGTCGCAAGGCGCTTGACGACTCGCAGTGCCTCTTCGATAAGCAAGTTGCGATACTTCTTAACCGCACGCTGGTCTTTGGCATCTGAACCGATTCTCTTTGCGGCGTCGATCAGGTAGCGAGCATAAGAGAAGTGAGCTTCTGGGTCGGGATCAGCTTTGATACGCTGTCGGTAGTCGTCTATGTATTTCTTGGTATACGGTGGGGCCCGCAAATCGACAGCCTTTGTGGTACGAGTTTGCAGTGTCTCCGGTGTAAAAGTCATTGAGCGATCAGAAATGGGACGTCTGTCCAGGTCAATTATTTCAGAGGCATTGTCCATCATCAAGGAGGGCGCCTGTGACGGCGGGGAAGGAGGAGTATAATAGGAGGTTGTGGATGGGGAGGCCATCTCTTGTGGAGGGGGTTGGCCATTAATCACGAGTGGATCGACTCGATTATACTGATACTCAGCTGGCTCGGGATGTGCAGGGTGTTGATATACTGGTGGCCCATGTGATGGTGGCGGGGCCATACCCAAAACATCCGACGCAGCCGCATGTAGGTAATTGTAGTCGTTGGTGGGTAACGGAACGGGGGAAGTGGTTGCTGGGGGTAAGCTACCCGAGTCATCAAAGTGCGCAGTTTGCATAACAGAACCTTGCCGTGACTGAAACGAGGCAGAGTCGTACGTGGCATGGTAGTCATGACTTAGGCCTGAAGGATTACGCCCCTGGTGAGGCCGTGGGTTCGAAGGAAGAGTGGGCAGGCGTCTCGGTGAGACACGGTCGCTGGGGGAAAGAGCCAATGGAGATGCTGAACGAGGGATTGGATCAATGTAGGCAGGTGGTTTGCTGAGCGGGTCGCTAATACGCATGGCATGGAAGGTATCGAGAGCAGATGTTGGGTCATAGGGAACGGGTGGAACTGGCTGACCCGAGTTGTGACGTCGCTCGGAGGGCAGCGAAGGAACCGAGCGATTCGGGAGTGTGGTGTAGAGGTATCCTAGAAGCAGAGTCAAGGCTATGTCACATGAATCGGTATGGAGACCAGCCTTCATTCGTCTGCGCGTCCTCGTACTGGGGCTGGTCTGTGGCAGCAGGTGTTGGGCCGTTTAACTCCATCATAGAACGTGAGACTGCGTCATTGAGCACTGCACGATCACCCATTGTTGGCCAGCGAAAGAATAGACAAGAATGTAAACGCCAAATATGGAAATACTCCGCCCCAACTGTTGCGGAAAGTCGCAACTCAAATTCGGACTGTGATCCAATGTTCCCTCCTCAACATTAAATTAGCATGACATCCCGGTAAGTACCACATCTTTCACTCGCTCGCTCATCTTTCTGAGCTCTGCTTTGGCCACAGAGTTCAGTTCACCGAAGATGACGATGCTTTGCTCATGAAATTCATTGCGACCCATCATCCTCACATGAGGGGTCGTTTGGGCACTAAGTTGTATGAGAAACTAGTAGCAAATGTATGCATTCTCCCTTCTCCCTGCCATACCGTGCAGTTAACTCCCTCAACAGGAAGAGGGGAAATGGTCTTTCTCCGCCCGCCACACAGCTCATTCGTGGCGTGAGCGTTACAAGACGAATCAACCGTGGTTCGACGCCAAAATTCTCAGATATCAAAAGAAGCATGGCATCTCTCCTGATGCTCCTGTTGTATCTCCTCAGGCCACCGGCAAGAGTTCCGCTGACAATACGTCTGCACATGCTGGCCCTTCGAGGATTTCACCGCCACCTACCGGAGGGAATGTATCTAAGAAGCGTGCCAGGGAGGTAAACGCCGACGACTTGAGCCCAGATCCTGGGCCCGCGAAGAAGATGCGCCGAGAGAATGTGACCGTTCAAGGGAGCAAAACCTGTGACATTGCGCCACGTTCGGTGTCCCCGCGTGCAGAGCGCCAAAATAAGGGGAAGCGTCGCGCGGAGTTTTCGTCCCCACCGTGTCACGAAGAGGATGAAGATATACCGGTGACCGGTCCAGACGACTATAATGGCGCGTTGGATGCCGAGAGCGATCAGGGTGAAGGAAGCCAGTCGGAAGGTGATGAATCTTCCAGCCCAATTCCTCCATCCAGCCCTATCAAAAAAACTCGATCAAAACCTTCCGCCAACTTGAAAAAGTATGTTCGTATCTCTACTGTTGGCATCATTGATGATTGAGTGCCTCATTCAGTTCCCCAAGGCCCAGTCGTGTGGTCGTTTCGACGGTCCTTGAAGAGTCGTCTCAACCCTTAGCGTCTTCCTCTCGCCAGGAGCATCCTCTCGAACACTGCCCTTCAGCCAGCCAACCCCCGGCCCAACCCGCCCCCAAAGCCTCGACTTCCATGCGCAAACTCGCGATTCCTCCACTCGAGCTCTCTCAAGAGCCCACTCCGCCCCATTCAAGTCCTCGCAATTCCCCAGGTAGCCCACTCCCACGCGAACGTTCGCACACGACTAGCCCTCCTCCACAATCCAAAACTGCTCATAAACCCCACCGCGTTGCTTCCCTGAAGCAAAGACGTTCCCATGTCATTGTAGACTCGGAAGAAGACGATATATTTTGCACTCCTCCCATCCAAAGCCCGCCATCAAGTCCACCGCCACGAGCCCGTGCGAGGGATGCGCCACGTCTCGTTGAAGGACCGTATCGAAGTGCATATACTCGTGCGAGCGGCAGTCAACGGCAACGGCCTGCACCACCCCGCCGACGTACGAGCGAAGAGACTGAGGAGGTAGATGCCAACGACAATGAGTGGCCACCAAGAAGAAGCAAACAGGACGCCCCAATACCTTCCCAGGAGAGGCAGACTCCGACAGACATGGATCGGTCGTCGGTCCAGCACATCGACTTGCGGGTTCTACACTCGACAAAAAGTGTAGAAAGATTCCGTGCCGACAGCAGCAACGGGTCGTTCGGTAGCACTAGCCGCACTCTCGAGAAGAGACGGCGGCGCCAAGCCAAGGCACCAAGAACGTCGACGCCCCCCAATCTCTCGGAGTCGAACAAGGAACTCGTGCTGGCGCTGGGACTGGAAGAAGTATACAAGCGCATGGCCGATAATCACAAGTTCCACGTCGATATCGTGCGGGAGGTCGCGGCACGTCAACGAAGCCTCGAGCAGGCAGACCAAGTGTTACGCAGCATGCGCGAGGCGGCGGAACATGAATACGCACGCTTACTGAAGCAAGAGTTTGGTGTGGCCCTCGAAACAGGGGCACAACAAATGGAAGAGAGCGAGGAGGAGGAGGAGGAAGCAGCGGAAGAAGCAGAGGAGGAGGAGGAGGAAGAAGAGGAAGAAGAGGAAGTTGCCAAAAACTTGAGGAACGAAGAGCATGATCATTCGACACCATCCAGGTCGGCATCTCCCCACGCAACTCATCCGCCACCAGATCTTTCAATGTCAAACGGGGGTGAGTACATGGAGGAAGACGCTGATGCCATGGAGCTGGATGAGGTTCCTACGAACCAGGCAGACAAATCTTTACCTGGCTCGCAGGCTTTACCTGACATGGAGTGGGCAGACGACGATGACGGGTTACTACTTGATGGCGACCTGGTTGTGCACGAGGAGCTTGTGAGGCGAAAGGGACTCGTCTCAGTGAAGTTTCGCACAGCGGATTTGTATGGCCTGCTACTCGATTGTTAATTTCCGGGATTGAGCATTCTTCAATAACATATCGTCTGTTCTGTGATACTTATTTGTATGGTATGACTTGGATCAATTTGGACGTCTGCTTTGCTTATGGTAGCAGCCCCTGCAGCGACTTATACCCAAGTAGATGCCCCCCAATTTCAGGTACTTCGGTCACATACGAGATTTGACTGTTTTCATTTCAACCCAAAGCGTCAAAGACACGTCCAGAACGCGCAAAGAATGAGAGATCTCATTTAGATTGTCTCTTACCACCTTTATGGAATCAGTTAAGATGTGCGTAATGTCCCTCGCCAGGATAAATGCACTCAAAGCCATTATTCTCGTACGCCAAGACGCCTCACCCACTCTACCAGTGCACTGTCCAGTACGATTAGGGGTGATTTTTTAGGCTGACTCCAAAATTAACTTACCGAACAGGTCGCCCTGTCATGCCCTTCTCCAAGTAAGGCGTCGAGAGAGTGGCCTGATACAGACGTAAGCACCATGCAAATCTGAGGTCGCGAGCGTCTCTTACGTCCGAGGTGCCGGCAATATCAATGTGAGCCCAACGAAGCGGTGCTTCATCTTCGCCAGCCTTCGGCTCGATGCCATGGACGAATGCTTTCAGGAACAACGCGGCGGTACAGCTACCAGCTAGCGGGCCACCAGTCTAGAATACAGCTTGCATCGGGAACGCTGTACGATAAATTACGAGGGGTCAGACGTACGTTGCAGAGGTCAGCATTGGAGGAATAGATATGTGGGCCAAAATCTTCGTCGAGGGGCATTCGCCAGAACCGATCGTACTCGACTTCCCCAGCGACATGCAGTTCCTCCCAAAGTGAGTCAGAAGTCTGTATAGCAAAGGGTCAATCAAACATCGCGCAATAGCAGAGGCGTAACAGCGATGTACAGAGAACACTCCAGAGAAATTCTCGCCAAGAGCGACACCAATAGCACTAGATAGGTGCGTAAGTGAAGTGGAGTTACTGCAGGGATGGCTCTACAAACCCAGTAAGAGTGGCCACGTCAATGAGCGTGTGCGGCTTGTAAGTCGTGGAGGTATAGTATATCGCATCTGTCACAGTTCTACTAGCAGCAGACACCTGAAGGGTAGGGTCTCACCAGAGAGAACAAGTCGGCCTTCGGCGTCAGTATTGTCGATTTCGACGGATTTGCCGTTCATGGCATATACTCTATGTGAGCGGTTTGAGTTTGTCAACGAAATGGCCGAGGTGCAAGCACCCACATATCTCCAGGCTTGTTCGCACTGGGTCCGGGCAAGTTTTCGCACAGAGGGGTTGCCACGATGAGGTTGATGCTGGAATGAATGCGCGTCAGATGCATGCTGTGGCCATAATCATGAATACTTGGACGTACGGGAGGCGAAGCTGTGCGATCGCAAGTGCCGCAGAAACCACCGCTGCAGCGCCTCCTGTATATCACATGAGGATCCGTCATACATTCACGGTGTTCGCAGGTGACCAACACGAACCCATGTCACCACGCATTGCCTTCATCCCCTGAACGCAGCATTAGTTGTGATGTCAGGGCACTTTCATATGGATACACACCTTTGATGGTTTTAAGCTGATTCCGCCAGAGTCAAATGTAATGCCTTTGCCGACGAAGACAATGGGCTGATCCTCCCTCGCTGCCCCATTGTAATGGCTAAAACAATTCATTTAGACTTTCCAGAGAGATGACACTAGATTTTGCCTCACATCTCAAGGAACTTGGCCGGCTCTGATGTCCCCTTGGTCACAGACAGGAAAGTTCTCTACAGATTATGCTGAACGGAAAGGATACAAAGTTTGAGCCAAAATACGAACCATTCCCTTTTCGGCTGCCCATTCTGAAAGTAAGGGGCAAGTTGAGCATGAAAATTACGTGAGATGCAAATGGATAAGGTGCCACCTTCGTCGCGAACGATAATTTGCGTATTCGGGATATTTGCGAACTCTGCCTTGACTCTTTCACAAAAGGCCTACGAGAAAAGAAGTTAGCTGACTTCAGTCTTTTGCTGGTGTAATCTTGATCGCACCGTCGGTGTCAGCATGTTCGCAGGGAGCTCCGTTAGCTATTGTCAAAAACAAAACTTCAGTGATCTGCCTTCGGCCTCGAGGAGATGGGTGGTACAGTTCTGGCGAGGTTTTGGGCATTTGCGTAGACAATGCCAGTTTCCCAATCCTGCGAATCCTGCAGCGGCTTGAAGGAGAGGTCTTGCGGCACGGCCTGCCCTTCACCTGGTTTATATGGAGAAGGGGGAGACGTCTTCAAAGTGAATTTGTACTTGGCAAGATGTGCGGCCACAGCTGTGACGAAGTAAGCATCGCAAGTTCATGCAAAACCCCGGATTCAGCAAACCTGCAGCGTGTGCATCTTTGGATGTGTCGACGATGACGTCCTTCTTCCCGTCCCCTAGTTCCCTGATTTGCTTGACGCTACTCCCAATGGCCTTCCTCACCAGCTCCCGCCTTGCGTTGTCAGTTTTCTTGTCGAAGCCCTCCCCAAGTGACACGACGGCAGTTGCATCGGTTCCTCCAGCTGAGGAGAGTGGAGAATTATAGAAAAGCCGGGTGGTCCCGACCTTGGCAGCTTTAGAACCAGTCGGGGCAGTACGCCAGAGCTCAACGGGGTCGACAGACGTCAGTGGGCTAGAGCCAGGCTGGGACGTGGGGTCGATGGGTAGGACAACGAATGTGGACATCTCTCTGACGAGTGTGCGAAGACAAGGATCGCGCAATCCCGCCTTTGTACCGCGGAGACGCAACAGTCTAGCGGTACCACGCATCTTGAGGTCACGAGAGTGGCCAAGATAGGATATACAGATACTGTATTATTTATTTATTTATTGATATGATTCAAGTGAGTGCGCCGGCAATCCCCGAAGGATCGAGGACGCGCATGCTCGCTGCTGGAACGCGTCAGTGAACAGATCCTACCTTCATCTTGACACCATGGTGTGTGCTACCTTTTCCGTATTTAACGGTTAACCGAACTAGTTGTGTTAGGCTAGACGATATGATAGTGCGTGCCTGCTTGAGCCGAGTCTCCGTGATGGTGCTTACATCTTGTACGATTGAAAGGTCGCACAACCATATTCTCGCCTGAGGGTATGCTCGTTAATTTTTACCATGCGCTCATAAGCTGATCACCAATTTAGGGCGGTTATACCAGAGTGGGTCTCTCTTTTTCTGGATTGGGACAAGAGATCTTATCGTGGTCCAGTCGAGTATGCTATGGAAGCTATTTCACACGCGGGAACCGTCCTCGGTGTTTTAGCAACGGATGGCGTCGTGCTCGCTGCGGAAAAGAAAGTGACCGGCAAGCTACTTGACCTTTCAGAAGCGAAGGAAGGCGGCTATGGAGGTAGCGGGGAGAAGATATTCCTCTTAAACTCGTATGTCCCGAAATCCCACTGCCACCAGCGCGCTCACGCCTGGTGAAGAAATGTCATAGGTGGTGTTGCGGGTATCACCGCGGACGCGAATTCCCTCGTCAACTTTGCACGGTCTGCAGCACAGCGGCACTTAGCCAGCTATAATGAAGACATTCCTGTCGAGCTGCTCGCCCAACGTCTGTGCGACCTTAAACAAGGCTACACACAATTCGGTGGCCTTCGACCGTTTGGCGTGTCTCTTCTGTATGCAGGATATGACCCGCACTATCAATTTCAACTCTACCATTCTGATCCATCGGGCAACTATTCCGGCTGGAAGGCGACCTGCATTGGCGCCAACAACGGTACTGCACAGAGTTTGTTAAAGCAGGAGTATAAAGACGATATCACGGTGGAAGAGGCGATCGGTCTTGTCATGCGGACGATGAGCAAGACGATGGACAGTACAACTCTGGGCAGCGAAAAACGTATGTCTCTGATTCTCATTGAGTAACGCTGATGTACACGACTTGCAGTTGAATTCGCCGTCTTGACCGTCGACCCGGTCACGAAGAAACCCAATGCAAAGATTTACCGACCCGGAGAGATAGATGCCCTCCTTGTAAAACACGACCTTGCGAAGAAAGATGAAGATGCAGAGATGAGAACCGCTTAGCCATTTCTCATTGTACAAATAGTTGGTAATAACAATCGATATCGCAGCCGGGGGTAAAAACCAAAGGCTTGAGAATAGAGATACGACCAACGAATATAAATACTCTACAACAAGAGTGTCGGCGGTTGGTGGACTCAGTTAATGCACAACAGTACAAGTGAGAACATATCAATGACACGCCACCCCCTTGCCAGAGTCGCCACCTGCTAGGATGGCCTCGACATTCATTCCGGCACCATATACAAAGTGACCAATGCTAGCGCCGAGCACGACGGCAAGGATAAGATAAGCCTGGATAAAGTCAGCTGATGGCTATGGGGGGTGTGACAGAAAGGACCAACATTATAAGTCATGAAGACGAGCATCAGGAAGAACGACACGAAAACTTGAACGCCATAGAGCGTAGCGCGCATAATGCGGGGATAGAGCGGGACTGGCGTGCTGCGGAGACAACATTAGGAGTGCGCAGGAGTAGGAGCGCCGGAACCATACCAATCTGAGGCCTTTGGTAAACCAGAGAGCAGACCGGCCTCTTCAACTTCTTGGCCAGACTGCTCAGGAGTACTCCGTCCACTCACCGATCCTTTGCCGCGCGCCTTGCTGCGGGAGAGCGTGAGCGCGATACGCCGGTCGAGCTTGCGCTGATATTCACGAAGATACTCGTATCCGAGAGAAATAAGGATAATGGCGAGGAAAGAGAGGGCGAATACAAAGCGAGAAGATATGTGCCATTGCTCGAAGACGATGCAGGTATCCTCTATCTGGGTATTCCTGTGGTAGGGACAATGCATTTAGCGGGCAACGCACAGGCACACCGAACGCACCAGAGCATGTGCATTGAGCACTTTGGACCCATGTCCATATCGCCATGACCGCCGTGGCCGTGATCCATTGTGAGTTGGTTGGTGTGATGGTGAGCGAGTATAAGCAGAGTCGCAGTAACTTGGATACCTTACATAAACACTCTTCCAACGGCCACCATGTCCGGGTCCGGTGTTGACTATTCTCCACTCCCAACTCACGCGACAGACTCTTCCACCGACCTGCATCCTTATCCCCCGCGTGGTGGTCCCTACCACCGTACCTACCGGAGATGGCCTCGTCCGCGGTTGTGCTTCAAGTACATTGCCCCAGCCATAATTGTCGTTCTCGTACTCTCTTATCTTACCTGGGAACCACACATAGAAATTTCGTTCTACTTGCGACCGTGGATCAGGCAGGAGATAGAAACATTAACACCTCTTCGCGGCTGCTTCAAACCCGATCAGGCTTCCCCGCTGTATAACGTCACCGAGCGTTTATATGGCCCCAAGTCCAACGAGATTCAGGCTGGCATCTCCATGCGTTTCGGCCTTGACTGTTATGACTTCGCAGGTACAATTCGCCCTCTACCTTTCTCTGCAACACCAGACAGACCGCGTACCAATTACCACACCTACTGGCGGACTGACTTGGCGCCGTTCAGTGAGCGGCAGGAGTACACCCTCAAGTCGTTCTTCGCCACCCAGAACCCGCACTCACGCTTGATTATGTGGTCCAATGGCGACCTTTCTACCAATGCACTACTTGCAAGCTATGTCGAGCGATACCCAGAAGCATTCGAGCTTCGCGTTGCGAACTCACGCGAACTCTCAAAGGGCACGCCTCTCGAGAACAGTCCTCTCCTCTCCAGCAACGACGAGAAGGCCTGGCTGGATGGCGATTTGATTCGACTCCTGGTTATGTGGCGGGATGGAGGCGTGTGGGTGGACATGGACTCGCTCTTGACTCGCGACCTCACGCCTCTGCTCGAGCACGAGTTTGTGACACAGTGGGACTGCTACGGTATGCCCTCGTCGTTTTACGAAAGCAGGACGCTGACAGCTCTTCAGACAAAAGTTACCTTGCACTCAACGGCGCGTTGATGCACTTTCATCAGCACTCTCCCTACCTCTGCGAAGCTTTCCATCTTATGGCAACATCCACGCCACCGCGTCCTTCGTCTACGGATTGGGGTTCCATCCTTTACCTCCGTCTGTGGCGTCGGCTCGTTGCCGAGGCCATTCCCCCCTTCAAGATCCTTCCCTACTGCTTCTCTGACGGCCGAGCGTGTCGCCTCGACAACCGCCTTCCAGACCCTTTCGAGCCAGATCCAAGTGACGGTCACTGGACTAATGGTCTGACACGCGTAGAGGGCGGTGGTCTCGATAGCAAACTCGCGAAAGTGTTTGCGGTGCATCTGCACAATCAGTGGGAGAAGAGCTTCCCACCTGGCGGTTGGGTACAGAGGTTGTTGTTGCACAGATACGAGGAAAAGTTGGCTGAAAGGCCGCAGTGACGTGCTGTATATCGGGGTGTCGATAATCTATAAAGTAGCGCCTAGTAGTATACCCGAGTGAATTAAAAACGAGTTTCACTCTTGAGGCAAGACCTGGTGACGTGCAAGTGGACGTAGAGAGAACCACAGCGAACTACTGCTAGCCTTGTGCTTCCTCGCCACTGCGGTCGCTTTTCTTCATGTGCCACCCCCTCAACGGTAACCCTCAGTGCAAGTCCGGCATCCGTCTGACCACCTTTCCTTCATTTCGCGCGTGGACCCTCAATTTCTCGAGTATCTTCGACTGCACCCATCGTTCAGGCGGCGACCGCTTTCCCGTCGCCCAATAATAGATGTCCCAGTCCGCCTCGTCCATAAGCTTGTCAAACTCGGACAGCTCTGCAGCGTCCATCGTGCGGAGGTTCTCCTGCGCGAAAGTGCTGAGTAGGAGGTCGCTCTCGAGCGTGCCGCGCTTGCGACTCTGGTATACGAGACGCGCCCGCGTCGTTTCGATGGACTCGCCGGTGCGCGGAAGCGGTTCGGGGGCTGGGAGGTCGGTCGGCGTCGCAGTGGAGGAGATGTGTTCAGGGGTGTGGGGCATTGGCCAGGGATCTTTCCGTCTCACGGCGCATGAGGACAAGTGTCGTGTGGGGACGAGCCTGCCGCGTAATGCGAGGCTGCGTAAGGTGACGCGACGCAATAAAGTCGACATGTAGTTGCGAGTGTGGAAGCACGCGTGCGTGGGAGAACATGAACCAAACAGGAAATAGTAAACGCCAGAAGGATCAGTGCGGGTGCGGCAGTTAGACTCGCGACCAGCCGTTCGAATGAGGGTTTTCGAGGGGCGTCGCGTGGCGACTGGAGGATCCTCGATTCGAGCGTCCCAAGGGGTACAATATCATAGAGCGGCCGGTCACCGGTCTATGCGACGAAGCTCGTTACAGTATTCAAAGAGAGCTCCTGAGTTTCCGCCTTTTGATCCTGGCTAGACCCGAGTCGGACCCCCTTCTCTTCCTCCTCTCCCTCGTGTACACGGTTGCAACCCTCGGACCCCCTCTCTGCCTCACTGTACCATCGCTGCCAGTGGTCTCTCGGCGAGTCTCACGCCAGGCGTCCCCCTTGCCGACTCATACCTTCGGATGCCCTCGGATGTTTCCTCTCTAGACTTGCCATCGCCCCATCGGCTTGGGCCCCCTCAGACGCCACCTCTCCCCCACGCGTTCGGACCCTCACCTCTCCTGATGCCTCACGTTGAACACTCACGCTCCCAAGGCACCAACCTTGGTTTCTTTTAAATGAAGGGCTTTTTACAACGCTAACCATCATGTCTCTACCGCAACCACAGAGGGTGGAAGTCTCCTTGATAGTGGAAGCCAGAGAAGTCGAAAGGTCGGCCCAATGCCCAGGGCCAATGGAATAGGAAAGAAGCGCAAGCTTGTATGAAACGCCCGAAAAAGGAGGTTAGACAAGACCGCTGAGATGACTTAGCTGGGCTTTGCACGATACTTTGAATTAAGTAAAATCATCTTCGCGTTTTGAGAATGGGTAGAAGACTGATGTACATATACCAGTAAGGACGTAGCTAATAGTCTTGCCGACGACAGCCTCAGCAGTCACCCAAATTAGAAGCAGTCCAAGGGGCGCAGCGCAGACCAGCGGCGCGGTTACTAGTAAGTCATACCCAGTGCACTACGATTCAGTACAGTTGCATGATCGTAACAATATGACAATGCTAGAGAATATTACATGACAATCCGTCTCGTGTTCTGCCCTTTCCTCTTCTGACCTCAGCGGTCCGATCTTTGCTACTCCGTTTCCCTGGGCGTCGTGTTTACATCTGCGGTGACCCGTCGGCTTCTATCTTGAATGACGAGTTCGGTGTCCTTGTATGCGTCTTTCGCTGCCAAAAACAAATCATAGATAGGTTGATATATATCGCTCACTGGACCACCGGGGAATGCAGCACCAGATGCGGGGTTGGCTGGTGATGACAACATTGGGAGGTTGTCGGGGAAAGTTTCTTCAAGATCCATGTAGAGTTTCAGAAGTAAAGTGCGAACATCGTTTAATATTTCAACTGCGCGTCTGGACTCCGCTGCGATCCAGGCTCCGGTGGAGTGGAAGAAATGGTTTGAGCGATCAAGAAATAGCAGCCTCCCATAATAGTTGAGAGTTCCAGGGAACACTTCAATCGTTTCTCTCTGGCGTCGCTTTGATTTTTGGGTTGATTCTTCGTGGCCTTCGGGCTTGAAGAAATACATCATCCATACACCAAGCCACCAAATTGATTCGATGTCATGGACAGCGTTGTAACGAAAAGGAGTTTCGATGCGGCCGAACGAAGGTCTTTCATTAAGAAAAAGGAATTCCAACGCTATAGCCTCGACAGGCATGAAGTCAATTGTACCCTGTTGCAGGTCATAAGTAGATGTTATGCTGAGGAAATACATGCCACGTACTATTCGAAGCTCATGTTGGGTATTGTCAGCCGTATTCTTGGCAAACTCCAAATCACCCAGCACGCCGTGTCCTTCATAGAGGTACACATTACTAGCGCTGATGTCTCGATGCACCCATCCACTCCCGTGAAAGAGACGAAACACTGCAATTGGAAGAATGAGTGAGTTTTTACCATCGCAAAACTGTCAAATGACTGACATTCCATTAGGTCTGCTAAGACAGCGAAGACCTCTCCCATCTTTTTCACTTTGTGTATGGGTGTTGCGTACTCCTTGAAAACGATGCGATAGTGCACGCGATGGCGAGTTTTGTCTGGAGCGCGCACATATCGCATAGTATCCGGCAGTTGGACCACCTTGGAGGATACAAGTGTCTTGTTGCACATCATATTCGCTTTCGTGCTGTCCCTGACACCATTGACTTCGACAAACGCATAGTCGACGGGTGTGAAAAGGTGTTGTCTAACAATGTCAGCTTGCTCAGGGTATAGACGTCCGACATCACTAATAATCTCCTCGTATATCTGGTGCTCCGGCTTTCGATCCTCCTCGAGCCACAGGTCCTTCAAGACGTAGATGTTGTCCTTATTGTCACCTACTTGTTTCACTTTGAAGGTACGAGCTGCTCGACTAAGCAGGCAGTCGGCTCCATGCAGAACTTTGAGGGTCTTGTATTGTGTGTCGCCCACCATTATGTGGTATAAGTTACCTTCAGCACGCTGCAGAAGCTCAACAGACGGGTCCCAGCCCATGTCTATGTCTGATGCGAATGCAAACGACAGGAAGATCTGGATAAAGCGTATCTTTCCCTATACTTGTAGGTGAGAGGTGGAATATCAACGAAGAGGTATTCACTACCTTAATGATGTCGAGAGGGGCGCTGGAGACAAGCATCGAGCGATTCGCATACCATAGTCTTAGGGAGGTGTTATCAATTGTAATGCCGAAGATGAAGCGGCGGCGGGCATCTACCGCCATGATATGTTGCATCGCATAAATCACTTTGGTTAAATTCTAGGAACGAATCAGGGGAGGAATGAACAAGACGGATGAAGCAGGACTCACATCGACAGCGTCGGTGTTCTCACTGTGCTTCTTGAACTCTGCAGTGAAGGCCATGTCGTAGTACGAGTGCGTCGTCGTTCGCGATACAATTTTGCGGTAAAAGTATGCATCTGGTTTGAATTTTGACAGTCTTTCGGGTGTAGTTGGCGTGGCGCTATGCGCTGTGAGCAAGGACCATTGTTGCTTTGGACACCTAGTTTTCCATTGTTTTCGCGCCTGTTGTACCATCTTGTTGAAGATACGCGTCAGGCGCTTAGAAACAATATCCTCGGCCTCGATTCCCGGAGCGTTTGAAAGATAAGGAAGGAACCGATGCCAGGCCTGGGCTTTATTCAATTGAGTCACAAAATTGGAAGTGACTTTGACGCCCTCTGGGAGTTTGGGAACGAATGTCTCAATGAATTCGTCTAACGAAACCTCGGTCTTGTACATGAGATTATGCTGAAGAGCTTTGTGCCTGTCTTTTCGGCCCCTGTTTTGGAATGGTTGAGACAAACGGGCTTTTGCAGGGGGGATCTGCCCCTGTCAATATCTCTCCGATCGTCGGGGGACTGTCTACGATGTTGACCCGTTCTACCGCTAAAGCCCTCCTCACAAACCGGTATGTTTTATTCTGGGGATACTCATCCATGGGCTTTAATGGTTGTCTAGGGTGACGACCCATAACGATAGACTCCCAGAGGATGTACTCTTGGAGGTATTTGATGCTTATCGGAAAGACATCGAACTCCAGCCCCTTTATGAGAGCGTCTGGAACAGCAGAGATGGGTGGTTCAAGCTCGCACATGTGTGCCTACATTGGCGACGTGTCGTGCTTTTGTCACCCTCTCGTTTGCGTGTGCGCCTGCTGTTTACTCCACACAGGTCTTCGAAGGAACCCGTGTTGGGGTGTCTCCCCCGCTTCCCGATTTTGGTCGACTATTTCGACGGATTCTGGACGGAAAAGGCAAAGAATCTCGCAATGGCGGCTATCAGGTACCGTAGTCGTGTGCATGGAATTACTCTTTGGGACCCTCCAGCCAAACTCCTCAGAGCTCTGGGTCACCCTTTTCCCGAGCTGGAAAGTCTCAAAATTTACGCTCTTCGAGATAAACTCATTCTTCCCGCCACATTTCTCTCCGGCTCTACCCCACGTTTACGACGGCTCACGTTATGTGGAGTTGCATCAAGCTTATCCCCGACATTATCACTCTCAACAGGCCTTGTCGAACTTGCTTTGTATTCAATCAACTATGCCGCGCTGCCAGAAGCTTCGCTCTTTGCGAATTTGCAGCGCATGTCTTGCTTGCGTCGCCTCGAGTTGAAATTGAGGTACTCTCACAAATCCTTACCGCCTCCCACAGGTGGAGGAGATGTCATCACTCTCTCCAAGCTCACTGATCTCATCTTCTTGGGTCCTGACCGATACCTGCAGATGTTCGTGGTTAGGTTGGCCGCCCCATCCCTGCAGCATCTCGACGTTGAAATCAGTGGCGGGTCCGGTCTCTTCTCAATTCTACACCTCGGCAAGTTTATCTGTGATACAAAATGTCTGCGCTTGAGTCACATACCACGGACGCTCGCATTTTCTGCAGAGACCTGTTCCAGATCTGACCGTGCTCAACTGTTCAGAATAGTCATTCCCAATATTGCCAAGTTGGAGGAGATTGGCAACGTGCTCTCTGGGTCGTTGTCCACTGTGGAGGAACTCGTCGTGGAGTCCATACCAAAACGACGTAGTCAATGGCGTGGATTTTGCCACTATATCTAGCGCGTGAAGGTCGTTCAGGTGTCATCCGAGGTGGCGCTCAACTTCGCGCGTTCCTTTCGGCTGAACGGCCAACAGTCCGATCTTCTCCCCGCCCTGGAACGAGTCAAGGTGGATTTTCCAACCAGATCGAATATGAGGGGTAAATACAAACGTATCCGTAAGGCCTTCGGGCCACTAGTTACTGCACGGCAACGGGTGGGACGCCCTATCCTGTTATCATACGAGTGATGTTGCGGTGGGTCGTTTGACGGATAGTAATGGCATTGTTGTGCTCATCACCTTGTCACTCGATTTAGCAAGGCAGTCGAAATTATCTCCAATGAGAGCAGCTGCGTCGTGCGACTACGTTGCTCTCCCGTCCAATTGCCTGGCAATCGTTTATCAAGTCTATTTAGTAGTCCACAGATCTCGCCTGCCCCCCTCCCTTATTTTGATCAACCCCCCTTTTCGTGCAGGTCGCTTAGCCTCGTCGATGCAGCCTGATCCCTTCCAGGGAGGTGCCAACCCTTCTACGACGATGCGGCAATCAACAATCAGTAGGGGCTGGCGTGCTTCCACTCGCTTATTTACAATTCAGTAGCAGACATGCCTTTCCCACATGTTCCTGATGCATAACTGCGTAACCAGTGGCCGCTCGACGCGTTGAAATCCAAACCCAGGGCCACATTGATGGCCATTCATTCATCAGAGCAACATGGCTTCGATGACGATTGCTTTGGGACCTTGGCCATCACAGACTAGGGTAGATGTTTGGATCTTATGGGAGGATTTTGGCGAAGGCACCAACCCTTGTTCGTGGTCGGCTTTCGAACCTCGAGTTCTCCTCGTTTATGCGGTGAGGGGGTCCTGGGTGGTTTCTGCTGCCGAAACTAAGGTGTGGATATATCTCTTAGACTAAAGCCCAATCATTACGCGTTACTTACGTTCGACTTCATCGAGGCTACGTGGCAGCACTGGCACGTGTCCGAGTCGATGACCTGCAGCGCGGGCCTGGTCAGTTTCTTTTATGTTACTCCACCGCTTGGACGAACACCATTTAAGTACTCTACCCCGCGCCGTCAGTCCCCAGTAGTGCGCCCCCAGAACATTTACTCACATTTCCTTTGAGCCACAGCAAGGCTCTTGCGTCTCACTCCTACTACATACGAGCACGCCAACTTGAATCCACGAAATTGACACGCGACAGGCGCGAGGCGTGCATGACCTTACGGCATTATGTAGTATTATGCTGTCATATTTTTAGAGTCTCCCTCCAACTCCGTGGACTAGCGCTCTCTGCATGGCGTTTCGGCGCCTCTACAGTAAGATGCAATCAGCAATGCGTGCCGTTACCCTGTCATTCATTTCTTGACGACGGCTGTTAGGACGTACTCGAGTACCCTCCAATACAGTATTGTCTTTACAGTGAACCTTTGTGGATGAGGCGCCGCGATCCTGAGGGCACTCGTTGCCACTATATATTATTAGCATGAAATTAGAAGACGACTCAGGGGTGGGTGGGCTGCCTTGGCGCTCGTAGTTCACCCGCGGAATTCTCCGTCTTGGAAGCCGTTCATCTTTCCTCAACGGCCCCATTCGTTTCTATGATCACCCTATCTGCCCACGCATATCTTACTGTATTATGCAGACAATATCTACACACGTGTCCTGGCAGCCTTTCTCCACAAGACAAGACTATCTGGGTTAATCGCTGATCGCCGAGCCGCCACACCTGTCATGTCAAGCCTCAAGGCGCCTTAGTGCCCACACTTGTCCCCTCTCGTCACCGGGTCACCAGCGAAGACTGCTTGGGGGAAGCTCTAAAGTCGATATCTGCCTCGGGTCTGCCACCCCATCAATGACCAAGCGGCTCTCGCTGTCCTTAAAAATGATAGCGCCACAACGTTGGTTCCCTGTCCAGGAAAGATAGACAGCACGATTTGAGAAAATGGCTAGGTTGCACGGTTGGAAAAGCTGTCAATCGAGGGGTCGTAATGTTATTTTGTTTGCCTCTTTTGGGATCAACCTCAACCTCGCCCCCTATCCATGATCTCCGACCCTTCAAGGGTTCCACGCATAATCCACACAATATAGGGATTAAATAGCATCTGTTAGTGGTTTGCGCCTCACGACAATCAATGGCAACACACGGCAACTCCAGGGACGTGGAAGCCCAGAGAGAAGGTCAGCGTCGGAACATTACCCGCCTCTCCGACTTTTCTCATACGACACACCATAGCTCTGAGAAGACGATCGTCGCACTTTGCGATTGTTCAAGGGCACGGCGACGGAAGGAATAAAACCCGTGAGAAAAAGAGGCGTGAAGGTGCTCTTTGATTACTGGCTTTCGAATTGTTCTTGCTCACATGGAGATCCCAAGCTGCTGAATATGGCGACACGTCCGCCGTATACTGGAAGCTTTATGTGTCGGAGGCGGAACAAAACGATCAGAAACTTGTCGAAAGCCTATCTGGTGATACGAACTCGATGTTGATCTTGGTGAGAGGCGATGCGCAGCCACTGACTTTCTGAATGTATACAGTATCTTACTACACGTCATAGAATGGGCTTTTCTCTGCCATAGTTGCAAGCTTTATCGTCGTGACATACCAGTCTCTTCAGCCGGACACTGGTCAACTAACAGTAGACCTGTTGTCACAGCTCGTCGCTGGACCCAACTCCAACCAATCTTCATCCCCATCCTCTCCCAACGCTCAGCCCTTTACTCCTCCGACTATCGCCATTCGCCTGAATATCCTAATGTTTCTCAGTCTCTTTATGAACATGATAAGTGTCCTGGCATCTGTTCTCATCCAGCAATGGTGTCGCGAATTCATGAAGCACGCCTATCCCCGAGTGGCCCCACACAAACGTGGGCGCGTGCGCACATACCTGTATCGAGGCCTCAATCAATTTCAAATGAGAACGTTCATGTATGGCGTCCACGTGCTCGTCCACCTCTCTGTATTCCTTTTTTTCTGGGCCCTCAGCGATTTCCTTTATACCGTCAACACAACCGTCGGTGAAGTTGCCCGTTACTGTCTCTTCGCATTGGTGGCCGTTTATGTGGCTCTCAGCGTCTCTCCCCTGGTCATCAGTAATTCCCCCTATAATACGGCCCTGACAACTCCACTTCGATATGGTGGGATGGCCATTTTCTTCTTCTGTCGCTTTATATGGAGGCTGTTGCGGGGCCTTCCCATTGGACCTTTGACGATCTGTGGGGTTTTAGAGGGCCTCCGAGTCGACAGAGCGCATGTGCTATTGGAAGAAGTGGATGCGATGGCAGCGCAGCTCGATCCCAAGCAATGGAATGGATGTTCACGGAAGATGACTTCAGCGACACCGACATGGACAAATTCTTAGAAGGACTTCCAGGCTATATCCATTCCCCCCTCACCGATACAGATCACTTGCCAAAGGTTCTGACTGCCAAATACATCCTTAAACGCATCAGGGAACACTTCATGACTTGCGCAACTTCTCTTGAGCTCGGTGAAGAAGCATGCGTAAACCGCGTGATAGCCTGTGTCAATTCTCTTCGGACAATATTCAAAATCAGCGCCGACCAGCCTCGTAACCGAGATGAAGAAACGCAAAAGGAGTACATTCAGGGCATCATCGACGATCTCAACGTCTTATGCGACCATCGACGCGACTCAACAGTGGCATTGCGGGCGTCTTGTGTCAGGGCTCTTGCCTTCCGCGGTCTCTTGGTACAATCCACAGAGGCGGAGGGAGAATCGCCGCCGGCTCGCAGGTGCCCTGCCTACCTTGTTCCCTTGTACGCGTTCTTTTCCTCAAGAGGAAATTCGTCCAACACAATGCAGGAAGACGGTGGAGGCCCTCACGCAGAAGCCCCTTCCGAACAGCCGACGATAGCGGAGGACCAGAGACAGCGTCAGGCTCTTCTGTGCGATGGCCCGCTCCTCAATTTGGCGTTGCTCGCCAAGGCCATTCTTTCAAACGACGACGTTGACCGTTCGAACCTTTCTTTCTGTTGGAAAACATTCGACCTACTCCGGACGGGACTCGGAGTCGCCCTGGTCGAAGTATCCGACCCCGCCCTGGCGTTTTTCGACGACGTACATAACGAAACACGGCGGTGCGTCCAGGCTGAAGAACGAGGCTTCCGCATCACTACTCTTCTCGAGATCTTGGACACCGTGGCTCGAGGGCGGCGCCTTAGTATGGTCTTACGAGATCATCCCAAGTTCCACAGTAAGCCTGACGGCGTATTCGAGAAGGACCACCTCCGAAATTCCGAAATCTTCGAGGCATTCGCAAGTTGTTTCCCCGCTTTTGTTTCTAAAAACCCAGAGAAGATCATGGGGTTTGTGGAAGACCTTGTCTGTTACGACGAACTGTGGACCACCTTCCACACCATCCTCGCGAATTCTTTCCGATCTGATAACCCGACCCCAGAGAAGCTACGCCTCTTCGATACGTGCTGCGGGGTAATTGATGACGTATTTATAGCTCTTGAGGACTCGCAGAAAGTGGACTGGAGGGTCCCCGAATTTGGACCACTGGCGCACCACTTCGAATTGTTTGTCACTAGTTGTTTCCAGGGCACGTTCGTCAGCAGGGCTACTGGCTTCCGCGTCGGTCTTATCAAAGCTAGATTCTGTAAAGCCGTCCTAGCCCAATTCATGCACCAGGCCAATATCGAAGGCTCGCTGGTTTTCCGGTCACAGTGGGACGTTGCGGCTCTCGCGAGAATATTCTACACCCTTGGCGTAGGCAGCGAGGAGGATCTGGAGTTCTGGAAACAATTTGTCGATGGAGGCCAAATTGGGGCGGAATTCATGGCGAAAGCGCACGAATCGCTCGACATGGCAGTACGCGACGGATCACTGCTGAACTTTGTCAAACTCGGACATTTGGCAACGACGGCGGTGCCTTCCGAAGGATCCGGCCTGGAGGACGCGGAGTTCCAGAAGCTTGTGGACCTACTGCAGAAGATGATGGACGACTCAGAACTACCCCTGCAGCTCGCTTCTGTCAAAGTTTGGGAAGGCTTGAGCCAACTACGAGACGAAGTCCGGGAAATTAGCGCGAAGAGCATCGACGACGATAAGGCCAAGTTGCAGCCGTTGCAAGAAAAGATCGACATCGTCCACGACCAAGGTCCTTTCGCTTCGCGAGGGCCTAGTCAATGCAATCAAACACAAACACAAGCTTCTGGGAGTTCGACAGTGGTACAGCCAAGACCGTCTTCACCAGAGCCCATGCCTGGTCACGATGTATCGAGTCTTACCTCCACCACTGTCGCTCCAGATCAGTATGTCCCATCGCGAAGCGATAGTGGAGGTGCGGTGTTTCCTTTGTCAAGGAATTCGTTATTGATCCCCTTTCAGATCTCCTTCTCGACGCACGCTCCGAACGCACGGGCAGCACTTCGGATAACTCTCGCAACGAGCACGTGAACCTTTTCAGTGTTCCATACCCCCACCTCCCAAGCCAGGCCGGTCCTGGTGGCGTGACCCATCGTCCAACCACTGGGCCACTCCAAGCCGTCCCATCCTCTCTCCTGGGAAGCGCGCACCCAGAAGCCCCAGGCGCAACACCTATCGACCCTTCGTCCCCTTTCGTGCGGAACAATGGCCAACAACGCCACGCTTCCGTTTACTATCCTCCCAGACAGAATTCTCTAAGTAGCACGTCCACTCGGTCGAGTCCGTCGTCGAAGTTCCGGTCGCCTAGAAAATTGTATACGACTTCCCCGAGCGCATTGATCGATTCTCCTCCTGGCTCCCCTATTCTCGGTGATGTTGTTCGAATTCGATCTAGTTCACCTCCCGCTTCGCCCGTGGTCCCAGAAGAGTGAATCACCATGGTGACCGACGGGAAATTCGATGATATTATTTAACTCTTACTACCACCCCTTTAGATATTTCTATGATACAACCCAGCGACTCGTTGCGTGTTACTTACTTAAGTTACTACGAATATTTGTACTGCACCGTAGATGAAAATTTTGATATTCGGACGGTGCGTTGTGACCAGCGTTTCAATACTTAATTGACACGCTACCACGCTGAGAATGAAACAGAACAATAATCTAGCTACCCTCGCTCTGACCTTTAAAGTCTTCTATCGCACGTTGAACCTCCAGCTTCTCTAAGACCGCACGATGCAAGCTTGATCGTGATGCACGGCCCTTGGTTGTCCTAACCTCAGTGACGGCGTTCCCCGAGTAAGTGCTAGGGGCGGGTGGGGTTGAGCCCTCAGCGGCACTAGAAGAGTCGGCAGCTGGATTAGATGTGAGGTGTGAGGGGACAATGACAGGCGTAGGGCGTGGTGGTGGAGGCCACTAGGGGAGATAGGTGAGACAAAGTGTGCAACGGTAAGAGTGTAAAATGTACGACGCACGCCACGGCGAGGTTGATTAAAGTGTAGAGCAGCCCAAGGAGGATAGTCGCGCTCTAGTTGGACGATATGATCTTCCACGCACTTGATACGATGGAGCAGTGACGCTGGAGGTGATGGTACTGGTACATGCCTCATTAGATTGAGCGCACCAACGTGGCTAAACAACGTACCATATCGCATAGCTAAATGAGTTTCCAAGTTCTTTAGCCTTTCGTCAAGACCAGGATGTCGAATTGCAGTGACCAGGCTGCTCCCATTAGCACGCTCGTCTGTGGGGATTTGGTTTTCGGCCTTCACTTCAGCTGTCAACGTTCTTCTGAGAGGACCCTCCTCGTTCTTCGCAATGTCGAACTTCATCATTACATCACGGTCCGTAGTTTTTGCGTCGGCCCGTGCACACGATGTATGCTCTATGTCGTCGTCGCCGTTCGAAGGTAGGTCCCCCGATGCATCGCCAGTACGAAAGCGTTTGCTGGGGTGTAAAAACTCTGCACGGTTTGACGCGTCGTTTCGCGCACGGTTTCGCGCCAGGAGCTCAGAAATGGACTTGTTAATCTGTCAACAGAATGAGACCTCGGGTGCGAGGGTGTCGACGCCATGCACGCACTGCAGACGGCGAACGTGGTTCTGCGCCTTTTTCGATGTGGACGTAATCTAACTTTCGTTCCTCTAAGGATCGGTCAGGGGTTCCTCTGGACCCGGATTGCACGTCCAGCAGTTGCTAGATCATCACGACCTTCTAGGTCATCACCCAACTTTGGTAATTGCCAAGTTGATTGTTGGACATACCGAAATGCTAGAGTGTAGATCGCGCAATGCCTCTGGTACGACCTTCTTCTCCCAATCTGGATTCATAACAAGAATGTCGGCCTCTAGGCCTGCCAAGCATTGAGAAAGTCCTACAGCGAGGAAAAACGCTTTCAGAGCTGCATCCCAGTATCGGGGAAACTCTTTGGGAGGTGGAGACGGAGATGGTGTTCGTGGTCGTGGTCGTGCTTTTTTCTTGACTGTAGGCTTTTGAGGTGCAGGGGGACGCGTAGACGGCGGTGGAACAGAAACTTGAGCATGCGGGTGATACTGTTGAAACTGTGCGGGCTGGTACAGGTGGGGTTGGGGGTACTGTTGTTGATATGCTGCGCTATACTGATAGCTGCTCAATGGCCATGGCTGACCCTGCCAGTGTGGGTGCCCGTAGTACGGAACTGAGGCGGTGTTTTGGGCCCAAGCGGGCTGAGTCGGCGCGCCAAGAGGTTCGTTTGATGGCCCTGCTTCTGATGGGGATGGACCGTCGACCATCGGTGTTGGTGTGACTCGGCTGCAGTGCTCATCTCGCCGCCACTCGCAAATCTTGTGCAGTGCTCTCTTACACCGAAAATGGGGTTAGGGTTTCTCCGTCATACCGCGTCTTGACCGTCGCACAATCCAACTTGATGTACCGTCAACAGAACGAAGAACTTTCTCGCGACCTTGTTCTATCCATACAACGCATCCTTGATCTTAATGCTTCGCCAGAGACGGACTCCCTCGATGCGATAGGAGACGGGTTCAGTGCCATCGACGTGATTAATGGATACTTTCCTAATGGTGCGTCGAAGTACCGTACTCAAGGCCGCAAGGGTTTACCAAGCGCACTGTTTTGCTTTCCTAGAGGAGTCACTTGGGCAACTGGATGTGGTCCAAGCGCAGCTGGCCCAAGATGAACAGGATCTTCAGGACGAAATTGCTCAACTTCAGGAAGAGCTGAGGTTACAACAGGACCCCGGAAGAATGCAGCTGATACAAGAGATGATATCAGTGTGTCTTTGAGAAGCTTGGATCTCTTGTTTATATACTTATTCTTCGTTGTGCACTAGGATCTTCTGGGGCAGATGTCTCTCATCAGGGAAAAGGCTACCGAGTCTGAAGCTATTGTCCGCAACATCACAAGAGACATTCAGGTCCTCGACTCGGCGAAAAAGAACCTCATCCTGAGTATGACAACATTGAAGCGGCTTCAGATGCTCGGTATGCTACTTCCATTGTTATCGGTGAATTTACGAGATCCTGACCATACACAACCACGACAGTCCATGCCCTATCTCAGCTCGAGGACTACGTTAAGGACAAGAAATACTCTGATATAACGCAAAGTCTATCTGTAAGCGATTCAGCACTTCCAGCACCCATCCGTTCACGGCCACGTGTAGGCAGTGAAAGAAATATCAGCTTCGTTCAAACCCTACATTTCTGTGCCACGTATTAGTCAACTCTGGAAGCGGATTCAGGAGCTGCAAGGCGAAATACGAACTCTTCTAGAGTCTGACTTTGATACATAGTAAGTTCAGCACAACCCGCACCTCTCCTTCTTGAAAGTCGCTCCTCGAAGTTATATGCAGTCAGCTAACGCACCTAAACCCGCAACGATAACCGCGGCATGTGCGACAGCTGATATCCTCGGCCCTGATGTACGTGCGGCGCTCACTGCCCGATATTCGGCCCTTCTTCTTGCGGAGTATCGACGAGTGTTTCGCCTAACGGATGAGGCGGGTCAACTCGACAACATCAGCCGTCGCTACGCCTGGTTCCGACGAATTTTGGGTACCCACGAAAGTGGCCTCGGGCGTGCATTCCTGCCAGAATGGAAGGTTGGCTGGTGGCTATTAGCCGGATTCATCGACATAACGAGGTATGTCAATATACCTGTGTGTATGTTTGCATTCGAACGCGTTGTGTCGCAGAGGCGATATGGCTGCGCTGCTATCTAAAGCAGCGAAAGATCTCACGGTAACGGTCCTCCTCGACGCTTTACAGCAAACGAAGGACTTTGAATTGTCTATGGTGAAGAAGTTCGGCGCATCAGTGAATCCTACCTCCAGTAACGTAAAAGTCGGTGTTTCTAAACCTTTATTAGTTACAGGACATTCTCCAGGCGACATCACCAACGCCGACACGACCCTTACAATCAATCAGCTCATCTTTCGAGCCACACATGGGTGTATATGTACAGCATCAGGACAAGTGAGTCTCCCCTGGTCCTTCTAGACGTACGAACATAATGGTCAGCATCCCAGGGCGATTTCTGACCTTTTATCTCCCCACCGTGGGTCGAGGACAAGAGCGTCGCTCGACACGATCCAAAGCCACTCCACCGTGGATAACACTGAGCAGGCACCTATTGTCGTTCTTCCATCCTCAACTGAATTGTTCTACGTGTACGGCCAGACGCTGGAGGGTTGTGCGACGCTATCAACTGGTAGACCTCTATTCGACCTTCTAGAGGTTTTCAAGAAGTGGCTTCGAGTCTATGCTGGTGAGCACAGTCCTTAAACCTCGACGCATTCAATCATCCTTGTGCCTGCAGAGGATGTGCTCATGTCACAAATGCGTCGGTAAGTTTTTGATGTGGTTCAGAGTTAGCCCGAAAATTGAGCTGTTCCTAGAACACAGCCACCGCTTCGCCGATCTACGGACGTGCGGTACGACCTCAACGAGATAAAAAATGCCTGCCTTGTCATCAACACAGCGGAGTACTGTCAATCTACAGCACAAGAGGTTGGCGTCTTCTACGGGTGACTCCCGATTGAGGCTGACAGTCCGTAGCTCGAGGAGAAGGTTCGCCAACGGATCCACAGTGAATTTAAGGAACGCATATCGTTACAGACCGAATGTGATCTATTCATTAGGTACGCGCTAGTCGGCTACTCGAGCGATATTTTCCCTGCCTAACCAGATATACAGTGTAGCGTCGGTGGCAATTGTCGGCCTTCTCCGGGAACTGGAGGCTGTGTGCGAGCCTGCCCTATGGACATTGACCCGCATGACATGGATGAACCACGAGCTTGTCACTGGGCAATCTCAATACGTCGGTGATCTCGTGCGCGCCCTGGAATCCATCGCAGAAGCAATTGTCCCACTTGTGGAAAGTAAAAAATATCTTCGGAATTTTTTTGATAAAGCATCCAGGTGAGAGGGCGCATGCATGCACCCCGTCGTGGATTGTTGAACCTGGGGAAAGCTTGATCATCACGCGGTTCGCGAATGCACTCGTGCGAAGCCGACCGCTGAAGGAGAAGGGGGCCGAACAGGTGCGCTCATCTTTGATGATCTTGTCACATTTTGCCTTATTGGGGCGTGATTTTCAGTTACTGATCGACCTTTCAACGCTCAAATCATCTCTATTAAGACTTCCCGGGGAAGCTTTGACGACTACAGGGTAGGCCGTAGGTTGAGTGATAGATCCGGCTGGGATCTGAAACCTTTCTCTGGATCTAGCTACACTAGAAGCGTCACCAAGAGTACACAGCGTCTGGAAGCCCTACTCAAGGTTGTCGTGACGCCACAGGTCCGGAATTTCTGAATCATATCTGATGCTAATTGACACTATGTTGAGGACCCAGCTGAGGGTTTTATCCTTAACTATACGCTTTTGATTGGCGACGCATCGTTCTCCAACTTCCAAAAGGTTAGCATCATTGTGAAACCCGTCACATTGAACTGGGGACCTCCTGCTTATGCATGCGTCATCTAGATCATCGACTTGAAGGGTACCCCACGCGCGGAACAGAATGATCTGCTTGACTTCTTCGTAACCATCACAAGCACGAAGCCCGAGCTCGAGCAAACGTCATTTCTCACAAACCTCGATATGGATCCGCCCACGTCAAGTACTCTGGGTCTCCTTACTTCTCCTAACGGGAGTCGCGTTTCTTTGCCCGGTACAGGTGCTGGCGAGGCACTCCTTGCGACGCTTGGGTCACCGCCACTCAGCACTACTCCCTCGGGAGCGGACACTCCACCTCGCGGCGATGCCAACGCAACCAAGCAAGTTTTCTCAGATATTCGCCGGTTAATGAGTTTCGCGGTTAGACGCGACACTGCACCACAATAGTATAGCGTATTAGTTATTTGATCAACATTGCACACCGTAGGAAATGACGGATCGGAAAGGTCGTGATTATGGGCAGCCATGCAATGCAAAGAAGCTCTAGCTAGACCTGTTCCCAGGTAAGTGGCCGGTCGATTCCTAGCTTGCGTCTTTCAAACCATCGCACTTTCCGACCTGGCGCCCATCCGAGGTCTCCCTGTGCCCTCCGCAACGCACTGCCAGTAGCACCTGGCACGGTCTCACCGGCCTTTAGCTTAAAATCCTTGATACTGCGGAAGTATTGCTGATCCGACTCGGCTGATTCCTTTTCTGAGTGCTCCCGAATAGTCTTTACCGCTACGGGTCGTGCAAGGAGTGTGTCCTGAAGAGAGTTTAGTGAGGTACAATGCGAGGGATTGATTCGAGAATTCGTACCATGTGCTCGTGGACCTTATCCCCAAATCGCTTGATGTCCTCCTCGGACCTATAGCGCAGTGCCTTTTGGAGGTTCCAGCGCGTCCTTTGGCGCAGCTCGCCTCCCTCCTGCCCCTCACCAAGCGCGCGCTCGCGTACCACCGTGTCACCGACCTCCCCCACGCCATGCTTGACGAGCGCGCGGGCGGACTGGTCCTTCAGCCGGCCTGAGAGCACGTCCCACCCAGTTGCACGTGCGGTCATCTCGAACTTAAGGTCGCGCGGGCCGTCGACGAGCTCGAGCACCGCGTGTGGTGCATTGTCCCCCTGCCGGTTGCCGAACTTGTGGATGCGCGTGTACCCGCCTGGGCGCTTGGCATAGCGCGCTGCGAGAGTCTCGAAGACCTTAGGCGTGAGCGAGGGTTGCAGGAGGAAACCTGCCGCCTTTTTGAAGGCGGGGTGTGTGCCCTTCTTCCCAAGCGTGATGATCTGGCAGCGGTAGGGCTCAGAGAAGCTTCGGCGTAATATATTAGAGGGGTGCGCTACCTTTTCAGCGAGACGGGCTGTGTCGCGAGCTTTTGGGAGTGTGGTTTTTATCTGCTCGTGTTGTATGAGGGACGAGACTAGATTGCTAGTCTTTCGTGTCAGGCTATGTTCAGCGCGACAGGAAACACCGGGTGACTTTACCGTAGCATTAGCATCCGATGCGACGACGTCCTTGAGAACTTGCGAAAGGCGACGCCATGTTTCATGGCGCTGTTGCGGCGAGAGGAATTAACGCAATGTTCGTGTTTGCGTTTGCGAGGTGCGAGTTCGAGAGCAGTGGAAGGAGCGGTCCGGTTGACCCACTCTCCATCATTGATCCCAAGACATCATACCACGTTTGGGGATTGGAAATACGCACACGTTGTCCTTTCTCAAGTTAAGCCTTCGCGAATACTAGACTCATGATGACGGTATTCGTGGAAGAGTGCTCACATGTGCGCGCATGCAGTGGGTTGAGAGAAATCAGTCGCGTGCTTGGCGTACATTCGATTTGGGGAAGACACGAGGGAGACCTCTGTATAAAACTCACCAAGTCGGTAGCCTGTACGCCGCTAAGATAAATTGGATATGCGGAAGCACTGGACGAAGACTCGAGACGATATGAGCAATGCGCTCTATGTGTGATATCGACCGGAATGGGCGTCACGCAATCAATCCTACCGCTGGGGCTCTGAGTCAAGGTGGTCTCCTGGCTTTCCAAATTTATACTTTCCCTTTCGTTCAGACAAGGGTATTCCATCCGTCACGAACTTCAAAGCAAGATCCTTGTGTATGTATAGGCTAAAATGTAAGAACCTAGTACACTAAAAGAAAAAGAGATAATCGTTGAATGTGCTCGTATTCCTAGTCATCAGCAAAGGCAAAGCCCGGAAACAAATAGGGCTTTATGCTTGTGCACTGCAGCCGGTTGCTAGATAGAGAGGGAAGTGATTTTCCAGTAATTTCGTTAATCGTTAAAATCATGAAGTCTGTGGGTCGCGGTCGCGCAGTCTTGATGGCCCTGCCCCTGGGGTCTGCATAGAAGACTGCCCATCGGAGAGTGGCGGTATCTGTGAACCAAAGAGCTTCTGCATGATGAACGGTGACGTATAGGGGCGCTGTGGCAAAGGAGGATGAGGCGGAGGGTGCTCGCCCACATTGGTACTCGTGCGTCTACTCTCTAGGTCGACCGGCTCGTCGTCGGAAGAATGACGGAAATGAATGTCCGATACTGTCACCGGGACGCTTTCTGTCGGCGAAACTCCAGAGCTGTTGCGAAGATGTGGGCGCAAAAGTGTGGAGGGGTGAATGATGATATGAGGAACTCGATTGCCAGAGCTTAGGGCAGAAGTGGGTGCCGTGGTGACAGAGACTGATCGTGGAATCTGCTGAGGCTCTGCGATTTGGGTCCGTATGTGTAAAGGCGGAGAACTCTGAGTGTATGGTCTTACAGTGCTTCGCGGTGGTATCGGTGGCATTGGAAACTCCTCCGAGAACACAGTGTGTGGCCCAACCATTCCCTGGGGTATCTGCGGCAAAGGGCGAATATTCGAAGCTATCCGGGGAAACTCAATATTTGCAGACGATGGGTCGGACGGATCAGTGTCGTGGCGCAAGCCTGTAGGATATCCCAGAGCAAATGGGAGCGATATACGCCGAGTAGGTGAGAAAGGTCCTTGGCTTCTCCGTTGCATAGAGCCTGACGACGAAGACGAAGACGAGCCATTCGGACCGATATGTCGTACAGACGATTCCCGAGAAGAAGCGGTGATGTCCAAGAAAGAATACGATAGTTGACTTCGCCCGCTAGACTCTCGCGTTGGAATGACGCCCGCAACAGCGCTGACACGAGGGAGAGCTGGTGCTGGTACAACAGGCGAGAGCTCAAATGTCTGACTCTCGGCGTGTTCCTCCCGTGTTTCCTGGTCTTGCGGTGGGGAGCTGATTTGGCTGGCTGCAACTGTTGCTTGGTCTTGTGCGTCGGGGAAGGGGGGTTGACGAGCACCAATGTTATCGCTACCTTCTGCAGAAAACGCTTCCGGAAAAGGAACTCCACGACTCGATTCCCTAGGGTGAGTACCGGTGCGTCCTAAGGAAACTGTAGGACTCCGCGGTAGTTCTTGAGCACTATTCCCCGAGTAATCACCACGTTGAGAAGCAGGGAGAGACGGGCGGGATTGAATGGGTAGATCGAGTGTGAAGCTCAGACTACCGCTGCCATTGGTTGTCGCGCGCCGGTTTATGCCCACTGGCCCCTTGTCATGATACATATCTTCAAAGTCATCAACTTCGGGACCACGGACGATATCGAGAACTTTCGAATGGTTGTTTCCGTTTGGGGGAACAAACAACCGTCTCTGATGCAGGATGCGACCAAATTGCCGCCGTCGTCGCCATAAACAGAACAAAGAAATTAAGAGGACAAGAGAACCCAGAACGGCTGCAAGTGTGATTGCTATGATAGTGCTTCGATGAGACCCATGCGACGAGAGCGCTGAAGTAGGGTTCGATCTAGTGATGCGATTAGCGTTAAGGACGGATGGTGACAGTAGTCGTTCTGCTACTCACGAACTCAAAGACGTTGCAGTGATGTTGACCGATCCTATCGCCAAGAGACTGTTATCCTCGTTTGTGATAGTTAATGTGTGGACGAAGCTGTCATTGAGCCCTGTACGAAAGAAGAGCGTAGTTGCTTCCTTGGAGGACGATGCCGCATTTAGAATAACAGTCTCATTATCAAGTTGCACAGAATAATTCCCCGAAGTTGTGTCGCGAAAACCAAAGACCGTGATGGCTGTACCTGGTGATAGTGGGGAGAATTACAGTCAAAAATACTGTAAGGTCACTGTGGGGGTAAACGCACCGGAGAAGTTAAGGCTAACAGAATCGCCAGCATTACTGGTGGTATGATAGGTACTGTCTAGCGGAGATAACGAAGAGTCGTCAAGGAAGGACCACTGTCCTGTGAATGGTAGAGCGGTGTCATCAATGGTGATGGTGTGGAAAGTGACGCTGGACCAGGAGAATCAGTATCCGGAGCGCACAGGTAAGACATCGAGGAACACACTTCGGTAATGTGGAGTTGACGTTGATAAGCGCATAGTCGATCGCGATCAATGCCGATGATGAATTAGTGGGGTTATGAACGATAAGCGACAATGTGTGCTTTGCTGGCTGGAGGTTATCATATGAAGCCAATAGGGTTGTCCCCGACGAAGGGGATATAGAGGAGTTTGTCTGGCCATCGAGCTGCAGGTCATAGGTGATGGGCCCTGTGACAAGACCGGACAGCTGAATACCATTGCCTGCGAGCCGCACGGTTCAGACGATATGAACCATAAGAAAAGTCGCGGAACTACACACCCCACCACTGGACTGAAAACGCGGCGCCATCAAGAGATGTGATATGAGAGCTAGTCCCATTCCCTTGCTGACCGGGGTATGTCGAGCAGGCCGAGGCGCTGAAACAAGGGTTCCACCCAGCTAAGAAATTTGGGGTTGAGAGGGTGTCGGAGAAAGGAAAGAAATTGAGAGCTGGGGAAGTATCATTGACGACAAAACTGAAAGAGTCAGCCATGCATGGGAGATAAGCGGGAGCTGGCGAGAGAGGGGAACCCGCTGGCAGGGGGAGAAACCGGAGGAGGGAGAGACATGATGTGTTAATATGTCACCGAGACATCCCACAGTGGTAGCGTTTAGCCCTGTTTAGCCGCGGGACACAGCGCATCGTCATCCACAGCCCAAACTCGGACCAACGACATCAGCAAGACCGTAACTTCCTGAATCTTATCATGAAGGGCATCCTCGGTTGGGCGATCCTCTCTGTGATCCGACATGCCGCACACTGCCTGTAGATACATTCATCATTTCACTGTTGCTAAGTTTTCAGCTCAGGTGGACACTTTAGCTTATCCAACCAGAGAGAAGTGCCACCATATGGAAGCTGATCTGTGCACTGTGCGGCGTAGCCATCCAGGTTCCCCGACGCCCGGGGGTAAAATTTTAGACCATGTCCCCACCATCTATATGTCTCTGTAATCAAGTTCTTGCCATGTTCAGGTCTCTGCAATGTTTGCATGCGACTAAGTTACTCTGACTCTGCCCACCATCTTGGCTCGGTTCAATCAAAAGTCCCTATTCTCGGCGAGGCGCCTTACAAACCCCATCTAGCGAATACTTCACGTCCGCCAAGTCTTGGGGTGACTCCAGACCCGTGGCTAGCGCTCGGCCCGAGCGCTCCGACAAAAATGCCGAGCGAAAGCGCTGAGTGTTCAGCATGGTTCCCCCTCCTTGCGACGCTCGGAGCTATAATCCTTGCTCCCGCCGGCAAGGTTGCCCCTTCTCTCAATTCTACGCTAGCCCTTTTACTGTAATTTGTTTGATCGTGTTGTCAAATTTTAAGATCCCATTGGCCAACCCCGCGGAGGACATGACTGGATTCGCTAGTGAGCTCGCCACCATCTAAACTCGAGATATGTTCGCTGCCTTTTTGGGGTTACGGCTCCAGATCGAGAAAGGGCGAACAAGTGTCGTATTCACGTGCGGTCACAAGCGGCTTCGCTGGCTGCCAGAGATTGTGCGCTTCTGTTTCTGTAGGGTTCTCATCATCATTTAGGCACGCTCTGATAACTCAACTGCCAGCTCACCACATGATGACCTTGGACAAGGCACCTGATTTTACTTTCTTGGGAGGATACGTTGTCCATGGCTCTCCACCCTCCTTTTGTTTTCAGCCCTGGCTGTGATCATGAGTACATGCTTAATCAGTTTCTAGTTTCTCACGACCAACGTCAAAATGCGTTTGATCTTTTGTCGCATCTTCCATGTGTCCTTCTCATCAGATGCAGGCCTAGGCGCTCTCAATAATCCATGGGACTGCTATGTCAACCTTTTTTATGCTTACGGCTCGCCCAACATTCGGGCGTCATGGCAAATTCTAGGCTCTCCCATTTGTTCACCACATTTTCCTTCGCTACGGCTACGGCTTGACCTCTCGGTACAGACCAGGTTCTCCATTCTCTCGCACCGTCCGACCTGCGCGTATCCATTCTGGTCTACAAAACTGGCGAAACGTTTTGGTTCTTGCCACTCAGCGCCACCGAATATAGTTTTCTGTTCGAGGCGCACGCACGAAAAAAAAACACTCGTGCGCTTGCCGGAACTGAATTGCTCGAAGTTCCTAACACCGAGGACCATCATGCAATTTTTTTTGAGCAAAGCGGTCCTGTAACACACTCACGCGTTTCGGCTCCGTGCGTCTTTGGTCTGAAGCGAAGTACTGTAAGCTTTGTATAATGTTTCCGCTTCTGAGGGTGTGTTGCACTACTTCATTTATATTGGGTAAGAATGACGGCCACTTCATACGGCGAGAGTGACGCCGCGTGCGTCAATCAAAACACCTCAACCACGAATTATCGACCGGAGTTAAATCTTCATTCCCCCACCTACCGCCTATGCAAGTGCAGATAACTCGGCTGTCAGTCATTACATGTTTCTGTGAAACGCGGCTTTTATAACGCATTGTTACGCATACCCGTTACGTTCAAGCTGTTATCTGGCGCATGGAAGGTCAACGCGCAATACAGTCGGTCAGGCGGGAACACGTGCACCAACATACATCGGCGCAGTGTGGCATAACAAAAGGGATCGCGCTTCTGATGGTATCCACTGCTGATGCATTGATGTTCCAAACAGACTCAAAGAAGGGGCACAGGCGTTGCGAACGGACTTAGAGATAACGCTCTCCTGTCACCTGCCTGTGAGCATCAACGGTTCTCGGGTGGGGCAACAAATCGTTTAGAATTCCAACCCTTTCACTTAACTTGGGAACACGAAGAGTCTTCACCGCAGCTATGTGCTCTTGTCGAGGTCGAGTGTAAGTCCACGCCCGACGTGAGTCCAAACGCAGTATCTCAAACAAGTAGATACGGGCAAGTCGGTCCTAGAGCGTCTCGTTTCATTTTGCCGAGTTCAAGTTGTCGCCGCTAAACAATTGTGAACTTACTAGTATGTGCGTCGTTATGAGGTGTAGCAATCATGATGGGGAAATCTACACGGTTATTTCATTCCAGACCAGAGGACGGATAAACGCGGTTCAGCACCCAGGCGAGTTTGGAATTATTACGGTATTATGATGTGACATGTCTGAGTGGTGTGCCGTGTGGACCGGTTGGGGATGATGTGAAGATGTATTGGAGGGTTTGGTGACATACGGATTGAGGAAAAATATATGATTGCGGACGTTGAATGCACGGCTTTGGAGAGTTGACCCTTAATGGAATGTGCGAGATGGGCAATCTTGTGAGGTGAAAGACCTGGATGCAAGTAGCCCCGCTCCAAAACGCACGGAGTTTGCGAGGGACCCGACATGTGCCATCTTGCGGGCACAGAGGGGCTTGGGAAGCCGTAAGTATAGAAAGGAATTAAGCATATTGTCAGGGCTGCTGTTGCCAAGTGAGCGCATCTACCATCTGGCAGCCAGCCCATGGGGTTACCAGAGCAAGACAGTTATTAAAGAAGATTGGGTGACTGCGTTCCTGGGGCTCGGGTCGTCAAGAATGGGGGACATTGGCTTACACAAGTGGGAACTCAAACAATAGCCGGTAACCCGTCGACTCAAATGGGCAACATTCCTTGGTGTAGCGGGACAATGATTTATTGTCGTGTCTGTGTCTGAAAAGCGGCTCAAATCATTGCAGGCTCAGAGCGAAGGAGTAATTCCGGACACATGTCCATCTGTCTTGGTCTCCATGTGGTCTCCATCTCCATAAGGATTTTCACAAGGAGCTGTACCTTGGGCTCTATTAGTGTACTGTTGTACCCCAAGTCTATGAGAAGCTCCACATAGTACGGCTGACTTACGCGCTTGATGAAAGTCAACACGTTGAGTTAGTAGTATTGGCATGGTCGACAACCGTTGACGTTGAAACTGTCGGCTTTCTTCAGTTCGCGAATAGAGCCGTTGTGGTTGGAGTCAACACAACGCACCTTTGAAACTTGAAGATTGCGATGAGCGGTCGAGCACAAAGCTCGCCTCGTGCATGGAGCGTGAATTGTCGTCACCTTTTGATCAGGACCCACACCGTCACCCTCGATAACAAGGCCCAAGGCGCCGCCGCGGTCGCGGCAAGCACCTCACGTTCGGTTCGTACTCGACACGGGGGCGATGCGGCGGCAACGGCAGATCAAGTTCGGCCTCTTCAATCTCCTCCCGCTATTTGAGAACTGTTTGTTCCAAGGAGCAGTTCAGCACTATAAGAGGAAAAAGCACAAGCAACTAGTAGCAACGAGTTCTATTCCTTGAGTTTGCATTGCCAGTGCATTGCCCCGTCTCTTTTCTACATCCCGAGCATGCTCGACTAGCTTGAAGTTTCTTGAGTTCTTTGTCTTGTGCGTCCTGGCATTGAGTGCACTCTGCAACCGAGCTCGCGGCGAAACTGGCGATTTAATTTTCTTACCGAGGCTTCGTACCCAGGTAGTAGATCTTCAAGCTTCAAGGACAGCCCTGTTCAAAAACTCAATAGTAGCTCAGCAAATGGCGTCGTATGAATACGATCTCGATGCTTTTTTGGGTTCATCAGAACAAGTCGAAATTAGAAAGTGGAACACATTGTGTTTTGCTTACAGTAAGTTCTAGATTTCTAGCCTGTAGTGAGCCTCTTGGCTGTAACGATACGAAACTCAGAACACCAGTCTACTGAAGGTACTAAATCCACAAATGTTCATACAATCTATCCACGTTGAGGATCTATCCACAAAACACGGCTTTTGGGGTGAACTACTGACGATGAATATCACTACGCGACCTCGATGAAAGATACGGCTCCTCCCAAAGTCCCACTCTAATCCACGTCCATCTCAGACGGCCCTTCCTCTGTCTTAAGCTCTGGCTGCGGCGTCTCCCCCTTGGGGGGAGGGTTAGGCGTTTCCGCACCGCTGCGTGGCGTGTCCGCGCCATCGACCTTCGGGGGCTTCGGCCTCGGCCGCGTGAGAATGGGCGTAGCATAGTAGATAAGCTCGTCTCGCTTCTTCGAGATCTCTGAAACGGTCAGCACCACGTCGACGTTCTTCGGCCGCTCCGACTGCCTCACGGATTGGTCTTCGAGCCACTTCTGGATCGTTACGGCCTTCTCGACGATCGACTGCTTGTCTTTCTCGTCGATGTGCGCGAACCGCTCATCTGCCGCGGTCGCTTGCGAGATGTACTGATTGATGGTCTCGCGCAGCTGAGCTGCCACCTTTGGTCGTTCTTCTGCCTCGCGATGGCGCACCGTTATAGGGTCACCCAGCTTCTTGGCTGCATCGATGCGAGAAACGTATGCGGACTTTGTCGCGTCCTCACCCTCCTCGGAATAGAGCCAGTCTTCATCCTTGGACAACTCGGCGAGAAGAGCCTCCTTTTCTTGTTGCTGCACGTAGGAAGCATACCGATCCTCGAGCTTCGACCGCATGTCGTAAATGTACTCTTCTAGGGCATTCTTGCGGTCCTATTGCCGAGTGAATTACCGCTATGAATGAATGCATTAAGCAACGTACCTCAGTGTCCTGGACTAGCTTGTCGTTCGCATACATTGTCAGCTCCTTCTCCTTGTACCTATCTACTACGGACGAGTCGAGTCCTCCATAACCGGCGACGTAAGGCACAGGATGCTTCTTGACGACTTTTTTCTTCTTCGGCGGTTCCGATGACTCGCCTTCGACTTGCATTTCTTCCTTCTCCTCGACCTCTTCTGAATAAACGGCCTCGAAAGACAAGACTCCGTGTAGATTCAGGCGCGTCTTGACACGAACGGTGGAATAGTCGCCTGTTGACGTCGGGCCGACCTCTTTCACGGTAAGGTGACCAATCCACGGATTAATGGTCCCAGGCAGCGAGCTAGGTTCCGCGTACACCGCTTCGATGTCAAACGCCTCCTTGCGGTAGAAAGTAAGGACTTTTGTCGATGGTATGCCGTTACCTTGGGGAAATACGACCAATTCCGTATCTTCCTCTTCATCGGCAGGGGTTTTGTCCCAGCGCACCTTGATTGGATAGACGGCGGTTTCATGGATGGCGAAATCGCGTACGCGGAAAACAGGCGAAAGGGTCGCACAGGCAAAGGTGCAACCGCGAGCGCATGCCTCGTCTTGATTGAGCGTTGTCGAAAGCGTCTTTTCAGGGAAAACAGACTGGATCTTGGAGCGAACAGCAGGAATGCGCGTCGAGCCGCCGACGAGTTCAATGGCATCAACCTGCTCGATGGTGAGGCCAGATCCCTCTAGCGCGCGCTGAATTGGCGCAGGAATGCGATCGAGAACGTGTGCAATGAGCTCCTCGTACTGATCCCGTTTGAGTCTCGAAGAAGCGTCAACGTCATTCATGATTGATTCGACACTGATTGGTGCCTCATAGTTTGCCGACATGACTTTCTTCAGTTTCTCCGCAGCTGCGTACAGCCGGAACGTAGCCTTTGGGTTCGAAAGCACGTCGATCCTATATTTGGTCTTGAACTCTTCCGCGAAATGCTGAACGAGGGCATAGTCGATGTCACGGCCACCGAGGTGCATGTCATATGCCGTGCTCTTAACGGTCAGCTGACCTTTGGAGAAGGCAACGACAGCAACAGACAAGCTCGAGTGGCCAACATCTATAAAGACCACGTGTCGCGGGTTCTCGGTGTCTGGGAGATCAGATTTCGTGATACCGTACCCAAACGCAACTGCAGTGAGCTCAGGTATAAGCCGGAGAGTGTTCAGCCCAGCGATATTGGCAGCGTGCAATAGTGCTCGTCGTTGCACATCGGTATACCAGCCGGGGATCGCAATCACGACGTCCGACACGCCAGTTTTGAGCTCAATCGCGGCAATGTCCCGCAACCTGCCCAGGTACATGCCCACTATCTGCGTGGCAGAAAAAGTGGCAGATTCTCCCAGGTATGAGACCTACATGCGCCAACTTGTGAAACTAGGGAGAGCGCAAGTTATCGGACATACTCACCTCGGCGCCAACGGAACCATCTACATCGACCAGGTTCACATGAGTATACTTCTTTTCGACCTGCTGTATCTCAACATCCTTCACTGATCGGCCGAGGAGGCGCTTCAGTGAGCCAACGGTATTGCGAAAATTTGAGATCTCCTGGGTCTTTGCCGACTCGCCGAGTGCACGCTGTTTGGGACCGAAAGACACAAGGGAGCTGTAGATCGGGAATGAATACGAGATCGCGGTGGGAAATGGGAGAGTGCGCACGGTGTGGCACGATTGGAAACTTCGTTTGTGATGATATCGATACCTCTGTGTCTTGCGACACCGATCTAGACCAAGGTGTTGAGCACAGAGGGTTGCTAGAGGATTAGATCTCTCGCACCTTACTGTGGAGTGAACCAAAATCGATCCCAACGACAGACATGGGAGAGAAATATAAGCAAGGAGATGGATAATCGTGAAAGCAGAAAGAGATGGACTAGGGCAGAGGGGCGGCGGTGCGTGCTGCAGCCGGTTTTAATTTATTTTCTAATCTCTACTCGTATTTTTTTTCGCGAGGCTTCTACACCCTTCCACCCTCTTCCTTTTATGTCGCTCGTTGGCGCTTGATCAACTACTTTTAATCATATGCAAACACTGCTTCGACGAGTCCACAAGAAAAGCGACTTGGGCAGACACGGACTGGGCAAGGGTGAAAAGTAAGAAGTTGCGTGTAAAGTGCGAGTGTATGAATGAAGGCCAACTGAGACAAGAAGATGAAAATGAAACACAAGATTTCGTGGCGTACCAGTCCCACTCTGCAATACTTTGCACAAAGTCCCCCACCAGAGGGTGGACCACATGCCGTCATTCCTCCCTACATCCTCAGGTCGTGATACCAGATCATGCGGTTATGAAGCGGATTAATCGGACAGAGATTGATGTAGATGATAGCAATCATGCGGTATAGTGATATCGTAGCAACTATTAACCTTGCCTCGCCAGCGGCTCTGGCAGAGCGGGTATGCTATCATGGCGCTTGGCCCATTGGTCGCAGAGGATATTGTGGGCCAGGTGACTGCAGTTCATGATATGGCGCGTGCCGCTTGTCATCTGTTAGACCCGATGATTTGGCATCTACCGCAGCTGTGGCAGCAGTGGGGTCGCCAATTCCAGCGCGAGTACCCCAACCAGTCTATACGAGAAAGTAGCTTAGACGAGTGTGACAGATCAGGATTGGCCTTTCGTCGTACCTCATGCAGGGTGAACAGCGCATATATCTTCATGATGGAGAAGTAGTACCCGAATAAAATAAACGCGGGGACGTAAATGATGTGATGAGGGCGGTGCCAAAGGTGAGGGAGGAGCTTTGCCGTCCGTGTGGCAGTGAGCCAAACGAGGTAGCTCAAGATCACGTTCCTAACAGAGCAAAGTAGCATCCCCACCATACAGAACAAAAATTTCGATTACTCACCACCATGGTAGATGAAAACCGCCATCTTCCACTGGAATCGTACTCTTGTAAACGACATAAGAAACAAGAATAGGGCCTGCGAGAAGCGTGAAAGGGTTGAATAATTTGTCCACCTGAACCAAAACAGTTGTTTAGTACGAAGATCAGATGGAAGAGAATATGGAGTCGACCATTGTGTACGCTACATATGGATGGATAGTCCAGATGTGGCGTTCCATGAAAAGGGACCGCATATCTGACCGCCATGTGTTTCTAGTCCACCGAAGTACCTGCTTCAAGAAACGCCAGTTGGGCTTCATCGTACTGAGTAGTTCTGCTTCCTTGCAGCACTGCACATAGGTACTCCATCCGTGGCTGACCATCCAGCGAGTGAGAAACTTGTCATCGCCCGAGTTGAGCTGGTACTTGTCAAGCCAGTAATCATGCGTGAACCCATGCAGAAACTCAGGATCCTTGAGAATCACAGTACGGTATGCTGCCGTTCGCCCAGAGAGACATGGGAGGCCGCCGTCGATGTGTGTCGAAGAAGAAATCTCTATGTTGCGGATAGTGAGGCGGAAAGCGGCGAGTACTTCCCACACGGTCATATGATCACCGACGGCTTTCACGCGCTGGGACGTGCCAACACCTCCGACCTTCTGGTCCTCAAAGCACGCGAGGACATATGGAAGGAGCGTCGGCGGCCAGATAGCGTCGTCATCAGCGAAGACAATGATGTCGGTAGTTGTATTCTTGATGCCGTGGGACATCTGTAGGCGCTTGTTTGCGTATGGGACTGTTAATACACGGATGCGTTCGGGGTCGACCGCATTGGCGAGCTGTTGTAAGGGACCAAGCATCTTCTCTTCGGTAATGATAAGTATTTCCTTGGGCTTTCCAGCGAGCCAACTGTGGGCGGCTTCCTTGAACTCCTCACCGGCGTCAATGGTCGGAACTATGATGGTAACATCTTCAGAGGCGATATAAGTGGGGTTCTCCGGAAGAGGTATTGGATGGTAGGCGAAAGACGCGACTATCCGTATTAGGTACCAGAGATAGCGGTAAAACCTGAAAGCGGTTAGCTTTCTGGGGCGCCACAACTTAACCCCATGGAGAACCAACCCAATGACGCCAAATGGCACGACTGGTAAGAAAAGATATCAGCGAAAGCACTTCAAGTAATACATACGAGCATACATATGGGAAAATCATCTCGTGTTAGGTATAGCATTGGACCGACACAGAACGGACGGGAAACGTGGAAGAAATTTGGACAGCGTGATGGATAGCAGAGCGAGTACGCAGACTAAAGAGTGGTAACGGCTGACGTCTAGCGACGAAAGAAAAGTCCTGGGTGGAAGTGGGCGGGCGGGCGGGATGGATGGATATCGACGTGTGGGACGGAGGGAGCAACAGTCACAGCTCAGTTTGGAGTTGGGCTAAGTTTAGAATTCGAATGTACAACGGACCGGCCTGTTCGCCTTATTACGAACGAGTGCGGTTCCACCTGCGAGTTCGTGTCACTGACACCGACATTGACACGCCAAGCCCGTGCAGAGAAGGATTGAGATGGTCCTCTTCCATATCGAGTGGAGCGCCCATACATTTTTACCAGATTATATAGTACAACAATATCGCGGCGCAAGATTGACAATGATTCTACAGTACACATGACGCTTGTAAACGACAATAAAACCTCGTGAATGAGTAGACAAATTGCGAATAAAGTTGTGCAGGGATAGGTGAGCACTGAACGTATCGTATCGTCTTGAGAATCCGTGATGGTCGATCCAGTGGTTTCAAATCACAGGCCGTCAACGCTGACATTCCATATCCATCTTTCTTCGAGATACCCCTTTGCTGTGTCTTCGAGTAGGATCTCGTTGCGCTTCTGCACATATACGGACTTATCCGTCACCTTCTGACGGAGTGCTGGGATAGTGTCGGCCTCTATGGGCTGCTCCAACAATTCAGAAAGGTCTTCTACCGCCTTTTCAAGATCACTACAGGTACCCGAAATGAGTGGATGATTTCGACTAAGGAGTAAGATACACACCGCTGGTTATCTTCGAACATCGCCTTCTCATTGCCGGTCTCGAGATAGTAGGCCATCGCATACGTCCACTTCAGTGTCGTGCGGCAGTTTTCAACAATGTCAACCGCCTTCTTCATGAACTGGACTTCGATCCATGTCAAGTCCGTTGTGAGTTGCATTTCCTCCATCTTCTTTTCCGTCTTCATGTAGAGTTCGATAGACAGCTTTGCCGACTGTTCGTGGTTTGCCCAACGGTTGTAATACTAAAACGGCACAGGTGAACTGGGCTATAAACGATAGCGATTAAACCGGTCCTCACATGAAGGTATCTCTCCAACGAGGCGCGGCTCTTGGACTGCGCGTCACGGGCATCCACACCAGACTTGTCGTCGTACCGGTTACAGGAATACCAAGCCGTCCCATGTTCGGCCCAAGGACCTACAAACGTAAGCATCACAATGGTATTGGTATTAAAGTACGACAGAAGCATACCCATGCACACCCAACAGAACTCATACTTGCACTTCTTGCAAGTCATGTGGCTAACACGATGAATTTATTTGTATCCCATAACGTTGTGAAGGGTGTAACAGACTCACTTGCAGCCACCATTTTTCTCGATGGTACTCTGACACTTGCTACACTCCTTGGTGTTACTTTTGATCCAGTTCGCAGTCTCACTGTCATCGCGGCATTTCTTCAACCACATTCGCGCGATGGTGCATAAAACCGGTCGGTGGTCACCGTCGACATGGCACCCGAAGCAAAATTTGTGCTTCGGATCTGCTCCACACGAAACCGTCGGAACAACGGTCGATAAAGCCGAGCGTGATGAAGCCGTTGGGCACGACACGCTACGATCACAGGACGGGAATGGGCAATACTTGAGATTTCTGTTGCAGGCAACGTAATTGCGAACTAGAAGCTCGTCGTAGCGTTCAGCAGTGTCTTCGTCTTCACTGAGTACCTTGTGGACGAAAGGGTCGAGTGCGACGACTCCGCAATTCTCCGCCATACATAATATGCGGTGCTCGCCTTCGTCGCGGATTTTACTGATCGTGTACATAGTCCAGCATCCTGTGCAGAAGGAGTGACCACATGACAACGCGAGTGTGTCGGCGGCAGTGTCATCAAAGCAAATTGGGCATAGGAAAGTCTCAGTGAAAGAAGTGTGCTCGAGCTTCTTGGATGATTTGCTAGAGCGTGTGACCCGTTTCGAACGATCTGGGGCAGAATGCAACGGTTTGAGCATGGGAGATACACCGGCTGCCGTAGAAATTGATGAGGCATTGTCCATGTATTTCTCGGTGAGTCGATCTCTATTCCAGTCCATATGTCGGAGAAGGAGAGCAGCTACGTCATTCTGTTCGAAGCGCAGATTATCGAAATGAGAAGACTGTACGAGGTTTGGTATAGGCTTACATCGACACCGAAGATTGTCCGGATGTAGTCGATGTCGGCCGCCATGAGGTCTTTGACGTCCTGGTGGGTCAAAGGTTTGTAATCGACCTCATAAGTCCTCCTTGCTTCTGGAACAACTTTGATGTCGTCATCGAAAGTGTCCATTTCCATATCTTCCTCTGATGAAGCAGAACCTGCCGTGTTAATTAATTGTAGCCGAAGATTATGGAGATAAATAGGCTAGGAGGGGTGACTTACCAGCCTCGATGTCCATGGCTTCCTCGTCATCGTAGTATTCATTGTACTCCTCGTCGTCAGAAAAATCATAATCAGAGGACATGGCGAGGTGAATGTGCTTTGAATGCTGCGGGGAAGTGTGCGTGTGAGGGTTTGCAACAAGTAGGAGTGGTCGAGCCCTTTCCAGCCCAGAGTCACAAGAGTAGATTCGAACTCAGCGCCGGCCGATCCCGTTCTCTGTTTTCCGTTCCGAGTCATTGGTCGATGCTCAGATTGGCACGAGTCTCTCGATTGCGCCCTTCTCGCATACATCAACGTGTCTTTTCCTGCAAAAATATGGCGACCGAATCTACAGGCACGCATAAAGACCCTGTTACGGGCGAAATGATATCCAAGCAGCACGTTCTCGTTCAAAAATGATATTTTGCCATGTGCTCATCGATCTCTTGTGTGCAGGGAACTCAAGCGTCGCGAAAAGCAGCGCGAAAAAGAGGCAAGGAAGGCGGCGAATGCTGCAGCTCAGCATACGGCGTCAACTAATGACCGCGCTGGGAACAATATCGCCAACGAAGATAACCTTTCCCCTAATGTGAGTCACTCACGCGCTGTATCCGTCGCTGTCTCGGTGATGGCAGATGGATCAACGCTCTTAGCCCCCTGTTTGATCCTTAACACGCCCATACTAATAACACGCTCTTGCAGCAATATTTTGAGCTTCGTTCACGACAAATTCAGAAGCTCCGGGAGACACAGTCCCCGAATCCATACCCACACAAGTTCGAAGTGTCTCGTTCTCTTACTTCGTATGTTACCGCGTACGGCGACGAGGGAGTCATCAAGCCCGGAGAGAAGGTCAATGGCGTCATCGAGGCACTCGCTGGTCGCATTCACAGCATTCGGAGCTCAAGTCAAAAGCTAAGGTTTTATGACCTGCATAGCGAAGGAAAGAAGGTTCAGATAATGGCAACGCTACAGTTAGTTCTTACAGCATCTCTTCGCTTTGGTTGGTTCGCCTGATTACATTCAAGAGACGCAGCCGACAAAAACTCATTCATTGAGACGCATGATATATTTCGCCGAGGAGACGTCGTTGGTGTCATTGGGACACCGTTGCGCTCCAAGACAGGAGAACTCTCCATCTCAACTTCGGAGATGATTCTCCTTGCTCCAAATTTGCACCAACTTCCCTCTACCCATTTCGGTCTTAAGGACCAGGAGACGCGGTATCGCAAACGCTACCTCGATCTTATTCTCTCCGAAGACACTCGCCGTATATTCTATACACGCAGTCGTATCATCAACTACATCCGCCGGTTCTTTGACTCGCTGGGCTTTCTAGAGGTCGAAACCCCGATGACCAGTATGATCGCTGGCGGCGCAACTGCCAAACCCTTTATTACCCACCATAACGACCTCAATCTTGACTTGTACCTCCGCGTTGCACCTGAACTGTATCTCAAGCAGCTCGTCGTCGGTGGCCTGGATCGAGTGTACGAGATTGGCCGCGTTTTTAGGAACGAGGGCATTGACCTCACGCATAACCCTGAATTCACCATCTGCGAGTTTTACATGGCCTATGCGGACATGTACGATGTCATGGATCTGACCGAGAGCCTGATCGAGGGGTTGGTGAAGTACCTGACTGGTGGCAACACGACCCTCATCTACCAACCAGAGGGCAAGGACGGGAAGGAACACACTCTTAACTTCAAACGCCCGTGGAAGCGGTATGACATGATCGAGACTCTCGAAGAGAAGCTCGGTGTCAAGTTCCCCCCTGGTGATACCCTGCATACCACGGAAGCAAACGTGTTCCTACGCGATGTGTGCAAGAAGGTACATTTATTTTATCGGTCGTCGTATTGATGTCACTCCCTAATTTTTTACTTCAGCATAATGTTGAGTGCAGTGAACCGCGAACGAATGCACGTCTGCTTGATAAGCTCGTCGGGGAGTTCATCGAGCCTTTGTGCATATCCCCCGCGTTTATTGGTGAGCCGCGCCGCAATCTCCCTCGTTATTCGTTCTCAACGTCTTGCTTCAGTCGGTCATCCGCAGGTCATGTCCCCACTAGCTAAATGGCATCGCTCGCGTCCTGGCCTTTGCGAACGCTTCGAGGGCTTTATGTGCGGAAAGGAATTCTGTAATGCATACACCGAGTTGAATGACCCGTTCGAGCAACGCGCGCGCTTTGAAGAGCAGGTGAGACAGAAGGATCAAGGAGACGAGGAGGCACAAGACATTGATGAGACCTTCGTCGATGCGTAAGTATCAGGCCTTCCTTGTGACGATTCTCTCACGTGTTATCACTCCAGTCTTGAACACGGCCTTCCTCCGACGGGCGGTTGGGGTATCGGCATCGACCGCCTCGTGATGTTCCTAACCAACTCCACAAGTTTGTTCACCTTTCTGTGCTCATATTCTCTACCGACTTACATCATAACCGCTATAGATATCAAGGAAGTCTTACTCTTCCCTGCAATGAAACCAATAGAGTCCGCTGTCAATCCTGCGGCAAACCCTGGGCCAGGCGGTCAGGTTTAGAGGAGATAATTGGCCCAAAATTCAAGCAAAATAGTTCTATTGCAAGTGGTAGTTATTAATGTGCTTTGTCCAGAGAAGACATTGTGGGGTGACTTGGCCGGTAGAAAGATGACAACGGAAAGCGGGATGTAGGATAGATCGCACTATGTGTGCCGTGTTACTCAAAATTCGTCGCCGCAACGATGGTCACATTCTGCAACGGCACAGGTTCCGCGCGACTTTGCCCCAGCCTCACCATAAAACCACTCCAGAATGTGCGCTGCATGTCCGCCATGTCTGCACGTCTGACAGAACACAATCGCATCTTCGAAGCTATCTGTGATCGTCCCGCCAATTTAGTCAGATGAAAATCAACGGGATTTGCTTGGGTCGTTACATACCCCGAATCGGCGCGTTCTGGTGCGCGAGTTGTGCATTGCGTGCAGAGTCGGGCAAGATGCCCAACGTCATCAGACACACCGAACACCGTGGTAAGGGGCGACTGCAAAATGGACAAGCCGTGGTCTCCATGCGCAGCAACGTCAACACTTCTGGTAGACAACAAAAGGATACCTGGGACGTTACCTTGTTTGCTGTGGCGGCGCCTTGCGGCTCACTCATCACCTTGTTACAGTAGTTACAGCGAATGAGAACCTGGGGCGGAACGAGCTGGACAGGTTCCCTCTCGGCGGCCTGAGTGAAGTCCTGCAGCATCTGCCCACGGTCAATGTCGAGCTGGCACCTGTGATGGAAGAATTTCCATCCGTCTAGAAAATCTCGGTATGCGTCCAACCACCGCTCGACTCTGACATCCTCCAGCTGGTGTGGGTGCACATACGCCCCAAGGATGGCTGCTGTCTGGACGTCACCGGTCCGGTCTATGTAATTCTGCAGTAGCTGCATGCCGGATGCGGTCAGACCAGTGACGATGATGCCCTCCACGTCGCCCTGAGCTGCAGATGCCTCCGCTATTCGGCGCAGGTACGCAGAAAGCGCGTCGTCCTCGAGAAATTGCAGCGCGATCACGATGCGCTCACGAAGGGGGATGTACTCTTCTTCTAGGACGTCGACCCAGTCGCCGGCCGCGAGGTAAGTCAGCATCGCTCGAAAATACGGATCCTCTAGGCGCATGATCAAACGCTCGTACTGATGGCGCAGCTCCGGGGTTTTGTTCGACGCCGGTGTCAGAGCAGCGAGTGTGCCAGACATGATGTTGTGGGAGCTATCTACCGTTTCGAGTGAGCCAAGGCCAAGTACTCAGAGTATGTAGTACTACCTTTGCTTCGCATGAGAATGTCTATGGCTTTGTTGTGTTTGCCCAAGAATACAAGCCAACAAGCCGCTTGTGACTGTCTACCATCTTTATCCCACCTAAAAGCAGAGTTGAGTTCATGCAAGAGGGCGAAAGATAGGTCGTACTTGTTTATGACGGCAGAAATATCTTCGTTCTTCAAACTCCATCCACACAACTGGAGCGCAAACCGACGTTGTATCAGTTTCGCCGTCGGGATCGTAGGCTTCCAGTCAGCCGAATCTAAGGGGTCTGCATTCACTTGGTTATATGTGCTGAGAAGTACGAGAGCCGCTGCGAAATCGGAGGGCACTTCTACTCTTGGCTTTGCACGACGTGACTGAGTGCGGGATATTGACTGAACGCCCTCGACTATCAGAGGGTCTAGTAGGGGGCCCGGGACAACGCGTGGAGGACTAGAGGGAGCTACAGTCGGGATAGATGAAGGAAATCCATCCCAAATACCCCGTATGCCTTGATTGGCAAAATTGTACCCATTAAGGTGAACAGAAGAACCTTCTAGCCTTCGACGAGCATCTGGGAAAATGCGGTAAAATCAAAGTCTCTGAAGCACGATAGTGGACGTACTATCTATCCAAGACCACATTTCGACGAGCGCCCTGTCATTCCACTCTTCCTTCGTTTCCTTGAGGACCGCCACGTTATGGGACGGCTATAGGAAGGATAAGGCCGGTCGTCCAATCCAACGAGTGCACATAAAAACGTACGTATCCCAGCCCATAGCCCTTGATCACGCGTCGTCGCATGACCATCGATATGTCTTCGTCCACGAGAGATTGCACGCGATCGACAGCGCGATCGACAGCACGTCGCCAGGGACGTCCACTAGCGCTCCGGGCACGCGACAAAGACGTACTGTTCTCAGAAGGCTTCGAACCGCCAGCGGTGTTCCTCGAACCTGGTGCTGGGGATGGCGGTGCAAGAGACGCGAGACCCGGGGAGGACGGGAGCTCTGCGTTTCCTTTGAGATAAGGAGACGCAGGGACACTCCGGTGTGCCGGACTAGGGATATTACCCTTCAGAGATGGTAGAGGAGACGCCTTGACACGTGGTGAGGGCTTTGGGGAGGGTACGGCCGATGTGAGAGCTGGGAAACCGTCCTCGTCTCCACGGCCGAAGGTTGGCCGATGCGAGCTCGACAGTCGCGGAGTACGACCTCGAGAGACCTCAATGGGGAAAGTACCGATACCGGCGCCCTCGGATACAATGGGCACGACGGACCAAGGGTCGGGTACGATCTCGCCCGGCGATACGCTGTGGAATATACGATACGCAGAGCCGACTGCGACGGCCATGCTACCCCGTGCACACCACTGCACGTGTGTGGGCGTGTCGTGGGCGTTCGCGGTTTCCAGGTCGTCATCTTTAGTGATTGCCATGAGTGAAACAACCAAAGGATTTGGCCGAGTAGCGGGCATCAACGCAAAAGAACGGAGACTAGCATGGAACCGTCTAGCTGCTCAAAAGGTCCATGAACTGGCAACCTGTGAATACATTAAAATTACGTACACTTTCGTGTATCGGACAGGACGAGAGAATAAGATGCGTTAGGCGGTGATTGTGCAGAATGAGACGGCGTATCGTGCGTCCCTCCAGAAGCACCCCAAGGCAGCGCATTCGTCCAAGACATTGACATTTTTGGTGTTCGAGTCATGTCACTTACATGTAACGTGGGAGGCACGTCGAACGACTCTGTTTTGAGGACGTTCCAGAAGCGAACATATGATGCGTCCTGACCAAGAGTTGCCAGAAGGCCACGACGCACCGAAGAAAACTCCAAGTCCGAAACCCTGCGCACACCGCCATTCTGAGTACGCGTGCCGTCGGCGAGGGCATCCCGCTCAGAAAACGTCAATAATTGGACTGGTAGTTTTCGTACGTCCCAAAGTGTGACAACACCGTCGCCAGTTGCGGCAAGATGATGAGGCTCAAATGGGTCTGTCGACAGCGTGTAGATACGTCCTGGAGCATTGGCAACTGCTGGCGCAGAACTGCGGAGATCGAAGAGTCGAAGTAGTCGCTGCGATAAACCAGCAGCGAGTATATTATTGCTCTGTGGCAACCAGGCCAGTGAGTGAACAGACTCGTTTGGTGAGTGTGCCTGTAGGGTACGCAAGTCTGTGCGGGGACCAAGTTCTGTTCGAGGGAGAGGATTGTGTGAACGAGAAGGGGAGGGGAGCCCTGCCGGCGGTCGTGCGGGAGAAGGTGGGGGCGCAACGATGTGCGTTGGTGGCGATGCTAATGGTGACAAGGTGCGAGTTGGGGTGGAAGAATGAATGTCCCATATGTAAAGGCTGGGATCGTTGCGTAGCTTGTCGAGACCTACGGCAAGATACTGTGGGGTGACGGAACAGAACGCGAGGGACACACAGGGACGAGGTGCTCGAGGCGACAGTGGACTGTGGCCATTACGGTTCACTGCATGGTCACGAATGTGGTGAGTCGATTCGAGACGTAAGAGATCAACGCGACCATTATTGAATCCTACGGCAACGAGATCATCGATTGTTGGGTCCGGAGACCAAGCAAAGCACTGAATGTCAACATAAGCGTGCGTGCGGGAAAGGAGATACGGACAAACGTTACCTTCATCAACTGCAGATCCTGCTGGGACGCGACATGGCGTACCGAGGAGTCCTCGGGAGACCAATCATATAGAGTAAGTTGAGAACTGCCTCCGACCAGGAACTTGGGCCGTCTGAGAGGGCTCCAAATAATTCGCTTGTCTGCTTGTGAGGCCATTCCTATTCACCGGGTATGTCTGCCTCGCGACCACTGGCAATGCTCGGAGAAGACATATCCTTTCTCGGACCGGAGACGCGCTTACACCAAGTCACCGCCGCGACGGCCACGGCCCACTGGCAACAGCACCGCGACCATGAACAATCCCCATGCAGAACGCCAAGCGGTGCTCCTAGAACGTATCACCAAAAACGCCGTGAGCCTTATGCACCCTTTCAGAGAATGTCGTTCATGTGTATCTCAGGAAAAATGTACCGAACTCATCTTAGAACTGAACCATTGTGTTGAGGTTTGCTCGTATACTCGTTGATGCTGGTGTATGTTTCCAACGCATAGCCTCTCTGTAGGAAATCGTCCAAGCGAATGCCTACGTCAAGCTTGCAGCTCTCCTGGCGACGAAATACTCTAGGAATGCACAGTACAATCTGGAGGTAACTCCAGCTACAGGCGGTGAAGTTCATCAAACATCAGATGTTGCCGGAAGTCCATAGTTTATTCCCGACTGGTATGCATGGTGTAGTACAATACAATTGGAGCGTACACCCAGTTACAGTATCTAATTCATAAATCTTGTCGTAACAAAAAAGTGCGAACACCGTGTATCACGTCAAAAGCCAGCCATACGTCCACTAGGAGTGGCGACATTGGAACGTGCGACTACCGCAGCCCTATGGACGCGCTCATCGCGCATCCGGCTCTGTCCAGGCGCTCCGTTCAGTAAGCTGATGAGTTTGCGCCGCTCGGCAGCCTGGCTTGGGTCCTCGTACACCGCTTGCAAGCCCGAGCTCATACTATCGTCCGGCGCGACGCTCGAGTTCGGATTCCCGTTCTCGGGCTCGTCCCCAAAGGCAAAGGACGTAGTATACACATTCAGGGGAGGGAGAGGGATGTTTGAAACGCCGGCGTCGATCCCCATGCTGATACCGGTGTCGGCATCCCCAGTGTCTGGCTGAAACAGCGAATGCGGCTGTAAGAAGATCGGGGCATTAATAGACGCTATGAAGGGATGGAGTAGGGTAGTGTTGGACTAACCTTCGATCGTGGTCGTGCACGCTTTCCTCGTGGTGGCGGTTCCGCATGCTCACCGATCGACATTTCGCCAACGCTGCGCTTGCCAAGTAAGTTGGAAATGCTCTCATGCAGCGCCCGTGCAGCCGGGTCCGTCTGGTCTGATGGTAGCTTCAGCGGCGATGGAGTGTTGGACGATGGAACAGGTGGTGCTGCCTCATCGTCGTCTTCTGTGTCACTCCCTGGCGCGGGCACCGTTTCCGAGGAACGATTGGATGGGACGAGGCTCGTATGCGCAGAGAGCGAGAATGAGTGTGGTCGTGGGCTCGGAGGACTCGAAGCGGGGGGAAGTGTGGGTGAGGAACTCGGGACGACTTCATCGCGATCGGCGAGCAAACTTGGCCGACCGAAGGAAAATTCTTGGTTCGCAGGGTCTGGATCTGGTTGCGTAGTTTGCAATGGTGGCGTGTGTGCAGGTGGTACTTTCTTGGGTAAAGTTGTCATCTCCGCCTGGGCGAAGTCGGGCATCTTTGCGGCTTCGCAACAGGTTCAGTATCCCGAAGGCCATGAGAAGCGCAAAACATACGGGTTATTGTGTGCCTCGTGTCAGCAACCGGCAGACGCGAGTTCGACACGAGAAACATCTCAGAGGGGGGCACTGCACCAGTCCTTGCGATATGTGAGAGCCATTGCATGTCAACCACCGGCGTACCCCATGCCTGTGCTCTCGTATACTTTGCACCCGTTGCACCCGGACACAACAGATGGGTCGTTGAGCGACTGAATGCTGGCGCATGAGTTATCCCTATGCTTGGCAGTTCAAACACTATGCAAGATATAGGCAAAGGTGGTCATTACCTAGTGCCCGAGCGAGACGCTTGACCCATGTGTCCTCTGCGAGGTCAAGTCCTGATGGACTAATGACTACGCTGGGGAGATGAATCGTGTGTGAAAGTGGTGAGAAGGATGGGTGCTCATCCACGGAGCATATCCGCTCGCGTGAGAGGCAGCCTTCGAGCCAGCACTCAGTTCGATAACGCGGCTTGAGTATAGCGTCTGTCTCGTCAACATACAGCTTACTGCCGCTACATTGGTGTAAGTGTATTGAGTTCCACCAACAGCCGAGATGGAGGATCGTACCTGACTAGCCGCACGATTACAAAGTCTACGCTTTCCTCTTCGTCTTCGTTCTCAATCCATATCCCACCGCAACTCTCGATCGCAGAACGCACACTCGCCGAACGAGCTTCTGCACGTACACGGAAACGCATTCCCGCGAACATCTGTGACTTTGAGTCATCATGCACAGGCGCCACAGGTGCAGGTGACTGTATGTGGGGCAAGAAGAGCGAGTGGGCCTTCCGGAAAGGCTGGCGTGCTGTGGATGTAGAGGGGTCTTCCATCATTGATGTTGTACATGGCGCAAATGACTTGGACCGCGTGAACGTTGCCAGGGCGCTACGACCCTTGCGCGCAGTCGGTGGAGATGAGGGATTTAATGCACGCTGCTTTCCCTTGTCCTTTTTGGACCCCGATCGCGGAAGTGAAGGATCGAGAGTGGAGTTGGAGACTTCGGCAGGACTAGCTTTGACTAATGCTGAGCCAACCTTTGAGTACCCGCGCGGTGCAAGAAGGCTCTCCCATACACGCAACATCGCAGCGGGAACACGGCGTGCGACTGCAATTTCTTCCTCCTCTGGTGAATCGGTGTCCATCTGCGGTTGTTCTTGTGGTGGCTCAGGTTCTATAGGACAAGGCTGGTGCAACGACGGCAGCTGTCTTCGCTCAGGGCGAGGACATGTGACGAGGTAAGGCGTCTCTTCAAATCTCCCTGACAAAACGTTATATTGCAACAATACAGGTAGAGAAAACATGCACACCACCAAAGTTCAAGGAGTCCCAAAACCACTCCTCCCATACGAGCTTGATATCGGCTTCGCCCCGCTCGTTGAATTTACGGGCATATCGCATCTTGTCCGTTTCGTCATCTCCCGAACAGACGAGATGGGTCACGCGCACGGGTCGCTCGATATTTTTGACATATTTGCCACAATGTTGCGAGACGGTGCGGTTGATGGTAGTGCGCCGGTCAAGATCCTCGATCCCAGAGACACATAAAGTAATCCCAGAAAAAGTGGGAAGGCGGTGTTCCTCAACTTTCTGCAGCAGAGGTCAGGGAGGAGGAACGGACGCCAAGGGGAAGGGACGGACGGCAGCAAAGTCGAAATCATCCCCCCTTTGCCATATTTCAAAAGTGTCCTCAATCCACGATGCCCTCAATATCGGTATCTTGCGCTCTAATGCACACTGATATCATACTCATTAGTGCTAAGGAGTACTTTCACCGAAATGGCTTACCCAATATTTTGGCCCTCCATGCTCCTCCGCTATGAGATGCGTGACATAATCGGTAAAAGCTGCGGTTGTACCTGCGCCCATCTCCCCAGCTTTGGGAAATATGCTTGACTGCCAACAAGGAGTCAGTGAGATGAGAGTGAATGCGTGAGCGAACGTTTCGCGACGCACCCTGTCAACACCAGTCGTACAGATCATGTAACCACGAAATGGCCGCGGACATGTGTCAATGAAACTAATCTCGAGGTCTTCGGGTGGGTCTGATAGTCGCAACGAAGGTGGCGGCGTACGTTCCTCAGCGAGCGTCCCTGCCTCTTCACGTCTTGCAGGACGCAGCTTTACGCCGGGCACCTGCGAGGATATTGTAAGACATGATATAAAGACAAGAACGCGCGGGTTTTACACCTTTTTTGATCTGTTGACGCGACGAGGCATTGCGTAGCGCGTATTGAGAGGGACTCAGACCCAACAGCAAAGTCGGACGCGTTTGTTGAGTGATCAACGCGTTTGGGAGTAAGGTTAGGGTTCAAACCATTCTTCTCCCGCGTGGCGAAGGACACAGTGACCCATGTCTGACCTTTACCGTTCCGCGATGCACGCCCGCATCGCAAAACTACCACAACTCCCAGATGTACCTGGAGAGGACGACGGAGAAGAAGATGAAGAGGATTCAATCGGACCACTACCCTCGCTCACGGATTCTCCATCAACTCGACTGCCGCGTACCCCGAACCCCGAGTACGCGCCGATATCGGGGGCATCTTACTTCTCTGAGGCGGTGCAGGTCGATGTCCCTGCATCGAAGCTTGATGTTCGCGTGTACTACACTCCGCCACAGACGACAGATGGTAGCGCTGGGTCCGTCATGATCTGCCACCACGGCGCAGGCTTCGCGGGTCTCAGCTTCGCGCTCTTTGCTAAGGAAATAACGAGGCTGTCCAAGGGGGGACTTGGTGTTTTGTCTCTGGACGCGCGGAGGCATGGTGCGCATTCCCCCATCGTGGTCAACGCGGTCTCAGTTACTACCGCCAGGAAAGACACGCCCGACACAGGGGTCTTCCGATGAAGATTTGTCGCTCGATATCCTCGTGCAGGATCTATATAACCTTCTTTGTGTCGTCTTTCCCGACGCCTCGGCTGCACCTTCGCTCCTCGTACGCGCCGCGAGCTCGACTCTCGCCGGCACTGCTAACATGTAGCCAGCTTGTTGGCCACAGCATGGGCGGCGCTGTTGTCGTGAACGCAGTTCCTCGTCTCCTCGAGGCAAAATACCGTGTGTCTGGCGTTACAGTACTCGACGTCGTTGAAGGAACCGCGATCGATGCACTCCCTCACATGCCAAGTATTCTGAACTCCAGACCAGAAGGATTCGACAACGTCAGCGATGCGATAGAGTGGCAGTATGCCATTTTCTTTTACCGTCTCTACATCTTGTCTGGCTGAGAACAGTTCAGTATCACCGCTCACCAGATCCGTAACATTACTTCCGCGCGGGTTTCTGTACCTTCGCTTGTCACCCCAACCCCAGAGCCCCGACCGCGTGGAAAGCGCGCCTTCACGTGGTGTACACCACTGCGCACTACAGGACCGTACTGGGAAGGTGAGCTTCTTTCCCCTCCCTGGGCTCCCTGATCATGCTTAGCGCAATGTGCACATGAAGGCTGGTTTAAAGGGCTGTCAGCTGCGTTCCTCGCCGCACGCACTGCACGTCTCTTGGTTCTTGCTGGTACCGATCGCCTTGACAAGGAGCTCATGATTGGGCAAATGCAAGGCAAGTTCCAATTGGTCGTTGTACCGAACACGGGGCATATGCTTCACGAGGTAGGCGTTGCTTCACAAGTTCGAGGTGACCGATATGCTGAGCAGTGGTCGTATTTACAAAGGATGACCCATTGACACTCACGCAGACTTTGATGGAGTTTTGGCAAAGGAATGAACACGTTCTTGTAGGAATTAAGAAAGTAGGAGACTTGTAAGGCCGTGGAAGTTCAACAACGAATAACGATTCTCGTTCGCTTTCCTCGGTAACAATGCGATTGGGAGATCCTGGTCTAACTTCCTGAGCTTCTGTTCTATCGACGCTTGTTCGCCACTGAATACGTCTAGATTGATAAGACACCGCTTCGTTGACGTTGTTATGTCTTCACGATAGAGCGATAAGGATAAAACATTGTTGGCTTTGAGTCAACGGATATACAGTGTTCCAATTCCGACGTGCTGTGCTTACAAGAAACTGCGATAGGAACAACTCTCCTACCCGAACATCGCTGGCTGATGTTACGTACCAACTGTCACAACCCGTGGCGCTTGTGCTGATATCTATGAGACATACGGCGCGTTGTGGATTGCACAGGAAATTTGACTTGCTTCTTGTGGTGCAAGATAAACGCATTATAACACGTAACACGATTGCTCATCAGGATCCTCCATCACGGATAAGGCCACATTGCCCTTGCAGGATCTTCAATCTGCGCAAGAACTTTGCGAAACCATTGTAAAGGTAGGGAATCAGTGAGGGGATCACAGATCATAGGTCCCCGTCTGATAGTCAGTATTCTAAGTGTGCCGAATCGGAGCGGAGCTCGACACCATGCATATCTTTTACCGTTTACCGTTTTGATAATTGGACAGTACGTACGTGGACCATGGTACGTCCGTTGTCCGCTAGTCAAAGAGGACGTCGCTGTATCGGCGATGGGGCCCCGCAGCTGGGAATTCAAAGTCACGCAAAGTACCATACACGGGTCTTGGTTCAGTGTATTTATAAAGTTTGAGAATTCTAGATGGCCGCCACCGAAATTCTCAAGACATAGAAGCGGTACGTCGCGGATGCATTTGCGCGACAGCCGGAAACGACCGTGAGCATTGCTGGTGGCGGGGACTCGGACGTCCTTGGGACGTCTAGTCTTCAGAAGGACAAAAAAAGGGTATGATGTGCACCAGTTGTGGTCTTTTCGCGTGGTGAGGCGGAGGCGAATCGCGACACGGTCTAGGGCGTGGGGATTCCTCCCCGCGTGCTGCGCTTTTTGTTTTGGCTGCGCCGGCATAATTAACAACACAACACCACCCGCTCTCGGTCCAACGATACAACAATTGAATACCGTGGGCCGGTCATCTCACGGAATGAGAGAATGGCATCGCCCAGGTCAATCGCCAAGGCAATTCAGTCTCACTGCCCTTTCAGTGGCAGAAAGGATGAACCCATTGACAGTCGAGCGTGGTAGTAGATCTATTATACAGTCGCCGTATTTGGTATCTTGAAACTGCTGATGGTCCGCGGCGAATCATCATGTGAGGTCTTTAATAGGGGGTACGGACAGTATGTGCCAGCTGTACGCCCTCTATCCTGACATCATCCTCTCTAGGTTATAGCGAACATAGTAGGTGAGTACTGTGAGTGGTTGTTCCTATCATATGTTTCATTTTTTTTTTTACCACCAACACCCTTGCTGGTTCGTTGGTTACGGCGGCTGTGCCGGGCGTGAAGGGACCTGGCGAGAGACCGACTGCAGCGCTCTGTCCGGGCCGGACTCTTGGTCCTTGCCTCCCGGTCGCATTTGCGGCGTCGTCGCGCAGTTTGGCAATGCAACCGCGCGCCTATGCATCCCTTCCACTGACGCTAACGAGTCAGCCGTTCTAAATGTCTCGCTTCGCTGGTTCTTCGCACTCGGGACAGCAGCAGTAATTACAATTATTTTTTTCCCAACCAGGTTGGCGTGACTTTCAAGAGGCCTTCTCTTCCTCTGCACAGGAAGCAGGTGGCTATTTAACACCCTTCCAGTCTTGTCTCTGACTCTCCAAAAACATCCGTTTCAAGATCATGGAAGCCGCGGGCGTCCCGAAACGGGTATATCGTGATTCCGGCTCTGATGTTACATCGGTCTCCCAACGTGCGCCTCCCGTTCTTGCTCACCTGATACTGTCTAACTTGCGCCTGATGGTGGCATGGATCATTACAGCATCTAACCGTTGGACAGTTGCGCAAATTTTAACCCCCATTCTCGTTGCCTTCTTTCTTTGTCTGGCCTTCATCCTCTACTTCCTCTACCGGAGAGGCAGCCTTTCCCTTTTATCCATGCGAGGTGTTCGACGGGTTCGGAGACATCGTGAGTGGGAGGTGGACGGCGGAGGTAGCGACTCTCCCCACGCTCCGGACGCGGAAGCGACGCCTATGATAAGCCAACCCCATCACTGGAATTCGTTCTTTCCCCGCAATACGACGGATCGACAGCGTCTCAGCTCTCGCATCAGAGAGGGCATGGCGACGCCGTCCATTACGACCGCCATCCGTTCGATACGGAGATTGTTCGGCAGGGGTCCCGTTCCCGTCTCTCGTGTCCCAATGCCAGATACCTTCGACCTCGAGAGCTCTGACTCCGAAACGGACCCCTTCGACACCCTCCGGAGCAATGCGTCCAGAGCAAAGCTACGCCCATTCGCAAAACAGACCGCAGCATCGGGGTCGGATCGCGGAGAGTCCTCGTACACTTTCACTCACCATAGCGGCGAGACGAGGGAGTCGCAAGCACTTGACGCGGAGCTCGATGACAGCGATCAGACACTTGACCAAGGCGTCGTCAATGGCGTCGGAGGGGGAAACGGTGCCGACGATCATGACAATACCGGTGATTGTGTCATGTTGATCACTAGGAACGGGGAGGATTTTTCTTCCGGAAGCACTTCGATCTCCTTGCGGAGTCGTCCTGCCGAGGCCGACCAGAGCAGCATAGAGGTCGTTCCGCCCACTCCTACTGTGGTGAGCACATCCTACAACGCGATGATCTGCACATTTTGGTTGACCGTGACGACATCAGCCTTTCCGCGTGGGCGCTTACCACTCGAGAAGTGCGTCCACACCTCATCTTCACTCCCCCTCCGACTCTCCCCTACTACACTCGTTCTCCCCGTCAACCGGCGACCTGTCAAGCCCCCGAATACCTCCATCGCAGTCCCGATATCGTTCGCGCCCCACTGGCAAGGACGCCATTCGTGCTAACCACCACTTCACGGAGGCAGCACCGCCCACAAACCCCACGGCAGCCGATACGGCGCCCCCCCTCACATTATCCCTTCACGCATCGCCTAAGCAGCGTAGGCGTGGTGCCTACTCCCCTCCCCTCTCACCACATCTCCAAAATTACATGCCGTCGTTCCCAGGACGGTCGCCCCCAGGTTCCCCATACGCCCTGCCAAATTCGGTGCCTTCGAGCCCGATCAACGCATCGGACCTACGAAACTTAATTCCGCCCGCGGTGCGCGGGGCTGGCTACAATCCGTTCCAGCATGGAAGATCGGCAAGCGACCTTGGGTAGATGACGGACGCTCTCGTAACGAGGGCCTTCGGCGGGCACCTTGGCGCGTCGTATGACCCGTTTTAGTCTCATTGGACAATTTACGAACGGAAGGTATGACTACGATGGATCCTTGGCTATCTAACAACTGGCACTTGGCATCCCGGATTTTAGTCCACAGTCTGCATAAAATACCTACAGTCATACCCCCCCCCCCCCCCATTCCGCCTCTCTTACCCTGCTATCTTTATTCCTCTGCGACTTGGACGGTCTTACATGCCCTTCTGTGTATTTGTTTTTTGTGACATTTGTTTTCCATGTGTAAATTATTCGGGCTCTGTACATGTAGAGAAAAGTTTGGGTTTATGGTCATCAGAAAATTTCTACCTCGTTCACTGACTGCGCGCTAATAAGAGTGGTCCGTCCTAAGTAAGCATTGATCGACCAGCGATGGAATGAACAACTAATCAAAGGCAATTGTGCATCCCCACGGCCTTTCCCGAGCATCGTGGTGTGCAGACAGATGGCCACCAATCTAGACGTCGGGTTTTTGTTCGGCAAGATGCTTCATGTGACCAAAAAAGGCTTCCCCAGGGGCGGCAGGCTAGATAGAAAAACAAAAGGGAACACCACGTTTAGTCTGGGGCGAGCAAACAGGTACACTTGCAAGCTCGTTCTGGCACACTGGAACGTGTCTCCTGCATTAGCACTGGCGCTGATGGATGCACTGAAACAATACATTGCCCCCCAGACGCCTTCAACTCGGCCATCAAAGTGGATGGGTAAGAGGGGGTAGGGCCTCGATGAAGCCTCAATGGGCAGAGCATGGCCTGAGCAAAGGTTTGGGCAAGGTACCGGCGATCAGGACGATGGGGAGGTGATTGGCACACCGGTGCAATTGTAGAATGAATGGGCGCTTGGTGTGCGGGCATGGAGGGCACAAGGCTGGCGCAAATGGAGGTGGAGCGGCAAAAATTAGTCACTGCAATGTTCTGCTGCGCATTCACAGAAGAGTCAAGTGGAGATATTAGAAGGTGACTCGAAGTCAAGTGGTGGGCGTCTGCATCGGTGTGTTGTCTGTATGAAAGCAACTAGAGGACTGTGATACTAGGGCCATAGACGATCGCAGGAGAAGAGGTTGTGTGAAAGGTGGTCCAGGTGATGTGAAGCCCGTGAATTGAGTGAGCAGAGTGCCCAAGTTGCTCGCCCATGCGGCATCGTTGCGCCTCCCGCTGTGCCTCGTGTCCGTGTATGCTGTCTAGGCTCGCTCGGCGTTTGCAGGGCTTTGGTCACGTTGTCCCCGTGAAAAATTCTTCGAAAGAGCGCGCATCACTTCTCCTCCTCGTGTATTTTTACTATCCCCGTACTTTACTCCCTTCTCCTCCTCCCTTCTCTCCATCCCACCCTTCCCTACCATGTCTCCTCCTCCGCCTCCTCCTCCGCCACCGCCACCTCTTTGTCTGCCCTCCTTTACTCGCAAGGGTCGGAAGAAGAAGGCCGAGGAGTACTTTGATGAGAAATCTGCCTCCTCCCGTCCCCGCTCGGGGGGATCGCGTTCCTCCCTCCCGGCTTCCCTACGACAACAGAATCCTGGCTCCCCTCTCGCTCGCTCGGGCTCATACTCCCCTTCCCCTACCGCCACAATCACCGATGCTCAGTCTAGAACAGAAGTCACATCCCGAGCCGAGAAGCTCACCTTCTCGGAAGACACGGAATCCTATAACAACATTCCCAGAATGGCACCCAAGCTCGATCGTTCTCACTCTAAGCTCACTCGCGGCAACACCCTCCGGAACAAGCTCGGATATGGCTGGACCCTCGGTCTGGGTCGCAAGGATAAGGACAAGGAAGATCTATACACCGAGGTAGATCGTTCATCCTCCGCCACCACTATCCTTCCTGTCTATCCCCGGGATGCACTCCCCGCTTTCCGCCAAGATGCCCAGGGCCCAAGTCGCCACGCGTCCCAACGCTCGAAGAGCTCTCAGGATTCCAAACAAAGCAAGGACAGTAAGGCAAGCGGCCAAAGTAAAGCCAGCAAGACCAGCAATCTCTCCAGCGGGAGCAAACGGTCCAACAACTCTCAACGGCCCTCTCTCACAGGCAGTGGTTCCGTCAATACCCTCACCAGTTCAGCCATCGACCGCAAAGAAGGCTATGAGGACCCCATTCGCGAGTACCCCGATACATATCCTCGGCTAGCCAAGCTGCGTGAGCTCATGGCCAAGGATAATCTTGATTACTAGTTCGTTTTCTATGACTCACTCCGCTTTTCGATACTAACCTAATTTCAGTGTTGTGCCCTCCGAGGATGCCCACCACTCGGAGTACACCGCCGAGGCTGATAAGCGCAGAGAGTGGATTTCAAAGTACGCGATTCCGCGGTTTCAACTCCATATCGTGCTGTACAATACTTACTATTAATATCACAGCTTCACAGGCTCGGCTGGCGTAGCCATTATCTCAAAGACCGCCGCGTACCTCGTTGCCGACGCACGCTATTGGCTTCAAGCCGAGAAGGAGCTTGACGAGAACTGGGTGTTAATCCCCTCTGGCGCGCCTCTCGGCCCTCGGAATTGGATAGATTGGATTACCGTGAGTGTTCTCCCAGAATCCCCGCTGGGTCATTTGCTGACTTCATTTGCGCACTGGAAGGACCGAGTCAACGAATCCAAGGTCGGAATCGATGCGCGCATGATCTCTAACGAACATGCTCTACAACTCTACCCTCTCCTACAAGCCAAGAAATCCAAACTTTCGTACCCATCACAGAATCTGATCGACCTCATCTGGGAGGGTAAACCTCCGCGCTCAAAGAACAAGATATATGTTCAACCTATCGAGTACACTGGTGAGCTTCTAACCTGGCCCATTGCCCTTGCAACACTCAGCTAATCTACTTATTTAGGCAAGGATGCCTCGAAGAAGATCATTCAAGTTCGCGATTGGATCAAGAACCACCCTGTTTCCAGTACTAGTAATTCACCCTCCAAGGGTCCACCGCCACCATCACAGCAGCACGTTGGCACCCTGGAGAGCAACCTGGCTTGTATAGGTGCGTTCCGTCGCCCCCTCATGTTTTGTGGGGTATTCATGTGACTCGCTCAACAGCTTACGTGTTGAACCTTCGCGGCGACGATGTCCCGTACAACCCTGTCTTCGTCTCATATTTGTACATCGGCCACGATCGTGCCATCCTGTTTATTGAACAGGAGAAAGTCGAGCAGCCGGTGCGCGAGTATCTTCAGAATCTCAGGGTTGAGATTAGGGATTACAATGGTATATGGTCCTTTTTGCGTACCCGTGAATGGGGTGAGGGCAAGGTTCGTGTTCTCTCCCATTTGAATTTTCTTCATCACACCGATCGTGACGCCAACAGATCCTCATCTCGCCCCAAACGTCATACGCTATTTCTCTCATGTTGACGCACTACCGATACACTGTCGCACCTTCTATCATTGAGGAGATGAAGAGCGTCAAGAACGAAGTCGAGATTCAGGGACTCAAGCGTGCCTATGTACGCGACGGCGCATGTTACGTGCAGTTCCTCGCCTGGCTCGAGGAGAAGATGTCCAAGGGGTTCCAGATTTCCGAGTGGGAAGCTGCATGGCGACTCACGGAGTTCAGAAGCAAGACGAAGAACTATATGGGTCTTGCCTATGAGAACATTTCGGCAGCGGGGCCCAATGCAGCCCTCCCACATTATACCCCCCTCAAGAGCGATAACCTCTTCATAGACAAGGAAACACCATACCTGAACGACTCTGGAGGCCAGTATCGTGACGGCACATGTGATACCACTCGGACCATGCACTTTGGTCGCCCGACCCAGGAACAGAGCGAGGCGTATACACGAGTCTTGCAGGGTCACGTACGTGGATTTTTTTTTTTTCAAGGGACGGGCGGATACCCATACTTGTGCATGATGCAGATCGCTATCGACAGTGCTATTTTCCCAAAGGGCACAAATGGTGCGCAACTTGATGTCCTCGCGCGGAAGAACTTGTGGCAGGACGGTTTAAACTACTCCGTGAGTCCATACACGCGTTTTTACTTCTTATCTCGGTTGAGATTCTCATGATGCGATCGGATCACCAATAGCACGGGACGGGCCATGGCGTTGGGTCGTTCCTCAACGTTCACGAAGGTTTACACGGGTTCTCAAGCAGTGTCCCTCTGACCCGTGGCCACGTTCTCACGAACGAGCCCGGCTACTGTGAGTCCACACACACCCACCTCTTTCACCACTGATAACTGATGTTTTTCCCGCAAAACAGACAAGACGAACGAATTTGGTGTCCGCATTGAATCCGTCCTCGTCGTGCGTGACGTGCGCACGAAGCACATCGACCCGGAGCAGAGCTGGCTCGGCTTCGAGCGGCTGACATGCGTGCCGATCCAGACGCGCATGGTGCTCGAGAACATGCTCAGCAAAGAGGAGAAAGACTGGATACGCGACCATAATCGCGCGTGTCTCAACGCGCTCGAGAACCACCTCAAGGACGATAAACGTGCGCTCAAGTGGCTCCGTCGCGAGGCGGAGCGCGGTATCGGCATCGCGCCGGCTGGGCCGGGCGGTGTGTTCATCGACTGGGAATAATTAGACCTGCCGCCTTTTTTTTTTTTACTACAGTATGTCGGTGTCGACGCAGCAGGTGTTTTCTTCTTCTATGTTTCGTTTCGGCCCTGCTGCGTGCGCCGCCTTGGCAAATTCTTGGCAGATTCATATCATCCAGTCCAGGCCTGACATCTCTTATCTCGTTCGACGTTCACCTGACCATACCCCCGCGGATATCCCTCTTCCTCGTTCCCCTTTCACCCTGGGTCCTTACAGCGCTACCTTCTAATTTTGCTCGTCGACGGTTATATACATACTATACAAACCCCATTTCTACCTGACATAATTTTTTTTGGCTTAATTTATAGAGAACACTCGTTTGCAGGGCAGCCTGGGCTCCCCTCAAGCGACCGAGCCGTAGACGATCTCAGCTCGTTTCCCCCCTCCCCTTCACCCCTCATCTTCTTGTTCTTGATACGAACCCGGCCATGCCCTGGATGTGAGTTTTGTTTTGTTTCTTTTAAGACGTTCTTATTATTACTTTCCGTGCTTTCGCACGATTCTCGTTAGCTCCCTCTTTTTTTATCTTCTTTGTTCTCTTTAAAGTATTGCTTGGAGACGTGGATCGCGATATACGACCAGCGTCGCAGCCACAGGGCTGTTACGCACGATCTGTACGCATTTGTGTCATAGTTGTAACTTTTCCATGATGTATATACCTCTTAGAGTATATATGCCAATGCAAAGAGCGTTGTGCCTTGGGATCAGTACAGTGTGCAGTGCAGTGCATGTGCCATGAAAACAAAGATGTGTGCAGAGAAGTACAGGAAGCAGTGTTGCAAGGTACATGGTGAAAAGATTCCACTGAGGTCCAGACGGCGATCATCGCCGGTTGGTTTTGCCTGACTTCCGCTTCCCAGAGAAAAGATGTTTCGGCTGGAATAGCAAGGAAAATAATTTTAGCGCATGGGAGAGGATGGAGAGAGCAAGGCAAAGAGGAGCATGGAAACATTAAACACACACCATTTTGACTCTGATAGCGCGGTCGCTCTCGCCAGCTTTTGCGAGCATATTGCGCTGGCGTTGGCTGACATTTCGCATCCGTATGGCCTTGGAAGCTTGCTAAGGGGAACAAAGAGCGATATCAGTATTTTGCAGCGGATAAGAGTCCCCCCGAACGTACCGCCTCGTCTCGCATACCCGCGAGCTGCCGGTTTGACTGCGGTGCGCGTTTTCTCGCGAAGGCCGCGCCAGAGTTGGCTTTACCACGCTTACGCGGCGTGTCGTCCTCGTCTTCCCATTCACCGTCGTCGACGTCCATCACTGCGTCCGCACCTTCACCACCATCCTGCTCTAATGCCGCTCCGTCGTCGTCGTCGTCGTCGTCGCCGTCAACGTCAACGTCCATGCCATCGCCGTCTTCATCGCGCCTACGCTTCCGCGACGACGCACCGCGCATTTTAGCGATCATGGTCGCGCGTTCTTGTACGCGGCTAGGGTCGAGTCCGGCGTTGGTCAGGTCGGTAGTGAGATCTGTGATAGTGCGGAGGCCCGCTGTGCGCGGGAGGCGCGCCTTGTTCTTCATCTTCTTTTTGCTTTGCGCTTCTAGTCGGTGCTCGAGTGCTACTTTAGCTGCAGCTGCTTCACGCTCGTCTTCCGAATCAAACTGTCAACGCATTTTTTTTCAATGCGAAATACGGTGGTTGGAAGGAGGGAGATCTCTCACAGTGTCTCCACGATCGTCGTAGAATCCCTCGGCCTCGAGCGTCTCTTCTTCGCGCTCGAGTGCTTCGAGTTTCTCTGCGATGTCGGGGTCGATGAAGTCGGCGACGTTCTTGCCGTCCATGATCTCTGGGATGATGTCGTTCTTCCACTCGTCGTTCGCGAGGATGTAATCCTCTGCACCACCGCAGATTGGTCAGCTGGCGAGAGTACGGAGGACACCCTTAAACGCACTTTTGAGGTTGATGTTGTATACCCCTGCACCGCCGTCCTGCAGCTCGATGTCCCTCTCGAGCCTTCGCCGCTCAGGGTCGTTTTTGTCGTACTTTTTGCGTAACTTGACCGCTTCGGGAATGAATGGTTCGCGGACGACATCGTCACGAGGTTTTGGTTGGGCGACGTGAATGCGGTTGATGATGCTGTTGATTTTGCTGCCCTTGATTTTTGCGTCGACACGCTGGGCGAGGAGCGCGTCGCAAGCTTTGTTTTTGAGATCCATCACGCCTTCCTCGGAGTGACACGACACTTGCACACATTGCACATCGTCTGCGTCAATGATTTCTTGCACAATTGCACGGGTGTCTGGCGGTATGTCCTCAAGCCGAGTAACGTCAATCTTGTTAATAACAAGTAGGGTAGGTTTTCCCGAAAATAAGGGCTTGATGGAGTGGAATAGTTTACACTAGAGGCCAATGTCATCGAATAGTCTACGTGAGGGAGCCAAAGCGTACCTGAGCCTCTATAGTGTACCCGCATTGCTCACTGAGATCCATAAAATACAGCACGCAGCTCTTCAAATGCGCTAATGCCGTGATGCTCTGCATCTCGATCGTGTTCATCTCCTCTAGCGGATGATCAAGAATTCCAGGCGTGTCGATGACCTGCCATCGAAGGTACTTGTAGTCTAAGTGTCCCACAAACAGAGATTTGGTGGTGAATGCGTATGGCTGGACGTCGACGTCCGCACGCGTGACTTTGTTAATAAACGACGATTTTCCGACATTCGGGTAGCCGCAGATGAGGAGTGTGCGGGTGTTCGGATCTATGGCGGGCAAACGCGATATGTGCTGCCGGACTTGCTCTAGGTACGCCAAAGGATCTTTTTGGCGGCGCATAATCGTCGCCATACTACGACCAGGTTAGGCTATCTCGAACGGAGGGAAAGGCTGTAGAGCGTACCGGCCAAGCGCGGCTTTTTTGAGTTGTTTACAGCGGTACAGGCTGTCTCCGAACTTGAGTAGCCGGACATAGTCTTTTGCTACATGGTCAATGAGATGTCGTGCAGTTCGTAATTGACCGAGGGCAAGCTTGTAGTGATTCTTATCATACAAGACGTTCATTAGAGAGGACAGGAACGGATGCAAATCCTGTACGCATTTGAGAGGTAAGCCGAGGGTTGGGCACAAGTAAGGCGACGACGTACATCGAGCATCGGAAATTCAGAGAGGATTGCACCAAGTTTTTCATCGAAAGTGTCTTGCGTAAACTTGACCTTGCGCATATAAAAGTTACGGATGCGACTAATCTTGAAGTTTTTGTGGATGACCTATCGGTGAGGGCTAAGATAATGCTCATTCGACGCAGACGGCTGGCGACACACAGTGGGTGTCTTGCGCTGTGTCTTGGACAGCACAATGTCCAAGAAATCTGCCGCAGTGGGCACTGGCGCGATGGCCTTCAAACCGCTCGTCGACATCTTGAGTATGCAGCCGATGAAAACGAAAAAATCTGTGTTATCGTCAGAAATTGAAATTCGATTGGATTCCCACGGTCGGTACATAGGAGACACATTTACAAAAGATGCGTAAAAATCCAAAGCAACAGAAGGTGGAATGAGTATAGATCTCATACATGTGTGAAGCCCCCTCTATTCTGACACCACCCCAAATCCCTCATGTAAATACGAATTGCAGTGATTAGTGAAACAAAAAATGGTCCTTTGCTCGGTAGGGGAGCGGATGCCATTGGCCGTGTGTTCGTAAAACTAAGTCAGCCCTGACTGAATCATATATGACTTGATGACAGCTTCGTTAACTGCAAAGTCAAGTATTTCATCAGAGCAACTACCGACTGAGGAACTGAGACATACGATCGACGATGATGTTCTGTGTAGCTCGGATATCCTGGAAGTAAAATTGTCACAAAGGTTGCCTAGGTTCGGCTCAGAAACTCACGAGCATGGACGTGAAATGCTAGGAGGGGGGTTAATATAACAAAAAGAACATAGAGGCTAAAACATACAATATATAACTCTTGCTTTTGCACACCCCTGCGTTTGTGTACTTGTGCAAAGTGCGCGCGGAAATACTCTGCCACGTCCTCATACCTATTTTCACGCTCGCCGTATGAAGTTATGCTGCGGAGATGCAGTATGAGTAATTCAAACAGACAAGTGAAACTACGGTCTTAGCGCACTATTTTTTGACCATGACGCCCGATTGAAGTTTTTTTTTCAAGAGATCAATCTAGTTGCCACGGCTAAGTTACCCCGCGCCGCTTGGATTCAAGGAACACCGACCTTGTTCAGCATTAGAACCATGCTCGCCTTCCTCAACAATTTATTCGAGCAGACGGAAGTGAAAAGTTGTAGAGAGTCGTCGATGCGATTTGTGCGCGGATCCTCTTCTAGGTACTATTCAGAGGGTTTGCGTTAACTCTGCTGAATACCCGGAGATTCCGCGCATAAAAGGAAGCAGCTAAGTACTGCGCTCACCTGATCAAAGGCGGAAATAGGAGCCAAGAAGATAATTGCAGCGGCTGCATGAAAGTGGGCGTCAGTTTCTCGACCTCGAACGTTGGATCTGGATCATGATAAGGGTTTGAGGATAAGGGTTTGCATCAGCCCCACTCCCCGGTCCTTGTTGCTTCTCGCAACTAATAGAATGGGGAATGTGCGGTGGGAAAAGAAGCAGGACAGTTGCAGTGTGAAAAAGAAGGTAGTACTTACCATCGTCAAAGTAAGGCACCCATGCGTGTCGCTGTATGAATGAGGCGTTAGATGGTTGAGCGTCAAGGTAGCGCCTGGGTCTGAGTCCTCACCTGGCCTCTCTATTATCACAAGGCCATGCGACACGTTAATAATGATGGAACGGATTAGGAATGTTGGAAACTCACGGCTCCACCAACATCGTACAGTATCCAGGAATAGTGGGTTCCAGCATAATTAATGTCGAAGGCGTGCTCTGTGACACCCAGTGTCTGCAAACGCACATGCAGGATATCATCTAGGATCGGAGTCAGAAAACAATGGAGAAGTAAGTGCGATCTACGATATCACCTGTCGTGGGCAGATAGTCTGGTTCTGCTATTCGGTGAATTTCGTCCAGGAAGCTGGGCATCGATATGAACTAAGGTGCACGCGGAACAAACGAATGTACACACAATGCTGCCGACTCTTCCAAACGTAACCGCCGCATTCGAAGGAGCGTCTTCACAGCAAGGTGCTGCCACAACTCGTCCACATCGTATTGCAGCTCTGAGAGCAGGCGAGCGGCCATACTGGCTACGATGTCTGGGCTAGACGAAGAGCCGCCATATAGATTCGCGACTGGCCAAGATCGCGTTGAGGTCACAACAGACTGCCAGCCAGCGCGAACAAACACGCCGGAGCGTCCACCTGAGACCGTGACACCACCACTAAGTTCAGACGCTAGGCTGTCTTCGATGGATACTAATGGCAGGAGCTTGTGACGGATGCCGGAAATTTGAGATGGCCAATTTGAATCAATATAAGCCTCATCCTCCTGATCAGCATTGGTAGTAAAGTCCCAGTCGAGTTCATCCAAGATGGTCCGGACGGCTTTGATGGTATTGAAATAAACGATTGGACGCCATGACGGACGCTCGCGGTCTAAGGTCTGAGAGGCATGGTATAATTGAAATTGCTTCTGTAGCGTGGACTTCCCAGACTCCGCCTGTCCTAAGAGCATGACTGGAACGTATGTCGGTGAGGATGGCTGCCGCAAGAGGGGGAAAGGGCAACAGACCCTTCACTTCCTTCCTCTGTTTCTGCCTTTTCTTGATCTGTTCCCTTTCGCGCTGCGAGACAGTTGAGATGTGGTGAACATGAGAAAGTCGATGAGACACACTCTGAGGTCGTCGTCAATGGCCTTGCTGACACGACGAGCGTGTTCATCTTCAACTACGCCAGGCATGGGGAGCAGCGATATGGGGGGGAAGGATCAAGTGAGGGTGAGAGGATGTGACGAGTGGAGGGGATATATCATAAAGCCAGGAAATCGTTGGCGATCATATTACTTTCCCAAGGCCCAAACCCAAGACCATGCAATCGTTCCTTTTCGGGAGTCCGAGGGTGCGGCTCGGAACTCTCACGTTGATATCTCTGCTGCACCGCTCGTCCCACATCCGTACATTCAAGACGCCGCCGACGTGCCTGTCTCCCCGGCCCGGCATCACGCGGCCAACCTGCAGAGCTTTCAGCCGCACAGGCATCTTTATCGCCGAGCCATCGGGTAAAGACGAGTGCGTATACCCGGATATGTACAAATGAACGCGCCTGAAAACATTCGCGAAACCGTCTCGCCAACAGGGGATAGAACGCATCCAGAGCTCGTATCTCTTTTGTCGCAGCACCCGGAGTACCTGTGCAGGGGATGTTACACTGGTTACGGGCGTTTATGGCTAGCGAAGGGGTAAATCTTTCGTAGCAGACCACTTGCCGCAGTCGGCCTAATTTGTACGTTTCTGACATAATCATTTGGGCTTGGCGCGAGAGCACGTGATTGTATAATTCGGTCGAGCCTTTGTCGTCGCTGGCCCTGCTTTCCTCGGACTACGAGCCTTTGCCCAACCACGGCAGAAAACATGAGCAGACCTCAGGTGCTACAACAAAAGTCTTCTGTCGCCTCCAGAACTGCTTTCGATATTCTCTCCGTTGATTCGGCAGAGGAGTCGGAGGAAGAACAGGTCTCGGAGTCAGAAGCCGTGGTTTCTTCAGTCGTGTGTGTAGAGCTACTATCTCGACTGTCCTTCCGAGAGCTCACTACACGCTTAGAGATGCGCCCTCAAAGCCTTCTAAGACTGCCCTCAGAAAAGCCGCGAAAGCCGCCCGTCAAGAAAAGAAAGAACAACAGCGGAGTCGTGTGCTCCCACCGTCAGGAGATGACACGTCCAAGCCTGGACCGTCACCCCCAGCGCCAACTGTGCCTCTTGTCCCTACTCCAGCGCCTGAGGCTATTAGGATAGTCGCCGCTTCTGATCAACCCTCAGGACGACCCCCTATCGATTCCCCAAAGCCTTCACCTCCTTTGACGAACACTATCTCCGCCCCAAAAGAAATGCCTCAGTCAGCGCTCAATGGGCAGCGCGTCGGACCCAAGGGGGGCTCACTGCGCTCCAGTCAAGAGTCGTCAGTGTCCTCGTCTACTCCCCAGCCCGGGCGATCCACAACGAAGGACCAGCCATTGCCACCGGTTCAAACTTCGAGGGCTTCATTGAAACCGGTGCCTCAACCTTCTCAACCCATTTCAAGACCGTCAAACACCGAAAAGAAGCCTACTCATAGTTCTCCAAAGCCAGTAGCAGATCCGGAGGCAGATAAGGCTGCTAAGAAGGGCCACAATGTGTTGGTCCGCACTTTGTGGACTTTCATCATGATCGGCGGGTTCATGGGTCAGTTCGACAATTAACGGAGAGATCGTCCAGCTAAAATAATGTGACTAGGATGTCTACTCATGGGCCACATTTGCATGATCATTCTTGTTTTCATCTGCCAGACCATTGTATATCGTGAAGTAACCCGACTGTTTACGTTGATGGACTCGAAGCCCGTTGAAGATAGGCGTAAAGATCCTTGGAGCAAGACCTTGAATTGGTACTTCTTTGCTGTGGCAAATTACTTTTTGTATGGCGAGAGTATCATCTATTACTTCAAGGTGTCTATCACATTTCGCTGTCGGTTACCCAGTCCCCTCATAACTTTCAACGACAGCATGTTGTTTTTGCAGACGCCAATTTCCTTCCTTTCGCTTCGAATCATCGGATCATCAGTTTTACCCTTTACACGATCGGTTTCGTGGGGTTCGTCATGTCGCTAAAGAAAGGCTACCTCAAGCAGCAATTCGGCCTATTCTGCTGGGTGCACATGACACTCTTGCTCATTGTCGTCTCCAGGTACGCACCAAGAAGTGCGATCGTCGGATAGCCTTCTGATGCGTTGTTCCAGCCACTTCATCATGAATAATATTCTCGAAGGTCTGATCTGGTTCTGGGTCCCCGCATCACTCGTCGTCTGCAATGATGTATTCGCGTACATCTGTGGCATTACCATGGGCCGTACACCTCTTATCAAACTCTCTCCGAAGAAAACTGTCGAAGGCTTCGTTGGCGCGTTTTTGTGTACACTCGTCTTTGCAGTCGTGTGGGGCACCTTCTTCAGTAAATTCAATTACATGATTTGCCCCGTGCATGATCTCGGTGTCAATGCATGGAGTGAGATGAAATGCACGCCAAACCCGGTCTTCGTCTGGCGCGAGTGGGTCATCTGGCCACCTGCCGCCAAGTTCTTCTCAACAATCGTACGTCTCACCCTCTATTACTTCATCCTTCGGAGCTTCCTCTTACGACGTGCGTGACCAGCTCCCAGGAGAGATCCACACGATCTCGTATGCTCCGTATCAACTCCATCTCTTGTTCATGGCATGTTTCGCTTCGTTGGTCGCTCCGTTCGGTGGCTTCTTTGCTTCTGGTTTCAAGCGTGCCTTCGACATCAAAGACTTCGGTGATAGTATTCCAGGACACGGCGGCATGACCGATCGAATGGATTGCCAGTAAGTGGATCTCAACTCCTCGCAGGTTGATGACCGTATTCTGACAACGTGCTGGCAGATTTCTGATGGGTGTGTTTGTCTACGTCTACTACACAAGCTTTATCCGCGAAAACCACGTCACTGTTGGCTCGGTGCTTCAAACGATCGTCAGTGGGCTCACGATCGAGGAGCAGCTGGAGCTCATCGACGATCTCAAGCACTATCTCCGCGGCCAAGGCATCACCATCTAATATGACCCGAGCCGAAAACTCACTGGCAGATCCGACATCGTCGCTATCTGTCATCGTTCGTATTGCTTTCGCAAATGTTTTCCATAGTTTATATTCATAAGCACATCTCAGCCCCTCCTTTGCATGCGTCCCTTTTCTCATCCTCGTGCAATGCCATTTCTGCTCCATAATCACGCTTGACGTGAGCTTAAGTTTTCATTTGACAGGCGCATGGATGATGTACAGTATGACCACATGATCATAGGCCATAGCAGAAAAGGGAGTCCGTGGAACAAGAAATTAAATTTTGATTTATGACCGGGGTTTCTCCTACGAGCCGATGAGTGTTCAGTAGACGAAACTCGAATGTATCGGGGAAGCGGACCTTTTTCTCTTTCCAGAGGGCAAGTAGACCCACACCAGATACCTTCACCACCTTGAATCGGACACCAGGAATGTCACCCTTCGCCTTACCACTGCGACCGAAACCGGAGATAAGGACTTCGTCGTTCTCGTCGACAAAGTTCAGGCAACCATCATTCTGAAGTGTCTGAGCATATCGACGTATGACAGCCGGGGAGAGCGGACGTACGGGAACGAAAGCAGTGACCTTCTTTCCGTTTTTGATGAGCTGTACACGCACACACTTGCGGATGGCAGAATTGGGCTGCTTCGCCTCGACGCCAACCTTCTCGAGGACGATGCCTTTTGCGTGTGAAGAGCCTCCTGTAGGCGATGTCTTGTAGAAGTTACCGAGAGCGCGCTTTTTGTAAGTTTTATCCGCCTAGAGAAACGGTCAAGTCAATATCTCTCTCTGCGCGAACGTGGGGCCATTGAGAACGCACCCAGCGATTTTCCCGACGGCTGTTTCTGAGCTTACGTCCTGCGTGTAATCCGCGAGGTTTGTTGGCTACGATGAAGGCATTAACTCTGTCGGTGACGAGAAAAGCATTTGAAACCACGTACAGCCCATTCTTGCAGATGACCGATGGTTAGCGTGAATACCAGATAGAGGAGAAGGACATTGTGGCTGATAACTTTACAGTTCTTTCTCACGGTCTGTTTATGGTCATTATTAGATTCCCTGCCGCGCCCTGCCGCGCACCGATTCTATGCTGCGCCCACCGCCGGCTTGGCGTTAGTTTCGCCCTTGAGTTCCTTGATTCGTCCTTTGACATTGATCCACGTTGGTCCTTCACAACATGACTATGACCATTATAGGAGCCTCGGCCTGTCTCGGGCAGCCTGGTCGGGTCTCGAGAGACCTTGTGACAATACTTTCTTCCCATGGCTGTCTAACACACATGGACTGGCGCTTTTATCTGTAAAGTTTCTTTGTGCTTTGCCGCCCTAGCTTGACGAATACATCGATTCAAGGTTGCTTAGGGTCCTGCCTAATGCGAATAACGCTTACCGTAAGTTCGGTGATCCGAAATGTCTGTGCGTCGTCGTTATGTCAGACGGCTTGACGGAGCTTGCAGGGTGTACTAGGCCTGAGTTGGTGGAACCACTCCGTGAAAACGTGAACCCAAAGACTTCTTCGGAGTAGGCCTGCGCACCTGTCTCATTTGTGGACTTCGAGAGCACCTGTACTAGGATACCGTACGGGCTGACCCGTTAGGCTTCAACCTATCAGACCCGTCGTTCAACGAGGTGCAGTCGCCGAGAGTTGTTGTTGCAAGGATGTCCGAGTCGTCATAGAGAAGGTATGTGGAAATAGAGTAAGTGACTTCGGCTTTGCCTCAGCCTCGCGAACGATCCACTTGCATGGGTTAGCCGGGGTCGATAGCTTTTGTTTGCAGTCCTACTTATCTAGTATGGGCGTGAGGCGGATGCTGTGCCGCCAGGCTTCACATGCGTGGGTCAACGGTAGTCTTGCCCGCATGTATCCCCCTCAGGCTTGAACTCCACCTGCGTACCTCGTAAACCTCTGCCATCAGCGTTTCTCACACAGACTCAGCACCCAAGATTAAGCCGCCAAATTTCTTATATCCTGGGATCGAATCGAATCAACGGTGGAACCGACATGGGCGACCGAGATCGGTAGGCGTCCACAACTATCATTCGAGCAGTACGCTGACCTCTAGCACTAGCATGTACAGTTATATTTACTTGAAAGGTATATATGGCCTACTACCATTATTTCTAAGTAGACCCCATATAGTTTCATAGAAATATCTGTCGATTTTATCAGGAGACGTCCGTCCGTCCTCGAGCTCGTCTTCAAGGATGAAGCTGGTGTCAAACACAAGTCCAACAAGTTCAAGAAAGGCGACCTTATTCATTGGAACCTCGACATGTTCGTCCACTTTGCGGTATCATCATTCTCATAACCTGATTGATTCACAGTTACGTTAGAGCCCACACTTGTGCTACATTGACAATCCAGCGAGCCCTTTTCAAAATACCCGTGGCTCAGATTGAGTTCGAGTTCAATCTAAATGAGTTTGGAGACTGCAGAATTGTTGGACTGGAAGGTTGAAGTATTTATTTCCAGTAAAAGGCCCTTCACGCTGACTGTCTTCACAGATAGCAACCATCACGTTACCGTGAGCGTCTTGTGCGAGAGATTACAATCTATGAGTCGTTGATTGTGCTCCGATGCCAGAAAGCCATTGAATCCCTCCTGTAGTTGGCGGATGTCACTCCTGGTCTTAGCTCTCAGGCCCGGACTGACCTCGCGTCAAGGGGTCTCAGATCCTTGAAACTCCCCCAGCTGGCAGGTGAGGCGACTGAAGTCTGACATTCAGTAAACGTAGTTCACTCACAGTACACCTAGCTCTGCCGGCGCCGCCTCCAACATCCAAAGGAGGATACCCTGCCATCCATTGGCTCAACGATGATATACTCCTCGGTATATTCAACTGCTATCGACTGGATGAAAAGTATGATTGGAATATCCGACTTGGATGGCGCAAGCTCTCTCACGCTTGTCAAAGATGGCGTCACCTCATCTACGATTGCGCATTCCACCTGGGTATACACATTAAATGCACCAACGGCGCCCCTATAGTGAACAAGCTAGATTGTTTACCGCCACTGCCATTGTTCGTCGATTATAGGCATACAAGGGGCGATGTTACCATACTAACGAGCAAGACGAATTGGGAATATACCATGCAGTTCGCTTGCATGATCGTGCACGCCATATTGACCTCGATCTCCCACCTTCCATTTTGCATAAAGTCCTTGTGCGTATGGATAAACACTTTCCGATACTGGAACACCTTTCTCTCTCATTCGCTGCTGAAGCCAGTAATACTTTCGCACTCCCTGAGGCCTTTCTGGCCCCAAATCTACGCTATCTCGCGTTTCCTAGCGTCAGTCCCCCCGAACTATCACAGTTTCTGACCACCACCGTCTCCCTTGTCACACTCAAGCTCAGCAATATCCAAACTTCTAGTTATTTTCGGCCGAGTCTATTAGTGGCACGTCTTCGGTCCCTCCCTCAACTTAAGGAACTGCTCATTGAATTTTCTGTCCCCATATCCCATTCCGGCACTGAGAAGGAACTTCTAGGTGAAAAAGGAACTCCCGTGACACTCCCAAGCTTGAAAAAACTCCGGTTCGATGGTGTTGGCACTTTTCTGGGATCCCTCGTCGCTCAAATTAGGGTCCCTCTTCTGGAGCAGCTCCACATCACGCTATTTAACCAAATTGCCTTCGCACTACCACACCTGTACCACCTCATCAATATCACAGAAGTGTTCAAGCTCCCCACAGCGATAGCTGACTTTGATTACGATGAGGTCATCGTAACCACGTCCTATACCACAGTGCGATGGCCTGAAGGACCTTTCCGCCTCCGTGTGAAGTGCAGGCAGCTGGGCTGGCAAATCGACTGCGCAGCCCAGATCTGCAACGCACTTATCCCCGCGCTATCTAGTGTAGAGCGACTCACGCTCTGCTGTAGATGCTGGGGGATTGCGACCGAATTGCAGAACGGCACGATTGACGGCACAACGTGGCATGATCTTATCAGACCATTCATCCAGGTGAAGGTGCTTGTTGTCAATAGCGAGTTATCGGAGGACCTTTCTCGTGCGCTGCAGGTGAATGAAGTAGGGTCGGACCCGGGGTTTCTACCCAATCTACGGGAGATCATTGCGGCACATAATGTTTTTACCTCGTTTATTTATGCTCGTCGAGTCGTAGGTCGCCCTGTCAAGCTTTCGTTGTGGGAGCAGACTAGTTTTTAATTACCATACGAGCGAGTAGAGGGCGAGAAAGAAAAAAAAACAGGAAAAAGACACGCCGCTTAGAAAATCGTCCCGGGGTCGTCAGGTTCAGCCAGCCAAGGATCAGGCGCAATAACGTCCTTAACACCACCACTCTGAGTCTGGCCCACATCACGCCCACGCGCAGTGCTCATCTGCGGTACAAGCCGGGGCCCATCCTCCTGCGCGCGCCGTCCGTCACGCTCAACGGGAACAGTACATGTGCGCGCGGCTCCTTGCGTTTCTGGCTCTTGGTGCCGCTAGACGCCAAAGTCTTCGCGATGGTCGGCGATGGCAGTGGTGGGAACGCGGGCTACGCAGGCTTGAGTGGCGTAGCCAGTATCAGGCTATCAGCGATGGGTCGACCCACTCATCGTCGTCGAGGTTTGCAGAGCCTGACGAGATCGTGCGCTAAAAGTCGACTTCAGTTGCTTTTCGTGGGATAGTGCCGCCGCCCGCCATGGTAGGGCCCGCACTGGGCGTCACGGGCCCGACGGGCCCGTCTTCGGTGTCGACCCCGCTCTGCCTGCTCTCTGAGGCTACGCGTAAGGAGAGTCGGTCACCGATGACGACGCGTTTTCCTGCGTCTAAAAAGTCGTCAGGACGGGCATGTTGTCCTTCCCAGGATCGGACACTGATCCGAGACTGTCGTCAGCGTCCGACCATGCGACCGAACACGCCTCAAAGGAACAGCGCAAGCTGAATGAAGGTAAATTATTTCTGAACGGAACGAAGACTCAGTCACCTACTAATCCTGGCCCAAAATCCGAACTTTTTGGTTTCCCGATCCCCGAAAATGATGTCTTCGATGTCTTGACTCTTCAGTGTTTGGATTTTGCTCCTGTCGGTCGCTTGGTCGGTCGGTTAGAAGTATCCATGCAGTGATGCGTAGGTGAATAACCCACCTCTTTGTACTTGGCAATTGCACTCTCAGCCTGTTCTTTTTCAATTTCAGTAAAAGGACCCTCTCGACAGGGTATACCTGAGAGTATGTGTAAGGCACGTAAAATGATCCTGAAGTCGAAATACGCCAACTCACCATTGCGCATCATCTCCTCGGCCGACCGTCACTTTGTCGTGAGGATCTCTGCATTTTCCTCTGAGATGTCAGCCATCCCAGAAGCTACCTTGCGTTGCCAAGCAAGGTCTCCGTCGAAATTACCTAACAAGACGCCATTCACGAACATGTCGGGGACCTTGAACCAAAGCGTTCCCACACAAAGCCGCGTGAGCCCGGCCAGTGCGCATCCAGATTAACAACCCAGGCAACCAGAGATTGAATAAAAAACAACCAAACACCCCGAAAACTGAGAAACGGATACCCAGTGAGAACACCGCAGATACTCCCGAAAACGGGAACCATTGCTCGGCACCCATACATGTTGGTGACTGGTGACTTCATGTGCGTATGCAAGTGGGTGACAAACGGGACAAAGAATCACCGGATGCCCTACAAAGGCTATTTCAGTTGATGAATTATCTCATGTCTAACCATCGGCCAGTCAGTCGTGCATCATACTTGGTACCGCTTCCATTGCCGTCATGCGCAAGTGGATCGGCGATAGCATGTCTTGGCGGTGATATAGTAGGGCTGTAGAGCTGGCGAATAAATTATGCCAATCACTACTTTGGCTATGACGATATATTCCAGCCTCAAGGAACGAACGAAGACCTCTCGCTGGAAAAAAGAAAATTAGGCTAACAACATAATAGAATGTTCATGTCCGTATGTTAGTCAATCCTGATCGACCCATACAACTTCCGTATTGCCCAATACGTGGCCAAGAACCCGATCGTACCTGCACGAACGATGTAAACGCGATCAGTTCCTAGCGGAGTAACACCACTAGAGGGACTGACCTGTCACCAGGAAATCAAGAAGGACCAAGAGGAACAGGTACCCCATGTACAGGGCAACACTGGAGAAGGAGTCGAGGGAGAGGCGAGACGCCCAGTAGAAGAGTCCATAGGCCAATAACCAGATTGCATTTCCACCGCCGGTCAGGAAGGCGCGCCAGTGCCACCTAGAAATGAATAAGTAATAAAGCCAAAAATTGTCAGGAACATGCATGCGTACCGGTACTCTTCGGCACAGAGAACGAAGTAGGTGAAAAGGATGGTGACCGTTGCAGTGGTCAAACCCACGACGCCCGCGGTCAGCGCCAAAAACCCAAAGGCGTAATATGCTCTAGAAGCGAACAAGCTCGAAAGAACAAAATACAGTTCCACGAACGTAGCTCCGAACGGGAGAATCCCACCCAGCAACGCGGCAGCCTTTCTTCCCAGTAAGTGCGAATATGAATATCACGGGCGTTGATGACATACCCATGGCCGTAAGTAGCCTGGAGGCGGCGGAATTTGACGAGGAATCGGATTGACCCTGACAGGGTGGGAGATTGCCTTTAGGCGACGGCGTAAGAGTGACAGCAAATGCAGACGAAATGCAGAAGTCTCACCCCGCGCCTAGACCCAAAGTATGCACCAATTGCGGATAAGGGTGCAGAGATCCCGAACCAAAGGAGCACGATGAGAAGTAAGGTACCTGGCAGCGCCTATGTAACGCAGATATAATGAACATATCCAAGTATGCTCACCAAATGGCACTGCCCCAGACGAGTGAGCCATGATTAAAAACAGGTTGAGGAGGAACACGACCATGAAGATGAGTCTGCCGGAGGGTTTGAGCTATGCTTCGTTCCCGCGAAATGTTAAACTCACGTAGGGAGGACCGTCGCTGTTACAAAGGCATTCTTCCTGCGCTCGGCACCCCCAAGGGAGGCATATACTCTGCTTGAGGTATAACCACTGATACTATATACCACTGTGAGCTTGGCGAACCCACAAACCCAAATCTGCAGACAAACCTGCCAAAGAAAGTCCAACAAATCATCATTACCGTGGCGAGAGAGCCGCGGTTCGAGGGCGAAAGGAACCCCAGTAGAGCAAAGACTGGATGATCGCAGCTTAGTGTTAGGGGCATTTATGAGAGGCAAAATCGACACACTCAAAGTAACTCCAACCATGGCGGAGATCTGTGCGCCGTTCCCCACGAGAGCGGAGAGTACTAGGGGATTGGTAGGGGTCCGGAACACTTCACCATGAACGAGTTTCCAGCCCCAATCCTCCTGGACGTCTTCCTGCACGGTAATATGAGTACCAGACCATATAGCACAGTGAGGGTACAAACACTAAGATCAATTGCATTATATCGAGAGATCTGTAAGGGGCTGCGTTAGTATTCAAGACGGAGACACAGAAAATGAGAGGGCTTACATCTCGCGATACGCTACGGTAGATAATCATGGAGACCATCGCACAGAGGAAAACAACGATCACAATCGAGTTGATCAAGCTAAACCAATGGATGCGCGGGTCGAAGATATGGAGATAGTTATCCCATCGAGTAGCCTGTTAAGAGAGATTTAGTCAACTGTTTTGACACGGAATGGGCCCAGGAAAAGGCTTACCCATGGAGTAGAGGATTCCTGCGTGCAGCATATAATTAGGACTGAATGTGAACGACTTGGACACCGACTCACATTCCACATCACACGATACGTATATCGAACTCGGTTCAAACCCGTTTCGCTCAAACTGAAAGGTGGGACCCTAGATTCACAGTCATCAAGCCCATCTTGGGAGCCACCTCGACTACAGATAGTGGTGAGGAATGGGGATGGGAGGTAGAGCGTTGGAAATACCTGGAGGGCCATACAAGGACCCCAACTATGCGAATCTTCTCGGGACTAAATGTGTGATATCTGTAGTTCCTTCAGAAAACGCCCGTACGACATATAGAACGCGTCACACCTCAAAACAATGTCGTAATGATTGTTCAAGTGGGGGTGCTCCACGTTGACACCGTCATCGATTCCAAGATTGAACCCCATATCATAGAACATGTCTCCCGACTTGACGTCGATCTTCATCTCGGCCGCAGGGAGGCCGTCCACAAGCCAATTGAGTGCGTAGTCCTCTCGTATGCGGTCATTGATAAACTTGGCGTCTTCGCCAGGGATAGTGGATATACAGAGAGACTTGCACGTAGCATTGTCCTGCAACATTTTAATCTAAAGAAAACGTGAGCCACAGAACAATGCGAAATGAGGGGTCGCGCACATCATATGGTGAATTGAAAATGCGGTCTCCGAAGAGGATAGAACCCAAGGACTCTGGTTGTTTGCGCGGGCCATCTTCCGGTTCGCAGAAGTGGAATTGTGGGTGGTAGTAATCATCTAGCACGGCGACGTTAGATTTTCGAACCAGAGGCGGTTATGTGCCGTACAATTGATTAGAGACCTCTGTGGGTTTCATCGAACGGTTAGACGACGTCACCTTATGTCATAGCATATACACCCACCAATTTCGCATCGTCCGAACCGGGGAGCATTGGTGTTAGGGCATTGACGAAAAGGTCAACCTTTTCTCCCTCTTTATAATCATGGGGTGCAGCACCAGGAAGGTAGAATGCATGAACAGGAACAATGGATGTGAGGAGCGCTACGAGCGCAAGGCCTGCGAGAGAGCGGCCTGCCGTCGTCATTGGAGGTCTAATAGAAAGTACAAAGAAAGTATGGGCGTGTGCAGTGAGAGAGGCTCAGAGAGTGGACGGATGGCAGTCGCCGTCAGATGGGACCAATTATGGACGCGGTGGCGGCGGTGGGCAAAATGTCAAGCAAAAGCGCCGCGTCTTTCTTGCTTGATGACACGTGGTGGTTCTGACGGCGGCGGCGTACAGACGGATATAAATTTGTTCGAGTAGATATATACTTTTGCAGTACCCAAATGGCGCAACTAACTAATGTATTCCCACTGGATACCCTCGGAGATTAAGACCTACCAGAGTGGCGTGCGTGGCGATGGTTACAAAAAAGTATTTCTGCGCAGTGCACATGGGTGTGGCGACGGATGTTATGACTGAACAGCGAAGACGGCGTGCTTGTCCTTCCCAGCTCGGACAATGACCAGACGTCCATCAATCAAATCTTCTGGTTGAACCTTCCTATTTGCATCGACCGTATGGCCGTTCAGGTAGAGGCCACGCATCGCTACCAAGGACTTCCCAGCGCCTATGAAGGATGATGAATGACCGGGAAAACGACTTTGTTGGTTAATGGCAACGTACTGGTGCTCTTAGTTACGCCGTGGGTTACAGTTAACCTCAGTACCGTCGTTCCATACATCTCGTCGGCGGGGATAAATACGAGACGAGGATCACCCGAAAGAGCTGCCAAAACTTCATCGGCGTTCACCAAGGATACATCCTTGCCGAAGAGCACCCTAGTAATTGACTTGGCATGCTTAACGCCTTCCACTGGTAGAAACTTAGCTAAGAAGGTAGAATTGATAACCAGAAAGTACCTGTGTGTACAAGCTCTGTGACCTCTTCTGCAAGAAGTGTTTGGGCGATGCGCTCTTCCGGTTTTCTCTGTGGGATAACACTGAGCACGGTACGTTGCATGTTATTAATCACTCACACTATGGTCCTCAAGAGTTTGTTCTATCCTTTCTAAGGGCAACAGAGTGAACAACTTTAAATACCGACCAACATCTTCGTCACTAGTTTTCATGAAGAACTGGGGGCAATTTCGTGTCAAGAAGTAGATTCAAATCTATCGCCGCTCGCTTACCTGGTAGAAATCGTACACTGTGGTTAGCTTCTTGTTCAGCCAGATCGCATTCCTTGCACTTTTTCCGAATTTCGCGCCTGTCGCAGTTGTGAGCAGAGGCGTGGTAATACCAAACGCTCCTCCGTGGCTCGCGGCGGCACCACTCGGCAGTTCGTTTGTACGACTGATTAGGTCGAGTCCTGCGATGATGTTCCCCCATTGGTCCGATCCTCCGACCTGGATGGTGCAGCCCGTCTTTTGGTACAAAGCTAGAAAGTCATACGCTTGCAGGAGCTGGTACGAAAATTCGGCGAAGGATATGCCCTGCTGTGAGTTCAGTCTCGACTGAACACTGGGGAGCTCCGATCAGCGCATATAAACTAATGAACTGATTGGACTTGCCTTTCCCGTGCAATCATGCTATTCACTCTGGCAGTTGCCCCCGCTACACGCAAAAACTCTAGTACACCTAGGTTCTTGAACCAATCGATATTATTCATGACAAGTGGGGGAATATATGACGTGTCCAGGGAAGAAACCCGTTTGTCCGCATAGTCGCGTGCACGTTCAAAAAAAATCTGAACTGCAGTTGATAATTTCAGCATATTGTTTCTGGCCATGTCCTCTTCCATATGGGGCCTCTCCGTGGATCGTCCGGAGGGGTCACCAATTAAAGCGGTTGCGCCCCCAATCTGCAAAGATATGAGGTAGATAATAGTGAGCTTGTTGATATGGCTTACGAGAGGAATGACTTTGTGACCGCGAATTTGGAAGTGGACTAAGCACATCATGGGCAATATGTGGCCGACATGTAATGAGTCGGCAGTAGGATCTATGCCAGAATATACAACGCGGCTGTGGTCCCGAAGAAAGTCCCGGAGTTGTTCAGGCCTAGAGTCCACTGGTAAGCGGGCAGGACGTCATATGAAACGAGGCGATCGCACTTGGTAACTTGTGAAACAAAGCCTCTGGAGGATAGTTCATCTAGAAGCCCCGCTCGAGTCGCTAAATTGCGTCGGGAGATATCCCACGTGCATATTTTCGGTGAACGGCAGCTGTGGGAGACAGAGCTGCTGGAACGAAACGCTGCGAACATGAGCGTCACATGTGACAGATCGCGCCGCTCTATCCCTAGCGCTCCCCTCACTCATGCATCATGACGTGAACCTCAATAGATTCGAATCTCGGAGCAAGAGTGGGCATGAGACGTTGAGCAGGTGGGGGCACTGTCGTAGAACAATTGGCTAGTTGACCCGCGGGCCACAATGATCTAGAAGCAGTGTGCATCATTCCAGCATCATCCACAATCCACCCCACAGGCTTGCCGTAGAACTCAAGGCGTTTAGCTTTCACCATTCTCTGACGTAGCACATCTGAGCTGCCACATGGCCGGTTTCATCGGGTTCTATCGAGTTTCATCGATTTCATCCCTCGCTGCTTCATTACTGCACATTATCCCGACTCCCGACACTGCTCGAACCTGCAACCTGCATTAGCCGGAGTTGAAGAGACCTCAGTGATTTTATCAACGAGCAAGTGCATGGGCAGGACACGCAGCTTAGTCCATAATAATACGTCACCCGCCGGATCTTAAGATGCGTGTTACTGCATTCCCGACGCACGTGAGTACGCGCTGGGCGCTGTCGCGTCTACACCGGACCTCTACTGTACTTTGTGTTGGCTCGGGCGGATCATCCGCTTCTTGTGGGGCACTTATATATTGGACACCGCAGGTTTCGGCGGGTCCTGTTCTTTCCCTTCATGAGCAAGTCGCTCGCTTGATATTATTCTCATGTCTCTTCGTCGTGTGCCGGTTTCGTTACCGCCTGGTCGGTTTACGCACCGTTTCTACGCCTCTCAAACTACTCCAGTTACTATTGGTATTCGTCGTGAGGATCCTGGGCGAAAATGGGAGCGCAGGGTCCCCCTTACCCCAGACGCCGTTGCGGAGTTAGTGGGCCAGGATAAGGTGCGCGTGCTCATACAGGAATGCGAACGCAGAGTCTTTCCTGTAGACGAATATATTCGCGTACGTACTATCCGTGTTCTCCGTTACTCAGAGCTTATCACCAAGCGCTTCTACCATGCAGGCAGGTGCAGAGGTGCATTCGACGCTCGCGCCTGCACACCTAGTTCTTGGCATCAAAGAAACGCCTCTCTCTTCGCTTATTACGAGCCCAGTCCCCTCAATCAAACAAGATTCTCTGGTTCCTAGAACGCACATGATGTTCTCACACACAATTAAAGGCCAAGAATACAATATGCCTTTACTTTCGAGATTTCTTACCGGAGGGGACAAATATGCTGACCCACATCTCACGGGCGATGGATCTCTTCCACAATTGGAAGCTCGTCTTATTGATTACGAGCTTTTAACTGGAGCGGACGGCAAGCGGACAGTTGCGTTTGGATGGCATGCGGGAGGTTTGTAAATTCCAGCACCTAATTTCGCTTGCAGTTTAATCCCTGCATGTTTTTAGTTGCTGGGACCCTTGAAGCCCTGGTTGCGATGGCCCAGAAACACTTGGAGCGTGGTGTCGCCTCACCATTCCTCGTGAGTAACTACCTGCGTGCCTGGAAGTCATGCTGAACCCTTTCCATAGTATACTCCCCGGCCACATACCTCGTCAAGTCTTGATTCTCACCGTGCTACACTAAGGCAAGTTGGAAGTCAAATAGCTGAACATGGAACTCCGAAAAGCCTTGGACCATTAATCTTTGGTGTCACGGGGTAAGTACCTGGGCTATCTGCAAATGCCTGCATCTCACGGTCCGGAATTAAAGCAACGGAAACGTTACTCGAGGCATACTGTCTCTTTTATCGGAGCTCCCGATTGTTTCAGTCAACGTGCAAGACTTGCCCGCACTTTGTAGCGACCCAGGTGAAAGGTTTCTGTTCAGGTGCAATGACCTTGACTGATGACTTTGGTAAAGGAACCGACTTGCGAAAGATCTACCTCGTGCACGCACTCCAAGATTCTTATATATCTCGTAACGATGGTGCACCTTACGATCGCTCTGACTACTATGCGAATCCTCATGAATATCGATCGGAGTTCCACACAAAGGTCCGGCCTTCCTTGTCCTCGTCCATTTCTGTGTGGCTCAACTTGCTCGTGAACTAGATCGCACCCTACTTGACTCTGCTCCTAAACGGCGTGGGCTGGAACGTCGGGTTCCCTCGCCTGCTCACCACGTCACAATTGGCTCTCGCTAAGCGCTTGGCTGCTATAGGAGATATATCTTGTGACATTGGCGGCGGGCTCGAGTTTGTCTCTCATGCGACGACAATAGATGCACCCTCATTTGACGTGAATGGTGTTACGGTAGTCTCTGTGGATATCCTCCCTGCGAGTCTTCCGCGAGACGCGAGCGTTCATTTCTCGGAAAAGCTCTTACGCTACGTGCGTTCCGTCGTCAACGACTACAAAGGCGCCAAAGATGAAGACATGGAAGCCAGTAACGCCTTGAAAGGAGCAACGATCGCAAGTCACGGACGGCTCGAGAAAAGACACGAGTGGCTGGCACAGAAAGTCGAGGCGTGGCGTGCCACTCAAGAATCACGAAGGCGCGATATTGGAGGAGGATACGTATCCAAGAAGAAGCGTGTTCTAGTCTTGGGAAGTGGAATGGTTGCTGGACCTGCCGTGGACGAGCTAGCTGGAAGGCCGGACGTCGAGCTAATTGTCGGTGAGTATCGCTCTCAGCTTTCTAGAGGTGCCAGCGTTGTGAACACAGTACCTTAGCCAGCAATTCGCTTCAGGAAGCAGAGCAGCTGGTTGCAACCTACCCTAACGCGAGAGCGCTTCTCATCACCATGGACGACCAGACCCCGGTGGGCCAACTGGTAAAAGAATCAGACATCGTCATCAGGTAATATTCGACGTATTGCATGAGGCGCTTCTTACACCTTGTTGTAGTCTACTCCCAGCACCCCTGCATCCGGCTGTAGCAGAGTTATGTGTAGAACACAAGAAACATATGGTGACCGCTTCCTACGTATCGCCAGCCATGCGAGCACTCCATTCACGGTTCGGTGTTTCATTGTTATTCATTTACTCTCTCGAACTAAAGAACACATTTCCAGCGCACAATCGGCAGGAATCATACTCCTAAATGAGATTGGCCTTGACCCCGGCATTGACCATTGTTCTGCTCATTCGCTTTTGTCTCGCTTGCGCGCGGAGAACAAGCAAGTCGTAGGTTTCACCTCTTTCTGTGGCGGTCTCCCTGCTCCAGAGGTCGCAGGAGGTGTTCCTTTAGGGTATAAGTTTAGCTGGAGTCCCCGTGGTGTGCTACGAGCTGCTAGTGAGGGTGCTAAGTTTCTCCTTTCTGGGCAGGTATGATGATCACCCTTCCTCACCTCTTTCCCTGTTGTTGATTACCGTCAGATTTGGGAAATCCCAGGAGAGAGCCTTCTTCTCCAGCACTTCCCCGATGTACCCATCTCGAATGTTTTGAGGCTGGAAGGTCTTGCCAACAGGAACAGCATGGATTACATGCAAACATATTCCTTAGACAGCAGTGAACTCCGCACCATGTTACGAGGAACTCTCAGGTGAACAAACTTCGCGTCTCTGAACCTCTCAAGTGTTGACGGCGAACTCTAGATACCCCGGCTTCGCCTCTCTGATGCACTCTTTTGGTGCCATTGGCCTCCTGGAGTCCACCAAGACCATACGTCTGGACCGCTGGTCATCCCTGACTCGTCTCGCACTCGAACAGAAACTAGGCGTCTCCATCCCCGACCAGGACCCGCGCTCTCTCTCCTCAGCGCTCGCCAGCGTCCTCCCACTCTCCCGCGTCCCCGCCCTCCTAGAAGCGCTCAACTGGCTCCAACTCGTCCCCTCCGCCTCTGCGAGCTCCTCCATCCCTGTGCCCAAACAGGCCCTCACACCAGCCGACGCGCTCGCACTGCACCTCGCACACGCCTTACGCTATGCGCCGCACGAGCGGGACCTCGTCCTGCTGCACCACGAAGTCGTAGCGCGCGACGCGAGCGGCGCAGAGCAGGTATACACGTCGTCGCTTACCGCCCTCGGCGACGCGCGCGCATCCGCTATGGCGCGCACGGTGGGCCTGCCGGTCGCCTTTGCGGCACTGCGCGTGCTCGGTGGGTCTGTTCGCGCAACGGGTGTGTGTGGGCCGACGGCGGACGAGGCGGTGTGGAGGGGGGTCTTGGAGGGTTTGGAGAGCAAGGGCCTCGGTGTCAAAGAAAGCGTTAGTTCTGGGCTGTCGATGGAAAGCGTTCTGGCCGCAGATTTGGAGCGGACTACGACGGCCTCCGCCACGTTCCAAAGGTTCGAAACGAAGCATCTACCTCGTAAATTGTTCAAGGCACACTCCTAGGAGGTACGAGAAGTACAGTAGTCATCTAATATACCATAGCATTGTCTATCGCGGAAGGGGATAGTGTACAGGACATTTTGGCAGCGTGACGTGTGGGGTGTGGTAGTACTGGTATTTCAATTATGTCGACCTCCGAGCTTATGGGTTTCGTCGTCGATCCCGCTGGCCAACAGCTCGTAGCTATCGGTGTCAGCATTCATCCCATTCCCGCTCGTGACCCCTGTGTGCCTTGTACGTTTCACGATCTCCCATTCAACACGGATGAACACCCACACCCATCGTCGTACGATCTCTGCGACTTCGATCCAGAAGATGAAGAGTGAACCTTCACTCTGCGCTCGCGCGTGTAGGTGGCTGGATAGTTTGATACTCCACGTGAGACGGAGGATGAGGTTGATGAACAGGGCAATGGGATAGATAGGAAGTGGGTATAGGAGACGCGGACGAAGGCCGAATGGATGAACAGCCACGGGGGGTGCATGTAGTGATGGCCGAGACGGAGAAATCGGTGACGTCAAGCTGCTTCTAGGGGAAGTGACTGATTCCTCGCGATGATGCATCGCAGGGAGGATCAATGCACGAGGCAAGGAGGAAGATCGGAAACGTTGCTTCGTCTTCGAGGTAAATTGCAAGAGATCGAAGCCCCAGTCGTTCGTCACATCCCACCAAAAAGTGTACAGAGAATTGACGAGTGCAGCGAGTAGCCTACATTTTCGATCGGCGTGAGGAACGAGCGCACATGGAGAGACGGCCACACGTACCAAAGCCGGAAAAGTGCATGCTCGCCATGCCACGCTTCCTGCTTGACTTCCTCGCCCTTCTCAGCGATAAGATCAGATACCACGAGTCGTTGTGCGGCGGACAAGAATATCACAGGAAAGGAACTCGAGTATTTCAGAGCGTTCCAAAGTGGGCGACGACTGTCATTCAGTGGACTGGTGTACTCGACCATGCACTGCCGAAAGCGCACGAGGTACGGGAGGCTAAGTCGCGTTGAGCGGGGGTCCAGGTTCCAGTCGCAACGAAGGAGACGCACCTCATCAACGTGGGTAAAATCCATCTGTACCAGCCTTCCTGTGCCGGGGGAGTCAGGAGGCTACCCCCAGGAAGTAACATGCAGAGCGAAAGCCAGACATCTCCCAGTACTTTGGCGTACGAAGTAAAGATATCGGCGAAGATCACGTCGGAAAAATGTATGTGGTGGTTCAGGGGTGAAGATATGCATCTCTTGAGACTCCTATATTCGCAGTGGGGGTTGGCAGAGACCCAGATTAATGGGTAGCTGAGACGTACCTGAGGAAGGCGTCGCGCTCGCGTTTTTGAATGACATCATACGGGGAAATGGCGCATATAAGGACGACAAGTGCGCATACTGCAGGAATGTACTTGAAGAAGTCAACGAGGTCGGCGCTGCCGTGCGTGGCGGAGCGGTATAGCATCCACGCTAAGGTGCACCACAGGCCATACCAGAACGCAAGACGATACAAGGGGGTATAGAGGGCAGTGGAGTCGGGGGGCGCCCTGTATCGACTGTCGACTGGCAAGGGCGTGGCGGGCCCATGTTCGTGTGCGTGGAGGTCGAGAGCGCTGGCGGCGTCTATACCAAGAAGACGAAGGCCATGGAGGTTCGCAGACCAGCCGAGAATGCCTGCGCCTACAAGGAAAAGAACGCGAAAAGGGAGGGGAAATGCCACGACAAAGGACAGGTCGTCGTATTCATTATCCATTATCGTCGACGTTGCTGTGGCATCGGAAAAGAAAGAGAACGAGTGATATGGCGGCTGCGGCACTGGCAACTTGCGACCAAGTGCGCTTCCGTCGTGGCGATTACCTCATCTCACCTCACCTTCGCACTTCATGGGCGATGGCCAACAAGGCGCGTACGCTACCAAAGCTTCCGATACCGACTTTCGACGCAAATGGGACAAGGAAGAGTATGCTGAAAGGGCAAAGCAGAAGGACGACGAGGAGAGGGAGCGCATGCAGGAGAATGAGGAGCGCATGAAGCAAGGTGCGTTCAAACCGCACACCGCTAATGCGCCAAGCTCACCATCGATAGGAAAGAAGCCTATCAAAGGGAAGAAAAAGGATCTACCAAAGCCCACGGAACTTATGAAACGTCGTGACCATGATTTGGAACTCGACAAGAATTTGGGCAAGACTATGGTCGTCCAAAACCCTGGCGGCAGGGGTCCAGGACAACCAGGTTTCTACTGTGAAGCATGTAACAGGACATACAAGGACAGCACTGGCTATTTGGACCACATCAACGGGCGAGCGCGTCAGTGGACCTCCAAATGGTGTATTCCCCCCACCGTTACTGAAGCAAATGACAGATCTACGCGCCATTGGGCAGACCACGCGGCTGGAACGGTCTACTCTGGAGCAGGTTCGCGCTAAAATTGCATTCTTACGCGCACAGACCAAGGAGGCGTCTGAAGCGAAGGCTTTCGACTTTGACAAGCGTCTCGCCGAGATCCGCGACAAGGAGCTAGCAGCTCGCGCAGAGAAAAAGGCCGCAAAGAAAGCCGAGAAAGAAAAGGCACGTCTTGTACTTGCACAAGATACGGCCATGCGAGTTGACGGCGACAACATGATGAACATGATGGGCTTCAGCGGGTTCGGAACTACCAAGAAATAACGCTTTCTTCCCATATCTGTACTCTACTAACACAGTGTAATACATCCTTGATTTTTTTTTCTCTTGCACATCCTCAAGGCCGCACTAGTGACAGCAAGAATTTAGTTTCTGCAACTTCCTGCTCCTCTTCGATGATGATATTCGAGCCCTGCTTGCGTTTGCTTGCGTCAATGGGTACGCTCCGCACCGTCCGCTCGATGATCTCCGCGTGCTCGCGCATCGCATCTCGGAGATCTGATCCAGTGCCCTCCTCGAACTGATAGCACACCTCGACGTCGTCTGTGGCCTGCAGGCCAGCTTTTTTGCGTAGCTTCTGGACTCGACTGATAAACTCGCGCGCGAGCCACTCCACCGCGAGCTCAGGATGGACCTGTATATCGAGACGCACGACGACGTCGTTGTCCGTATGGGTCGCGTACGTGCCTTCGCCTTCGGGTAGCTCGATGTACCGCTGCACGATGAGATCCCCTTCGACGAGCTCGATACCTGCTACTGTCACGCGACCAGTCTGCGTGTATGACCTGACGTCATCGCTCGAGAGATCAGGAAGTGCGCTTTTGACTTTGCCCAGGTTACTACGCAGTTTCCGCCCAAGGACAGACCAGTCAGCAACGGCGCGGTACCGCACTCCAGCGGTTGTTTCTTCTGAAGTGACGACGACGTCGCGGACATTGAGTTCAGATTGTACGTATCTCTGTAGAGACCGAACGTCCTCCAAGTATTCGGCATCAGGGTGGAAGACAAGGAGTTCTTTCAAGGGTGTCTGCCGATAAACAGGTCAGCGAATCCCAGGGATGTTGGAGGCTGCAAATGCATACTTTGAGACTTAGATTGTTGCGCTCGCGGATGTTTCGAGTAAGCTCAATGACAGTCTGCATCCGCTTCACTTGACGTTCGATGGTAGGATCGAAGTACTCCTCCTTGACGTCAGGGAATAGCAAGAAATGCACTGATCTTGTGTCGCCTGCGGCTGGGTCCTCGGGAATGAACGCCCGTAGTGATTGGTAGATGTTCTCTGTCAGGAAGGGGGTATAGGATGACTTTGCCCAAATATCAGCAAACGCGAAAAAAAAAAAATTGGACAAAAAATAGTGTTGATTCACCATCGTTCGACAGAGCGTGAAAAGTGTCTCAAATAGAGTGTTCAGTGCCAGGATAGTATCCTTCAAGCCGTCCTCTCCTTTGAGTCGCCGGCGGTTGAAACGGATGTACCAGTTCGTGAGCTCGTCAATCAGGTCCAGAAGTCGTGGTATGATCGTGTACAGGCGATACGCTGCCATTTCCTCCTTGACGAGTTTGATGAGCGATTGACACCGAGCCAAGATCCAGCGATCCATGACGTTGTTCGACAAAGGCGCATGGGCGTCGTACCGGAACTCGTGCCCCGCAGCCTTCTTGAGTAATGCGACCTGGCCAAGGAAGAAACGGAAAGAGTTGAGCCAAGGAAGAAGGACGCGCGAGATGACCTCTCGCACGCCCTCTTCCCGGAAGCGAAGATTGTCACCACGGACGATGGGTGAGTTAACGAGGAACATCCTGCCGGCGTCGATATTATCTCAACCGCGCGAACAAAGTCAACCGTAGCACAAAACAGACCTTGTAGCATCAGCTCCGTACCGATCAAGGATCACGTTGGGGTCAGGGTAGTTCTTTAGCCTCTTGCTCATTTTCTTGCCATCGCTAAGCATGGTGAGCGGGGGGCATTTCTCGGCTCTCTAAGCGAAACCACTTACGGAGCAAGGACAAGACCAGTGACAATGAGATTCTGCCATGGTGCCTGGCCGAACAAATGGGTGGAGAGCACAAGCAGTGTGTAGAACCACCCTCGCGTCTGGTCGATACCCTCAGAAATGAAATTTGCCGGGAAAGTTCCCTCGAAGAGTTCCTTGTTCTCGAATGGATAATGGAGTTGAGCGTAAGGCATGCTGTGAGACAGGTCTTAGACGCTATCACATGCAAGGGACCTTGCAGAGGTTGCATACCTTCCAGATTCGAACCAACAATCAAAGACTTCTGGGATCCTCTTCAACTGACCTTTTCCTTGTCTTGAGGGAATGGTGATGTGGTCAATTTTGTCGGAGTGCAGGTCAGTAATTCCCTTTACTCCGGACAGCTCCTCAAGTTCCTCGACAGAACCGATTGCGACGATCTGCACATGAGATCAAATTATACTCATCTATGTCGAGGGGAAGCAGTACTTCTTCATAGTCGCTAGAAACCCATAGCGGGATGGGGGTACCCCAATAGCGGTTCCGGGATATAGACCAGTCGCGTGCGTTCGCTAGCCAGTTTCCGAAACGGTTTTCACCGACGTTTTGCGGCACCCTGAAAGCAAGAGAGAATTCAGGACCATTGAGATATCTGGGAACCCAACAGCCACACACCATCGAGTCTCGGAGTTGTTTTTCACAAGGTCGTTGATGATGTGTGCCACCTTCACATTCCATACAGGAAATGCGCGGTAAATGATGGGAGTATTTGACCTGTGAAGAACAGCAGTGAGGAGAGTGAAAGAATCATCATCCAGGCAGACATCCCGACCTCCAGCAGAAGGGGTATTGATGCTTCTCCTGCTCTTGTCTCACAAGCCGACCTTTTGCTTTCAGCACTTTCATAATTTCCTTGTCCGCGTCCTAGTGAAATAAGCCACAATGTGAGCCTGCATGCGTCCAAGGTGGTCGCGTGACATCTTTACCTTCACGTACTGCCCAACAAAATCTGGCACTTCGCTTGTGAATCTACCAGCATCGTCGACAGGACACGGTGGCATCTCGTCTGCGCTGATGACTTCATAAGCGAGTGCGATACGGTGATCGTCTTCACCGAAGGCTGGTGCCTGATGGACGATACCGGTACCGTCCTTGTCGGTCACGTACGTGTCCACAAGTACACGGAAAGCCCGATCCTCATACTAAGGAAGATTTAGTCCGGTGAGAAGGCAACTACCTGCCTTGAAGAAAGATTGATTGAGCACCTTCTCAGTGAAGTACTCAAACATGGGCGAGTATCTCCAGCCTCTCATGTCCTCTCCTCTGAACTGGCCTACTTTCTTAAACTTCGCCTTTTTCGGGTCTTTGTATAAGGCCACCAAGCGTGTTTCAAGAAGAATAAAATTCAAGCCGCGTTCCTCGTCGTATATTTTGATGTAATTGAAGTCTGGATGGACGCAGAGACCAAGATTAGATGGAAGCGTCCAGGGTGTAGTCGTCCAGGCCAACAGAGATGTCTTTGGATCGTCGACGAGCGGGAACGCGACCGTCACTGGTGCAAAGATGTCAAGATCAGCGCAAACGGTGACCGATCGGAACAACGGCACCCACCCGCAGGGTCATTGACCTCCTTGTAATTCTGCCCAGCCTCAAAGTTGGACAGCGGAGTGAGCAGCCCTGTGGAGTAGGGCATCACTTTGAGACCGCGATAGACAAGATCCTTCTCGAACAGCTGCTTGAACGCCCACCAGACGCTCTCCATAAAGCTGAGATTGAGCGTCTTGTAGTCGTTATCAAAGTCGATCCAGCGGCCCATGCGCTCGACGGTCGCGCGCCATTCCGATGAGTAGCGCATCACGATCGCACGGCACTCAGCGTTGTATTTGTCAATGCCCATGTTGAGTACATCCGAGCGCGATTTGATACCAAGCTTCTTATCAATCTCGTGCTCTACGGGGACGCCGTGGGTATCCCAGCCGAAACGGCGTGGTACGTGGAAACCCGAGACGTGGGCGTGGCGTGTGACGATGTCCTACCAGTTTCCGGTGAGCAGATGGGATCTAAATAAGGAGATCAAGTACCTTGATGGTTCCAGCGAGCAGATGGCCGTAATGCGGAAGGCCAGTGGCGAACGGAGGCCCATCGTAAAAGGAGTAAACAGGGCGACCCTCAGATAGCTTAAGGCTGGTTTGGAACGCGTCGATCTCGCGCCAGAAGTTCAATACTTTGACCTCCTCCTCGGGGAAGCTAAACGGAGTCGAAACTACAGTAGGATGTGATCGATGTACAGCAAGAGGACGAAAAGCAAACTTACTGTCGTGGGGAGGAAACATTGGCTTGCTTGATCGCTGCATTCGCACTTTGACTCGTCTCGTTCGGGCCGACTCGAATAAACAACTGCATATAACGCGTACATAACCTGAACACAAACGAATACACCAATACTATATCGCAAACCCCTCGCCGTCGCCTCGAGACGCGTTCAGGCTGTCAGGCATGACCCAGCAAACCAGACAATACCTCCCCGACCCAGCGGGGGCCTGACCGAACCTCCTTCCCGTGTATCTCCACGATTCTCCATGGCATGAGTCCAATGATTCTATGGCCTACAGCGATGAATGTGACGTCCGAATCAAAACGAGAGTACATGATTAGCAGCGCCATGCTTAGGTGGAGGCGTGTATGCGGTGTCTTTGCGTGTGTGTCCGATGGGATGAGAATGTGGAATGGAAACCGGCGCAAGTGGGGCCACCTCTGGCCTGGGCATAAATCTAAAAGGTCAACAGACGCCCGGAAAGTTAAGATGGTCGCATGGTTTCTACTGGATGCTGCTGTTCTGGTTCCTGTTTGCGTTGCAGCACTTGTCGTTGTGCGTCTCTCCATTGTAGAGCCTGTGCTACCCAACCGCACATGTCAACTTGGCGCTCCGCATCCTCCAAAAGGAATGGGTGACTCTGCGTTACAAAAAGGTTAATTCCCAGATAAGAAAAAGAGGAGGGAAACACACCAATAATTGGGCATAAGTCGCCCTTGACTCAGGCCGCTTCACAAGGCTCCTGTTCACCCAGTCGCGTGCTGCTTCTGAATAAGTCTCTGGCAGCTCTGGTGGGTCGCCATGTACGATTGCAGTGAGTTGGGCAAACACGTTCGAGTATGTCTCCGGTGGATATGGGTATTTCCCAAGGGCAATCTCGAGTGTCGCCAGCCCCAGCGACCACACGTCGGATGAGACCGTGTATGTGCTAAGTGCATTCTGGGACTCGCCCTTGATGCGCTCGGGGGCCATGTAACTCTGGCATCCAATGTTCGTTTTGGCGAGCGATTTTTCAAGTTGTCCGGAAACGCCAAAGTCACAGAGCTTGACGTCACCCTTCTGGTTGAGGAGAATATTTGTAGGTTTGACGTCTATAACGTAGAAGGTTAAATGGACAGGCACAGTCGACAGGTTGATAAGTGCACACACCTCTGTGGATTATCTGTAGATCGTCCTTGAGAAATTTAAGCCCCTTGACCATGTAAGAAACAATGCGACCCAAGACCGGCTCGGGAACCCCAACGCCATAAAGTTTATCGAGACTACCAGCATCCATGTACTCCATGCAATAGTAGACACAGGATTCTATAAAGAAAGCGCCATAAAATTCGACGATGGATGAGTGTACGGCGCGGTGTAGAATGTCGAGTTCCATGATGATTGCACTTAGTTTGGTATTGTCGAGTTCCAGACGGATTTCCTGCGAATAGAGTCAAGCTTAGTGGGGTAGAGATGGACGAAGGAAATACCTTCATCGCCATCGCCACATTGGTAGGCTTATGGAGAACTCGCTGGACAGTACCATATGCACCGCTACCGAGCTCTTCCCCAAGCTGTAGTTGGTTCATGTTGATGGCGAAGGATGGGCCATTGGAAAAATCAACGCCCGAAGAGTGTAGGATCGCCTTGCCGCTAAAGTTTAGTGCACCGGATGGATCACTGGGGTAAGGTGAGTAAGAATGACGGATGGGTAAGGACCATGGAGCTTACACAATCTTGCTAAAGTTAGCAAACGGGGTACTGGTTGCAGCCACGGGGCGGCGAGGAGGCCATTCTGTATGCGATGCTGTGCCTGCTCCATTACCAGCGCCTGGAGAGCCGCCACTAAAATCTTGCCCACCGGTGATGTCACTGAGTTTGAATACGGGCTTGTTACGGCGGGCAGCCATGCCGGGAATAGAGGATGTACGAGTAGGAGCACCGAGGCTGACGCGCTTGAATGTCGCAGTAACAGCGTCGACATCTGGAGATTGGGAAACCCGGTTTGCCATCTACGATCTTGAAGTGAGATGCAAGTACGGATGGTGACACCTGGGAGACGTACGGCAGCCATCTTGGCCTGGAGGCTTGCGGGTAATGGAGTTGCGCCATTGCTTCTAGCAGCAAAGTGAGCTGCGGAACGGGACGATGGCGGGTTGGGTGGATCTCTAGAAGGGGTGGGGAATACAGTGGGTCTAGGAGAGGCGGAGAGTGGATCAGACATGGGAGGGAGGGAGAGGGAGGGAGAGATGATGAGAGTCGAGGGGAGGGAGGGACTTGTATACTGTTCACCGGGGTTCGGGATGACCTCACCGGGATGAACTTGTCCTGTGCTTGCTGCCAGCTCACGGAACCTTGCCTCGCCTTTGCTCTCGTCCTCGTCGTTTCCATCATTCTTTCTCTAGCTTATTTCCGCGGCCTCTTCGGCCAAGACAAGAAATCCATGTCGATCAACGTCAAGTGGGGTCGTGAACGGTGGGGCCACTCCGTCCACCCCTGACATGCCTCGCCCTTACCGTCCGTATTCACAGCCTCCAGATCCCACTTCCACCGCCTGATACCAAGCTTTCTGTTCTTCGCCAGTCTCTTTCGGAACATACCCGTCTTCCCCCTAATGCATTCAAGCTCATCTACGCTGGTGCCGTCATGAAGGACGACAATGCCCCCCGTGAGTCTTTTTCTCAAAACAAAACACGTCACCCGTTCTGTTCTCCCGCTCCACCCCGGACCCCGTCATGTTTCCCCATTCAGCGGCCTCCAATCACCTTTTCCTCTGTGGTAGCCGTTTGCTCCTCCGATCCGAGATATGGCGTCACATCCTACCCTTACCCCTCACTTTGCAATTCCGATCGTGCTTAACCTTGTTCTCATAGTATCAACCTACAACATGCGTTCGGGTAGCACCTTACTGCTTCTCGAATCGTCTCCCGCGGCCTCCCCTCCCGCGGCTGCAGCGGCGTCGAAGCCTCCCAAGACCGAAGCATCCACCATTGAGATCATTCGCGCGGAGCTTGCTTCTGTGCAAGGCACCCTCGAACCTGGCGTCGACGCGTTCCTCCGCACCCCTACAGCCGAGGCCGAGCACAGACGACTCGGAGAGTTGCTCCTGCAGGCATTGCTCCGCCTCGATGCGATAACCATCGACAGCGCGTGGATAGAGGCGCGCCGCGAACGCAAGGGTGCTGTGCGTGCTGTGCAAGGTGTTCTTGATCGCCTAGACAAAGGCTGGCGGGAGGCCAAGGAGCAAGCGCAGTTACGGACGCGGGCAGGCTCACGATAGCATCGCTGCGCAGATGGTCGAGACCCATTCGTACTAAAAAATTCGAGACACCCCGGGCATATCTGGGTGCAGCTCTCAGACGCCACAATCCCTTGTTACCTGATAGAATGGGGAGCGAATGAGGTCGATTCCTCTAGAGATTCGATTAGGTTTGATCGCTCCGACGAAGCTGTTCCCTTTGTAGGCTCGTTTAGGTGAATCGGCACATCCTACACCCAACAGGAGCACCGCTAGGGTACAACCAACTGAGCTGATTTAGACCGTTTTTGCGGAATATGCCGGAAGTGAACAAGCCTGTCTTTATTCGGTCCTATCGGCCTCGACATTCTCGATATTGAGCACGCGGTGATCCAACACCACCCTTCAAGTTACCGCAAGTGGCATGTAATCTAGCGCTGCGCTAATGTATGATCAGTCATCTCGCGTCTACTAATAGAAACCTTTAGACCCACACACTTCTCGAGCTGCGATCACCGCTAGTGATTGATGTGGTCATGAACGCAGTATCATTCGCCGTGCAATGCTCGTGAGAGGGCGCAGCTGTCCAGAGTGCGAGTGAAGCCGTTGAGAGTGCGGGCGAAGCCATCCAGAGTGCAAACGAAGCTGTTGAGAGCGCGATCGAAGCCGTCCAGAGTCCGAGCAGCTGTCAAGAGAGCAAAGAATCAGGTGAGATTTCTGACTCAGAGGTCACGGAACGGCGCATTGATGTTGCGTCCTTCAAACTTTCAATGCCTATAGGTTTACCCTCCTCCGACGGGTGCCGTTGTGCCGCCTGTGTCATGAGGTCACCGGATTTCCTGTCGTGGTTGTCCTATAAAAAGTCCGCCAGAGTGAGCCTGGCGGGCATCATTGACGCATCTTATCGTCTTTTTAACCATGAAGGTCGGTCTTTCTCTCAGCTGGAACCTCGAAAAAGGGGGGCGTTGATTCGGGTCTATCTAGGTTCTCGCTATTCTTTATGAAGGTGGCCAGGCGGCCTCAGAAGAGCCCCGTCTCTTGGGCACTGTGCAAAATCAGGCATGCTCTTTGTGTGATCATAGTGAGATCGCCCCTCAACGCTCCTAAAATAGCTTGGTTTGCGGCCATATTTGGAGAGCATGGGCCACGAGTACATCGTAAGGCTCGACTACTTGGACCTTCGCGGCCACTAATTTATCGATTGTTAGGTGTCGAGCTCCAAGGAAGGTCCTGATAGTGACTTTCAGAAGCACATCGTAGATGTACGTGCTGCGATGACGTAGACTTGTCCTAAGCGCTGGACGGCTTTTAGGCCGAGGTGTTGATCACAACTCCTTTCCACCCGGGCTATCTTACGCGTGACCTCGTCGAAAAGGTGCGTCATTTGCCCTACACCCTTTGGTTAGCGAACTCGCCGATCTGACGTGTACGGGGAACGACCCTGCAGGCGAAGAAGCTCAAGTTGTGTATCACCGCCGGTGTTGGCTCAGATCACATCGATCTCGACGCTGCTGTAGATCACAAGATCCAGGTATTGGAGGTAGGCCCGATGACGCAGATGCTTCCAAAGACATTCCTAGGCCCACGCATTTTGCGGCTTCCCCCAGGTCTCTGGCTCAAACGTCGTCTCAGTCGCCGAACATGTCGTGATGTCCATACTTCTCCTTGTCAGGAACTTTGTTCCTGCTCACGAAGTGCGTGCCGCTCAATCCAAAGATCATGCCGAGCGGAAATGAATGCATTTGTAGATGATCGAGCGTGGTGACTGGCAAGTCTCCGACATCGCACGCAACGCGTTTGATCTAGAGCACAAGGTCGTCGGCACCGTCGGCGCCGGACGTATCGGCTACCGCGTCCTGCAACGTCTCAAGCCCTTCGACTGCAAGGAGCTCCTCTATTACGACTATGCTCCCCTCCCCGACGGTGCGCGCTTCCCAGAACTGTCACTGACGATAGCGTACTCAACCGAACCCCAGAGGCCCAGAAAGCCGTCGGCGCCCGCAGGGTGACCGACCTCGCTGACTTTGTCTCCCAGTGCGACGTCATCACCGTGAACTGCCCGCTGCACGACGGCACGCGTGGCCTCGTCAATGCCGAGCTCCTCAAGCACTTCAAGCGCGGCGCCTGGCTCGTGAACACCGCGCGCGGCGCGATCTGCGACAAGGACGCGGTCGCGGCGGCTCTCGCGAGCGGACAGCTCTCTGGCTACGCGGGCGACGTGTGGAATGTGCAGCCGGCGCCGAAGGACCATATCTGGCGCACGGCGAAGAACCCACTTGGAGGCGGCAATGGCATGGTGCCACATTATTCGGGTACGACGCTCGACGCGCAGGCGCGCTATGCGAATGGCGTCAAGAGCATCCTTGAGAATTACTTGGGCGACAAGGCGCAGGATCCTGCAAACGTTATCGTCGGTGTTGGAGCTTATGCGACCAAGGCTTGTGAGTCGGCTGCGTACCATTTCCTGAGTTCAGCGTTCACTCAACGGTTGGGGCATTGTAGACGGCCAACGCTGAGGTTCACTGTCGTGTCGTTGAATGCGCATTCGATCGATGTGAAGTGTTTCATGACATGCGTTGTAATGTAGTCCATGATGTGCTCATTTTAAGATAGGAGGAGGATGATAGGGGAATACATGATGCATTGCATAAAAATACACGTGCGGTGAGAAAGATAATGTGAATAGGAAAATCTCATAAGTCGCGGAGACGGGCCAAGCTCTCCTTGAACGCCTTCTCGAGTCTGTTCGCGTGCTTACACCACACCGAGTCCTCGACATTGTAAAACCGACAGTTGTCGAAGATCAGCTGGGCGTCATCTGCGAACTCCTCCAAGCTGCCGTACTTGTCTCCCTCCAACTTTTCGCCCATAGTTCTTAGATCTGCACGACGGTCAAAATCCCAGCCTCTGTGAAAGTAGGCAAGGGGGGAACGCACCCATAGGTTGTTCGATCACCTCGTAGTAGTCCGCCGCATCAGAGAGCTTGACGGGTTCACGGAATGGCCACGAGGACGCATGGTTCTGCATCTCTGACAAAAGGCGGTTCATTATGCTCAACTCTGTGTTCTTTGTCGCCGGGTTTCCGCTCCTGTTGTCATACAATCACTCGGAATTGCGTATCAGGCAACCAGAGGTGGGGGGTGTTACACGTACGCCACCGACATTTCGGGTGTCCATCCACTTTCGCCTGTGATGACGTAGATGAGGAGGTGGTGCGTGGGGTGCCACAATGAGGAAACACGCACGGAGCCCAGGGACATCTCGATAATCGATGACCACGCCATCACCAGCACCACCTTGGAATTGAGGCAGGCCGGGGTATACCTCATGGCTCCTTGACATTTGGCGTATCTTAGCGAGGACCGCTTCGCGCTGTTGAGCGATAATTTCTCGTGTGGCAGTGTAATCGACTCGACGCAGCATTGTGCACTGCATTATTGTGCCGCCTTCGTAGTCTTTAATGTAGCCCGCCCACGCTGCTCGTTCTAGTGTGATCTCTTTCGAAAAACCTTGCTTCTTGAAGTAACCGACGGCGAAGTTGTCGGCATAGGTTAAGAAGTGCAGCATATCAGGATATGTACGCCTAATATGAGCTTTGAAGTGATCCATCAGAAGACCGCCATAGCCCTTGTAACAGACTCGTTCGTGAGCACCTCCATGATCAAGACATCATCGGCAGTGGCGCACCTTTTCTTGAGATATTGATGCCGTCGCAAAAAATACAATTTCCGCAAAGCCTCTATGCGGAAACGGGCGGTAACAGATACCACCAACGACCTTGTATCCCCGTTTACAGATGGCAAGACATTTCGAATTGGAGTCAAACACGAGTCTCGCGATGTATTCTCGCGGCATCACGGGAAGCTGCTTGCGAAACAGCGTCTTGAGATTTGTGAGGATCACGTGGGACCGTGGGTTGCCGTCGTTCTCAACGGGTATTATTTGTATGACACCTCTCCGCAGTTCGAGGGCAGAAGGCTTCTCGGCTTTCATCCCTGGATACTACAGTCGACACACGTCAGAGAAAACGTCAGACTTTGCCACGAAAGTAACAGGCGCACCGAACTGGAGGACGAAGCAATCGCCGTGTCGACGGTGACGCCGGTGGCAAGGCGGTCGAGTTGCCCTTCGTCCATCTGCTCCTCCATCTTGACTGCTATTTCGGATGCGTTGGGGAGAGGGATCTGCCCGTTCATTTCTGCCAGGAGCTCGCCTGAGGGAGGTGGGATGGACATGGGCGAGGTCTGAGCTGCCGACATTGCACTCGCGCCTTTGCCACCGCGTCGAGAGAAAGGTGGCTTAGCGCCGTTCTCATGGCGAGAGGCCGGAGGGATATTCATACGCGCAGTGATAGCAAGGGGTTGGTCTTCGTCCTCGTCGTCCTCTTCGGACAAACGTGGACGTTTAGAGAGTGGCTGTGAGGATTCGAGTGTCGGAGAGGAGCTGCGAGAAAGCGGGATTTGTCTCGGAGATGACGGGGCTTTATACATGACAAAGGGGAAAAAAGAAATATCGGTGATGAGAAAAGGAAAACTGCCTCGTGGTAACCTACGAATGGAACTTACCGGGAGACGCCGCGGGTTCGGTGAGTGGGCTCGCAAGCGAAGTCATGCGCATTCCGTCACGAAGAGCGCTAACCTCAGCATCTGAATACGCAAAGTCGAGGAGCTTGCCCAATACCTAAAGATCGGCAAGCGGATACATATATCAAATGGGAAGGAGAGACGGTCGACGAACGGTCGAAACTCCGCACCTTAGGAACGCAGTCGACGGGTGTACCGCATTACAAAACAGCGTTCAAGGTTATTCAAAATGACCGGCGCACCTCGAGGTGTTGCTCAATGCGGAGAGCCAGATTAGCCCTGCGCATGTACTCTTCCTTATCAAGTTCTTCCTCGGCGCCATGTAGCTGTGGGCCGTGACCACACGCACATTGACTGAGATAAGTAACACCGTTCTCCTCATCATCTGAGCCGTACTGGTCAAGGTCTGTCAGAGAGTTCTCCGGGTGCTGTCCGTCGCGAACGAGCTCGACGTCGGAAGCAGGGTGAAGTCCTGAACATTCAAGACACAGCAAGCAGGGTGTATGCCGGGCGATTTTAAGTGCAATCAGGTCATCCGAGAGGGCGTCGGGGGTGTTTGAGGCTGGATAGAGAACCCTCATCGTGGGTTGTTACTTGTTCTCCCAATTAAATGATCTTTTTTTCTTTAATAAATTTATTCTAATCTAATCTTATCATTTCATTCATGTCTTGTCTATTAACGCTCACTGTCTCTTGCTTTCTCTTTGTACTTGCTCCCCTTGTATGCGCCGACAGCACAGAATGGATACACTATCCAGACACAGGAACGGCAACAATGACGCACTACTCACTCCCTCTAAATTATGTCGCATCGTGCGGCTGCACTGGCGAAAGTACCCACTTCCCAACCGCAGCTTTGAACCAGATGGCGTTTGGCAGCAGCAATAACTATGGTCCTGCATGCGGGCGTTGCTTCAAACTCACGCTCCTTAATACCTTCCTATCCCACCCTCCTTTCTACCCGACTGTGACAAAGAGTGTTGTTGTCAAAGTCACAGATTTATGTCCCCTCAGTACGACTGGCTGGTGCAATGGGACAACCAAGGGTCCAAATTCGTCAGTGATACCGTGTCGCCGTTGCACCCGTACTAATGGTGAAACTACAGTGCTGGAAGCTATCTCAACTTTGATCTTGCGTTTCCATCGTCATCAATACCCAGCAATTTCTTCCCTTCCAATGCATCTCTCTATGGTGAGTGGCATCCGTGATGCTGGGTGGATAAGCTCCTCTAAACGTGCACAATACAGGCTATACTGTATGTCATATACCCGCCCCAATGACGTATCGCTGAAGTGGAGCGCGTTTGCAGGATTTTGGAGTATGGAATATCAGCTACCAGAGCGTTTCCTGTGCGTCCAATTGGGCAGGCTCCAAAGACGCGGCTGCGCTCGGGAGCGTTCCGAGTTTGGCAAATGGCGCTTGTTGTCCTGCGGATCCGACGGTAACGACTTTGCATATGTTCTTCTCAGATCTTCCTTACTCGGCCACAGGGTAGCGCCAACGACACATGTCCTTCATTCTCTGATCAGAACGGTATTCCGTACGTCTACGCTTTGATTCTTGTGTACGTTGATCCCTTAATCCTTATCCTTAGCCCCGATACTGCGAGCAAAGGCGGCGCAGCAACCCCTCACCTACATACCCTGGTCTGGATCGCAGCAGTATTGACACCACTGATGCATGTTTTGCTATGATAATTCCTGTCGTCGACGAGTGCACATACACGATGGTGCTGTATCGCTCCTTCATTGAACTTATTATTAATATATCCTATTCAATACCTGATCGAGAGGGTGACGCTGGCTAGCCCCCAGGTAGTCTACACTGTGTTAGCAACCATCTTACGCCTCTGGTTCAACGCTCAGCTTGCGATATTGGCTGCGACGCAACGCAGTTTGTCGGCGCAACCAGCGAAGGCCGCCAAGTGAGACAAACATCGTCATAGCGACCGCAACCAGGATCAAACCAAAGACGATGTAACTCCCCGCGAAAATTGGGGCCTCTTCCAGTATCGTCCCCTGGGCAGCCATGGTGTCTGTCTCCAAAGAAACTGTTTCGGAAGGAACCGCATTAGGGGGAGATGCAACGTCGTCGTCGTCGTCAAAGTCCTAAGGGATAGATATTTTATTCGCAAGATGGATTTTACACATATAAGCAGCTGGCTAGAGCTCAGCATGGAGGGGTACCTGGTTGCCATCTGCGTCTACGTCGAGGGGGAGCTAGGGACAGAGGTATCAGCGGCGAGTCAACCGAGTGATGTTGAACATACCTCGCCACAGTCGACAATGATGACGTCCTCCTTAGGACGATCACTCTGGCCTTTCGCGACGTCCTCTACAGCCAATTGAGACACTCCAAGGAATGGGGACAAACATGGACTAACCGATACTGTGGACGATACCCATTCCCTCGAGCACCTTTCCGAAAACGACCTAAAGAGAATGAGCACCTAGGGACAGAATTTTGGGTATGAGTATATAACGTACGTGCTTTCCGTCGAGCCAGCTAGTCACAACTGTGGTGATGAACTACAGTGGAATTTAAATTTTGCGGAGAACATAGACATGTTCTGTTAACTTACAAACTGCGAGCCTGTAAACACGTCGTCAGCAGATATATACCTAGAAGGACTGGGCTCATACCATTGGTATCCTTGCCAGCGTTTGCCATAGAGAGAAGACCAGCAGTGGTATGCTTGAGCTTGCTGTGACGTAGGCAAATATATCAAAACGAAGAAAGACGCAGCTCATAACAGTACGCACAAGTTCTCATCTGGGAATCGGTCACCGTAGATGGACTATGAAGAAGTGGGCATATGCACAACACGAGCGAAGATGTGAAAACCAACCTTGCCCCCTGTGCCATCACCGCGAGCTGGGTATCGAAGTCAGCTTCTACGATTTTAAGTAAGCCAAAAAGGACTCACTAAAGTCACCACCCTGAATCCTGTTATTTCGCTGGTTGTGAGAACCTGTGAAGGGCTCGAGCTGACCTACTCACATGAAGTTTTTGATGACACGGTGGAACTTGGAGCCTTTGTAGCCATATTCAATCGCAGTCCCGTCCTTTTTGACTCCCGTGGCCAGAGCACGGAAGTTCTCTACTGTCTTGGGAACGGTCTACAGAACGTCATCTGGTTAAGGGGGTTCGGCACCAGCTAACATGGCACCACGTACGCCACCGAAGAGGCCAATTACGACTGTCAAGACAAGTCAACGAACGTGATTGGAAGGCACAGAGGTGTGCAAACGCACTGCGACCCAAATCCTTGTCACCGTGCTTAATGTCAAAGTAAACTTTGTTCGAGATCTTCGGGCCACGGGCAGCCTCTACGGGCTGGGCGCAGAAGAAGGCCGCAAGTGTTACGACGACAAAAACGAGCGACGCTTTGGTGAAGAACATGATTGTGAGAAGGAGTGTTCTCTTTCCTGTTTCCCCAAGTTGACGTGGCCCGGCTAATGCCGATGGAACGCACGTGACGCGAGTGCCTGAGTCGAGTGCCCGACTCGGCCAAGGTGGATTATGCGTAATTTTATGCACACATTACAAGTACCATTAAATTGCTAGTATTGGCTCGTAGATCACAGAGCTATTGGTAACCGGAACAGGTATGTACATCATCAATGTCGTAAGAAGCATCATAATGAGTTTATAGAGGCCAGACGAATCAGCCTTCCGACAATGTTACAATGTTACGTGACCTCACATCCCGCTGAGGGGAAAGCTACGTCGGAGGTAATTACCTTGAACTCTTCTCGTTTTGCATAGTTGTTCGAGTTGGAAGAGAGCGCGCGTTCTGAGCTTTCAAAATCTAACGCCTGGGTCTATTACGACCTGCCATCCTCAGCGCGTGACCTAGAGCCATATGCATGGGAGCCAGTGCCTGTGGAATGGGAGGCGGGGGAGGCAGGGGAGGCATGGGGATGTGATGGAGTAAGGGGTTGAACCCCCCACCACCGGGGAACATCATCTGGGCTCCATTATCAGGGCCTGGCAGAGGGCCAAACTCACCAAAGCCTGGCAGACCATTCGCAAAGACGCGTTCAAAATCAAATGCAGGCATGCCGGGTGGGAAGGGCAGCGCAATGACGGGGTGTGCAATTGGGACATGTGCGTTATTCGCGTGGTGAACTTGAACATAAGCAGGCGGTGGGGGAAGTTGAGGGGGTCTGCCAGGGAGGGCTTGATTGCGTCTGTTCGGCGGAGGCGGCAGTTCCACCCGAATGTCTTCGTCCCGAACGTCTGGGTGCAGTTCTTTGTATTCCTTCAAAGCCTTCTCTGCCGCGGCTGCGACCTCAATTGGCGACCGAGGGTTACAGGATGCTCGTCCGGATAGAGTGTAGGGCAATCATACCTCCTTGGCCTGTCTGTCTTCTGTGGAGTCCCATAAAGGGCATTTCTTCGAAATTGAACCACTGGTTTGCCGAGCTCCACGTCGCTATGATCACCTTCGTCAATAGGTTGTTTGGGAACAGGTAGAATAACCTCACTTCATCAAAGTGGTCATAGCCTCTGATGATCGAACGACAAACGTAGCATGAGACCGTATGGCAGTATGTGCACGTTATTTTGTTGCACTAGTGAAGACGTCGAGTCAATGTCAAGCAGTTCCGAACGAATCGAACTACCGACCCCGTATTCCTTTACGAATGCTTAAGGAGACTATAAGCACTGGTATGACCTAGAATCTGGATTTGGCATACCCTTCTGGCACTTGGGGCAATTGCGCATCAGAGCCCGAGCTAGCATTTCGAATGGGTGATACATCAGACGGATAGAACGAGGACATACTCATCGCTTCTTCGACGGCGTGCTTCCCGTCCAGCTTCTTAGACTCTCCTGCTTCTGAAAACATTTTTAGTGAGAAACGATGTACGAGGAAGGGCACAGCTCGTCACATACCTTCACAGGTCTTCGGAGTGTGATCCTGACCGCGAAGAGTCAGCGCTCTCAACGCGAAAGGCGAGGTTTGTGTGATGACACCACTCACCTCTTCTTTGCACTTCCGACAGCTTTTCTTCAGACACTCTTCATTCTGACACCACAAAACCTTATCCTCTTCAAAGTCCGCGTCCATGACGACTTTGAAGTCGCAAAATGGACACTCTTCCAGACCTTCGAGACCTGCCAGTTCGATTTCACGACGCTGGCGAATGTGTTCGTATAACCCGAATAGCTTTTCGGGAAGAATGCGCCGGAGCTCTGAATCTGAGAAGGTCATCTTGCAACCGGACAAGTCCATACAGCGCAGACTCGAGTTCTGCTCCCCTAGTTGTGTGGATACATAGGATGTTACGCAGCTCGTGCAGAAGAGGTGGGTATCTGTGCATTGGGCCATCTCACTCTGGGAGGGGAATCAGTAGAGAGTAGGAGGGCTTCTAGAAAGGCTTACGAAAGGATAGTTCGCGAAGCAACAACCACACTCGATTTCGTCCCTTCCGTCCCCCTCCACTTTGGGAATAGAGTCTGAGACTGTCGTGCCACCATGAGATTCCAGGTGCTTGACAAGCCATGTATGCTCTTTCATGAATTCCTGCTCCGCAAAGAATGCCTTGCTGTTAACCTTGCGCTTTACCCTCCCCTGCTGCGGGGAACATGGAACGGCCGAGGCTGGTTTGTCACCTTGATGCAAGAGATAGAGGTATGTCGGGGCGTAACAACCCTTATGCAAGGCGAGGACTACACTGAGGTAGTTGCGATCAACAGCTGGAAAATTACCATGGAGATGTTGCTGTTCTCCACAAGTCAGCCAACAACGCGGCAGTGGGCAGCCAACTGAGACGAACCAAACATAATGCTCGGTATACTGGCCCTCGACTCCTATTAGCATCGAACTTTATGTAATTTATACCCGTATTAACATCTCCCGGATTCTCCAAGGGGTTCCCCTTGGCCCCTCTTGCTTTGCCTTTGCCTTTAAAGTCCTTGGGGTATGACTGATCCTCGAGGAGATGGTGAATGACGGCATCGAGCAGATTGTCAGAAAACGCAGCCTTGTGTTGATCGAGGAGATCGAAGACGTGCGCAGGCAGAACGTCAGGGACTACCTCGCGCACCCGCTCGACAAGGACCTCGTGCGATTCTTGCATATCCCCTGAGATAGGGGCGGCAACTGGAGGCGATGGCTCACGGACCAGCGGAAAGTGCTCGGGAGGGGGAGCCGGTTCACCGTATGGCAGCTGAGGGTTTGCTAGTGGCATAAATTGGATTCCGATAGGTGCAGGGTGTGGGTGTGGCCCCTGGACAGCGGGGAAAGGGATCGGTGATATGGGCACCTGAGGTAATGCAGGGGTTTGACCTCTCAGCCCCTGTGTGTGCGGGGGCCTACAATTCCACGAGGTTAGCCCGGTCAACAAAAAGCCACGGAATTGTACTGCACCTCCAGGCTTGGGTCCACATTCCACTCGATGAACCATTTGGCTCTGCATTCGGTCCTGAGTGAGAACGAGCCTGTCTCTTCCGCCTCTTACACGGCGTGCTACTCCTACTGTCCGTAGAATCAGTCAGTTCAATTGCACTGTCTTCTCCGTCGTGATGGGATAGGGGGCGTTTGCGACGCAGGGGTCGATAGATGGTCTGTGGCTCCAACTCTGGTGAGGGCGAAATCTCAATCACCCTCTCCATCATGTGAGACGAAGACCCGAGTGTGTCAGTCATCATTGCTCTGGACCAGCCAAACAGGAATCGGGGAAAGTGTACTGTGTCAAGGTCTCTGGGCGGAGCTGGCGTAACCTAAGGCGTGAAAAGCTCGGGGCAGTTCCGTGAGCACAAAAGCGACAGTATAGGGACGTCCTTCAGTTATTTGCGAAAGATATAGTGTGTCGACGCAACCCTTTGTCAGTGCTGCGGCCTAGGCACGACCTCTTTGGCCCCGTGACCGTGTGCCGCAAGGCTCACGTTGGGATTGGAACTTGGATTGGGAACATAGCAGAGCTACAGCAGAAGCGATGATTCTACATACACGAACTGTTGTAACTAAAGCGTGTATTGGCACAAATCTAGTGGCGCATGAATGTGGGAATACCACTGCCACTGGCACATTTGTCCGACTTATGGCAAATTGGCACAAGACTGGCACCAATCGTGGCACTCACCAAAGAGTGACTAATACTTAAGAGCTTTTTACCATACAGTTGGCTTATTATAAGTTCAATTTATGTCCTCATCCACGAGAAGGCTTCGTTTAGCTACAAAATTGCGAGAACAATGGCTTACGCTTCTTTACCCACTTTTTCATGCCATGATAGCCTCCACGATTTGATTACAATAATTTTGGCATTGAAAATTCACTAAATATTAGTCACCCCATACATATCCCCTTGGTTGCCGTGACATAACGCGTTACCACGTCACTCACGTTAGTCGAGTCACAGCTTTGCAAAGCTTGAGCTCGCCACATTTTCGTTTTAACATCCAGGAGACCAACGTAGAGCGCATTTTATGTCACCTACGACGCATGCAAAAGATGAAGGATCACAGGATCCTGCCCCTGTCTCCGCGGGAGGAACTTACACCATCCGGGTGAGCAACGTCGTGCTTAGTCATACGGAGACTTGATCACAACATTAATGCCACTGTCTACTCTCAGGATATCTCTGTTGGCTGCAAGATTTATGCGAAACGCTGGAACACAGATGCTTCAGAACCTGAAGAACGGCTTGCAGAGATTCTATCAATCCGAGACAAAGTAAACAACCCGTATCTTCGTCGCCAGCATTCTGCTGCAACTGCTTCGACCAACGGCACGCCACATGCACCCACTCCTGCTCCTGACATCTTTCCTCCCAATCGTGAACTCGATAAATTCGAGTTTTTTGTTCACTGGGACCAGTTCAACAAGCGTCTCGATGATTGGATCCCCGGTTCTCGCCTAGTTCTTTCTCGCGACCTCGAGTGGCCGCGTCAGAAGAAGGACAAGAAGGAGAAAGATAAGGTGGCCAAGAAGAATGGGAGCGCCCCGCCCGGCAACAAACGCCAGGGAAAGATGCCGCGGTCTAGCAAGGAGCATGCCTTACTCCGCCGCGCTACCCTGAATAACGCTGTTGGGATTGGCAAGGGTTGGGGAACACCAAGAGGCGTCAGTGCGTCACCATCTCCTGCCGCATCACCGTCTCCCACGCCTAGCGGCTCTCTAAAACGCAAGGCTCCGTATGGCGATGCTCAAGAGGAAGAAGAGGAGGACGAGGACGCTATTGGGGACCCCGACGGTGACATTGAAATGGTAGATGCTGATGCTGATGGCGACGCAGATGCTGACGCCGACGCCGACGGGGATGCTGACCCTGACGCAGATGCGGATGGTGACGCAGATCCTGATGTAGACGCCGAAGCTGACCCAGATGCAGATGGAGAAGCCGACGCGGAAGGCGAGCTCGACCCAGCCGCAAACTCTCCCATCAACCCTCCACATCCACTGTCCACCTTCTCTAAGGAAGCAGAGATCGAGAAGCTACGAACTAGCGGGTCCATGACACAGTCTGTATCGGAAGTTGCACGTGTGAAGAACCTCAACAGGCTGTCCATCGGCCGGCACGAAGTCGACGCCTGGTATTTCAGTCCCTATCCTCAGGAATATGCGCATCTTCCCATGTTGTATATCTGCGAGTTCTGCCTTGCATACTTCCCTAGCCATTTCATGTTAACCCGGCATCGAAAACGTTGCACCCTTTTATCCCCTCCTGGGAACGAGATCTACCGGCACGAAGACATCTCGTTCTTCGAAATCGATGGGAGGAAACAGTTAACGTATTGTCGGAATCTGAGTTTGCTGAGCAAGTGCTTCCTTGATCAGTACGTCCTTCTCTTATGCTTCTCCCGTCTGATTCTCACGATTACCTTTTGACAGCAAAACTTTATACTACGACGTAACACCGTTCATGTACTACGTGATGGTACGTTCTAGTTTACTGCGCACCATTACACCGAGCTTACTTTACTCCCTTTAGTGTCAGCGAGACTCCGCGGGCTGTCACCTGGTTGGGTACTTCTCCAAGGAGAAGGAATCGGCCGAAAACTACAATGTGGCATGTATTCTGACCCTACCTCAGCACCAACGATCTGGATTCGGGAGACTTGTCATCGACTTTTCTTATTTGCTTAGCCAACGTGAGGGCAAGCTGGGCAGCCCAGAGAAACCACTTAGTGATCTTGGCTTACTCGGCTACCGATCTTACTGGAGGGACAAGATCGTCGAGACAGTGCTCGCTGCTGGTGCGGACGAGATCAGCGTTGACGAGATTGCTCAGGCGACCTCTATCACACATGCCGATGTAATGAATACGTATGTCCTCCTTTGCCGTGTCTATTCCACGCGGTCCATATTCTGATCGTGCCGTCAGTTGTACGACCCTGCAACTGTTCAAGCACTACAAGGGCCAACACATCATCTGTCTTCCCGATGCGGTGCTTGAGCGGTTCGAGAAATCAAGGGCGAAAAGACGTCGGCGGCTATTCAAAGAATATTTGAATTGGAGACCTCCAAGCTTCACGCGTGATCAATTGAGGTTCGGGTGGTAGCCGCTGGGCATGGCTGTTCGTGACGGCGGCGTTCAGGGGAGAGGGTGCGGATGACATTGGCGTTGTTGGTCATAGAGGTCGGTGTTTATTACGAAGCTGTATTTGTGCCATAAAGACGACAATAATTGAAATGGACTCTCGGGCCCCGGGAGCCAGGCAAAAAGTCCCATAAAACACCCCCATTTTTATCGTAGGTGGGGCGCCGAGAAAAAGAGGATACAGTTACACGAACTTCTGTGGCGTTGTGTTGTTGTTCATCGGGGTCAGTCATCTGCATCAGCGCCCACTGGGCCTGGCACGCGTCTGCGGATATGCGCCGTCGGATCTTCGAAGCTCTCATCGCGTTCAAGCAGAGTGAACGACGACTCCTCGCTCGTGCTCTCCCCTCCTCCATTGACCCCACTACCACCCGACGCGGTGCGTCCATGCCCGCGTTCAGACTCGGGCAGCACCTGGCGCACAGACCCGCTCGCGCTAACACTCGCAGTGGTGCCCTCCTCCTCCCGCCGGAAACTCCTCCTCCGGCTAATCGTCGGCGACCCAGGCATACTCGAGACTGGCGAAAAGACACCAACGCCTGCGAGGCGTGCCGCGCCCTCGTACTCGCCCTCTCCATCTCCATCTAGGAAGTACGTGGCCGGGTGGGCGGCGGTGGCGGTGGGGTGCTCTGTGATGGCACCTGCGGCGGAAACGAGCGAGGCATGTTCCCCCTGGGATGGTGGCAAGCCGGATATAGGGACGGTGCCTGCGCCACCACTGCCGACGTCGGAAATTGTGAGATCGGGCTGGGACGGGTCGGTGGACTTATGGGAGGTCGATGCGGTCGGGTCGCCGAGTGTGCGTGCGATGACATAGGACGTGACATCCTAATTTTGGGAGAGAGAAATGGTATGTGAGCTGTCGAGGCGAGGGCTGTGCGTGCCAATAGACTGTGGTACTTACAAGTAGGCCAAGGATGATAGTAGGCAAGATGGCAAGGATGGCCCAAATACGGAAGCCATAAGCGATGGTAGCGACCCAGGAGTTGTTGTCGTAGTTCCAAAGATAGTCAATGTACCAATTCCAGAGACTGGAAGGTGCAGAAACAGCGGGCGACATGGTGTGTCTACAACAGCCGTTGACGATTTTTTCGGAGATACCGGGACGAGCGTTATCAGGTGGTTGTGACTATTTAATCAAGACAAAGCAATAAGTAACTTTGATTTTGACAATCTAATTCAATGCGAGCGACGTGATAATACAAACAATGAAAGAATAACGACAGCAACAGGAGCATCTCCCCTAACACAACTGGACCACGGGGGTAAAATGAGTGGGACATGGCGACCATGGATGCCAGTCACAATAGAATGCAACGCGAGCCCAGAGCGAAAGCATAAACAAGACAGCAAATAAGGGGAATCGGAAACGAGTAGAAGAACTGAAACACTAGGGATACATGACAGAAGATGGGAAGACGACACCATCACCCCTTACAAGGATAATAGGACGCCGTTTTGTAGGTTGATTCTCCGGCGGAAGGCATCCAAGTACTTCCGAACACCGCACCTCGACAAAAGGTGATGGTTCCGATCCAAAGAAGACGGACAACGGTTCAGCCTTTGAAAAATTTTCACCATAAAGGGTCAACATCTTGGAAGACTGTGGGGTCGGTTTTGCGAGCATGTGGCGTGTCCCGTGGCCCTTAGGCGCCTCCGATGCTCGGTCGGGCGGTAAATACTTCACCACACCAGGGAAAGGCGTCACGGTCTTCGACGGTGTTGGGAAGGTGCCGGTTTGTGGTGCATTCTGGTTGTCGAATAGGACCGGTGGTACATAAAAGTTGTACCTGACTTGATCTACGTTCAGATAAAATACGTTCAGCGAAATTTTGCGAGCTAGTATCGATATAGACGAACCTGTTCCGACAATAGTCCACACACTCGTCTCGCCAATGTCTACCTGCCACAGAGCACCCGACGACGCGCCTGCGTCACTGCCAGTCTGCCGGCTGCCAGAGGAGCCAGCCGAGGTCGGGCGTCGTCGAGTTTTGGACGAAGCACTACTCTTGGACATACCGCCTGCGCTCGACGAGCTACGCTTCCCTTTCTTGACCCGTCCCCCGTCGTTTGAGGGGAACTCCAAAGGGTTCGGAACGGGGGATGTAGGTTCGCTGCGGACTGCCGGTGATGGTCCCGATGCGAAGTAGTCGTTGCCGGAACCATTCGATGCAGGGGTCGAGATAATGGGCGAACTGGGTACGACTGGAGAATCGGGACTGCGCGAGCCATCGGCTCCACTTTGCCATTGACGTCCGTCCACCGGACGATACGTGTTGACTTTTTCGCCCATGCAAGAGAGGAATGCGCCAGTTGAGCCAAGTGTCCCTGGCTCAGGACCGCCTTTTCCGGGCTCGAATACCTCAAACGCCACCTTGTGTAATTGACTGACAGGGTCACCGCAAACCTCTCCAGGGGCACAAAACTGTTCTCCAACACCCTTGGAACCTTCTTGGGCTCCACCCCCCACGACGGTGGTTTGGTGATCGACCTTCCGGATGATCAGCACCGGGGACACGACGCCAGAGGTCAAACATTGTAAGACGACCGTCTGATTGTAGTAGATTGGGATCGGGGTACCGTTGTTCATGAATGGAATTGCGTTGGGCGGTGGTGAAGGGTAGTCCGGATGTGGCGGAGGTGGCGGAGGCACGTCCATACCCCCCGCTGGCTTCTCGGCATCCACGATATACATGACAAACGGGTCTACCGCAAGTGAGGTTACATCGCGCCTGATAAAGCCACAGAGATAAGAATGGAACTCACCCCAACTGGATGTTTTGGCTATGAATGAGGGCGTCGATGCACGAGTACGCTGATCAATACCCATCAACGGAGCGCCGTCTGATCCCTTAAACGAGGAACCAGAACCAGACACACAGAGATATTTGGTGGATACAGTTTGAGATCTCAGTCGATGAAAGAGGGAAATTGTGGACCCATGATTAATGCAGACTAATGACGGCGATGCCGTTATAGAACTGGTCACGAGGAGTGGCTGAACACGTACGCTCGAGGTTCTTCGCACTCTGCCGCTTCTTGCTAGGCTTGCTGATAACTTTGATTGGCCTACTGGGGAATGTTCCGATGACCCGCTCGGGTTCGTCGTCCCCAATAGAAGCGATGACCTTAACAAGAGCCTCCACCTTTTTCTTCTTTTCATCCACATCGGAGATGAAAAGCTGTTTCCCGACACACCGGCCTATGTATGTCGTGCCACTGGGCGGGTCGGAAACGTCAAAAGGTTTCCCCATAGCTGCTGACCACTCGATATTGCCTTCCTGGCCAGTGGCCTCGCCAGATATAGATACAACGACACGTGGAGGTGACAGTTTAGGCTCTTCACCGCGACGGACAATGTCCGACCACCATGAATTGCCAATCAGAATCGCGGTAGGAGGTGGACAAAGGAATCTAGATTACAGATAGTGAGTAAACCAAGGCGGGGTTCACAGGCGGTTATGATGACTTACCGCTTCTCTGTGCCGTAAGACTTCTGGGCCACCTTGCTTGACATGACGATGACGGTACGTTCACCAAAGGCCAGGCGATTCGGTGTTCGAACATACTGATCGATGTATGGTCTGTTCAATGTCATGGCGTCATCAAATGTCAAAAAAGTAATCTAGACTCGGGCTGTTCTTACCTGATGAACGTTTGAAGGTCGGTTGTAGCACCCATTTGACCCATACGCATCCCCATCATGGCATCCCCAACGCCAGGAATGCGTAAACTTAGGTCATTTGGAGTATTTTGCATGGGGTAGTTGAGCATTTCATCGTAAGATGGTGCACCCTCGAAGCGATGAGTTGCCTGTGGGGGTACGCCACGAAGCTGATCGTGTGGGTGGCCCTGCATCTGGGACTGACCGAGGTAAGTTTCCTGCTGGAATCGAGACAAGCGATCTGAGAAGGGTGGGTGTGGAGTGGGTGTGGATCCATAGTTAGGATGTGAGGCAAGTTGGTAGTCTTCGGGTAACTCGGTCGGGAAACCATTCGAGCTCACAGCAGAGATACGTCTGTCCGGAATCAAGTCTGTAGTAAAGTCCTGCTTGATACCATTTGGAGGACCGGACGAGAAGGGGAGGTTGCCAATAGGATCACTGGGAGTGAGAGGAGTACCTTTGCCGCTACTTAGAGAGGAGGGTATACTACCCATCAAGTCGTAGGGACCAGTATTCTGAGAATGAAAGGATTGGGCAGAATCATGGGAAAACATGCCCGCGTACATCTCTGAGTGGTGGCCATAGGAAGGAGCAGCGGGAGAGGTATTTGAACGAATGCGCTGGTGAGGGAAGGGGGGTTGAGGGGGGTGGGGGAAGATGTCGTAGGGAGATTGTTCTCCGACATCCATTTTGTCGTTATCAAAGGGATGGAGAGGGTGATGGCTGGCCGAATGTGGCGGGTGAGAGTCGATGGTTTGGTCAAAGTGGGGAGGAAGGAATGTTGCAGGGGACTGGTTGTGAGGAGGCAACGAAGTGGGGGTAGGATCTACGGACATGAGACGGTCTCTAGATAAGTTACTGGATTTGAGGATCTCGCTGAGTTCCCAGCGAGAAGTGTCAGCACGGGAAGACGGAGGAGGAGGATCTGGAGTGTTCATGGTAAAGTCAGATCTGGAATCGAGGCGCCAACTTGAAGCCGCAGCGCGTGCCATGTAGAAGAAAAAGGGAGGTGCAGATAGAGCGGACGGAGGAGGGAACTGTGATGAGAGGGGAGGGGGGAGAGGACCTAGAAGGACATCTCAGAAAAGGGCACAAGTCGGCCGTCTTTTTAATGAAATCTGCTTTGTGGGGAGGCCGGGTGATACCGTCCGAACTTGGGAGACCAGAGCAGGTTGGTGCCAGTCTCTCTGCTTCTTTGTCTCTGGCCTTAAGCCTCAACCTGCGCGAACCTGAGCCTGTGCCTGCGCATGGCGATGGTGATGGTGAACCTTATTCGTCTCTTCTCCCTTCTCTCCCATGTAGCAGTATCTATTCGTTGCACAATCTCCGCATACGCATAAACACACACTCGTCTAATAAGTTGCTGTCTGCATCAGTCCCTCCGACAGCAAGGGTGACTCTGACGTAACCGCCAAACTCTTGGAACGTACGGCAAACCAAGGCACCACTTACTAGAGACCTTGGTTCGCTCCTCTCAGCGCTACTCGACTGAACTGCCTCCCCATTCACCCATCTTCCAGACCAACTTTATGAATTGTTCACCCATTTCATCTATTTCCTTCCTCCCCTCCCTGCAACTCAATCCTAATTTTCTTTATTAGGCGAATTCTCTTTGCGGCATCTTCCGCACCGGAATTCCATTTCTGCCAATCACGGCATCCTACCCTACCTGGTATCACAACCACATGGTTCCATCTATGGCCCATCCAGATCTGTTTCGCCCTCCATCTTTCCAAGGACGATCTCAAATAATCTCCGTGTCTACTGATGGTCACCATCCATCTCCTCTAAATTATCACCCTTGAGCGGTCCTCCTGCCGCGCCTCCCCTCGTTCCCTTCTTTGCGCCCACTCCCCGCCTCCAGTGAACTACACTTCCTTATCCAGAAATCGTCGAACCAGATCACCAGCGCCTCTTTCCATCCGCCCGAATACAGGTAAATCGCAGCCGGTCCGTCATCACACTTCGCTCTAATCAGCGCGTGCCTGTGCACCGTGCTTCCTTTCCTTTTGCCCTCTTATGCTCATGGTCAGCTCTTGTGACATTCGATTCTCGACTCATTCTTCTGGATTCATAAAACTGTGGTGTCCTGGCCACACACCGACCTGGATTTTTCGGTGTCTTTCATCAACCACTTCCCCGGATCTTACTTCCCTTTGAGGGCTACACCTGGTGTTGTCCACGCGGTCGCTGCACCACCCCCGTTCGCTGCCCGGTCCAGATAGACTTATCCTCCCGTCCCGGGATACTAGGCTCATGATTCACGATTGGCCTGCGACTCACGAGATGGGTTATTAGGATATCTTCTACTCTTCATGGTATAATTTGATCCTCCATAAGTGTCTCCATCATTGATCAATTCGACCTTTGATTATAGTTGTCCAATGCTATGGCAAACGGTTTCTGCTGATTCTGGCTGTGCTCATAGCTCGACGAGCCCTGTCGTCACATGAAGTTACGATGACCGCCGCCGTGTGTTGAAACCAATGTGCTGGTGCAGCGGTTCGGTCATACCCTTATTGAACGACAGAACGGCCGCGGATAAACGCCACCCTCACATTTATTGGGTAGATCCGACATCTCGGAATCAGTTGGCTTCTGGCCCTGAAATAGTCATGGTTTATCTGAAGCTGTTGACCTAAAAGTAGCGAGCTCGATTTTTTTTCTCTTACAGCCTCTGAAGCAGGGTACTCAGTAGCCGCGCTCAGGTTACGTGTGTTTCACGACATCAAGGGTCTGGCGGTGGCTATTCTCCAGACTGATGCGATCCAATGATGAGGCGTCTTGCCGTTGCACGTAGGGTCACAGGTTTTCTGCTCTCACTGTCTTCCTTGGGGACCGAGGGGACTCGTATCTTGCAGCGCTAGTTGGCTAAATTGACGCACAGCACACCTCTACGAGATCAGACATAGCCCGCGTATCAAAATCGGCATGATGTTCAGCAGAACACTTTTTTTGCCAACAAATTCGGCGCTTTTCTGAACACCTGAACATCTGACAACTGGTATCTAGTCTGCGGCTTGGCAGGAGCCGTCGACAGGACCACCGGCCTCATGGGAATGTCGAAAACCTACGCAGGAGCTGATAAAGGCATCTATGGAGGCATGACAACGCTTTGGCTTTACCTGAACATAGTGGTCCCTTTATACCTCACATTGCTTACAGGATGGGCTCGACGACCGCCTGCAATTGAGAGCATCTTTCCGTAACTTTGTGGACAGGCGGGATGAGTGGGATACATTTCACGATTTCCTTTCTAGTGGATCGGACTCAGGCTCAACACGGCTTGGTCGACATAATCCCCCCTCCCCCCCAGCAACCCCAGGGTGTTCCATTGAGCTCTCGGCCCTTCTGGGGAGCCTGGTCATGTTTACATACGCCCTACCTCGATGCGACTCGAACGCGAGTAGAACACCAGTCGAGGTTCGGCTTGTGACAGTCAGAACGACAGTTCGTCACCTATATGCCGTATGTTCGACTCGGGGCGGTGAGTAAGCTTCATCTTGGCAGGTTCCTTGCCCTATGGTATCGTGTGGCACACATTGGAATTACTTGGGCGGCGGAGGCGAAATATGGCCGTGAATTACCCATAAAAGTACGGATTGCAAAATTTATTCTAGTGGGTTCCTGGTCTGGCGTCAATTCGAAAATGTATTTTATTTACTCACCGTTTTGTACAGTATCGGCGGTCGGTAGGAGAGTGACACCTGCCATAATTCGTTCGTGTGATATCTTCGACATAAGCTAGATGGATCACGTCGCGAGATCCTTACTGATTACTGTAATGTTATCCACGAAGCTTCTACCAACTCGCTTCCGGGGATTTTGAAGTCGCATTGACACGTTCGTGGCAAGTAAGCTACTGTATGTCAAAGTCTGACCAAGAGTCTCGTCAGACAGTGATGCTAATTTGACAAATCTCTTGTGCCGTATGCACCGTAAAGGGAACGCCGTTCCACACCGATGGCCGGTGAGTCCCGCGCCACGACTTCACTCCCGTCACGCAAAGTTACTTCTTTACGTCCAAATTGGCTCATATTCGTTCTCTGCATACTGTAGGTGAGCTGGCCAAGAGAATTTGTGCGGCCCTGTTACTTGAACCCATTCCAGTTGCTCTTTCGCTCGCTGCTCAAGTGAGCCCGGCTTCGCAGCGCATTTGTCGTATAACACAGGCCTCCGTGGGCAGCGTTCTCCACGGATGCATAGAACCCCGCCTCGCGTTTCTTTGATAGAACTTCCTCCGGTGGTTCCGCACCGTTCATTCTCGAGAGAACTCGCTTACTAAGTACGGAAATGACTGGTTAGATGATAACACAATCACCACCCTTGCCGTCGTGGTAACCTCCATCTACCTCTATCTACTCCTTGCGACCCACTTCTCCGCGAAAATTACACCTTTCCTGTAGTCATCCTTTGGGCTCAGTTCTAGTTCCCTGGCGGGGGAGTGCCGGATGGCACGCAGCCGCGGAAGGTTGTCGTCACTTGGTTGCCGTACCTATAACAACATATGCGAGATCTGGTCATTAGTTTGAACCTCCCACTATTCCTCCGTTATTCGTTTTCGTAAAGCCTTCGTAAAGTCCAAACAAGCGGTAAATGCGGTAAATCCCATGCCGGGTGCAATTTACTATCACGTGGTCTGTTGACCTGCTTGGGCGCTTGTGCTAAGTTGGCCTGAGCGGACCTCAGTCGAGGATGGTAGTATTGAGTGTACTGCGTTTTTGCGAAAAGTATCGATAACATGAATAAATGGAATCACGACGCCACCGACAGATGTTAGACGCGAAGGATGGACCCCGAAGTTGGTAACCGTGATGAGATGTCATTGAGGCGGGCGAAAACGACCATTCGCCGAAATCAACCCATTCACTCAACACCCCACAACGCGCACCTCTTTCATCTCCTCCTCTCCCCACCCTCGCCTCTCACCCTCCCCGGCACTCACTTGGGGAACTGCCTTTCTCGCTCGTTCCCCCGATCACTCTGAGCATTGGGCCCTGATACTGTGTATTCGGCCCAATCTATTTTGCACAGCCTTCCATTCCGTCGGACCCCATCTATGCATGCACATTGCTGAGTCCCTTCAAGGCTGAGTAATACGATGTCTGCCCCAGGCTACCTGTTGGAAACCACCCGCCGTCCACCACCGCCGCCTCTACGCCTTCACAGGTCTGCCAAGCGTACCTCCAACCTCACGGGGCCCGCCGCCTCTTCAGAATCAGAAACACTCCTTTACGACCTCCCCTCAGCCAGTCCCCTCTCCCCCCCTCCATCTAAGAGCGAGCTTGCTTCTCCCACGTCGCCAAGTTACGATGGGCGCTCCCGGAAAAAACCAGGAAGTCGGAGGTCGAGCCCCCACGCCGTCTACCGAGCGCGTTCCTCCACGCCCTCTAGAGTCCAAACAGATCTGGAGGCATTCGCAGACCGATGCAGGAAGTGGTAAGTTCCCACATGTTTTTTTAGCTCGGGTAAACAGTTTTTTTTTGGTCGTCATCATTCATGAGTTCTTGCGCCCTTGATCGTAGGTACTTCGAACAAGATGAGGAAGCTGGCCGACAAATGACGCAAACACTGGCCACGTTGCCACCTGCTCAGCACGCTCCCTTCTCAAGGTTACAAGCATCTATCCGTTCCGCTTATCATGCCAGTATCTACGCGCGACGGACGGCCGAATTCAAAGCCCACCTCTCCGCCACGCTACCGGGCGGGTCGCTTACTCCGTTGTCGCGAGGTGACCCGGCAGGACCCGCCGCGCAGAAGGAGCGATACGAAGCCTTCGAGCGCTTCATTCGAAGTTGGTGCACCGTTGGCATGCCAGGCACAAAGCCTTTCTTTGAAGGCTTGTGGGCTCTCATGAGGCTGCAGGTCGTTCCTGAACACCTTGGCGGCGCAGGAGGGCGCCGCATATTCTGGGAGATCGACGATGCTGTCTTCAAGGAAGCCGGGTAAGCCGGCTCATTTCGCGTGATTGGCGAGGTGTCTAAATCACTCACTCTGTCCGGTCCGTATAGTGGTAAAGACTTTATGCTTGAAGCCGTTGATGTTCTAAAAGGAGTCAGCCAGCTCATTGTTTCATGTTCTCCAGCAGTTTCTGATTTTCCTCATGTTGATTAGGTTCTGGGATTCGAAGAGAACCCCTCCCAACGCACTTCAATATCAACACTTAGTCCCCCAAGACGCCTCTCGTATCTCTCAGTACATTCTAGGTCTCAATCACAGCCCCTTCAGTCGAAACCATTCACTCCCACACGCCGGAATCCTTCCACCCAAGAAGCCTCTCTCGCGAAGAGGCCTAGAGCGCCCAGCGACCCGTTTCTTGATACCCCAACACTGTCACACTCCTATTCGTCTTCTCCTCGATCAAGCGCAGTTCCCCTCTCCACCTCTCTTTCGGATACCATAGATGAACCCCCAAGCCCCATCACACCGCCTCAGGAAATTGACGACATCTTTAACCCACGACCGGCAACGTCATATGGGTCTCTAGAGATTGATGAAGAAGTGATGAGGATTTGGGTCTCTCCTGATCTCTCCAACCCGGAAATATTACAGCTCTTGAAGGTCTTCCCTACATTCATCACCCGCCGTGCCACCCCGCGGTTTCCTAGCAATTCTTCTCCCTCGCATACCCAGCCCGACATCGAGGCTGGTCAAGAGTCCGCGCCTGAGGCGGGCGAAATACAAATCGGTACTGGTAAGATGTGGATAAGCACACGAGTACGCGCAGATGGCTGGGACGGGAACTGGTGGACCAAGTTCAAAAATTGGTGGCACAGGCTGTTCTGCTACTGAGTGCCCTCGCTGCTGCTTGATCTTGCATCCCATTATTCCCCAGAGTCGCGCTGTTGCCTCGATGCCCATAACCCCTCCCTCCTTTTGTCTTTTATTACATACAGATCACCCATCGTGCGAAACTCATGCCACTTCGTCTTTTCTGTCTTCATCCCATCGCGTCGACCCACATTCACTGATTGTTACTCCATATGTGTACTGTCATTATTCGGGACAGTTGTACGGCAAATGTGAACAAGTTTGGGACGTTTTGATTCGTAGCGATTCACAAGAAAAACGACCGAGACCGAGGGGGTTTGTGCTACTGAGCTCGGATATCGATCTGGCTGTGTCAATCAGGGTGGGTGGCCAATTCCGTACGGTACGATCTTTCCTCACTGAGAACAGGGTGGCGCGCGACATTTACGTCCGTCTATAAACTAACCTGAGAGTGCACCAGAAAAGCGTTACCCAACAAGGCAGGGAAATAGACTTTCTCTCTCACGAGCAACGTGTGGCTTGAGTACCCTCACCCCCATTTTCCACCCGAGTGGCGGCGAAGACGTGATGATCTACTATATCGCGCGCCTAGTACTTCCTTTGACGCCTCACAAAGAAAGGAAAGGATAAGAAAGAACATTGACCGGCGATGAGGAGATGCGAGATCTGCCTGAGCGAGATTGTGCAAATAACCTGGCTACCATTGGCGCGTGCATAATAAGACCCACCACGAACTGGGCGCGTGCAGCTAGGCTGCGTCCTACTTATCCTGGCCTGACCGATGTCGTACAAAGGGGGAGAAGAATGCACGCAGGACAACCCTGGACCCAGCAAAATCACAAATCACATGGGCCTAGCCAAGCCGGAAAAAAAAAATTATTGACGAAGTGTTGTTAAAAATAATAATGGAGAGCACCACAAAGGAGAGCTTTGAAAAAGGACAACAAGGAAAAAAAAAATTTGATTGCGAGTTTGCAACGCTGTGTTCATGTGGTAGCTGCATGGATAAAACGAGCGACTGGAGCGAGGCATCTTTCACACTTTCTGATTAAAAGTCTGATTAAGTGTTAATAATATCGGCGATGATGATAATCAGCTGCTGCTGTTCGTGATAGCCCGAGCTCGCCAGGATAGCAACGCGATCTTGGCTTATATGCTGTGCGTAGTTCATTTACCGCTATCACCCGGACACGAGTAAAACACGCGACCCGTAGAAGGGGAAGGACGGGAGGGGAGGAAATGAGGGTCTGGATTGTAGTATTGGATACGAGCGGTTGTGTAAGTTACCTACGACGACGGTCTAGGTATGGTTGTAGGTAAGGCAAGCTCGGAGAAAGACGAAAAGAGATATGAGAAGGCCGCACACACGGCAACGAACCGTTTCGAGTCGGTCGCTTGGTCGGTCCACCGACTCAACCAGCCCGTCTTTCGTCTCCTCTCTGTCACCCTCAACCGGCGGAATACAGCAACGATAACGAAAAACCCTAAAATGACTTAACCATCTACTAGGGTCGAGCAAACAAGAGCTGATTGTGCCAGTAGACGCCCGCGCGGAATGTCGCATACGAGGGGCGCCGAGCGCCAGACGGCGTCCCTCGCTCCCTCTGGAGGGGGGGGGAGGCGTATGTTACTGTAATTAGCGGCGGGCGGGGGTGGACAGGAGCTTGGGGGGGAAGAATGGGGGTCCGGGCGGCATCGTCGAGGATTGACACATTTTGACAAGCAAGAGCGCCGCCAAACCGCCACCACTGGAGTTTGCATGCGCCGCTGTCATGCAGGGCGGAAGCCACTAGATTTGGCAGGCTATGCAGCGTGAGCACGATCTTCGGCTAGTACAGTAGTAGGTCATGATCGCTGTCAGACGACGGTCGTTGCAAATCGAAAACAAAAAAGGCTATGTGGCAAATGGCCCACTTACCGCAGGTGTGGGGCAGGCGGCCGCTCGTCTGTCTTGCGCCTCCCGCGTACCAGCGCAGCGGGCAGAGCGCTCAGTGCTGCGGTCGGTCGGTCCGCGGGTGCACCGTAATGCCTTGGTCGTACTTGGATGGACGATAGAGTTATGACGGCGAGATATTGGATTAATCTGAGTGTGTGATCGCCGTCGCCCCTTTCACCTTTCCCCATTGAGAATCAGGTAAGCTCACAGTGAACAGCATCTCTTCGTGGAACCAGTCAACTGTTGGCTGTGGAGCGACGTAAGAAGGTCGTCAAGAAAGCCCGTGAGGTGACGCTGTACCTGCCATGCGAACAGGGCTTCGACGAGAGGGCCACATGTACTGTTGTCGGAAAAAAGCGGTACGTGCTTGTGCTCCCCGCGAAGGCAGACACCGCGAGCATATGGATCCCAGTTTGACCCCAGCTTAATGGGGGCAGGACTTCGTATGGGCAACATGGGTGCCAAGTGGCGCATCAGATGAAGAAGGGTACAAGGGGCTCTAGTGGCTTCCTCGCACGCGTCCTGCACCGCTTTGGTACCATAGCACGGAGCCTGCCGCCTCTGCTCAGGGACGCTGGATGAATCCTATTTGACTTCGGATCTCGCGTTTGGGGACAGCGCAAGAGTAGATATGAATTCGGAAATCGATTTGGATTGGATAGGACGGGATCGGTGGCGCGAACACGATGTGTTGAGAGCTTGAAGTCAGCGAATGAGTATTGGAGCTTGAGCGTTAAAGTTCGCAAGTATGAAACATTAACGTTGATCAATGCGAGAGTATTATCGTTACCGGATGACTACGAACGGGTAAGGCCACGAGTGAGCTAAAAGTACACAGAAGAAATTCGTTATGATTGAACCGTCCACCTATATATTACACGCTCTTGACCGTGGAACCGACAAAAGTCCAGGGCGACACACAGGAACCTGATACGGCTACTCCAGATGAATGCGGGACCCTTGAAGGAGTTGAGACAATCCGACGACCGTACCCTCCGATCAACGTGTAGCTCGACGGATTTCTAGCTGTTCTTCCATTTCCCGCCGCCCGATATCGATGTCATATGCGCGAAAACATCGGATCAACTCTACGCTGTCCGGCTGGCATATGCAAGTCGCAAAATGTTTCTTGGCATGACATGTCCTCGGGATTATCGTGCTGACGCCCCACGCCCACGAGTTCATTCAACGGATCCTGGGCCACGTCGATAGATATCCCCAGCCGCGCTGGAGCTGTTTCTGAGGATGCCAATGTGGTAAGTAACTTAGAGGTGATGGTGGATCTCCGACGCGGACGCGGAGGATCACCTACTCAATTAGAAGCGGCGATGTATTTTCGCTATCGGCGATCTCGCGCCTTCCCTTACTTGCTTTGGCCGAGGTGTCTTCTATTGAACGTAGGCTACTGGAATGTCCTTTCCTGAAAAGGGGGGGATCCGATTGAGCTTTTTTCCGATAACCTCAGGGACCGCGTAATATGTACCTCTCAGAAATGGCCAATGAGGTCCACCGCAGTGGTGACATTAACCACGTCATACCTCATTCCCTGTATCGGAGCTTAGGATTTTCCAGTTGATCGCGGAAAGGGGCCTACAGATGAGGTCGAGCACGAGGCTTGGTGTCATCGAAAAATTAGGGGCATATATGACAGAATAAATTTGTAGCGGGCGCAAATAAGCAGGTGATAAGATGGGGAGACACGAAGATTTGCGAAGATGTCGTGGCGATCAATGAGTCACCAACGACAGCAGATTGATCCTTCCGTGAGCAGAATATAACTCAGAGAGCGGGGCAGAGCGGATGGGTACTGTACTTACGAAAGGTAACGAAACAACAGTGCCGTGGACCGAAGCCTCTGTTTTATGTCTCGTGTCGAGGAGGCATTAGGCCCGCACTGGCCGCTATTCGTAGAGCCAACTGTTAACAATAGGAACCTTTTGTGAGGTGCACGCACGCGGAGGCGCGGATGAACGGAATGAATCCACAGACGGGCCGCCATCCTCGCCCCTAGAGCGCCCACTAGTCATGACGGCCATCAGCGTGAAGACAAAGTACTTTCCGTCGTCGAGACCATCGTCGCCTGCACTAGTAGTGCAGGTTACGTGTTTGGCAGATTCATATATGGTCTGGGTCGGGGCGACGGAGGAGCCCGAGGAGAAAGCTGGCAGTGCAACGTTGCAAGGACATCTTGGCAAAGATTGGGTGGTGGCTATGCCGCCTTGGAAAGTGCGTGCTCACAGTGGATGGCGCCGATATAGCGGATATATTATGTTCGCGATCAGAGCCTACCAGCCACGGGAACTCAGTTGTTGCGTTCCTCAAGCTCGGACGTGGCACTTTCGATAGGGACTAGGCTGGGTGCGCGATCAGTTCGATGAGATGCCAGACTGCTGACAGGGTGCGGACAGCGCGGCGATACGGGAAGCAGATATTTTTGTCAGTGGATGTAAGGGAGGATTCTGGGGTGATGTTGGAGGTTGAAAAGGCGGTGTTTGGGAGTGTGGGGGATATCGAGAGTGGGATGTAACGCTTGTTTTGTTGGGTTACCGAGTTGAATCGATCCCATCCCGAGTGAAGCCGGCGTCGAGCTCTGACCAGACCACGATCAAGGTGCTCCCCTCCGAGGCGACAGTGCATTTTAAGCCTTTTTGGACCCTCAATCGGTCATCCTTGTCGTTTGTCGCCCACCTAGGAATGTCGGAACCTGAACTCGCCTACATGAGCGGTGCAAACGACGACTTTGATCTCCCTCGCTGGCAGACTCAATCTGCACACCTTCCCAGCAGCGACATTCTCCCCTCCTCCACTGCAGCGAATCCCTCCTATCTCTATCCTGTCCCTCCTCCGCCTGCTGCGCAATCCACATCTTCACCATCCAGGAACAGGGCACCGCCCCCTGCCGGACATCACTCCCCTTCCTCATCTACCTCGAGACAACCAAGGATAAACCAACTCCTCGAGGACGACCCCCCTCTCTCGAGCACTTCTCTCCCGTATCTCTCTCCTTCACAGAACCAGCTTTCCAGAAGTGCCTCTTTAGGCGCAACCGCTGCCTCGGCCACCGCTCGAACCCGCCGACATCACATGCCAGATGACTTGGAAGGTGCCTACGGCACCACCAATGCTCAGCCCGCCGTTCACCAGCGACAACACTCGAACTCCTTCTATAATTCCAGTGTTGCCTTCCAGACATCGTCCTTCGGCGCTAACTCGACTGACTCAAACCCCAACTCACAGCCGGCTGGGAGCGACGCCACTTATCAGGACATGTACTTTAGTACACCAGGTGCCCAACCGCCCAAGCGTTCTCACACACAGCATGATTCGAGCTCGGCAGCCCGCGTTGCCCGTTCGCCACTGAGGGCCAATCCCAACTCAACTCTTCTCGACCCCTACGCCCAACAGTCACAGTATTCACCTACTTCTGCGTCGTACAATTACCAGTCCCCATCTTTTCATGCACGCTCTCATTCTCAAACAAAGGTGGAGGTCGTTACCCCTCCCATCTCGTCACCCTATTCTCAACCAAACTCGGCGCCCATCCCTCCGCCGCCGATCTACTCCCCATCATACGCCATGGACACGGGCAGTCCCCATCTTCCCCCTTCAGCGCTTTTGACACAGCCGCTCAAACAGAGCACATCCATTTCTACGCCAAGTACGCCAATTGGGTTTCCGGTCCCGCAGCAGCATAGTCCTGCACCGACCGGACCGTACTACCCCCAATCCCAGGATCAACCCATGATGGTTGACCCCCCTACGAAGCGACGTGCGTCTGGCCTCAGACGTGTGCGTGATCAACGCGATCTGCGTCCTCAAGTCAAGACTCGACCTTCGTCGAGACGCATAGACGCGTCTGGCGCGTTTTTATCTGTACGTTCTGACCAATTCCACGTCGCCTCTATCTTGGTCACCATTTTCCCTTGTGTTGTAGCCCTTGCGTCAGTTGACGACGTACATCACCGATACCTACCGCATATGCAACCCCCAGTTCAAGTATGAGTCGACGCATAACCCAAGGCGAGTGCTCACAAAACCGAGCAAGCCTTCGCATAACGAGGGGTACGACAACGAGGACTACGATTACATCCTCTATGTGAACGACTGGTTGGGGACTGAGGAAGGACACAAGTCCGTTATCATACTGCTCGGTCTTGGCATCACCCTGAACACGTTCCAGATACCTGATTCTTGACGTTCTTGGCCAGGGCACCTTTGGGCAGGTGGTCAAGTGTCAGGACATGAAAACACACGAGGTGGTGGCGGTGAAGGTTGTGAAGAACAAGCCCGCTTACTTTAACCAAAGTATGATGGAGGTCACCATACTAGAATTGGTTTGTTTCTCTTTGAAGTGCCAAATCCCTCGTCCTGACCCGACTTTCACAGCTCAACAACCAGTGTGACCCACATGATGAACACCACATCCTTCGTCTCCGCGATTCCTTTATTCATCGTAACCACTTATGCCTTGTCTTCGAATTGCTGTCGTCGAACTTGTACGAACTGATCAAGCAGAATCAGTTCCAGGGCCTCAGCACGCAACTTGTCAAGGTCTTCACAGCCCAACTCCTTGACGCTCTGACTGTTTTGAAAGAGGCGAGGCTCATACATTGCGATCTGAAACCCGAAAACATCCTGCTCAAGTCGTAAGCCACCTTATCTACTTGAAGTGATGCGTTACCAGAGCTGCTATAGGTTACAAACACCCCAGATTAAGGTCATCGACTTCGGTTCTGCGTGTCATGAACGACAAACGGTCTATACGTATATCCAGTCCCGTTTTTACCGCTCGCCCGAAGTGTTGTTAGGTCTTCCTTACACCGCGGCGATAGATATGTGGTCACTAGGTTGCATCGCTGTTGAGCTCTTCCTCGGCCTCCCTCTCTTCCCTGGTACAAGTGAGTACAACCAGATTACCCGCATAGTTGAGATGCTCGGGTAAGCTTCCGCACTTCCTTCCTCCACGGGTGCCTTCTTGACAGACCTATATGCAGACAACCACCAACATACATGATGGAGATGGGAAAGCAGACTAGCCAGTTCTTCGACTCTTTTGCTGATATGTACGGTCGAAAGAAGTGGCGATTGAAGAGCCTCGACCAGTACTCTCGCGAGCACAATACGAACGAGCAGCCCGGGAAGCAGTATTTCAAGGCCACTACGTTACCAGAAATTGTGAACACGGCTCCAATGCCACAGTTCAAGTCCGGGCGGCAGAGTGCTGAGGTGGAAAAAGGTCTTCCGCGTTCTTTGTCCTCGGAACTCTTCGGACCAACTGACCTTGATCATCAGAACTGAACAACCGCGCTTCTTTTATCGACTTTTGCCAGGGACTGTTAAATCTGAACCCCATAGAGCGCTGGTCGCCTCAACAAGCCAGACTCCACCCATTTATCACTGGGGAAAAGTTTACTAAACCTTTCGTGGTAAGTAGTAGTTCACCTTCTCGACCGATGACCCTTTCATGTACTTTATCAGCCTGCGGGTCACCCTTCGCAACAGCAGCAAGTTTCCCCTTCTGTTGTTTCTCCCACAACCACGACAGATCCCAAACGTCCATTTGGTGGGCTCGTTCCGTCCCAGCCCAAGGGTACACGAGCGTACCAAGATGCCGCTTCTTACAACCAGCACCTTGCCCAGCATCAAGCTTTCACGGCTCAGGCACAGGCGGCGACTCAAGCAGCGAACAATGTTTTCCGCAATCCGTACATCACGACGCAGCAGTTACAGTCGCAGCCATCTTCCTTGACGTACCCTGTTGCCTCTGGCGACTCGGGGAACGCATATCCGCAACAACCGGCATCGCAACAATACGCGACGAATGCACAAAGTCAGATTTGGTTCATTTGGGGGCTAGTTTCATCCGTACTCACATACCATCTCATAGGGCCGAACAACGGGAGCGGCGCGCCACAACAGTCGTCATTTTCTTCTGGGAGTAACGTCGGGGTTTCATCCCACTTGAACCCGAACCCGCCGTCCAACGCGTACTATCCCAACTCCCGCACGCGCGCGAACACAATTAACCACATGGACAGGATTCCGCCTGCGCTCGCGCGCCTTCAGCATATGTCGCAGGACGTGATCAGTGGACGCAACGCGCTCACTCCCGTGCTCAACCGGGACGATGCTATCAAGGAATGGGAGCGGCGACAGTCGGGCAAAGCCGCCACTGCGCAGCCCTACCCACAGCTGGAGTTCCTCCAGCAGCAAGCAGAACTCGTTGCGGCGTCTGGCATCGCGAGCTGGCAACAGCCAACGCGCTATCAACCGACGCAGAGCTCGGGACTCGCACACCAGTATCACACACCTGCTACAATAGTGGTTGACGACGAGCGAAGAGACGCCATCATGTCGAATGTGCGCGCGACCGCACAGGGGGGTCCAACATACATATCTTCGAACACCATTTCGAATCCCCCTCCCGCATACACGGGGGCCTCAACAACGGCTGGTAGTCGTTTCACAGTGACGTACCCCCCACAACCTCCAGCTGGTTCCCAGTCCCAGTCACAGCAGCATGCGCAACCGTCACAACAGCAACAACAGCAACAGTCGCCGACATCCCCGTTTGACTCACTCGATCGTCGACCGGACATGGGCGGGCTCTTCGTCCCCTTGCAACCGGACCATTACCAGCCATACACCGGCGCTTCGGTCGCAGGCGCCCGAGGCGCAGCCACATCGTCTCAGCCAGCAGTCCAACCATCTTTCTATGATCCCGCTGTTGCACAACAAGCGAATGCTGCGCCGCAGCGTAATCCATTTTCGGGAGATACGTCATCTGGTGGCAGTGGTACACCTGGAGGCGGTGGTGGTACGAATGCGACGAAGGACAGAAGAGGCAGTGGGATGGAGTTCTGGCCGCGGTGAGCCTCTGCTGGTCGTGTCCCGCATTTAAATTTGCCCGTCTGGCCGTCTCTCCATCGCTCTCGTTTGTTGTAATGACGTCTGCGCAGTGTCCAGCAGCATCTCTTTTATCTTCCTGTGCAAATTTCCTTTGCTTCCTTTGCTCTTTCACTTCAGCTTTTCACCCCCTCCCCCTCCGCCCCTCTTTCCCAATTCACATGCACCCAAAGGTTGCACCCCAAGATTGCCTCCCCCCGTACAACGACCCATCCAATTCACGATCGTAAACTGTAGGTCTTTCTTCAAAGGCCGGGCTCATGCCGAAAGGATGTCGGGCGACCATCCGCATTGCGCGTATCTATGGTGTAGTACCACGCAGATGTATATGTTTCGGCGATGCAACAAGAATGACCGTTGAATGGACGCTATGCGGAACTCAATGGCTATCCCTTTCTCTCTATCCATTTTCTCTATGAATCCTCCTTTGCATGCGTCCTAGCTTGTCGCCACCGTGCCGGGGAGTTGCTTGAAAATTTCTTCGGCTTCCCACGCCCCAGCCCAGTACCTGACCTGGCATTTGAGGCCCAAGCGTTCGCCTTCCCGCGCGATTCGACCTTCTAATCCTCGGTATCTGCGGCACAGCACCATGTCCTGACTGAAAAGAACCTTTGTCATGATGGCTCTAGAGCTAACAACCGCGGTGTCGGACTGTACCTTCTCAGCCTTAGAGCGGGACAGAAATCATTTGAGCCGTCCCCGACGTAGATGATGCGTTCATATTCCGTGCCGCGGCGTTTGAGGAACGCATCGAGCTCACTACCTAGAGAAGAGAGAGAGCTAGTGCTTGAGTACCACGTGTGGCAAGAGCAAAAAAGGTAGACGGGACTCGCCTTTGCAAATGTTAGCGTTGCAACCGACTGGGCAGTTGTGTTGCGGTCCGCTGGGATCGATGTGTCGCCTGAGCTTGAGTAGGCCAGACGGGTCCCACTCGGCGGGATTGGTCACTATCTCTGTGAAGAGGTCTTGGAGCCCTTTTGACTTGTGATTGTCGGTTAAATGAGATGATGATGTGACGGGATACGACCGACTGCACGTACTTCTAAGATAGTGGAGATGAACACCGTGTTAGCGCTGGAGAGACACAGGAAAGTGGTTTGCGGATTGGCTGCGGCCTTGAGCGTCTTGACACCGCGAATCATCGCGGGGTGCTGATAAAGCGTTAGCAATGACAGGTGGGGAAAACCGTCGTGAACTTGCAAAGGGCATGATGCGGAGTGCACCCTCGATCTCTTCCCTGGTACCACCTCGTTCGTGAAGTTCACGTAGGCCAAGGGCTCTACAAGGGCATCGATTAGAAAAAGCATCTCGCACGTAAATGTGAGCGCACTAACACCAAGTCGGTCCATTCATGTCTCTCATTGACGTCGTTGTATTTTTCTTTCAATTTTCTACGGATATCTGGTGCCAAAACTTCAAAGATCCATCTGTCAGAGTCCTGATCTGCGAGAGACCTGCGTCTGCGCGTCAGAACTGGCTATTTTAACGACAAGAAAGCTTACCAGTCGAAATCAAAGACAATCAGTTGTCGTTCTACTTGCTTAGACATGAATGCTCTCCTCCATCTTGATCTGATCAACGCGATCATAAAATTAGAGCAAGTCACGTGTGTGCCGAGATCTAGTCATGTGACGCGGTACTTGGCTCTTGCTCTCCTCGGCAATTGCTCTGCTTGTCACTACATGATGGCCTTTTCAGAACACAATTTCTCTGGTGCTCTAGCTACATGGAGTACAATTTTATAATGAAAGTATGACAACATGTGGCACAATAACAACATGGGTACTATTGTTCCCATAGATGTGCAAATGTTTCAATAAACATTTTCTCCTACTTCAACAAGACATCATGAGTACCTCAAAATCGACATATGGGTAGACCAATGTACATAAAATGAAATGGTGATTTTTCCTTTTTTTTTTTTCTGAATTGAATGGAGGCACAGCAAACTCACAAGATTTCCCTGCCTTCTGCAAATTTTTATCACAAAATGTCACACTAATTTCATCATCTGGCACCTGCAAGAGATGCTGAGGCACCTTTGGAGTGGACACAAGATTGTGTCATGCTCTTGTCACCCTCAAGGTAAGATTCTTGTCTGCAAAGTAATTGCATGGGATCAGTGATATCAACATTGTCATGGGTAGTCCTTATAATGTGTACTAATGACCTAGTTGCCCAAAATCTCAGGAAGTTTACAAGATCTACAGGATCTCATGGTGAAGACACAGGCAAATACCAACCACTCCACCATTTTTGCCTCACTGTAGACACACATATTGACAGATCCTTATTTTCTTTGTATGATCCCATGTGTTATGACTCTGCAGGATTGTAACTTTGTGACATGTGTACAAGGGTTCTGTGAGAGCAATGCAAAGGTCAGTGAATCACTCAGTGTTCGACAAGGCCGTGAGGCCAACTGAGACAGAGGTAAGAGAGGAGGTTCAATGGAGACTTGAGATTTGCAGATGGTAAACAAAGAACAAGCTGGGGCTACAGGACACATTTGCTGATAAGTACTGAGCACAGGTAGCGGCTCTTATGGACTTAGGGACTATGGACCCTCAGATTAGATACTTGTAGAATAGATCCTTATGATCTAAAACAATCTTATCTGTAGCAGTATGAATAAAGGACTCCTTGTAATAGCTGTCGAAGCCCTTTGTAGTAGCCAAGTAGCTGCCGAAGGAACTTGTTTTTTATTGTAGTTATTATACTTTTTGACAGGACACTTTATTCTCCTTGTATTGTTCTCAACTATGTACATTCCTTTATTGCTGTATATAGAACAATACCTTCAGACATGTATAAGTAGTATAGCTTGTACACCCTGGTTTGGTAGTTCTCATCTGCTCTACCAGGTCAGTAGTATATTATATCTCTAATGATATAGTTCTCATCTGCTCTACCAGACACTATCTACCTGCTCTACTTGCTTAACACACCCTGTGCTGCTGCTGAACAGACCTAGCAACTCTTATGTGAGTCTTGCTAGCCTCCCTGTTCATCAACATTGTCCAGCCCTTATATACTAGTACACACACAGCATGGGTCACGTTGATATGCCCCGTGCTGTGCTGGCGGTGTATACAGTGTTTTTCGCATTTCTAACGCTTACAGGACAAGCGACATCATCTGCACACCCTTGACCCTTGGAGCTCATATCATGCCGGCAGCAGTGTGTAGCAGGATCTAGGCATTACGTGTAGAAGGCTACAGCGAAGTGCGAACCGAGTCACATGGCATTGCAGCGAGACCAAGCGGCCAAACTACTTGTGAAGGCGAGGCACTATAGCGACAGTGCCTGTGCATTCCCTGAGTTGGTGTTCTCGGCTAGTGATAAGTCATGTGGCGACCACGCACATGGGCATACATGGCCCGGCAGCTAGGATAGCGACCGCATTCGACTGGTGCGAGCGTGAAGTGCGTCGAACCTTCTAGAGTAAGGCCGACCACTACCGAAGGATCGAGACGCAACTGGGTGGTTTGACTGGAGGATAGTGACTCGAGTGCGACGACAGGCGATGCGCGGCCTCGCTAGCGTAGGATGTGGATTGGCTGAGGCGGGGCGAACGCAAACCTTCGAGAGGTTTCTACTCGCCCTCGGCCCTGCATATATAAGGACTGCTGTTGCTCGTAGTTCGGCAGTTCAGCAGCGATCTTTAGCAGCTTTACTTCACATTTGTACCTTCCTTATTAGGCAATATCTCATCTTAAGACCAGAGTTCACCTTTCATCTCTGCATTTGCATTGTGATACCAGTTCACCTATCGTCATCGTCGTACTTGCAATTGTAACATAGCTTCGCTCTTATGTGCAAAGTCATCGTTATCATTCTCGCGTCCCGCATGCAGCGTGCGTAGGCCATCATCGGTCGTACTCACCCTCACTATTAGTTTAGGTATTTGCCATCGTGTCTCGCATTGGACTCGCCTTGGCTCGCGGTTTCCCTTAGTCTTGCGTCTTCACTGACCAACTAGTGTGTCGGCTCGTGTCTATATCCCTCATCCTTCCCGAACTCGAGCACTCTCGGCCTTCTTACACGGCTTGTAGGGGGTTTAGGGTATCAACATACCCTAGGAGAGCGGTATGTGGAATGAGTCAGAGATAAAGGATGCAGCCTTAAGGAACACCAATAAGAGTACAGGGAGCACAGGGAGCACAGCTGTAAGGGCATGGTATGAGTCATCAAATGGTAATAAGCATCAGTAGTCTGAATGGATGGGGAATGGGGGCAACAAGTGGGGATAGGTAGAGAAAAAAGAAAAAAGAGTCTGTATCTTAGCCATGGGTGTTATCATGACACCATGAGTACATACAAAACATACAGTAATTTTTTTGAGTGGAGAGGATGAGAGGAAAGTGGTGATTGAGAAGCATCTTTTGAGATTTACACACCACAGGGAATTTGCAGAAGTGCAGGAACAATAGTAGGAACAAATAGAAACAAGAATAGAAAAGAAATATGGGCTGGTTCACCAATTGGGAATCCCAAGATGTTGCCAAGGTAGAGTTTCCTTGTGAGGTTAAGGCAGATGGGTGATGTCTGGCTAAGTTGAGCCAGGTATGTCACAGACTACCTCTGAAGTGGACTGACTCAGCAGTTATGACTACATTGTCAGCTTACATTAGTCATGGACAGGGGCCAGAATATTGTTGTAGCACTGACTCACACACTGTCAAAGCATTATTGTTCTTTAGTATCACATGCACACAGACATGACTCATTCCTAGGATAGCTGTACTAGGGTTTGTGACTCATAGCATAGTTTGGACTCTGCTTCAAAGCAAGTCTTATGTGTATATAAGTCAACTACTAAAGACCAGGAATTCCCATCCTGGTCTTCTTCAATTTGCTATCTTTGTTTCTTTTCCTATCCAGTCTGCCTCTCTATTCATCTCTTCTTCTATTCCTCTATCTTTTTCATCTCTATCTACTTGCATTCCATTTAGTGGAGGTGCTGTTATGCCCTTTTCACTCTAAGGGGACCTAGTGTTAGCCAACCTAGTGTCTGAGAATACCAGTCACATGTTGCAAGCCACATCTATTTGTCCAAGTCGGACAAATGGTTAGCAAACCATTACAAGGTAGAAGTGCAAGAAGGAGTCACCTGTTCAGTCGGTGAGAGCACGAGCACAAAGATGAGCTCCAGAGTCAAAGCAGAGCATGCATCACAATGGACAATGCCAGTTCAATTGGCAAGGGCACAAGAGACAATGATGAGAGCTGAATAAGAGTGTGAGAAAGTAGAAGCCAAATGAGAGCAAGCACACATGGGAGGTTTTGAGAACACAATTTGATGATTCCATTTGTTACATGTCACAGACTGCCTCAAAGACCCTTACTAATTGGTGATGACTACAATGTAAGGAGTAATTAGTCATGGACAGGGGTCGGTTCATAGTAGTAGCACAGACTCACATGCTGTCAAGTGTCTTATTGTTCCCATATATCACATGCTCATGGACATTGACTCATCCTAGTACTAGGGTTTGTGACTCATACCATAGTTCAGACTCCACTTCAAAGCAAGTCTCACATGTATATAAGTCACCTAGTTCAAGGCTGGGATCCTCATCCTGGTCTTCTTCAATTTGCTATCAGTGTTCCCTGTCCTTTTTCAGTCTGCCTACTCTTGCTCGCCTTGTCCTCTTCTTTATTCCATTTCTTCATCTCTTCTTTTGACTCTACCATTGTCTTTATCTAGTGGAAGTGCTGTCAGGCCTTCTCACTACTAGGGGACCTATTGTTGTCACACATAGTGTCTGAGAACCACTAAGTCACATGTTGCACCCACACTTCCCAAGTCCAGGTCAGACCAATGCTTAGCAAAGTGTTACATTACATGATGCAAGGTTTTAATACAAGTTGTGCTACAATCACAGGCCAATTCATCAGTCATTACAGGGGTTTTATCAGTCAGTACAGGAGGTTGTGCAGTATTCATCAATAAGCTAAAAAACGCGGAAAACATACAATCAGAAAAACAGCTGAAATAAAAAGTGATCAACATGGAGTATGATTGAGCAGTTTGGAGCTCTTGCACATCAAAACAGGCCAAGAATGAGTCGAGAATAAGCTGAGAATGGGGTGAGAACTTTTGAGGGGCTTGAGGTGGTCAAGTTGGCAGGGTTGAGCAATGTGATTTGCATCATTTCCATGGCACACATTTGCCCTTAACTGCAACATAAAGATTGGTGAATAGCAGACAACAAGAAGAGATTATATATGTACTTGATGTCAATGCCAATATAGGCTGCAATTTGCCACCTCCTGTCTAAAACAGGAGCTTCAGGGTCTAAAGGAGGCAGCCCAAGATTCTGGGCAGAAGCAATGCACTGCTGAACTGAAGAGAGTAAGTATACATGTACAAAGAAAGAATGGAAGACTCACCTGTGAATGTCATCAACTCATCCTGTGTCCTTGGATTGGGTGGCTCAAGCAAAGGGGGAAACCCTCCCATAGCTGCACCAGGATTGGGAGCCCTACTGATATTAGCAAGTCTGACTGGTACCTCATATCTCAATATATTTTGGATGCCATCCAGTTTTGCAGTCAGATTTGCTAAGGCTTGACTCAAGTTTGCAGAGGTTTTGTCCAAGTTTGCAGAGGTTTTGTTCAAGTTTGCAGAGATTTGGTTCAGTCCTGCACTCAGGTTTGCAGAGGTTTGATTCAGTTCTGCATTCAGGTTTGCAAAGCTTTGATTCAGTTCTGCATTCAGGTTTGCAAGGTTTTGATTCATTTGGGCAGCAAAAGTGGCTAGCCAAGGTGGAGGTTCATTCATGGCCACTGGAAGGCTAGCCACAAGTGATGCCTTGTAGACTTCAGCTGCACAAACTTCTTCATCTGTTGCATGGACATCATGTCCACTTCCTGTTTGATTGCAAATTTAATACAATGTTTAAACTGAATATTAGATTGCAACTCACTAATTGTCAGCTGAAGTTGGTTAACATATGTCATAGCATATGTGATATCTGCCATCTGTGGAGGGTTTGCTGGATTTGGTGGGAGGGGTACTTCTGCATTGTTGGGTGGGGGGAGAAGAACCATCATTGAAGTCAAAAAGGAGCTTCTTGTGATGTGATATGATCATAAAATTAGCTATGGGTCGTAAAATCCAGTCACGTGATGCGGCACCGGACCGTTGCTCTCCTCGGCGCTGGCGGCGACTGCATTGCTCTGCTCTGCTTCTTGTTACATGGCCTTTTCAGAACACAACTTCTCTGGTGCTCTAACGACATGGAAAGGTGTGTGCATTTCTTCTCTGTGCCTGCACCTGAGCCGACATGAGGTATATGTTAGAGATCAACCTCTCTGAGCTACAGAAGACTCTTGACTCGCAAGGCCTGGAGGTCGTCGAGAACCAGAAGGAAAGTGTCGTCGGAAGAAAGGCATTGGCAGACAAAACCAAGGGTAAGTTGTCGAACCTTTTTGCTTCGAAATACATGTCCCCATTTTCAGGGCAGACTTCAAGAAGATACCCGATGAGGAGAAGGTCAACGCATTCAAGGGCCTGTTGAAGTGTGCGTCTCATCTGTTGTCCGCATTCGTGTCTACTCATCATCTTCTCTCTCACAGCGTATCAGACCGAGATAGACAGCCTCACAAAGCGCTCTAAATCTGCGGAGAACGCGTTTCTCAGTTTGTACAAGGTGCTAGCAGAGGCCCCCGATCCATATCCACTTCTCGAGGCTGCCGTTGTACGTTGTCGTGCACCGATGCACGATGCGAGCTTTCCTTTACTATTTTACTTATAGGATCAGACGGTGAAAATCGCAGAGACTCGGGATTTGGAGGATGAGCTGCAACGCGTCAAGGCCGACAACATCGAGCTACAAAGGCGCGTCTCCGAACTTGCGAATCTAGAAGCCTCAAAGAAAAAGGCTGAGAGCAGAGCGGAACAGCTGGAGGAGAAGGTGCGCGTGTATCTGGTCCTCTTCTGAGAGAACGCTGGGCCGACTTTGGTTGGGTGGGATAGATGGATACCGCCATTCACGAACGGGTTGCACAGAAGGAGAATGAGCTCAACGCTACATACGACGAGAAGATGCGTAACTACGAGGAAAGGTGTGCCACCGTGCTCCCATTACCCCGTGGTTTTGTTTGTTGAATTCGTGACAGGGAGCAGGACCTGCACCGCCAGGTTTCCCTCTTGAAAGACCAGCTTCGTGACTTACGCGTGTCCAATGAATCGACAGAGGCAAGACTTATGGACCAGAGCCAGCGACTGGGTAAGGTCTCCTTCTATTTTGGCCGCCCTCTCTGATCGTAACTAGACCAGGAGGTGGTCGCGAAGCTCGCAGAGATGGATATGGTCGTCGCAGAACTAGAGCGTGCAAGTACCAGGGCAGCCACCGTCGAACGTCGTAACGTATGGGAATCGTTCCTGGTCCTCTCGTGCTACCTAATGCTCGCGCGCTTTAGGAACTCCTGCGTGCAGAGATCGAGTCTCTCAAGACTGGCAATGACAGGTCCGATCGGTAACGGATCCGTTTTAAGCAACTATGCGTGCTCTCACTTATACTTCATAGTGTCAAACACCTAGAGCTCCAGGTGACCTCCTTGGAAACGGAAGTTGACCACTTGTCGCAATCTCTGGACTCGCAGAAGTCCGTAACTGCAACGGCTGAGTCTAATACCCGCAAAGCGGCGGAAGAACACGTAAGAGAGGCTTCAACCGCGGTATGTAGCGTGCGCTTGTGAGGCTGCCAGAAAAAACTGACGTCGTCGGTCAGGCACGAGAGATAGAACAGTTAAGACAATCACTAAGAGGGTACGCCGACTACGACGAGATAAAGAGAGAACTCGAGATCATGAAGGTATGGGGTCGAAATGCCTATTGGTCGCTTGCGCTCATGGTATTCTGCAGTACGTTGAGTTCGCTGGATTTGAAGGCGACTTGGACGAAGAGGACGGACTTGCTTCCGATAATCAGCTGGGCCTGCAGCTTCCGAATCCAAACGCGTCCAAGGCGAACGCCCATCCGGCCAGCTCACTCGAGGCTCTTCTAGCGACTAAGAACAAGCGCATTCTCGAGGAGTTGACCAAGTTCCGGGTCGGTCCCTGCTCTACTCGCGTTGTGACCTTTGATGCCAACTCTCGCACAGATACTTCATAATGAGCTAGACGCATCGCTCCAACGTACTCAGGATGATCTTGCTTCTACCACACAAGAACTAGAAAAACATCGGCGACTCAACGAGAGACTCGAATCTGACTTGCTCAAGATCGAACAGCACGGGAACGGCGATGCCACTCCAGCAGACCCCGCGGAAGACGACGTCCTAGCCGAACTGGGGCTCGAACTCGGCAAGGTTTCTTCGAACGTGAGCTGACCCCATACAGCCTTTCCTAAACTCTAAACTGAAGGCTGATTCTTGCGGGTAGAATGATCCATCATCACAAACCAAACCAATACCATTCACATCTTCCGCGGACACGTCTATTCTCCCCATCGTCACCAGCCAGCGCGACCGCTTCCGTCAGCGGAACGCAGAGCTCGAAGAGGTAAGTGCCTGCCGCTCGCTTTTGCACCTCCCGCGCTCAGCAACACTACTTCCCACCACACAGGAGCTCCGCAAACAGTCCCAGGTGATCTCCGAGCTACGCGCCGAGATCCGCAGCCTCCAATCCGACAACCTCAAGCTCTATGAGAAAGTCCGCTACATGCAAAGCTACCGCGAGAACAGCGCGCACTCCTCGCTCGACCCTCTCCCGCCATCGTCCACGGGCGCTCCGAGCGCAGGCGAGCTCAGTAAATACAGCGCGCGTTACGAAGAGGCGATGAACCCCTTCGAGGCGTTCCGCGGTCGCGTGCGTCGTTGCACCCCCATCAGCTTTCATCTTCACCTTCGGCTTTCTGACTTTTGTTTTGTGTGCAGGAAGCAGCGCGGGCGTATTCGAACCTCAACCCGCTAGAACGCGGCGTCTTCGTGCTGACACGCGCGGTCTTGGGAAACCGCCGGGCGCGCAATGCGTTCATCGTTTACGCCGTCGCACTGCACGCCCTCGTCATGTTCACGCTATACGAGTGCACGGGGTCGTCAAACTCGCAGGCCCGGATACAGCCCGTCCCTTATCCACGACCACGTCCAGGCATTTGAACAGCTTGGTTGTTCCGTCCTCCTTACACGCGGTCGACACAAACAAGCAATCGAACAGGGCGTTCTTTACTTGATGTTCGCACAGAACACTACCTATTCATATTGATAACCAGCTGGTTGGCAATCAGATCTTTCATTATTCTTATTAAACCCTCATGGCAATAGTGCGCGCCGGAAAAGCAATGATTAATAGTCTCTAGCACGAGGGATAGATACTGTATCATGTCCTAGATCCCTGCAATACGTTAAACATGAGGAGACCCTCATTCAAATCAGACTCGGGTGGCGTGTACAGGACAGATATAGAATATATGGAAGCAATGAAGCAATGGACAAGCCAATCGTGAGGGTTTTGGCCGGCCAGACGATATCAGTATAAGGCACATTTGACCCCCTGCCTTCTCTGGGGAGTTTAGTTCCCGCTCCGGTTACGACCAGCACCTTGTTGCGTCTCTGTCGGAACAACATCGTATCCACTGGTGCCGAGGTCAGCTGGCAAGCGTGCGGTTTCGTCTAACGCGTCTGTGGACAGAAGCGTAGCGTCCTCGTCGTCCATCCCTGCATCTGAATCAGCAGCCAAGGTAGCAACCTCCGAAGGACGCATGAATCGCGGTGGCCGAACTAGGTTGTTGAACAAGAACTGCATCAAAGGAACTTAATACAGTGTGACAGGGAGAAGGAATGGTGGTGAGCTACGCACCGTGCCATAGACCAACAGGCCGAAGCCAGCGACCTGAAGGAGTGAAATCGGCCACATCAGGATCTCCCAACCCAATGCCAAGCTGACGATCCAAATGGCAAGGGTCCTGCACGTATCTGTCAAGCTGCGTGCCGTCGCGCTCACGTACTTCGTCACGCTCAAGCCGAAGAAGTTGAACAGAGCGATGGAACACGCGATGACGACGCCAGAGTAGAGCACACTGGGCGTGTCAACGAGCTGATGCCAGCCACGGACAAGGTCGATCCATGCTGCCGCAGGTGAAGACGGGGGAAGCTTGATGAGTGGGAGGAGAGGCAAAAGGAGGAGAACAGAGATTGTGCCAAAGAGGCCTTCGTAACCGACAGCGAGCAGAGGTGGAATATTGTACTGCCCAAGTATCTTCTCCTCAACGACGAATTGGGTCGCAGTGCTAAGTGACATGTTAAGTACACGAACAGGGAAGAATTTGTGTGGACTGACAAAATTTGTGCAAAGAGAATGAAAAAGACACCTGAAAGTGGTCAAAGTGAGTCAATAAAGGAATGATATACCGAAAGGGTCCCGCAAATACCAATAACGATCTTGGCTGCCTCGGTATCCTCGATGGTCCCGTCTGCCGGTAAATCGGTAGTAGGTGCTGTTGGATCTAACATATTGACAAAAGAAAGCGCAGTCGAGCGGAGGGTATCCTTGACAAGAGAACCGCTTAAGCCGACTAAAGATACGCCGGCCATAACCGTCACCAATGAGAGCCACCTTGAGTAGACGTGGAAGCCTTAGACAGGTCATGGAGAATCGAGTAGGGGCGTACTGGTATAAATGTAGCCTGCGGCGCAGGAAGACGACCGAAAGGATCCCGACGAAAAGCACGAGTGCTCCGCGCGTCATTTGGTAAATTGATACCGGGGTGTACAATAAACCGACGTTCATGAGCTGGTCACATAAATTTACGAACTGTGGCGCAGGCGGAGAAAGCTACGGACCGTGGTTCCGGTAAGGTCGCACAGAGCGGGAAGCCAGAGCAATAAGATACGTCGACCTGTCAGTTCCTGGGGCGGAAGCTTCTGGGACTCGGAAAGGTCCGCGAGAGAGCCGTCAGAGTCCTCTTCGGGCAGTCGGATGGACCCAGCACGCCAGCGCTTCGCTATGAACTCGTAAAGCACCGGGAGAAAACCTGAGACAGCCCAGCTTGGTCTGAGACAGGGGCAGAAGCGAAATAAAAAGAAACGAACAAAGCATTTCCCCAACTGGGAGGAAGAGCGGCTCAGATATGTGGCAGTGGATACGGAAAGAGGTGACATACGAAACATCTGGAGTGTCTGCCAGACTGGTTGCTCATAGAGGACATGGCGTCTTGGGTCAGGATCATCACAGTTCTCTACGCATTGCATGTCCTGAGTAGAACAGGAGGTGAGAATTCGCCAGAGGCAGAGAACGAGAGATTGTTCGTGCCTGGTACTTGGACCAAAGGGAATTACAAGCACCCTGACAAAGTAGATAAATAATGAGCAGACTGCCGTAGGAGAAACGGTACGCACAGTGAGAATCATCCCCGAAATAAGGGCAGGGACGAGGAAACGAGGCGGCATTGTGTCTGTGGGTGGGGAAATGGAAGAGCGAAACAGAGCCGCAGGTGCTTACCGAACACCGCCATCCACGAACACTAACACGGAACGCGCCGGTATATCACATAACGTCATCCCGGAACGCCTCTCCGAGTCACGTCATCCCCGCACCTCCGCATTGCTAGTTGCGATCACTGGCACAACGTGTGGTCAGCGACCACTTGCGCTTCGTCTTGCCCATACGGCGACATACACAGGAAAATAACATAATTTTCTCCCCTGTGCCCTGCGCCGAACACAGTACAGCATAGTCCAAAGAATGTGGACCCGTTCACCTGTTATTGTCGATCAATTTGGCATTTTCTATGTATTCGAGTTGGGCAATATAACCAAGTCATCCATTGCCACCCCCCTGTGCCCCCGGGGCATCTTTCCAGCCATTGGCTCCTTGATCAAGCAGATGATTGTGTGCATTAGGTATGGGCATAGGTTCTAACTATTATCTGATTAGTAGGTTCGAAATATATGCGATGAAGTGGACGATGGGTATGTTGAGGGGCGTTGAAGCGTGAGCGATGTAAGTTCCTTGCAGTGAGGTGTGCACAGTAAAATCTGGAGTACGAATCTGGAGTCCACATCTGTTAACTAGCCCTTGACGAAGGTTAGTGACTAAAACTTCAATGCAGTTCCTGGGCTTACAGGAATTGGTTGAGAGAATGCGCGATACCATGCGCTGCGAGCCTCCTCATAACTTTTGAGTGTAACTCGGCCCTTGCCTTCCATACTGTACACTTGCCGCACGAGCAACACGTATAATCATGTGATATCGCACGTCGTGCATTTAAACCCCGCAAACCCCTCTCGCATCTTCAACAATGCCTCTCATTCCACCCGCCAACAACGCGGGAGTTGCTCTACCACCAGCTCCAGGGAACCAGCCTACTTTGGCGGACGTTACAAACGCAATGAATTACGTGAACCGTCTCTCATCATCTAATGGTGCATTATTTTATATATATTTTTAATATATTTTTTATTAATTAAATCCTACAGGTGCTCAATACCCTGGCCACGCAACAAACGAAGAAATTGCCAATGCCGAGATTTTCAAAGCATCCATTGTACTGGACATCCAGATGAGGAGAAATCCCATTGAAGACATCCTACACGGTTGTTTTGCTCGAATGGAGGCGAAAATCAATGAGTTGCCGGTAAAACTGGCTAATAGTAGCCGGGGACCCAACGGGCGACTTCGTCACCCACGTACAGGGTTACTACTGGCTGCACCCAATCCACGGACCCGGGACCAGTTGGTAGCATTCACGGGTATGTTTTTTTTTTTTTTTTTTTTTCTTTGGCACATCTATACTGACCGTATTTAGCCATTCAGTGCACGGACTCTGCCCAAGATCTGGGCTTAGAGCCATTGGTCAATGTGGTCGTTTTGGAGAGGAGGAGACAAATCGCTCGATACCTTGGAGTCGACATCGAGAGGGACGAGGATAATGTGATGGCGGTGGAGTAATTGGGTGTGCTATTTGCGTGTGCTGCTGTTTTGTTAAATTGTAAACCGGCCAGTTTTCGAAACGCGACTTTAACCATTTCCTTCGTGCAAGCAACGGCCGCCACACATCTCCCAATGATCTCTTCCCACCATTTTTCGCTCGCGGTATATATTTCAAACAGTGCCCGGACGACGCTTCTGCTCTACATCTCTTTGGGCTCGTCTGTGACCTTTGTCGAGCTCGCCATCGAGTACAGAGAACGTGCCACCCGTGTGCTAGAGGCCGCGTGCGAGGAAACTGAAGACTGCCATTGGGCGGCAGGTTAGGATGACCAAATACGACGCACGACCGCACGACCGCGCCTCGCTGTGTGGGATTACGAGGATGCCCTCGGAGCACAGTGTATCATGTGATAGGTGCTGCATTATAGGTCGCAGAAGTAGTGCTATCCTAACTCTACAATAATGTGCGCAGTAACAGTCTATGACGCCCGGTCTAAGTTGAAATTACTATCTGCATGAAAGTAGGCATCATGCAACGGACGTTGCATACGGACGGGGTATACGGACCTAGAACTGTCCTAAGGCACTTCGGGCTACGAGACCAATGCGCCTGCTAACAGGACTACCTTCATCGGTCTCATCTGCTGTGGCGAGCCACCAACGCAGACGTGCCTTGAGTGTGGTTGTATTTAGGCCGTCAGCCACGCTAGAAATGGTTATTTAACAACAACCAACGAAGCGACACGGGAAGACCTACATGCCACGCTCCTCGAGCGCTTCAAGCAGCTCAGGATACGTCAATCGATCCCCCATGCCCTCCTTTACAAGAAGTACGTCGTCGGCGACTATGGACTGCAAGTGACGCTCGATCCTGCTCTTGCGGCGGAAATTGGGGCCCCACGACGACAACGACAGGAGACTGGAGGAAAGAGTGTTCAGCGGATATCCCGGGTATAGGCAAACGTGAACTCACCCGCAGAGCGCGATGGCGGAAATATCGCTCGGCAGTGACAAGGCCAAAGCTGCTGGACCTGCCTTGCGCACGTCTAAGAAGTCCTCGCGCATAGTCTCAATATATGCGCGCTGTTTCTCGCGGCGCTTCGCATCGATCCGTTCGCGCTGAGAAGTCAAAACACACGTCGACGGGAGCATACCAGGTGCGTACAGCACAATGAGAGGAATGACCTCCTCAAGAATGAGTACAATCGCAACGAATGGCACAAGCCTAAATAGCAGGAATGAGATTTTAGGTGAAGGAGAGGGGCGGGGAGACTACCTCGCGATGTCATTCTTATTTGTTTGAATGAACCGGGATTCCCAACGAGACATGGGTTCTCCTCCCGCCTTCACTCGTGCTATGATTTCATTGGCCTGCCAGCGGTGTGTAACGACCATCTTGAGCCCCCTGAAATAGAATTTCTGAGGTGATGGGGATTAGTGCCGACAGTGCCCAGCCGGCTCTACTCACAAAGAGTTCTTTGACCTGGTGCCAAAGTCTCGCAACTTTGCCAGCGTCCGGGGGTGGGCGTGCGAGAACCCCATGGATATATGCTTGTTTAAAGTCTTCTTTCGCTGCCTCAGCTACCGATTCGCTCCGAGCTGTGGTGTGCGACGTAGGTTGAAGCGATGGTGAATTTTTGGTCGGTACATGCTTCGACTTTTGGGAATGCGAACCAGAAGGAGCGGTTAGGGGTTTGATGGGACCAGGCCTCAGTTCGACTTTGGTTTTATGAGGCACAGGTGGGATCGCGTGGGCACAGGGTTCATCTTTGGAGGACTTTGAGGCCGTAGAGGAAGGAGTGGAAAGAAAACGCGGGGACGGAAAGCAAGGGTGCTGGTAGATCGACCTCCGGTGCAGACCAAGGGTGGTGGGCGTAACGGATGTGCCATGGACAGTTCGGACCACGAAAGCATGACGAGTGCGGGGGAGTTGACACCTGTAAAAAGAAAGAGTAAAAGAAAAGTCGTCTTCTTTGTACTGCGTGGAGACGGCCGCACCTGTCGGCTACTACTCCCTTCCTTCCCAGAGACCTTAACATGATCTCGCTCAGAGAGGTGTTCAGTCAGTAATCCTACGGCCTTGCTCAACCCCTCTAACACGTCACGTGCAGCATCACGTGACACAAACTTGAACTTTAACACTGTAAGATAAGGCAGAGGACATCAGGAACGGTCACCCCCTTAAGTAAGCGAATGTGCACCGTTTTTGCTCGCTCAATTCTCTTCAACAAATCATTGAATTGGGCAAAAATAACTAGCAAGACAGGGGACACCAGGAACAGTCACCCTTTACCTAAACCCCTAACCCTAGAAATTATATTACATAAGCATTCAAATCTTGTGGTTTTGGCTTGGTTTAGTTAATGAAACAATGGAAGTAGTATTTTGAATATGGGAAAACATAGGTAAGAACAATAAATGCCTTATGGGAGTACAGAAGCCTTTATTTCCCTAATCATCTCTGGGGGAAGGGTATGATGACTGTGATACTTTTTGTTTGCCCACACAGCCTGTGCACCTGTCAAACCCTCTCCATATGCATGGATGAATCTTGCTGAGCAATTGGCATATCTAAAAATTTAATAAGAAAGTCAAGAAGAAAGGGATAATTAAAACAAAAAGAGCCTGTACACACTGACAGATTTGGTTAACTGGAATGTCATCAAGGCAGTCCAATACCTTCTTCTTCATTGCATTAAGGGTTGCACCCCACCCTGCAGTACGAAAATGCAGTTTTGCAGCACCCCAGTATTGCTCAATGAAATTCAGTTCACAGTGATACTTTGGATAAAAGTCACAGAGGTGACCACACCTCTCAACAAACTCTTGAAGTTCTGACTTCTGAGAAACAAAGTCAGACTGGTTAAAGAGAATGGTGTGACAGCAACAGTTGTCCCTGTCAGGGGGGCATTTCTTTCTGCAGTCAGCAAGCAAACCAGTTTCAGGCCAAAGACCACACTCTCTAATAATCTCCTCCATTCCTTTAAACCATCCTTTCATAGTGGGATGATTCTCAGGAAAATAGAAAGACTGGTGCTCCCCAGTCAGAGGGTTTATGCCTGGGCACATCTTTGCTGCACCTTTAGAGTGTGCCCATCCCTCCCTGGGAGCTGCATGGCAAGTCATCAGCCCCACAGAAGTGAAATCAGGACCAAAAATACATTTAGGCATCTTTTGTGCTGATAAAGCATCAGAAGCCCTTTTCTGATGCTGAAGGAGCATTATCAAAGAGAAAAAGCCCCTGTGAATTCCCCTTGGTCTTGCCCTCAAAAATGTCAATGGCATAGTCAACCTGTCTCAGCAGGTCCTCTGCAGTAAATTAGCCATCCCAATTGATGCCTGGTTTGAAGATGATCCTGGCTTCTCTGCACCAAGAAATAAAGTCAATGCAAAGTGGGCCTTAAGAGAATTGAAGACAGACTCTATAACACCATCAGGCCCTTCATCAAGCAAGCAACCCCACTCAGAAGTTAGAAAATCAGACACCATAATTGATTGCCCATCACCCTTTGGAAGTGGAGTGGCTTTGCTGGTGCTGGCAATCCAGTGGGTCTTTCGGAAATCATTTTGATAAAAGGTTGATTCATCATGAGTGACAAGAATCAACTGAAAACGGCCACCCTTCACTGGGAATGCATTTTGAGGCCGGTATTCAATGTCACTGTTGTCCCAAGTGTGAAAATACTTCTCATATTCCTTCCATCTTTCCACAAAGCCTGTTCTGTATGCAACAACGTCCTCCCATTCATGGCCATCAAGATACATGCCATTTTTCGAGGAGCCGTAGTGCCAGCTGAGATGTTGGAGCCAGCAACAAGCTGTGTGCTCAGAAATTGAAGTGCATGAAATTCCAGAGTGTGAGAATTTCTCCTGCATATCAGCCCCCGAGACAATGTTGACCACATTGCTCACTGTAATGTAGCGGCCTTTGCCATGGGACAAGAGCAGAGCTTGAAGACTCTGTGAAAGATCCTCATCATCAAGAATATTCCATCTAGACTTGGAATAATGGAGCACAGGAAGTTCCTCCGAGTGAGCAAAGGTGAGGATCCATTCCCAGAGTTTGCATGCGCATTTCACACCTTGCCCTTCGATTTTGGTGACCATTTCTGATGCATTTCGCTAGGTATAATGAAGCCCTTCATCCAGATACAGGTTCAAGACCCCCACCATCCCTGTGAGGCGAGCCTGAAGAGCGGCATCAAGTCACAAGTCGCAGGACTTGTCCATGAGCGCCACCCAAGCCCTCAAGAGCACCAATTGATCTTTCCAGAGGTCGAGGCTTTTTTCAACAGCCTCCAAGACTAATGAATCCCCTCTGCCTTCGGATTCTGGGTTCAGGTTCGGACTGGAGCGCCCTGAGAATGCTGTAGGGGTCTGGCTTGGCAAGGGCTCAGGTGTGTGTCCCCACATTTCCCCACCATTGTCGCTGATGTTTTCACCCCCTGAGCTTCTGGTTTCTGTGGAACCAGCAGGGTGGAGGATGTTATCCCCACGAGTGCTGACATTGCTGCTGGCCATTTTGCACCGTGCGATCCGAGTCCTGACCGGCTCCTCCTCCTCCTCTGCAGCCCAGTGTTGTGCTTTCCCCTCACTGCTGCTGAGATCGACTCCATCAAGACTCAGGACATTATCCCCACGAGTGCTGACATTGCTGCTGGCCATTTTGCACCGGGTGATCCAAGTCCTGACCGGTTCCTCCTTGGAACTCTCCTCCTCCTCCTCCTCTGTGGCCCAGTGATGTGCTTTCCCCTTGCCGCTGCCAAGATCGACTCCATCAAGACTCCCAGAGACCCCAGATGGGCCATCCTCGCCAGTGGCCATCGGCAATTGTGCACGGCTTGGCACACAGCGACCAGCTCGGCTCAGGGCTCAAATATCACCCCCGCTCAAATCCAAGCTTTCTTCCTCCTTGGCAAAGGTGTGTCCATCGACATGTTCGGAACGAGACTGATCATTTGAGTTAGGGGTGGGGTGGTGCGATGGAGCCAGATCTTCTGTGCCAATATCAGCACCTCTGTCTTGTGCACAATCGACTGGCTCATCGTCCTCAAGGCCCCCCCTCCTTTCGGCCTCCTCTTTCTTCAAGGCCAGGAAACTCTTTATATCAAGAAATCCCTGCACTGCCAAATCTTTGTGTGCCTTTGCACAGCAGTAACGTGTTGTCTTAGAGTTGCCCAGGTATGTCTTTTTTTTTTCCTTTTCCCTTCTCCAATTCTAACTGATTGGCACAGCGCTGTGCCTCTTGCAGCACAGTCACAAATTGCTGGAGGTCAGACACCTCGACAGCGGCAATATCAGTGTCATTGGATTGATCAGACAATCCACCATCTGACAGACCATCAGAAACAATGGCACCTGTGTCCAGGTCAGGTATGTCTTCATTGTTCACATCCACCACAATTGGCTCATCCAAGGGCTCATCACTTTGATGGGAGCCCCTTTCCTCAGGGTGGTTTTCTGCAATGTCATCCTCAAGGACAGAGCTTTGCCCTGCAAGACAGTCAACATTGTCCCGATGGCCCTGATCTCTTGAAGGACTTACTGCTATTCTGTTGTAGTTTAGCTTTGTGTTGTCATGCAATCGCTAGTGTTTGCACACATGCCTTGTATGCACAGGTTTTGCAAGCCATACATTGATATCTTGCAAGATCAGTGCAACTCTGTCAGTACAGATAAGATCACGTGACCTGTTATGTAAGAGTTCAAATCTTGCTGTGTGTTTTCACAAAATGCACTGTTCAACTCGAAATGCAAAAAGATTGCTTTTAAAAAAAGTAAATTTATTTGGGCCATTTCTCCCTCAGATCACCATTTTTTTTCATGAAATCTAGTACCTATTGTAGCTATATACATCTACTTTGTATACTACTAGATTTATTTGTCTAAATTGAGGTTGCAGTGGAGGAATTCAACAGTGTGGATTTTGCTTACCAAGGGGTGACCGTTCCTGGTGTCCTCTGTCTTACACTGTAAAGTAGACATACATAGCTACAATATGCACTAGAAAACTTAGAAAAATATGGAGTTTTGAGGGAGCAGCTACCCAAACAATTTTTATTTTTTTAAAACATGTTTTTTGTGTTTGCAAGTCGAATGGTGCATTTTGTTGAAAAGTGATTTTCAGATTTGAAACAGGTCACGTGACCTTATCTGTATGGATAGAGTCACACTCATCTTGCCAGATATCACAGAATGGGTTGCAGAACTTGTGGATACAACATGCATGCACAAATGCTTGCAATCGCACAACAGAGAAAGGCTAAACTACAGAGAACTAATCTAGTTGGTGAGTTCTTGTGAAAAATTGGTGTGATCGGGGGAGATCTTGACAGTCTTCTAGGGCCCAGTTCTGATGATGAGGGTCAAGACAAGGATTGTTGCCTCAGGGAGGAGAGTCCCTATCAACACGATGAGCCCATGGCTGAGAATATGAGCAACAACTTTGAAAGACATACCTGATCAACCACAAAACCATGCCAGCCCAAGTCTTGATGCATGCCCCACAATTTCCGATGGTCTATCTGACTCAGATGGCAGCGGTGATTTGTCCGATGATATGGACATTGTCAAAATAACCAACTTGCAATGGTTTGCATCAGTGCTGCAAGAGGTGCAATGCTGTGCCATTCAGCTGGAGAAGGAGAAGTCAGAGCAAAAATGAAAAACACTGAAGACATACCTTTGTAATTCAAGAATGACCCATTATCGCCGTGAAAAGGCTCACAAAGAGCTTGTATTGCAAGGCTTTCCTGACATTTGCTCGTTCATGGTCTTGAAGGGGGCTGAAAAAGGGGGCCTCCATCTTGAGGACAAAGGACATGCCAATTGTGTGCGAGATGCCAGTGCTGGTGCTGGCACAGATGCCGCCACAGAGAATGCAATTGCATTGCATCCGAGTCCCAACTGGATCCCTAGTCCATTGGATCAGCCTCAATCAAATTTGAAGGGCAGACATACCTTTGCCGAGGAAGAAGAAGGGAGCTCAGACAAAGGAGACATCCCAAGCCACAATTGTCTTGACAATTCAAATTGTGCACACTCCTGGTTCACTCTCAGTAAAAAAGAAAGTCAAGCAAAAGTCACAATAAAGTCAGCAAACATGACCAAAAGTCAGGAAAAGTCAGGAAAAGTCAGAATTCAGTCAAAAGTCAGTTGCAGTCATTGATGACTAGGCAATGACTTTTGTTGACTTGGTGCAAAAAAACTGCTTTGACTGTGGGTAAAATTCCAAGTCAGGCAAAAGTCAATCAAAGTCAGTCAAAGTTGGTTTGACTTAGTAGAAAATTTGGCATAAATCATTTGGCTGGGATAGACAACAAAGTATGCCAAAGTCCATGGCAGGTGGGGGTATGGAGAAGTGTGGCATGGTGGCATAGGGATGAGAATCCAAGACAGCCATGAGGAGCATGGGGAAGTGGGGTATGGGGAAGGGAGTGGGGGAGATGGGGAAGGGGGGCATGGAGATGGGGAAGGGGAGCATGGGGAAGGGGGTGGGGGAGATGGGGAAGGGGGGCATGGGGAAGGGAGTGGGGGAGATGGGGAAGGGGGGCATGGGGAAGGGAGTGGGGGAGATGGGGAAGGGGGGCATGGGGAAGGGGGGCATGGGGAAGGGGGGCATGGGGAAGGGGGGCATGGGGAAGGGGGGCATGGGGAAGGGGGGCATGGGGAAGGGGGGCATGGGGAAGGGGGGCATGGGGAAGGGAGTGAGGGAGATGGGGAAGGGGGGCATGGGGAAGGGGGGCATGGGGAAGGGGGGCATGGGGAAGGGGGGCATGGGGAAGGGGGGCATGGGGAAGGGGGGCATGGGGAAGGGGGGCATGGGGAAGGGGGGCATGGGGAAGGGGGGCATGGGGAAGGGGGGCATGGGGAAGGGGGGCATGGGGAAGGGAGTGGGGGAGATGGGGAAGGGGGGGCATGGGGAAGGGGAGCATGGGGAAGGGAGTGGGGGATATGGGGAAGGGGAGCATGGGGAAGGGGGTGGGGGAGATGGGAAAGGGGAGCATGGGGAAGGGGGGCATGGGGAAGGGAGTGGGGGAGATGGGGAAGGGGGGCATGGGGAAATGAGTGAGGGAGGTGGGGAAGGGGGTGGGGGAGATGGGGAAGGGGAGCATGGGGAAGGGGGGCATGTGGAAGGGAGTGGGGGGGATGGAGAAGGGAGTGGGGGAGATGGGGAGGAGTAGCATGGGGAAGGGGGTGGGGGAGATGGGGAAGGGTGGCATGGGGAAATGAGTGGGGGAGATGGGGACTTGGATGGGGAAGGGGAGCATGGGGAGGGGGGGCATGGAGATGGGGAAGGTAGTGAGCATTCAGGACAGGGAATTTTGGTAGCCAGCCTGCAACAAGTGGTTTTGGAGTGACAACTTGTATGTTGGAGATACTCTTGTACTTATCAGTTCAATTCACTGTCCTATATAGCAAATTCCAATGCTGGACCATATGATGGTGGGCATGGAGATGGGGAAGGCAGTGAGCACTAGAGTGCTGTGAGCATTCAGATGGGTAATTTTGGTAGCAAGCCTGCAACAAGTGCTTTTGGAGCGACAACATGTATGTTGGAGATACTCTTGTACTTATCAGTTAAACTAACTGTCCTATATAGCAAATTCCAATGCTGGACCATATTATGGTGGGCATAGAGATGGGGAAGGCAGTGAGTGCATGAGCATTCAGGATGGGCAACAAGTGCTTTTGGAGCAACAACATGTATGTTGGAGATACTCTCGTACTTATCAGTTCAATTCACTGTCCTATATAGCAAATTCCAACACTGGACCATATGATGGTGGGCATGGAGATGGGGAAGGCAGTGAGTGCATGTGCATTCAGGATGGGCAACAAGTGCTTTTGGAGCAACAACATGTATGTTGGAGATACTCTTGTACTTATCAGTTAAACTAACTGTCCTATATAGGCAAATTCAATGCTACCATATCATGGTGTGCCTCCAGTGACCTAGTGACCACAGGGACATCAGATGCTCCTCCCTACAGTGTCTTCACAGAAAAAGATTCTGCAAATTCGAGCATGACACGTCAATATCAGAACATTACTTGTATGCCCCAATACTGTGGTAACTAGGTAACTCATTTGAGGTGAGTTATTTTGTGATATCTTCTATTCATATTGTAGAGGCAGAGGAACATCCATTTTCTGCCTTGTCTTCCTGGTTCTCATCAGCTACTCTTTCCCATTCTGGGAACAAGCTCACACATTCTAACTTTTGTCCTAGAAGTTGCACATGCAAGATTATCAGCAGAATCAAAAGACTGCAGGCTCTAATGCTTTCAGGCAATCTGTTACAATACTAATTTTACTTTAATTTCCCTCTGATAACCTCCCAGTCACATGACTGATAGATCACACTTCACTTTCTTATTGTCCTTTGTGACCCATTGTTCTCGTGACCTATTGTTCCCGTGACTCTATTGTTCCAGTGACCATTGTTCTTGTGACATCCATTGTTGTCGTGATGTCTATTGTTGTTGTGACCCCATTGTTCTCCTTTACTATATAGTCTGGCATCTAAGTAGCTTGTAGCCTTAGACTTGACTTCTTGTATCTTACGGTACTAGAGACAACAAGCTGAACCATCCCCACTCTCTCACTTGCGTGAACTTCCTCTCATAACTCTTCTCAAAGTCCTTGCTTGACTTAGCAGAGAGTTACTTGTCATCAGAAACTATCTAAGTTCTCTTCAAACTTAGATCTCTCACACAGAACCACAGTCCAGATTCCTTAGTGTTCCTGTCATAGTAAACATAACCCACATCGGGTGAATGTCCCTACCATGACATAACACAATCAGTGTTCAGTGGCATGATGCAGCCTTCTTTGGCCCCTAGTTTATTCAGACAACCACAACCACAACCTGCCCAACAACAACTGGCAAACCCTCTTTTCAGTTCAGTCAGTAATACTGCTGCAATTAATGCAAACATGGGTACAGGCAATGCTTTCAGTGGGCTTGGGCAAAATCCAGGACAACCAACAGGGGGGTTCAGCACATTCAACCAAACTTCCCAACAGCCTGCAGCAAGTGTTTTTGGTGCCTTTGGCCAGCCCCAACAACAACCACAGCAACAGCAACCACAGCAGCAACAGCAGGGTGCTAGTCTGTTTGGGAGCACTGGTGCATTTGGGTCTCAAATTAAGCCCCCAGGTGGATTCAGTAAGCTATGTGTTATTACTTGTACATTTAACTTACTCATGGTTCAGGGACAGGCAGCTTTGGGGGTGCCCCCAACACTGGATCTACCAGTTTGTTTGGACAGACCAACACTGCCCAGCAGCCAGCTGCTCTCACTAGTCTGTTCAAGCAGAATTAACCAACAAATAACACTTTTAGTGGGGGTGCATTTGGTGAGTCAGAACTGTATTGCTAACTTGTTTTGTCCCTGACTACCTTCATAGGTGCAAGTACTGCTGCCCAAAAGCCATCCATATTTGGGCAGACCACCGAACAACAGCCCTCAGCTGATGGCAGCTTTGGTCTATTTGGATCTCAGCAGCAGCAGCAACAACAGAACCCCCAAGGCCAACAAGGAAATACTGGGGCATTTGGAAACCAACCAGTGTTTGGACAGACAAACACAGTGCAACCTCAAGGCCTCAACAGGGTGGATGTAGGTCAACTTTTACAGCCTACTCTTCTGGCAATATCTATAACACGAAACAGTATTTGGCACTACTCAGGCTCAACAGCCTGCTATGGGACTGTTTGGTGGTATGGGAGGTGGTCTGTTCAGAAATGTGCAGCAGCAAGAAGGCAGCCAACCATCCACATTTGGTCTGTTCAGAAACAAGACAACAACACCTACATCAGGTGGTGGCAGACTCTTTGGTAATAATGCCACTAGCCAGACGTCAAGTGTACCCAACAACCATCTATTACAAGTATAAAACTACCATACTACATACATACTACTGTTACTCTTCAATACCATATTCCTCAACATTAAGCATCTCCAACCCTGCATGGCTTCTCAATATATGAACTCTTGGCCCTCTAACCCAAACTCCAACTAGCTTACTGAGGCTAGATATTTCCAACACCTTACAATCCTCTGACCACTTGCCACACCATCTCCTTAGACTTCCATTGTGTTCACCAATGGGCAATAGACCACCAAGCTGCAATCATAGTCTGGCACAAAGTAAAATGCCATTGCCTCTCCAAAGATAAGTGATTCTGCCTTGGCTTCAAAATATCTAGATGCCCTTGAGACTTGACCTGCATCCTCAGAGATTCTGCTTCTTAAAGTGACATTTTCTGAAATTATGCACTTTCCCCATCTCTCAATGATGAGGTCCATATTAAAATCAATCTCAAGATAATCACAGATTGTAGCAAGGTGCTTCTGATATTCTGAGGGATTGTCTCTCTCTGCCCTTCTGATGGGAAGAGACTGATATAGGGGTTTTTCCTTCCTTTTATTTTTAGGAGAAGTTATTAAGCATGGATACTTCAAGGTTAACACTTTGTTGTTTGCCCTTTCACAAAGCATTGTGGCAATATTGGCAAATGGTGCCTTTTTAGATCTAACTTTATGCCCAATCTCTCCAATGGCCCACTCACATGTGGCTTGAGATCCAAATCTGATTGAGCCATTCCATGCAATATGGATTGGAACATGTATTAATTACCAGATGCACAATCTACATCTTGAAACTTTGGCTGGGTCATTCTGCACATAAAGCCTCTCAAATCCTTCAAGAAAAGATCTGACTAGATTGTACAAGGATACCAAGTCCATATCAGACTTTGGTGTGTGTGACATTGCAACTTCAACAACATCCACAAATTGTGCAAAGTTGCTTAGTACCTCATCATTAAATCCTAACTCCCATGCAATTGGTATAATATACCAATGAAGGAGAGCCATCCATTCATAAACTTTGTACTGGCTTTGGCACTTTTTATATGGGTTTCTGATTTGCCCACTGAGAGATGGTGGGAGGGTTGCCATTGCCTTCTCAATCTCTTCACCAAGTTCTGAAGCCATTTCTGCATCCATATGTATTGTCTCATCATCAGAACTGTGTGTAACCCACAGATCCCATATGTGCACCATGCAGTTCTCATAGAATAAATGAAATGGGTCTAAGGGAAAGAATGATGGGTGGGAAAATGCAGGGCTAGTGGCACATAGTGTGACACACAAAATTCCTGTTTCCTTCACAATCTTTTGACACACTGTTTTATTGATAGCAGACTCAAGCCTTTCAATGGTTCTCCAATAGTGGCTTTGCCTTCTTAATGGCAAGTGAGCCAAATCAACAATATCATGATCTGGATTATGTTTATCTTTCTCAGGGGGAGAGATTGGATAGTATTGGGCCTTAGCTCCTCTGCCCTCGGCAGGGAAGGCACCTTGTACCAAACTATAGCAATCACCATAAAGGGCTGAATGTCCAGCCATTCCACTCAACTTGGCAGATCCAAGCATGTCTCCTTTTACACCACAAACAAATGCCTTTAGAACAAAGTATGATGAATCAATGGCATCCCAAGTCCACATTCCAACACTTGATTGTGCCATCTCCTCAAAAAGTGGATAGATGAAGGACTCAATGTTCCCAGGAGCTAATGGCCCTGGGATTGCAAGAGGAATGATGACATTATTTGCTTTATAGCACATCTCTGGTGGGAGATTGAGCAGGAGGACAATTAAAAGCCACATATTAGATTGCTTTTTCATTGTGAGCTGAGCACCATTAGAGGAGATTGATAAAGCAGTCTCTCTTGGATCATGAAATAATCCCATTTTCTCATAATGGCTTTATGCCAGTAAGGTCCATGGCCAGCTGCTTGACTTTGTAAAGGCTTAGAATTTCCTCCTGTGTAGCCTCTGCAAGCACCTGTGCATGGGCATTATATGCTTTGACAGTGCCATGGGAGCCTGACCATGCTAGGTAGTGCTGCAAAGACAATGTCTCTGATTTGGATAAGGTGTACTGCCTTGGAGGCTCAACAGGACAAGGGGGGAGTGTATAATCCCCCAACAGCTGTTTTTGAAGCTGGATAATCACATCAGGAATGTGGCCACCTGATGGTCTATATGCCTCATCAGAACCCAAGTCATCCGGCTCAGCAAAGCTATCATTCTGATCCTGATGGTCCACTTGATCAGACTCTGAGATCAATTCCTCATCCTCAGTCTGATAGCCTGGCAGCCTAGAATTTGAGCCCAAGTCATCAACCTCATCTCTCTGCAAGATCTGCTCTGGGATGTTAAAAATGACATCCTCATCATCCCCTAGATGCAGTCTATAATCCCACTCTGGGAAGTCCTCATCCTCATCCATCATAGGGTATGAAGGAAATGGGTCATCTGAAATGTCAGTGTTATAATAAGATATAATCATATAAATACTTGGTAAAAACTACTTACAGTCATCATCTACCATCATGGCATCAGTGCCTACCAGTTCACCTTCTGGAGATGAAGGTGAGTCAATATGAGCATCAGCTAGGTGCAAGCAGATCAATCAGTATCACAAACATAGATAGATATGCACTTACCATCTGGACAAGGGGCATCAGCTGAATCTGAGCAGATCAATCAGAAATTACAAGCATAGGCAGATATGAACTCACCATGCTGATAATGGGCATCAGCTATGCCTAGGAAGATCCATGAGTATTTGTAAGCAGGGATAGATGTACACTTACCATCTGGATAAGGGGCATCAGCTGGATCTAAGCAGATCAATCAGAAATCACAAGCATAGGCAGATATGAACTAACCATGCTGATAATGGGCATCAGCTATGCCTAAGCAGATCCATGAGTATTTGTAAGCAGGGATAGATGTGCACTTACCATCTGGATAAGGTGCACTAGTTGGATCTAAGCAGATCAGCCAGTATTTATCAGCATAAGTAAATATGCACTCACCAGCTAGAGAAGAAGATCCAAGGTCAAAATCCCCATCAATGCTATGGAGCAACTGCATGATCTCATCATGGCAGCTCTCTACAAAAGATAAGGTGTCCTGATGTGCCCCAGAAGCTCTAAGATAGTTCAGATGATCTAGATTGTCTTTAAAGTGAGTTAGAATAGTCCTCTTTACTCTCTCCTTCTCTGGCTTGCACTTGAAGCAAGGGCAGAGGTACTTGGGTACTGGGGCCATTGTTGTTGCTAGAGGATAATAGCAAGATGCAAGATAGATGGCCACAGATGGCCTGCAGATAACAAGTTTCGAAGATTTGTGTTCCTGGGCTGCACTTGCTGCTGCACCACCACTTGTGCACCACTGCCGCCACTGCAAAGTGCCAATGTGCCACTGCTTAGTGTGGCTCCTCGCACATGCACGAACATGCATTTGTGTTTGTTTTCTTGTGTCTCTCTTCTGTTCCCTCTCCTTGTTCTTCTCTCTACTCTCTTGGTTTTTTTTTTCTATGTCTAGTTTGATCTCTATGCCAGAAGATGCATATGGTGTTCCCTCTGAAGAACCTCTGGAAGGCTGGTCACAGGTTGAAGGGGAGGAAGGCAGCTTCGACAACAACAACAACAATGACTATGACTATGACTATGACTACTCCCTTCCTCCTCCTGCTCCCCGCCCCCCAACTTTGATCACGCCAGCAAGCAGTCAAACACCCTCAGTCTCTGGCGCCATCTCTCAACCTTCTGGCCTCCCCATCTCCACCATCTCCTGCCTCACCCATGATGAACTCCAGCATAACCTGGAGTTCATGAAGCACGTGAACCTGGTGAGTTCACTTCAAGAACTTCTTAAGTTGCGGGAGAAGTCTGTGCCATCCAATTTTTGTTGTGAGTCCCCATCCATTGCCTTGTCCTCCGCTCACCGTTTTCTTTCAGCTAAGCCTCTCAGCACATCAAGTTCCCTGGCCCTGAGCCAGTCTGCTTCACAAGTGTCCTCCCTCATTCAAGCTGGCACATTCATGTCCTTTCCTTGTAAAGCTAAGCACCCTGATGAGTTTCCTGCATCAATCCTCTGGACGTGGGAGGACTGCAAGACCGATGACTCAGTAGGCATGTCCAGCAGCAATGTTTCCCATCCCCCCATGCGGTGTGCCATTTGCCATGAAGATGGGTCGATGCTTAGTGAGGCGGAGTGGAAGGCGATTCATCATTCTGCAACGATCATCATTTGCTTCAACTTGGATCCCCTCACCCCTGCTGCCCAAGCCGGGGCCCACTAGCTGCGCAAGAAGATGTACTTCAAGCATTATTTTCCGACAGAGTGGACTCAAGCTCTTTGTGAGATTGAATCCCTGGCCCCCCTGCTGTCCCTTTGCACTGGGGAATATAAGGCCAACATGACCCTCGGCTTGGTGCTGCAAGACAAGGTCACCTGCAAGCAATGTGACACTGCTGCTGCCCTGTCGACTCCCGTGTGTCAAATCCTTCAAATCTTGGTATACCTCCTTCTCGCAGTGCCCCCTCTTCTCGTGGTGCCTCTCGCAGTGCCTCTTCTTGTATTGGCCCTCCTTGTGGCGCCCCTTCTTCTTGTGGCACCCCTTCTTCTCATGGTGCCCCCCCTTCTTGCAACAGTCCTGGTTCCAGTCTCACCATCCCCCCTCCCTCCAGCACCTCTCCTTCGTCCAGCACCCGCTGTTCTCATCCCCCTTTGCCTCGTCGGGTTGTGATGAGTGCTCATCAAAAGAGCTCCAAACCACCCCTGACTGCTATGTTGAAGGGTAAGTGCCGACACAAAGCAAGCCCAGTCCAAGTCGAGAAAAGGGCAAAGAGTGCTGAGGCCTCAGGTAAGTATTGTTTGCATGCATTTGTTGCATGAGCTGACCCCCCTAGACGCTGTGCAAGGCCAGTCCCCTCCCCCCCCCACCTTCCTTACCATGGTCTGCTCTAGTGCGATCACTGACAATGTAAGTTTTTGTCCTGTACTTATTACTTTTGTACTTATTCTTTTCATAGCCCAACCCCCCCAATGCCTCCAGCACCAAGAAGGCCCCTCACAGCCCACCGCATCCAAAGCCCATCTTACACAAGAGGCCCACCCCAACTCGGTCCAGAGACACTGACCTCACAAAAGGACGGATGATGATGATGCATCCACTCAACCACAGCCCGAGGCCAATTCCTCAGTGCCAGTGGCTAGTGCTGCGGATGAGGGTTCAGACGTGGACCCACAACCAGGGGTGTGTTCTTTTTTTCTCCCAAACACTCACTCATATTTTTTCAGGGTGATGACAGCATGTGCCTGGAGGACCTCACCCGAGATGAGCTGCTCGGGTGGATCAACAGGTGTGATATCGAGGTGCAGAACAGGCGATCGCAGAAGGAAGGTAAGCCAATTGCCCCCTGCCTCGAGCATCATCTCACCCTTGCAGATATCATTCGGGCAATCACAATGGCAAGCGAATTGGAACAGCTGTCAGAGGAGGACATTCAGGACATCATAGATAAGGTAAGTGTAATTCGACCCTTCATACTGGTACTGATTAAACCCTTAGCACCCCAAATCTAAACACACTACAAGGGCTGCCTATCAGCCCATTCTTTTACCATACAGAGCTATGTGTCTGGAGGATGGACTGTTGAGCATGTGCCCATGTTTTTTTTTACCCAAATAAAATGTTTTTTGGTTCTGAACATACAGTGCAGTCGTGTGATTGTCTGGTTTGACTTTTACCTGACTGTCATAGTCAGGTAAAAGTTGAAATAAGTCAATCTGTAGTCAATTTACTTAGATGTGACTTCCATTGACTTTGTTTGACTTTTCCTGACTTTTTCTTGACTTTGTAAGTCATGAAAGGTCAATGCAAAGTCAATGCAAAGTCAATGTTTTCATATGACTTCCAGATGACTTTTCTTGACATTTTTTGACTTTCTAGTCATGAAAAGGTCAAGAAAAGTCAATGAAAAGTCAATATTTTTTGCATGACTTCCAGGATGACTTTTCTTGACTTTTCTTGACTTGTTAGTCATGAATAAGTCATTGAGAGTCAATGAAAAGTCAATGGAGACCTTGACAGCTGATTGACTAAATTTGACTTTTGGTTGACTTTTCACTGACTGAAACATGACTTGTACTAGTCAATTAAAGTCAAAAATAAATTTAAAAAAGTCAGGAGCAGTCAATGAAAAGTCATTGCCCCTGAGTTGACTACTGTTGACCACACCATTGACTGCAGCTGACCTTAATCGACTAACACCTGACTTTGGCAGTCAAACCAAAGTCATCAAACACAACCAAAAGTCAAGAAAAGTTGATTGACTATACATTGACTGTCAACTGACTTTTGTTTGACTTTCTTTTTTACTGAGGTTCACTTGTGATGATGCCCATGTTGCTGGGGGGGCTTCAAAATCTGAGTGGCAAGGGAAAGGAAAGGGGTTGGGTTGCCGAGGAAGAGGAGGAGAGTTCCTGTGAAAGTGCAGAACTTGTCAGTGTTGCACAGTACAGAGAGGCCAAAGCTGGCACTGGGGAGGATGATGAAACGGGGCTGCACCCTGTTGGATCTGTGTGGAGCTGGAATGCTGGGACTGAGGATGATGGGAATGGTGACAATATTGAAAGTGAGTGGGCAGATTTGGATGCACCTGCACCCTTGCCCAGTCAGACTACCTCTGTCTTCTCAGGACGCTCCAGTCCTTGCTCCAGTCCGGGTTTTGAAGAATCCAAAGGCAGGGGGGGCACATCGGCTTTGGAGACCTCAGAAAAGTGTCTTGAGCTTTGGAACGACTGGGAGGTGCTCTCAAGGGCTTGTGCAGCACTTGTGGACAAGTCCTGAGACTTGCAGCTTGGCATCATTCTTCGGGCTCGCATCACAGGAATGCTTGGGTTCTTGAATTTGTATTTGGACCCAAGTCTTCAATATACCTGGAGAAAAGCATCAGCTATGGTTGCAAAAGTCCAAGGGCATGGTGAGAAACATGCACAAAAACTCCGAGAATGGACACTTACCTTTGCTCACTCTGCAAATCTCCCTGAGCTCCATTATTCCCAGGCCCAGTGGAATGTCCTTGATGATGAAGACATTTCACAGACTCTCCAATCTATGCTGTTGTCTCATATCAAGGGCTGTTATATCATAGCAAATGATGTGGTCAAAATTGTTGCTGGCATGGAGATGCAGGCAAAATTCTCACACTCAGGAATTTCCTGCACTTCCATTTCCGAGTGCACTGCTTGTCATTGGCTGCAACGACTTAGCTGGTGCTATGGCACAATGTGAAATGGCATGTATCTTGATGGCCATGAACAGGAGGATGTTGTTGCCAATAGAACAGGCTTTGTGGAGAGGTGGAAGGGATATGAGAGTTGTTTTCACATCTGGGACAACAACAACACTGAACACTGGCCTCAAAAGGCTTTCCCAGTGAAGGGTGGACACTTTTGGTTGATTCTTGTCACTCACGATGAATCAATTTTTTATCAAAATGATTTCCGAAAGACCCACTGGATTGCTGACACCAGCAAAGCCACACCACTCCCAAAGGGTGATGGGCAATCAATCATGGTGTCAGATTTTCTAACAGCTGAGTGGGGCCGCTTGCTTGATGAAGGGCCTGATGGTGCTATAGAGTCTGTTTTCAATTCTCTTAATGCCCACTTTATCATAACCATTTTCTTGATACAGAGAAGCTAGGATCATCTTCAAACCAGGTGCCAATCAAGATGGATATTTTACAGCAGAGGACCTGCTTAGATAGGTTGACTATGCCATTGACATTTTTGAGGGCAAAACCAATGGGAACTCTCAGGGGCTCTTTCTTTTTGATAATGCCCCTTCACATCAGAAAAGAGCTGGTGATGTCTTATCAGCAAGAAATATGCCTAAAGGTATTTTGGTCCTGCTTTCATTTCTGTGAGGCTTATGACTTGCCATTCAGCTCCCAGGGAAGGCTGGACACACTCTAAAGGTGCACCAAGGATGTGCCAGGGTGTAAACCCTCTGACTGGGGAGGACCAGTCTTTCTATTTTGATGAAGAACATCCCTCCATGAAAGGATGGTTTAAAGGGATGGAGCAAATTATTTGGGAGCGTGGACTTTGGCCTGAAACTGGTTTGCTTGCTGACTGCCCAAAAAAATGCCCACCTGGCAGGGAAAACTGCTCCTGTTGCAAACTCCTCTTTAATCAGCCTGACTTTGTTTCTCAGAAGTCAGAGCTTCAAGAGTTTGTTGAGAGGCAAGGTCACCTTTGTGACTTTTATCCAAAGTATCACTGTGAAATGAATTTTATTGAACAATACTGGGGAGCAGCAAACCTCCATTTTCATACTGCAGTGTTAAGACCTTGCAGGGTCTTAAGATACACGACTTGCATGCAGAGGTTCTGTGGGTACAAGTTTGGTAAGTAAGTCACTTGAGGTTTCGATGAGGCTGCGAGGCCAAGTGAGACAGAGTAGAGAGGAAGTGAACAAGGAGTCTTGGATTTGCAAGTATAAGACGAAGAACAAGCTGGGGGCTATAGGACACATTGTCCAGCCCTTATATACAAGTACAAGGTACAGCATGAGTCGCATAGCAGAGAGGCAGTGTAATAGGAACAAGTCAACAGATAAGAGCGCAGCCTTAAGGACCACCAGTAAGGATGAGGAAGGTGATCAGTGGACAGCCTTAAGGGCCTAGTATGAGTAACGAAGGAGTAGTAATTATAGTTCATGTGGGGGAGGGGGAAAGTGGTCAAGTGGGGATAGGTAAAGAAAAGGAAAAGTAAGTGTCTGTATCTTAGCTGTGTTGGGATTATGACATGCAGGGTGGGGTGCAACCCTTGAGGAGATGAAGAAAAAGGTATTGGATTGCCTTGATGATATTCTAGTTAATCAAATACACCAGTGTGTACAGCCTCTTCTTATTTTAACCATCACTTTCTTCTCAGCTTTCTCATTGTATTTGTAGATATGCTAATCACTCAGCAAGATTCATCCATGCATATGGAGAGGGTTTGACAGGTGCACAGGCTGTGTGGGCAAACAGAAGGTATCACAGTCATTGTACCCTTCCCCCAGAGATGGTTAGGGAAATAAAGGCTTCTGTACTTTAAGGCATTTTCTTGTTCTTAGTATCTTGGTTTCCCATTATTCAAATATGAGTTCCATCCTTTTCATTACAAAAACCCTGGCTAAACCTTGAGATTTGAAACACTTACATAATCTGTATGTAATATAAACCCTAGGGTTAAAGGGGAGACCATTCCTGGTGTCCTCTGCCTTACACTGCTGTTTGCCTTGGGACCCTCTGATGGGGGCCCAATCAGCAGGCACTAATTTGACCATGTTTCAACCTTATTTGGGGGTCATTGCAGTGTGAATTAAATGTTTATAAGTCAGTGCTGAGTCAAATCTTGAACAAACCCCAGCTGAGGGAAAGGGCTTGTGACAACTGAGCAGCACCATCCAAACCCTGCTTTGGGGGTGCACTGAGGTGGTCCATGGGTAGGACTCTCCCACAGACCTGCAAGAGCCAACTTGAATGTTGGAAAGCTTCACTTCACAGCAACTTCAAACTTCAACTTGAGAATTTCCCATCCAGGGGTGCCATCAGGAAAATGTCAAAAATACTTACTGTGCTTAAGTGTGCTTATTTGTGCTTAGTGGAATTCCTAAGCACTGTCAAGTCAGGACAAGCTGTGCTTGACAGTACTTGGCATAAGCCCACTCTGCTTGGCATAAGCCAAGTCTTCCTATGAAACTACTTGTGATCCACTTAAACAGCTTATGCATCTGTAAAACAGGGTGGGCACTTACCTTTGCTTACACCCCCAACCCAAGCACACATCCTGAGGTTAACTGGAGAATGACTTAGCAGTGGCTGCACGAAAATCAGAACTAAGCTTAAAATAGTCACTTGTACTCAGGATTCTGTAGAAATACATTCAGTTGAATGCTGAGTCCATTCTGTTTATGGGTAGTATGCTGTCCTGAATATACTGCCAATATTTACCCAGGAACTGCTGAGCATGAGACAGAGCAGCAAGCAAAATTGATCTGTGGTATTGTCATCAAGTAACTGGGTAATGACAGCCTGAGTATCCTAGGGTTAAACTGGGATCCATCCTGAGGATACAGAGCTGACTCTCGGAGCAGCCTTTGCTTGATTGCTGTGGGACTTTTAGACCTTTGCCACTGGCCTATCACAGTTTTGTAGACAACATGCTGCTCACAAACCAACTAGCTGGCATTCAGAGCAAAGAATGATAGAATTCAATGATACTAGTAAAGACAGAGTATAGACAGGCTGCAACCTAAGCCAAGGCCCAAACCACCACCCCATTGTCACCACTCTGGGCTGCTGTCCATCAATCCATGCTAGTCACCCTGTTGTTGTTGTGGTAGTGGCACTGTCTTTACCTTCTGTTGTAGTACAAGGGGGTGGGGTGGAGCTGCAGAGGCAGGAATTGTTGAAATGTAATAAGTACATATGTATCTTATCTATAGCAGTTACAACATAAGTAGACTGCACAAGAATGATTACCATATTAGGTAGCTACATAGCACACGATAGTGGGTGTAACACATATCAGGGTCATGTGAATGATTCTGAGATGTTCTAGGGTGTTCCACATCAGATGTCACTGAAAACGCGATATAGTGGACACCTTTACTCATCATAGTTGTGCAAAGGGACATGGTGGGACCATAGGGACCACTTTTCCCTATATAAGGAGGGGTGAAAACCCTGATACCCTCCCTAGCAGAATATCACTTGTATTCACTCGTGCTCCATACACTGTGCTTAAGACTATCAACACCTTCTACCAAAGGTGAGTCATCTGTAGCCTGCATGCTGCACAACACAACCTACTCTTTCATCCACCAAAGTAAATAGTGGCGAAAACATGTCAGAAGGCTCAGCTTTGCAGCCAGAATCTCCCAGCTAAATCGAAGAACTATAAAGCAAAAGCTCGAGATCTCTCAGCTTATATTGTTGATTGGGCAGATTTATCAGTTGAACAAAGGAAGGAGTTAGATAATATGACTTGGGGACCAGTAGCTCAGGATTCAGACAAGGATATCAACAAACCCAATTCAGACAAAAGTATGTCAGGAAACTCACCAGCAGGAGGAAGTGGAGGAGGTGCACCAGGAGGAGGAGGAGGAGGCAGACCACCAGGAGGTGGAGGTGGAGGTGGAGGCGGTGGATTACCACCAATAGTCCCTGCTCCCCTGCCCACATTAGATGACCTTATGTGATTTGTTGGCGACATAGGAGTTGCTCTCGGACAACTGGCAACACAGGTAACCTTAATGGCTGTGCAACCAGGAGGATGAGGAGGCAATAGGGATACAATTCCCAAGCCAAAACCATGGGACGGCAAAGGAGGAAGTGTCAAAGCTAGACACTTCCTTGCTGCATTTAACAACTATGCTCAAGCACAGGGAGACTCACTCAATACATTTGACCAGCCCACAAATTTGTGGGTAGTGTTGTGGCAGCTCAAGCCGATGTTTTTTTCAATTTCTCAAATAAATCGCTAAAAGTCTGAAAATATTTGGGTAGGTAGATCACCTTCCCAGCTTGTCGGCTCTCAGCCAACAATTTTTAATCCGATCGGCTGTTCCTGAGTTATTTGACGATCTTTGACTGGCTCGAACCGGCTTGGAGCCATAAATATTTTCAGACTTTTAGTGATTTATTTGAAAAATTGGAAAAAAACATCGGCTCGAGCTGCCACAACACTATGAATCGTGGGTTATTAACCAGACCAGTTGGATTCAATCAGTATTGAATCTAATGGAAGGTGATGCACGCACATGGGCCCTCCCACACTTAGAAGAACTGCAGCATGGCCAATATCCCTTCAGTGGAATTTGGCAAACATTTGTTGACCAATTCGCACAGAGGTTTGCTCCACTTGATACAGCAGAAGCAGCATGTGAGGCACTGAAGAAAATACAACAGAATAAACAATCAGTTGCAGAAAATATGGCACAATTTGATCAGTACACAGGTCAGACAGGATGGTCAGATGCCAATCATCGTCAGAGGTTCTATGATGGGCTTTCAGAAGCCATCAAAGATGGACTGGCACTCACAGACCGACTCACAGGCACCTTTGAGGAGCTTTGTGCAGTGCAGGTCATAGACCAGCATTATTGTCAGAGCCAGGCTGAGAAGAAAGGCCACACACTTTCCCATACACCATTTGGGGCATCAGATCCTAACACAATGCAGGTAGATGCCACTCGCACTGGCAGCACTGGCAACAACAACAGCAATGGCCCTAAGAAAGATAGGGCTTCTTATATGAAATCAATGCAAGGAAAGTGTTATGGGTGTGGTTCTACACAGCATACAAAGAAGGACAGTGGACACAGAAGAGATGTATGCAACTACTGTGGCAAAGTTGGTCACAGATCTACAGTTTGCTTCACCAAGTACATCAGGAAGCCAGGCAAGACTGCCTCAGCAAAGGCTACCACCAATGGAAAAGACTCAACCCTGTCCACATCATCACAACCAGCAGCAACAGCATCTGCTCCATCAACATCAAAACCTTTGCCAGCCAAAGATAACAAGACACAAGCAGACTTGTTGGCCCAGCTTATGGCAAAAATCCAAGAACAAGACAAACAGATTAAAGCTCTGAAAGTGTCTTTCTAGTGTCAGGACTATCTTTAGCTGCAGATAGTTCCCTAGTAGTACCAAATGACTCAGTTTTGGACTTATGTACTCATAGTTTTTCAGTTTCTGCTTGTAAGTTAGATAGTAGTAGTGTTTCTTCTATTGTGTCAACCCTATCTACATCTGCCTTGGAGATGAACAATTTATATACTGTTCCTTTTGCTCCAGTTGAAGCAGTGCAGCAAGTGAAGTCTTCTGATGCTGCACTCAACTCTGTAATTATTCCTGAAACAAAACATGCAAAATCCCATTTTCATATTTTTTGTATATTAAAAGGACATCATTGTACTATAAAAGTAGCAGCTATGGTTGATTCAGGAGCAACAGCACTCTTTATCAACAAGAAGTACACCAACAGCCAAAAAATGTGGCAGGTTCCTCTAACTCAGCAAATTCGTCTTCATAACATCAACAGAACTCTGAATGAAGCAGGCAGTATAACCCATAAAGTATCACTTATTCTGCAAGTTGGTCAAGATGAAGAAAAATTTGATTTCTTTGTAAGCAGCCCTTAGGACCAGAAAAAGTTATTTTGGGTTTACCTTGGCTTCGACATCAGAACCCTGCTATAGATTGGCAAGCAGGCACTATCCACCTCAACACAGATCAGGGATTGGGCCCTGAACCAATTGAGGTAGAGGTGACACACATAATGGTGAGCCGGATGGAGTGCTGCCATCTCCTTGCAGAGAAAGTATTGGAAACCTCTCAAGATGATGTTTTTTGTTTAGCAGGCTTCACATATTCTCAGCAGATTGCAGAGAAAGCTATAGCTGCTAAGGGAAAGAAAACATTTCACGAAATGGTTCCTGTACACTATTGTGACTTTGCAAAAGTATTTTCAGAGGAAGAATCACACTATGCACTGGAAAGTCAAGACATATCCCATGTCAGTAATTGAACAGGAAGCATTGGATAAATTCTTGGAATAAAACCTTGCAAAAGGTTATCTGAGACCATCAAAGTCACCAATGGCCTCACCTGTATTCTTTATCAAAAAGAAAGACAGTAGCTTGCAACTCATCCAAGATTATAGGCGTCTTAATAAAATCACTATTAAGAATCGCTATCCATTACTGCTTGCCTCAGAAATTATCAATAGGCTTATGTGTCACGAATCGACCTGTGACGCACCAGAAAAGCGTGATGTTCGATAGCAAGGCAAAGGTTGGAGCACTGGTTCAGAGAGAGCACACCTTCAAGAAGCAGAAGTTGGCAGAAGAAGCCAAAGAAGACACTCAGGAAGAGCAGCAAGCGCTGGCACATGCAGTGAGTACCCGACAATATGCAGTTGTGCAGCGCACTGGCAGTGTTACAGGCAGAGCAAAGACCACGTGATGGGATCACATGACAATAACCCAGACTATGGAAGTCTAACAAATAAGTTATGGGTCACGAGTTCAGAGCAAGACCACCAGAAGAAGTCATGTGACCGGGTCATGTGATGGATGCCCAGACCCAGAGGCCAGTCTTGAGCCTAGAGGGGTCTAACTGGATAAGTGATGGGCAGCTGATGATAAGTTATATCATGTTCTAGACAGGGTCTAGGGTTGGTCTGCCAGCAGGAGTCTAGAAGGGGTCTGGAAGAATTCTGGCTGGGAGTTGGAAAGGTTCTGGGCAGATCTAGGCAGGCTTGGCAAGAAGGCCATGAGGCACATGGTGCGCAGAGGTATTTATCCCATTGGTGGGAGATATGGACATGCATTGGACATGTGTTGTATGCCCCTGGCATGAGGTATGCCTTGAGGCTGTAATCTATGACTCACAGATGATAAGCCCCTGTGGCTTGATGGTAGTTTACCATTGGACGATAACTATAGGGTTTCAGGTTCAGTAGGAGCCTGAATGTGTTTACTTATACGTATATAAGACTCTGCAGCTCGAGCAGTAGTCTTTAGCTTAGTTTCTTTAAAGCTTCACCCAGTTAGCTCAGAGTCGTCCCTTCCTGTGTGGTTCCCTCACAGCTTTCTTTGAAACCCAAGCAGATACAGTCGTTGCTTCGCCTTAACTCAGGCTGTTGTGATCATCCACTTCTGTATATTATACCAGCATTCCTATCCCTTTCAATAGGTGATAGAGGTCAAGACCGTCAAGTGTAGCCATTGTCATTCATCAAAACCCCCTTATGCCTAAGTCAGGCAGTACAATTGGTGAATCGTAACATTATGGGAGAACAGTACTTCACCAAGTTTGATGTTCATTGGGGCTATCATAATGTTCGAATCTGAAAGGGAGACGAATGGAAGGCAGCTATTGTAACCAATAGGGGACTTGTCAAACCCACAGTTATGGGTTTCAGATTTAACAATGCCCCAGCTACCTTCCAAGCTCTTATGAACTCAATATTAGTTGATCTAATCGCACAAGCAGAAGTAGCAGTCTATATGGATGACATCCTCATCTATAGCTGTAATCTCAAACACCATTGCAAGATAGTATGCAAAGTGTTGAAGAGGTTACAGGAGTATGACCTCTATTTAAAACCTGAGAAGTGCAAATTCGAGAAACAAGAAATGGAGTATCTGGGCATGATTATTTGACCTGGAGAAGTGCAGATGGACCCTGGCAAGGTCACTGCAGTTAAAGATTGGCCTACACCCACAACACTCAAAGAAGTCAGAGCATTCATTGGGTTTGCCAATTTTTATTGGAGGGTCATCAAGGACTTTGCTACTGTAGCACACCCACTCCATGACCTCACTAAGAAAGACATGCCTTGGCAATGGCATGCAGAACAGCAAAAAGTATTCAACTGGCTCAAGGAGAAGTTCTGTTGCAAACCTATTCTCAGGGTTTACGATCCAGAACAGCCCATGCAAGTTGAAGTTGATGCTTCAGGATTTGCTACTGGAGGCATATTGTCTTAGAAACACGAAGATGGTCTTTGGCACCCAGTTGCCTATTGCTCTGACTCTATGAGTAAAGAAGAGCATAACTATGAGATCTATGACAGAGAAATGCTAGGCTGCATTAGAGCCTTCAAGGATTGGAAACACTTCCTTGAAGGGATTCCCTTTGAACTTGTTACTGACCATAAGAATATTGAATGGTGAGCAACAATGCGAGATTTAAATCAAAGACAAGCACAGTGGTCACTCTACCTAAGTCATTTCAATTTTAAAGTAATCTATTGCAAAGGGGAATCAATGCAAGCAGATGCATTAAGTCAGTTTTCAAAAGACCATGTTTCTGATAGAGATGACAATCACCAAGTCCAGGTCTTAGGACCACAGCATTTCCTGAATGCTGTACAAGCTCACTTCTGCCCTGAAGTAGACTCCCTTGGAGATTGCATATGCTGGGCAAGTCTGCAAGAAGCAGAAGTCATTGAGGGTCTTAAAAGTATAGACAAGACCACTCCCAAAGCTCTCACAGACAGTGTTGTGGTGTGGGAAGAAGACAATGGGTTTGTTTATTACAAGGGTAGACTTTACATGCCAAATGATAGGCAACTTCGTAAAGATGTGGTACAGTCATGTCATGACTCATTAACCACCGGTCACCCTGGTAAAAACAGAACCATAGAACTAGTCAGCTGCTATTATTGGTGGCCATGCATGGCAGGATTTATTTCTGTGTACATAGAAGGTTGCAACAAGTGTCAGTGCTATAGGAAAGATATACACCCTAAAGCACATGTTCAGCCTCAAGAAGTTCCGGAAGGTCCATTGCAAATCATTGGTATTGACATGATTGGACCACTTCTGATGTCATGAGGGAAGGACACTATCCTTAATATAGTGGATCATTATATGAAACAGATCCTTCTATTCCCTGTGACTACACAACTTACAGCTGATGGTGTTGCATCCATCTATTTTGAGCAAGTCTTCCTGCTTCATGGTATCCCTAAGAAAATCATTAGTGATAGGGGACCCCAATTTGCGGCAAGAAGCATGCATGCCCTCTATAAGCGGCTGGGGATAGACTCAGGTCTCACAACAGCCTATCATCCACAAGCTAATTGTCATGATCACACCTGCAGCTAAGATATGGATGCATTTTTCGGGCAGTTTCTGGCCATGTGACCCTGTGTGCGGCAACAGAAACACTGGCCTTTGGCTCGGTAATATGACTGCTCCCGTGCTAGCCAGTGAAACAGCTTATATTACAGCTTTCACACACTTTCTGCTTAGCAGACCCACTCTGCTCTCTCTACACTCTGCACAGCCTCGCCGACCTTGCCATGCTCTCGCACTTTCCCATGCTCTCCACACACACCTTGCACTGTATTCCACACTCACCCTGTGCACTGCCACACCTTTAGTACATGTGCTGCTGCACTTTCTTGACATCAGTGCTTTCCTGCACCTTTCACTTGCACATCGGACTGCATTCCCATTCATCAGACTACTTTCCCGTGCCTCGCCTGGTGTCCCCCTGGCTCCCCCTGTCCATATTGTACCATCCCTACCATACTTTCCTGCCCTCACCCTTGTTCCTGGACTCCTTAGCTATGCTTTTAGTATATAATGCATGTAACTACTCCTTAGACCTTAGAGAATTTAGTCCCCTTTTCCCCCCATGTTTCCGATCTCTCAGAGCTCCGTGCAGCTCACCTCTCGCATTCCCGACAGTGCGGCACCCGCACATGGCCTTAGCAAAGCGAACCCGACACATTCCCGACCCCAGTGGCTGCTCTTGTAAAGTCTTGTATTCTGCAGAAGCCTGTACAGACCCGAGTGTCCCTGCTTCCTTAGAGCTCCATGTAGCTCATCCCCGCGTTCCCGACAGTGCCGCACGCGTGTGCGGCCTTAGTAAAGCAAACCCGATGCAGCACCTGCACCGGCAGTCGTGCCTACAAAGTTTAGCATCCCACGGAGGCCTGCACAGACACAAACAACCGGCTTCACAACCCACAAACTCACAATACTTAAGCTGGTATTTCAGTGCTTAGCACTGGCTTAGGGTATCATCAGTACTTAGCTTGCTCCCCATCAGTGAGTTTTTGGAAGGGAACAGTTATATTAGTGGAGTCAATGTCCATCAGAACATGTTGGTTGTTTGGTGAGGGATGAGACACATGCTGGCTCCCAGTTTGGTATGCATGCCGGTCATGTGACTGGGTTTGGTGTGGTCTGATGAGTCCCGCACTCTGAAGCTCTTTGATCTGGCCAACTTCTTTCCTTGCAGCCTCCTTCCACTGGGTCATTGTGGTGGGCAAGTTCTCCCAGTTTACTACACAGTGATGTACATTCTCACAGAGTCCTGCTCGATAGTGGGCAATGGTCCCCTTTGCATCGGGTTCCCATTTGGCAGCAGCTGCAAGATGCTCAAACATCATGTTGTAGGTGTTGACATCTAGCTCTTTCATTTGCAACTTCATCAACTGATTGTATGTGCTCTGTGTTTTGGCCGTATACTTCCAGGCTGACTGGAATGCAGTTTTGAATTTGGTCCAGAGGACCTCGTCTGATTTGGTGATGTGAGGCATGCGGGTGGTGTCAATGCACTGTTCAAGGTTTGCAGCTTGGGAATTAACCCAGTCCTCGACAATGGGTCCACAGATATAGGATAATGCAGTGAGTACTCAGTAGAACAGCACACTGATGGACTCGTTTTTTCTGTTTAGTAGATGGTACCTTTGGAACTCGTTCCAAAATGAGTCCAATTTGGACCAATCACCATTGAAGATGATGGGTGCAACCCCTTTCATACTGTTTGAAGGTGTGGTTCCTGTGGTAGTGGTGGTGTTTACTGACATAGTAATGTCAGGGGGGCTTGGAGGACAAGCTGGGGTTGTATCTGGGGGAGCAGTAGGACCAAACATAACAACTGTGGCGCTAAGGGAGACGGGTGGTGTTTGTACAGCAGGTGAGTTGGGATCGTGGACACTTTGGACACTAACTGCAGAGTGTGCAGATGCAGTGCTGGAACCGGATGAATCAGAGGAGAATCCACTAGGATCGTAGCAGAAGCTGGTGCGGGAGGCGGTACAAGATGGGTCGACATATTCGGGGTGTTGTGGGTCAGTGAGGTTCCAATACCTGAGACCCAAGGTTCCTTGTTTGAGAACTAGTCTGGTTCTGGTGCCAAAGGATTGTTGAAAGTACCCTAGGTGGTGCCACTCATTGTTTAAGAATTCAATGGGTTCTAACTTATTCTCTTCAGAGGTGGCATAGTATCCTGGTTGGGTTAGCCAAGCTACAGATCCTTTTACATGTGCAGGGAGGTTGTCAACAAGACGTCTTTGGATGGGAGTGATGCGATTGTCAGGGAGGAGGAGTGCTGAGATGGAAGCCACAGTGTATCGGTGATGCAAGGTTCAGTGTGATGGGGTGTAGTAGATGTTGAAACGTAATAAGTACGTATGTATCTTATCTATAGCAGTTACGACATAAGTAGACTACGCAAAGTATGATTACCATATTAAGTAGCTACATTACGCACATCCATGGGCGTAACACATATCAGGGTCATGTGAATGGTCCTGAGATGTTCTAGGGTGTTCCACACATCAGGCGTCACTGAAAACGCGATATAGTGGACACCTTTACTCATCATAGTTACGCAAAGGGACATGGTGGGACCATAGAGGTCACTTTTCCCTATATAAGGAGGGGTGAAAAGAGACCTACCCTCCCCAGCAGAATATCACTTGTATTCACTCGTGCTCTATACACTGCGCTTAAGACTATCAACACCTTCTACCAAAGGTGAGTCTTCTGTAGCCTGCGTGCTGCGCCATGTGCTGCGCAACAGGTTATGGGCCCTGCCACAACGGCTAGCTGTGCGCTGAGCGCACCTGCACACTCCCCACTGCAAAGTGGATGTGGTGTTGAGCCTAGTTTCGTTGGCATAGCCTACAACGCCCCTAGTGGGCATGTAAGACCTTGGGATCACGAACGACACCACCTCATTGATTTGTGGTGGAGTAGAGCGTTCCTCAAGGCAGTTCTCCATAAGGAGAGTTGTTGTTGGCGGTCGAAAGGACACGTTCCTATTAGACCATTGTTTTTATCTCACTCAGTAATTGTGAATAGCCTTTGCTGACGATTCGCAAAGCTTTTCCACAGAAAACAATGTCGTCCCAACTCACAACATTTGTCCAAGTCTTTGACGGACAAAACTATGGCATCTGGTCTAAGGCCATGCGTGCCTTCCTTATGGCTCAAGGCCTCTGGGGTTTTACCGATGGTACTAACACCGAGCCTTATCCTCCCATTAATCCTATTCCCATTCCTCCACTTCCTTCCACTGCCAACCAGGCAGAGTCCGACGCGCATGATGTCCTTGAGGCGCAGTACCTTCTTGATAAAGCTGCGTACGAAAAGGAATCTCCTCTTCACCCATCCCTCTTCGCTGTCTGGCAGAAGGGAAATGATATGGCCTTGGGCAACCTCACCCTTCGCCTATCCCCAGCCATTCAGCAGCGTCTTAGTCCCAACTTTAACGCTCAAGAAACCTGGGAGTGGATCATGCGAGAGTTTGGTTCTGCCACCCTTCCCTCCGTCTATCGCGACCTTCGAGAAGCGATCACTATACGTATTAACCCTGCACATCACCCTGGACCCCAATTTGAAAAAATGGAAGCTGCCTTTGGGCGCATGTCCAGTACCCAAATTGGAAAAGGGTCATCTGCTAGGAAGCTACACGTGCCCGACGTCATCCAAGCCCTCATTGCGATGGCGGCTATTCCGAACAAATGGGAATATCTGATCCCCATTCTTTGTCAGAATATCGAGATCGATGATCTTGAGATTGCCGACATCAAGGACATCCTTGTTACCCAGTTCGAAAATGAGACCAATCGAGGCGCTCATAAGGGCAACAAGAAGGAGCAGCATGCTAACAAGCTTTCCAACGTTAAGCGGAAGCGCGACAACGACCCTCGCTTTAAAAAGCAGAGTGGTAGTCAGCAGCAGGCCGCCGACTCCCCACCTCCCAACCAGCAGCAGCATAAGCAGCGCGGTGCTAGGGCGGGAGCTCGCGGAGGAAAAGCTAAAGGCAAGGGCAAGGCTTCTCAGGCTGGCCACTCTCATGTCGCCTCAGTCGCTGCCCTCACTCCCGCACTTCCCTCCCCATCCACTACCTCTGTCGCACACATTGGACCATCATCGTCCATTGTAACGCGCACCGTCTCAATTCCCCACCCTACCTTACAGGCAAGGGTTGAGGGTCCTTACCCTACCGTCAATAGAGCGCTCTCGTTACTTGAACGCATGGATGCTCCACTAAGCATTCAAGTTGTCAAAACGATTGAGCAGCGGTTTGACGACTACGATCATACAGTTAGATCGAGGTCGAATTACAACTATGACGAGGAGTATGACTCCGAGGTGGACGTGGATATGTCTCAGCCAGTACCTGGGCGCGATAATACGCTGACTGGGTCTGACTTTGAAGACGATGGGGGTACGTCTCTTGTATCCGCTTTTGAGTCTTTGTCTGTCGACTTAAACTCACAAATATCTGGAGGTATTACCCGAGCACCTACCCCAGAATATGTGGATCCAGAGACTGTAGGAACCCTCCATTCGGAGGAAGAAATTGCGGCAATGTGGGCAAATCCTGGTCACTCCAGAGCCGTACAACGCAGGGGTTCTAACGAGTTCATTAATGAACTTTATAGGAACCACCAGCAATACCTCCAGAATATGGAGTTTGGTGCGATGGCATCTACACCCGCCTCGCCCATCACACCTACCTCGCGTTGTGCGACACCCGGTCATATTGCTAACTCCTTATTGGAGGATGAGCTACTTGATTGGGGATCTGATGATGAAGAGTACGCTCTTTTTTCACTCACTGCACATGATGCTGACCTTGACATAGTATCAGCCCGCTCCCAAAGAAAGCAAGAGGAGCGGCAATGTAATAATATGTTATCGTCTATAGTATCTAAACTGTACAGTATCAATCTCGGTGTTCTTGATATTTTAAAATGCGAACACGATGATTTCTTTACTCAGTGTGCACGGTGTAATAAGAGACTTGAAACCCTCTGGTTATTAGACTCAGGGGCTTCTGCGCACTTCACCAACAGAAAGAGTGACTTTATAAGTTACCAGCCTTATTCGCAATCTGACAGGCAACCTGTAAGGACTGCGGCTCATACGATCTTTGTAGAAGGATCTGGGACAGTATTGCTTCGGCATTATGTCAATAAAACTCTTGTTACGACCAGAGTTCATCCAGTCCTTTACATTCCATCTATGAGCATTCGTCTTCTCTCAATGGGAGAATTTTTACAACAAGGAATGCGCGTTTTGGGAAATTCGCTGCATATAACCTTGTTACACCAAAAGCCGTTTGTCCAGTGTAAACCCTTAATACCTGGACATACACTATATTGGTTAGATGCGGCATCTACTACTGTAGAAGCGCAGTTCATCGAAACACCTTATATCTACAAAGTAGATTATGATCTTATGCATCGTCGCCTCGGACACCCATCTAAAGAGGTTTTAAGGCATGCTAAGGATCACACTAAGGGTTTTCCTGATGGGATTAAAATTCCTAATACATCTAATGATGTATGTCCAGGATGTGCGCAAGGCAAAATGCCTTCTGCCTCGCATCCTCCTTCCATTACAAGGGCTACCATACCCTTTAAAAGGATACATTCTGATTTAAAAAGTTTTCCTTTACCGTCATATGCCAAATACAAGTATTTTATTGTCTTTTTAGACGATTATACTTCGTATGCTTGGATCACACTCTTGCGCGACAAAGGCTCAGCTATTACAGCTTTGAGACAATGGTTAGCGCTTATCAAAAATCAATTTGATACTACCATAAAAGAGTGGATGTCCGATGCCGGCGGTGAATATAAATCAGAGGTGTTCCTTAAAACATTGAAGGATGCTGGCATTACAGTGCTTCAAAGCACGCCCCATACGCCACAGCAAAATGGGCGCGCTGAACGCTTTATGCGCACTATCATGGATAAAGCCCAGGCCATGCGGTTAGAAGCTTGTCTCCCGCAGTCCTGGTGGGAATTTGCAGTAAATCATGCTGCACATTGTTATAATAGGACTCCTATGAGTCGTATAAATTGGCAGACCCCCTACCAATTATTAAACAATGAAATCCCTGACATTTCTCATCTTAGAGTTTTTGGTTGTGGCGCATATGTCCATATTCCTGAGTCTCGCAGAAAAAATAAACTTTCTCCTAAAAGCGAACTCATGATCTACTTAGGTAGACCTAGCGGAATGAAGGGTGACATGTTCATGCGTACTCCAAATACTTTGTTTTATTCAGACAAAGCACTCTTTGATGAAATGTTATTCCCTCGCTGCTCTAATCAGCAGACTCCTGGGAAAACACGTGGAATAACCCAGTTAGATGAACCACCATCTAATCAACCACCCCTTGATTTCGAAGACACCACTCCTGGTGATCTTGACTTATCACCCCCTGAGCCACCAAAAGGGAGTAGCGCTCCACATCCCGACGGGGATGAAGAGGTTCCTGCAGTTGCAGATGATCCTCCAGAGCAGCAAGCTCCGCCTCATCGCCCTGACCCAGTACCTAAGCCTAAGGGTAAATCACGGTCCCGACCTGATCCTACATCATCTGTAGAACCCAGGCGGTCAGCACGATTGAGGAAAGTACCTACCGATCCTGACAATGTCTATGGTGAAAGGCACCCTGCAAAGGTTAGCCGAGACATTGAGCGAACTCGTACATGGAAACAAATGGTTGAGAACCAACCGGGTAGCTCCCGGCGACGTTCATCCCATGATCAGACGGAATCAGGAGAATCTCCTGAGCAATCTGCATCTAAACTTCCTACTACATTGAGTGAAAGTTCGCATGATTCAGAGGATGAGGTAGATCAGCAGTTGCTGACCCGCCTTGCTCAGGAAGGGGGAGTCAAATTCCAAGATTATCTGCTTGCCAAAGCAGTTCCACCGTATGATCTTGAGTCACCTGATACCTCCAATATTCGCGAATGGACCTTTAGGGACATTCTTAAAATGCCAAGCGAATTACAGGAGGAGTGGAAACAAGCGTGTCGTGAGGAGTTGGCTTCTCTTCGCAAACGCAAAGTCTTTGAACTAGTTGACCCGCCGAAAGGCAGAAAGGTCATTAAAAACCGATGGGTATTCGACTTAAAGTCGGATGGCCGTAAAAAAGCTAGGCTTGTAGCCAAAGGCTTTTCCCAGGTTGAAGGCATAGACTATGACGAAATATTCTCACCTGTGGTACGGTTTGAGACAGTCCGGATGATGATAGCGCTTGCCGCTTTAAAAGATTGGCACATCTCCGGTCTGGACGTCAAAACAGCCTTCCTGTATGGTGACCTCGATGAGGAGCTTTACATGGAACAACCTGAAGGGTTTAAAGTCCCTGGCCACAAAAATAAAAACAAAGTGATGCGCCTTAAGAAAGCCATTTATGGACTCAAACAAGCTGCTTTAGCCTGGTGGAAAGCGCTTGATGCATCCATGGCTAGAATAGGCTGCACACGTCTTGTTTCTGACTCTGGTATATTTGTCAATAAAGGCAAAACCATTGTCATTATCGTCTATGTCGACGATGTGCTCTTTCTTGGAGCAAATAAAAAAGACATCAGTTCTCTGAAAGAGCGTTTTATGCAGATCTGGGAATGTAGGGATCTGGGCGATACGCAAGAGTTTTTACGCATGCGCATAGTGAAATCGAAAGGTCGCATTCTAATCGACCAAGTAGATTATTTACACAAAGTGCTGCAACGTTTCAAACTCGTAAATGCGAAAACTGTACCTACTCCGTTACCGGAAGGGTATCAGCCATTGCCTAATAAAGATTCTCCAAACCCAGAGCTCCGCTCTCAGTTCCAACAAGTAATAGGGTCACTCCTATATATTATGATTGGAACGCGACCAGACATAGCCTATGCTGTGACTAAATTGTCGCAATTTGCAGCGAACCCTAATAAGGATCACCTAGATAGAGCGATGTATATTTGCCGCTATCTATTAGGTACATCCGATTATGCTTTAGTCTATAATGGCAAAAGCGATGGGGGTTTACTTGCATATGCAGACTCTGATTGGGCTTCCGACCCGATCACTAGAAAGTCTACAACGGGCTATTTAGTTAAACTAGCTAATGGAGTATTCTGTTGGAATTCTAGAGCGCAGAAATCTATCGCGCTCTCTTCCACTGAAGCAGAATATATGTCGCTTGCTGATACAAGCAGACAGTTGGTCTGGATACGATCACTCTTTGAGGAGATTGGTATTATCCTAGCACCAATTCCATTATGCGGTGATAATCAAGGATCCATCTTCCTTGCATCTAATCCGGTGCAGGAAAAGCGCATTAAACACATTGACATCCGTTACCACTATATACGTGAAGTCATACGCGCGAAGAAGATTGAACTCTTCTTTATTGAAGGATCTGAGAATCCCGCAGACTTGTTTACTAAGAATCTGGGCCGCATAAAATTTCAGAAGTTCAGAGAACGATTAGGATTAGAGTTTTACTCATCCTAGTCATTAAGAGTCGATGAGAAGCGTGGTGTTCAGTCTAACCACTGTTACACGGAAACATTTCCTCAGAGACGTTTAGGACAGAAAGATGGAAACCGCGTTTTCAATTTCTTGTCTAGTCTCTAACACGTCTCATCAGAGACTTCTTAAACTGCTATGAAACAACTAGCATAGGTCGTCAATGAGTATTTCTCATAACGATATGTCCCGTGCTCAGTTCAAGTTCTTGGATTGAATGTTGTTTCGTTTCGTTCATTATGCTTAGATCACTACTGTGTACTTAGCAAGGGGGAGTGTTGAAACGTAATAAGTACGTATGTATCTTATCTATAGCAGTTACGACATAAGTAGACTACGCAAAGTATGATTACCATATTAAGTAGCTACATTACGCACATCCATGGGCGTAACACATATCAGGGTCATGTGAATGGTCCTGAGATGTTCTAGGGTGTTCCACACATCAGGCGTCACTGAAAACGCGATATAGTGGACACCTTTACTCATCATAGTTACGCAAAGGGACATGGTGGGACCATAGAGGTCACTTTTCCCTATATAAGGAGGGGTGAAAAGAGACCTACCCTCCCCAGCAGAATATCACTTGTATTCACTCGTGCTCTATACACTGCGCTTAAGACTATCAACACCTTCTACCAAAGGTGAGTCTTCTGTAGCCTGCGTGCTGCGCCATGTGCTGCGCAACAGTAGACAAGTGTAGATCTTGTCCTTATGGCAAGATCATGTGGGACCTTGATGATACATAATGTGTGTCAAGGTAGTACTGTGTGTTCAAGGTTTAGAGTCAGTGGTTCACTCAAGGTTTGATGAGGCTGTGAGGCCAAGTGAGACAGAAGTCAAGAGGGATCAATGGAACTTGTAGATTTGCAGGTAAGAGACGAAGGACAAGATGGGGACTTTTGGGGCACATCACCCAGTCCTTATATACAGGGTGAGGATCACAGCATGAGACACATACAGCCTCATATCCTAGGAGAGTAGTCCTAGTGTTGAGTCACATATAGTACAGGAGAACAGCCATAAGGGACTAGTGGATGAGAAGAGAACAAAGGGAGTCGCACAGCCAACAGGGCCAGGTATCTAAGAAGAGAACAATGGTGGATAAATGATAGTCTGATATCAAGACAGTAAGGGGAAGGGTAACAAGTGGGAAGGGGTAATGAAAGAGAAAAAAATGTGTCTGTATCTTAGCTGCAGGTGTGATCATGACACTAATGGCCAAGTTGAGCATAAAAACCAAGAAGTTGAGGTTTATATACATCTCTTCATTGACAAACACCAGGATGATTGGGTGGACCTGTTACCTATGGCAGAATTTGTGATCAACAGCAGACTCAACTCAGCCACAGGGGTGACAGGGCATACACCCTTTGAGATGTTGTATGGCTATATGCCAGATTTCACAATTCCTATAGGATGTCTTACAGGAATCCCAGTTCTAGACAAGCATCTTCAGCACCTACAGTCTGTAAGGAAATGCACAGAGGCAGCCCTTTGCTTAAGTAAAAAGCAAATGCAGACAGACATTGAACAGCGTATGAAGCCTTACAAGTTCAATGTCGGGGATAAAGTTTGGTTGCAAGCAAAGCAAATAAAGGTTCACCAACAGTCATCCAAGCTTGGACCAAAACAGTTGGGCCCTTTTGAAGTCACTGAAGTTAGAAGTGATGTCAACTATAAGCTTGTGCTACCCCCTGCACTTAGGGTACATGATGTATTTCATGTAGATTGCCTTAGTCCTTACAAAGGGAATGAAGTCAATGGGCAAGTGCCACCCCCACCAGAGCCAATCACAGTTGAAGGTGAAGAAGAATATGAGGTCAACCATATCAGAGATTCAAAACTCTTTAGTTGCACCCTCAAGTATCTTATTCATTGGAAAGGCTATGGGGAGGGTGAGGATACATGGGAACCTGCTAAGAATCTAGCTCATGCACTGGAAAAAGTCATGGAGTTCCACTCCAGAAACCTGGGGGCACCTAGGAAAATAGCAGCACTCTGATACACATCCTTGCCTTGGCAGTTGCCAAATCAGTTTACAGAAGTTAATGCAGACATCAACCCTTAAGGAGGGTAATGTCACGGATGCACATATCTTTTTCTGTTTTCTGAGTTGAAGTCCTTATCATTAGATATGATAAGATGATTAGTCACATGATGCCAACATGTGCATTTGTAATCATCATAAAGGCATGTGATCCTGGGGAGGACCTGCCTTAATCATTATTGGACACATGTACATTATGATTGGTTGGAATGCTATGGAATGTTGTGGAAAAATAGGGTAATGTAGATTACATGCTGTATTAGGTTTCAGTCAGCATTGTTCTATTATTAGGGTGATGTGTCAGCACCAGTAAACACTTATGACACAGTGATCAGTAATCACAATAGAAGTGCTAAATATAGATACATGACACATCAGCTTGTAGTCATTCATACTTACTCAGTAGATTAGTAAGTGACTCATCCCTAGTAGTATATAAAACACCCTGTAGCATCCTGAGTAGAACCAACTTGTCCTCTTGGTTCTCACTCAGACTTACCTTTGGTGTGACACTGCTGTTATTACCTTGCATAAAGGTATTGTGTTCAGCACACTCCACATCGGTTAGTTTCAGTGCATGATTTATCTCCACATCAGGCTTGAGTTGTCCTTGACAAGCCCATTTCAATTTCAGTTTGCTTGACGTAGCCAATAGTCATCTGCTACAAGTAGTATATAAGACACCCTGTAGCCTGAGTACTCGTGCCCAACAAAAGTTATCGTGATTATATAAGCGATGCGGCAATGCACTGGCATTTTTGTTGATCGTCTCGCGTTTTTCTCAACCATAGATATAGAAATCTGCCTTCTCATGCCTGAACCGAAAACCAGTCGATGTCAACACTCCTCTGCTACAAAAAACCTCTTCATTGGAGCTGTTCTCAGTGGCCAGGACATTGCTCAAGCTGCTTGGAAATTTGGGCTCAAGGACAGCACAGCACACAGCATCATGAAGAAGTACAACACGACAGGAACAGCCAAAAACCGACCACGCTCTGGGCGTCTGATGAAGCTTACAGATACTGCCAAACATCATATAGTCCGCACAGCCCGCAAAAACTGTCGTGCACCATTTTCGGAGATTCGAAATCTTGTTGGGCTCAAGGCTGACGAGATCACTATCCGACATGTCCTCCACCATGCAGGCTACCATCGACATGTTGCCAGGAAGGTCCCATTTCTTACCAAGCTCCATAGGCATGCTTGTATGGCCTGGGCTCGCCTCTATCACAAGTATTCACTCCAACAATGGGCAAGGGTCATTTGGTCGGACGAAGCCTATATTTACCTTGGTGATGATCGTGGCCGGTTTTTTGTCACACGGCGTCCAGATGAAGAATACCTTGACAAATGTTTGGTTCCGACCTTCAAGCAATCACTGGTGCGTGTTATGGTATGGGCATGTATCATGAAAGGGAGGAAGGGGCCATTGGTCGTGTTGGAGTACCCAGGAGGGAAGGGAGGTGGAATGAACACAAGAAGATACTGTGAGCAGGTGTTAGAAGGTGTCCTACTGGATTTCTATGCAGAGATGAGCCAGACACGTGGATCTGTTTGGTTTCAGCAGGATAATGCATCATGCCACACAAGTAAATCTACAAAGAAGTGGCTTACCGACCATGGCATTCCACTGCTATACCACCCTCCCAACTCACCAGATCTTTCACCCATTGAGCCAGTCTGGCATGAGCTGAAGAAGATTATCCGACATCTCCGACATCCTCCCACAACTGTAGATGATCTCAAATCAGCAGTACGTGCTGCATGGGACCAGCTAGACATTGCCGACATTGACAAGTACATTTCCAGCATGCCAGATTGAGTGGATGCCATTTTTCGGGCCAAAGGTGGTCATACATGTTTCTAGTTTTTCTAATATATACAGCTACATACCCTTTACTCATATTCAATATTTTGTGATTGCTAATGCAATATCTCACATGCTATGAACATTTTTGTTTGCAATGACGAGGAGGCGAAAATGGCATGGTTACATAATCACAATTACTTTTGTCGGGCACGAGTAGAACCAACTTGTCCTCTTGGTTTCTACTCAGGTGCACATTCCTCTTGTATTCCTTACACCAATCTAACTTGTCCTCTTGGTTTCTACTCAGCTATTCCCTTGAGTGACACTGTTCTTAGTACCTTGCATAAAGGTCCCAAGTTGAATATGCTCCACATTGTTTGAATAAGTAGGTGTGTGATTTATCTCCACATCAAGCTTGAGTGTCCTTGACAAGCCTGCAACACTCTTTAGCTTGCTTGACATAGCCAATAGTCATACCACTACACCAAGCCTGCCAAGTACCATTCTAAACACTCATCCAAGTAACATTTCAAGTCAATTCAAGTTAAAGCAAGCCTCTACAAGCTGGTTTAAGCCATAGATAACCATAAGTCATACTGTGTCAAACTAAGTTTATACAAGCATACTTCAAGTGTCACGGATTGGCCCATGACACGCAGGAAAAGTGTGAAGTTTGACAGCAAGGCAAAGGTTGGAGCACTGGTACAAAGGGCATGCACCTTTAAGAAGCGGAAGTTGGCAGAAGAAGCTGAAGAAGAAGCTCTAGAAGAGCAGCAAGCGCTGACATGTGCAGTGAGTACCCGACAATATGCAGTTGTGCAGCGCACTGGCAGTGTTACAGGCAGAGCAAGGACCACGTGATGGGATCACGTGACATAACCCAGATCACAGAAATCTAACAAATAAGTCATGGGTCACGAGTTCGGAGTAAGACCACCAGGAGAAGTCATGTGACCGGGTCACGTGATGGACGCCCAGACCCAGAGGCCAGACTTGAGCCTAGAGGGGTCTAACCGGATAAGTGATGGGCAGCTGATGAATAATGATGTCATGTTCTAGACAGGGTCAGGGCAGATGGTCTGCCATTGGAAGTCTGGAAGGTTCTAGGAGGATTCTGGTTGGGAGTCGGAAAGGTTCTGGAAGGATCTAGGCGGGCTTGGCAAGAAGGCCATGAGGCACATGGTGCACAGAGGTATTTATCCCATTGGTGGGAGATATGGACATGCATTGGACATGTGTTGTATGCCCCTGGCATGAGGTATGCCTTGAGGCTGTTATCTATGACTCACGGTTGATAAGCCCCTGTGGCTTGATGGTGGTATGCCATTGGACGATTACTATAGGGTTTCAGGTTCAGTAGGAGCCTGAATGTGTTACTTATACGGTATATAAGACTCTGCAGCTCGAGCAGTAGTCTTTAGCTTAGTTTCTTTAAAGCTTCACCCAGTTAGCTCGGAGTCGTCCCTTCCTGTGTAGAGTCCCCTCAGCTTTATCAAACCCAAGCAGATACAGTCGTTGCTTCGCCTTAACTCAGGCTGTTGTGATCATCCACTTCTGTATATTATACCAGCATTCCTATCCCTTTCAGCAGGTGATAGAGGACAAGATCGTCAAGTGTAGCTGTTGTCATTCATCAAAACCCCCTTACGCCTAAGTCAGGCAGTACGATTGGTGGATCGTAACATCAAGCACACCAAGAGTATAAGTCGAATTTGCAATCATAAGAACACCACCCAGCTCCAAGCATTTCAAGGGATGGGATGTGATAAAAGTGTTTATTCATCAACAAGTGTCCCAAATATCTCAAGTGTTGTGTGTGCCCTAAGCAGCAGAAGGCATGCAAGTGATCCTAGTGACAGGAGTATTGTAAGAAAAAAAATAAAGTCCAAGTGGCACAAGCAAGCCAAGAATAACAAGTACTCAGACTATGGTGATGGTAAAGTGAAATATTATAACTTAAATGGTGCACTGGCAATGGATATCCTGAGAGATCACATCAGCCAGGTCAGGGAAGGGAAAATGAGCAAGGAAAAAACTTACATGTGTCACTGCCAGTGGCATCTGAGTCTGAGTCCTCAACCAGGTGCACATGTTTGTCATCCTCATCAACAGCATTGGTTTCTGTCATACCAGTGGCAGTGCACCCCTGTTGCAAGCATGAACAGGCTTCACATACTTCTGAGCATCCTCAATGATTGTGTTGAATTTTTTTTGAGATTGCACTTGCCAACTTAGCATAACTCTGAGTCACTGTGTTATGTCACAGTAGGGACATTCACCCGACATGGGTTACATGTACAATGACAGGAACACTAAGGAGTCTGACATGGGTTCTTATGCAAGAGATCTAAGTTTGAGGAGAACTTAGAGTAGTTTCTGATGATGAGTAACTCTCTGCTAAGTCAAACAAGGACTTTGAGAAGAGTTATGAGAGGAGATTACACAAAGTGATTTAGAGTGGGGATGGTTCTGCTTGTTGTCTCAAAGTACCATAAGATACAAAGAAGTCAAGTCTAAGGGCTACAAGCTACCTAGCAAGCCTGTCTATATAGTAATAGAGAACAATGGGGTCACAACAACAATAGACATCACAACAACAATGGATGTCACGAGAACAATGGTCATGAGAACAATGGAGTCATGGGAACAATAGGTCACAAACACAATGGGTCACAAAGGACAATATAAAGTAGAATGGTGATCTATCAGTCATGTGACTGGTGAGTTATCAGGGGGAAATTAAAGTAAAATTAGTATTGTAACACACTGAAACCTGTCTGACACATGGAATCCTTGCTGGTGGAAAGGTTTGATGAACAGCACAGGGGTAGATATACTCACATAGAGAATAGGTGAGTGTATGAGCACAGTAAGTGAGTCAAGCAGAGAGCAGATGTGTGAACATCTGGGACACCAGTGATGAGAAGAGAACTGGTGGACCAGGGTGTACAATGTGTACAGCCAATGATCAGCCATCAATTCCATAGTTGATGGGTCAGTGCATCATGCATCATGTGTATCATGCCTTATGTAAATGACACTTTTTATGGCACCCATGAGTACATATCTGCCACAACATTGGAGACAACAGCACAGATGCTGATATTGCAACAACTGACAGTGCCTTGATCTCTCTGCCATCAGCTGAGCTATCAAGTCAGCAGTGCATTCCCCACATCCCACAAGCTCCTGTTGCCCTGCAACCATGGTAAAGGTCAAGATACACTGTGCCTGATGAATGCACACTGCCAATGCAGCTGTCAAAAAGGAGAAGCCAAATTCAGAGACATACAAGCATGGTCTGTCTCAGAGCAGTGTCTCCTCTGCTCTCTGAGATTCCTGGTGGCAAAAAGAATTGGTATGAAAGACTGTTCCTCACAGTGTACATAAAGATGGAGCAATGTGCACTAGGAGTACATCAATACAATGTTTATACAATGTTTAGACAGCATGGATACTAGTAAGTGGCTTGTTTTGTACTATACACAAATGTATTAGTTCTAGGTTGTCTATTCCCTCCACAGCACCCTGAAAAGATGTTGCATTCCAAGCAGTTGGCACAAGTGATCAGTGGCCATCATCATCTTGCTTGCCAAAGTTTTATGGTAGGTGACTTACACATAAGCAAGCTTTTTGGGGATGAGGTCAACCCCTAGTCTGTATGGGAGGCTTTCTAGGTGTTCAGGAACATTCCTTGGGGAATGTCCAAACACCTGATTTGGGTGCACCTGTTGTATTGAGTGACCAGCATCTTGCCATATATAGATTTAGAATTTGAAATATATCTTATTTTTTAGTAATACCCCCTGATCTGGCAATGCAGCATTGAGCTTTGATCTTGATTTAGCACAACTTCTTGGAAAGTGTTCAAAGTGTTCAGAATTTTGCTGCATGAGCACATGTAAGTTATGTATAAATCATGTGACATTTGCATTTGAACCCTGCAAACTCTGACTTCTCAAAGTATATATATAGATTCAAGTGTGTTACATCATGGTAGGGACGTTCACCCAATGTGGGTTATGTGTACAATGACAGGAACACTAAGGAGTCTGATGTGTGGTTCTTATGTAAGAGATCTAAGTTCAAGGAGAACTTAGATAGATTCTGATGACCATTAACTCTCTGCTAAGTCAAACAAGGACTTTGAGAAGAGTTATGAGAGGAGATCACACAAAGTGATTTGGAGTAGGGATGGTTCTGCTTGTTGTCTCAAAGTACTGTAAGATACAAAGAAGTCAAGTCCAAGGCTACTGGCTAACTAGCTACTAGACTTTATAGTAAATGAGAACAATAGAGACCAATGTGTCCCTATGTAAGTACACATCACTGAAACAGTAAGAGAACAATAGAGTACTGGGACTGAGTCACAAGAAGGTGTCCTAGTACTGAGTCACATGGGTAAAGTAAAGATGACCTGTCACCTAGCTAAGGACAATGTGTCCAACTAGAGTCATCATAAGTCATAAATAAACAAGAAAGGGTGAGAATGAAAAGAGAAAATATGTGTCAGAGTAATGTGTCATAACAAAGTGTTTCCCTATTGTTGACATGGCTCTCAATCCTCCCCCCAACAATGCTGGCATTCTTCTACCACCTGCTCTGACACACACACACCCCTGCCCTTGCAGACATTACCCATGCTCTTAAATATGTGGGTCAGCTGTTGCAATCATCTCAAAAGTTTCTTGAATATACTGTTCATTGTTATTTTACTATGGTTTCATAAGAGGTGGACACCCACGTGCAACTGATGATGAGGTCAGCACTGCAGAAGTCTTTAAAAGCTTCCCTTGTGACAAATTTGCAAGTGGCTGCAAATCAGGCTCCTCTTTGGCTGCCTGTTTTTGCCAACCAAATGCAGCAAGACTTCACTGCAAACATCAATCAGAATATTGATCAGAATACTGCAAACATCAACCAGAATATCAATCAGAATATTGCAAACATCAACCTTGCAAATGGTTGTTAGGAAAACCAAGTGCCACTGCATCCCAGTGCAGCTGCAGAAGGCTTTCCCCCACTCCTCAATGTTCCTAACACAAGAATATGTGATGAACTTGCATTGTTTGCAGGTAAGTTTCAGATTTGTTTTTGGTACACATATACTAACTTTCCCTAGTTGTGCAGTGTATTGCTTCTGCCCAGGCTCTAGGGCTCCCTCTATTGGGACCTGGGGCTCTTGTTATGGATAGGAGATGGCAGATTGCTGCCTATATTGGCATTGATGTAAAGTACACAAATATCCTCTTTTTATCTAATTTTCACCATCTATATATTTATCATACAGTTAAAAACAAATTGTGTACATTTCTGTATGGTTTGTGTTGTATTTCCTTCCTTCACTTGTTCTGCCCATGTCAGCTTGTATTGCTAGTTCTTGGCCACACCTGTCTTTTAAAAAGGACAATGAGGAGCATGTTATGGCAGTGGAGTAATGGACAATGTTTGTTTTTATTGTGATGCCATGGGTATTGAAAGTTGCCAAAAACTCAGTTGCCAGTCATGTAAAAGTCATTGACTATTTATCTGAGGATGAAATTCATCCTATTTTCCATTCACAGTGACCCTGGTCCCTGGCCATGCAACAAATGAAGAAATTGGCAATGCCAAGATGTTCAAATCATCTGTTGTAATGGATATTCAGATGAGGAGAAATGAACCACCCATTGAAACTTCCTGAATGATTGTCCTGGAGGCAAACATCATCACCAATAACAACCAAAATGTCAACAATGTGCTCAATGCAACAGGCTCCAGAATGAGTTACTGGTCAAACTTGCCAATAGTAGTTGGGGTCCCACTGAGTGCCTTTGCCACCCAGGTACAGAAGCATTACTAGTTGCACCTAATCCACAGACCTGGGACCAGTTGGTGACATTTGTGGTATGTTTTAAATTTTTTGGCACATGTATACTTACCTTATTTAACCATTCAGTGTATGAACTCTGCCAAAAACCTAGGCTTAGAGAGCCCTTGGGCAATGTACTTGTTTCACTCAAGGGAAAACTACCTTTTTCTGTTGATAAAACTTTGGCATATTCTCTAACAAAAGTGATTTTTTATCAACCATGTTTCATCATGTAAAATGTTGATAAGATGATTAAATATTGTTAACATGATTTTAAACCACAGTATATAAATAATATTGTCAGAGTTTTACAAGTCTTATGGAGGTATCAATGTCTTATGGTAACAATATTATGACAAAATAAATTCTATTCTGGCAACATTTTTTGCTTCAAAGTTGTATTGACAACACTTAGAAGTTTTATCAACATTTTTCATAATGAAAAATGGTAGGAAAAAATGCCTTTTATTTCAGAATATGCTTAAATTTTGTTGATATAAAAAGTCAATTTTCCATCCAGTGTTTTAGAGAGGCAGAGGCAGATTGCTTGATTCCTTGGAGTGGATATTGAGAAGGACAATGAGGATCATGTTATGGTGGTGGAGTACTGAACAATGTCTGTTTTTATTGTGCTGCCATGTATATCATTCATTGTGTATAATTACAGCAATCATCAAATTGTATAATAATGACCCAATTCACTGGATGGAAATCTCATTTTTTCTGCTCACAAATCAATCACAAATTGTGATATATTTATAATCAAATTTCCTTCAACTTGTGTAACACAAAATTGAAGAATGAGGACATATTGTTATGCCAGATTCATATCCAAAATTAAGCTGGAATGATATTTATTGTCTTGATTTTGTTACATTCTTGAAAAAATTGTTATTTTGCCAAGATATTTAACCCAGAAATAAGTTGGAAAAAGCCATCCTAAATAATTTTGTCTAAGTGTAAATGGTGTAACAAAATGTTGGAATATTTTTCTCCTCTGTCTAAATATTTCATGTGGAAAACTATAACAGGAAATTTAAATTATATTAGAACAATTTTAGTTGGTAATATGTTGACTTGATCATACATTTACCAAACAATATATAATATAATTCCAATGTAGAATTTTATATGTTTCCTAGGCTTCTTTAAAACAATAATGTGTTTTCATGTAGAATTTCATATATACTTTATTGATAGTGATCATGACCATATCATAACAAAATGAAAATGGAATGCATGTGCTCATAAGGCTTGTAATACAAACCATCACTGCAATTGTAATACATGACATCTGGAACAGGCAGTAAAAAAAGGAAGGAAATAATCCAAAGCATATAAGTCTGCTCTCCCAGTCCACACTCCCAGCAATTGACATTACTCAATGTCATTCTTGATGTTGATGCCCAGGTAAGTCACAATCTGACAACACCTGTCTAAAACAGCTACAAAACCTGGACCCAATGGCAGCAACCCAAGGCGTTGTGCCAAGGCCACACACTGTGGACCAGATAAGGTGAGCATATATGCATGAAAATAAAAATGAATCCCTTACCTGTGAACACTGCAAGTTCACCCCACATCCTTGGATTTGGTGTGACCAGCAAAGGAGGGAGGGAACCCCTGTGCCACTGCATTAGGGCAGCAGAGGAGCTCATGTACTCCTCTGCCGCTGTTGGTGAGCTTCACTGGAAACTCATTCCAAACATTTGTGATTTGGGCAATCAAATTGTTCTCAATTTCATTCATATGGCCCAATATTTGTCCTTGAAAATTTGCTAACCATGCACTGGATGGAAAACTTCCTTCTACTGTTGATAAAACTTAGGGATATTCTATAACAAAAGGCTTTTTTTGTCCACCATTTTGTATCATGTAAAATGTTGAAATGGTGATAAAATAATGTTAAAATGATTTTAAAGCATAATACATAAATGATATTGATTTATTTTTCCATAATATTGTCAGGATTTTACAAATCTTATACAGGTGTTGATGTCTTATGGTAACAATATCATAACAAAATAAAATCTATTCTTGCAACATGTTGTGCCTCAAAATTGCATTGACAATGCTTAGAAGTTTTATCAACATTTTTTGCAATGAAAAATGGTTCATAAATAATGCCTTTTATTATAGACTATGCTTAAATTTGTTGACAGTAAAGCTCAGTTTTCCATCCAGTGATGGTGGTTCTGGAGCTGTGGCCATCTGAATGTTTGTAATGGCCTTTGACTTAAAAACCTTGGCAGTTGGATCAGATGACCAGATCCTGTGAGTTGAATTTAAGATTAATAGGATAATAAACAAAGACAAAAGAGAACACTCACTGGCTGATCCTGATAGTTGACTGACATAATTTATGGCATGCATGATAACAGATAAAACAGGGGTTCCCAGGAGCCAGCAGGAGTGGGATGCCAGCATTGTTAGGGGGTGGTTGAAGAGCCATTGTTGAAAACAAAACACTTTGAATTCCATATATACTTTTGAGATGTTGGAGTTTGTGGGGTTCAAACACACAACAATATCACATGATTTATGTGTACATGTACTCCTGCAGTACAGTTTCAAACACTTTGAATGCTATCCAAGTGAGTTTGAAGTTGATTCCATGCTAAATCAAGATCAAATCTCAATGCCACATTGCCAGATCAGGGGGTATTACTAAAAATAAGATAAATTTAAAATTTAAAATCTATATATGGCAAGATGCCAATTACTCAATATGGATTAGGCTGAAAGGTGCACCCAAATCAGCCATTCAGACATTCCCAGGAATGTCCTAGCTTAAGCTCCAGACTGGTTTCAGACCAAGCACATTACAACTTTCACCTGACCCCTGTTTATTACATTCCTGGCTTCCTGTTTGGTGTAAACTGGCCCAGCTCAACCTAATACATCATGTGCAGCATCATGTGACACAAACTTGAACATTAACACTGTAAGATAGGATTATTTAGCTAAATATGTGACATGTCACATCACAGCCAGATATTAATGTGTTACATATTATTTGATTAATAAATTTATGCACCTAGGTCATGTGACCCACTAAACAGAAAGTGACAGTATGAAATGTGCCAGCAATTTAGATTCCCACACACTTCCCAAATGCTACCTCACCCAATGCCTTGCTACCTGAGAGATATTGCACACAGTCAAAATGCAGGGTAATACTCCCAGAAGGCTATAAATTAAGGTCCTGTGAAAAGTGCATCATCATTGCCAGAATTGGCATACAGAAGAAGTGAAAGTGGGACAAAGCCAATGAAGGACCAAGCTGCTCACCAGCTTTACCTTCAGAAAATGGTCATCTTGATGAAGGGAGCAATACCAACCTAATGTTGTGCAGCACATGGCGCAGCACGCAGGATATAGAAGACTCACCTTTGATAGAAGGTGTTGATAGTCTTAGTTACAGTGTATAGCATGAGTGAATACAAGTGATATTCTGCTGGGGAGGGTCTCAGGGTTTTCACCCCTCCTTATATATGTAAAAGTGACCCCTATGGGTCCCACCATGTCTGTTTGCTCATATGTGATGAGTAAAGGTGTCCACTATATTGCATTTTCAGTGACACCTGATGTGGAACACCCTAGAACATCTCAGAATCATTCACATGACTCTGATATGAGTTATGCCCATGAATGTGCATAATGTAGCTACCTAATATGGTAATCATACTTGTGTAGTCTACTTATGTTGTAACTGCTATAGATAATGTCATGATCTCTCACCGCGACTATGATACGGACGCCTATTTTTCCTCTCTACTTACCTTCCACATTTGCCCACCCCATTCCCCTATCCATCCGTCTGGACTATTCTTACTCTTCACTGTTGACTCATACTAGGCCCTTGAGGCTGTCCTCTGATTACTTCTCGTACTCTTACTCGCGGGCCTTAAGGCTGCGTCTCCTTGTATTGACTCATCCCTAGTACATCGCCTCATACTTCGTGACTCATGCTGTACATCTAGTGCGTATATAAGGGCTGGACAATGTGTCCCATAGCCTCATCCTGTTCTTCATTTACTTCTTGCAAATCACAGCTTCCCTCTTGAATCCTCTCCTCTCTGTCTAACTTGGCCTCGCGGCCTCATCGCACCTCGAGTGAACAACTAACCTTGACCACCTTGCACCACAGGAACTCACTAACGCATGTCGTGTATCGTTTGACCCCGCAAGGTCATAACAGATAAGATACATACATACTTATTATGTTTCAACACCTAAAGCATAAGGTGAGCAGAATGATTTTTGGTTTTTAAATGAACCCTTACCTGACAAACATTTTAGACAAATGTTCCTGTCAAGTTTAAAGATGAAAATGCCATGATGACACAACTGAAAAAGATCTTCAAAAGAAGCAATTGCATTTTCTTCTATGCATGCTACAACTCACCTGTAGATCCATTTATGTCTGATAAGATCTTGTCAGCACAACTGTGCACAAATTTGGAGAGTCACTGGTTACTTGATACAATACTAATTTTACTTTAATTTCCCCTGATAACTCACCAGTCACATGACTGATAGATCACACTTCACTTTCTTATTGTCATTCGTGACCCATTGTTCTTGTGACCTATTGTTCCCATGACTTCATTGTTCTCTTTTACTATATAGGCAGATATCTAAGTAGCTTGTAGCCTTAGACTTGACTTCTTGTATCTTACGGTACTAGAGACAACAAGCAGAATCATCCCCACTCTCTCACTTGCATGATTCCCTCTCATAACTCTTCTCAAAGTCCTCACTTGAATTAGCATAGAGTTACTCGTCATCAGAAACTACCTGAGTCCTCTTTGCAGACTTAGTACTCAGAACCAAACCTTCAAACCAGAATCCTTAGTGTTCCTGTCATTGTATACATAACCCATGTCGGGTGAATGTCCCTACCATGACATAACATTACTGGTTCCAGTAAGAGAACCTCTAAGCATCATGAGAAAACAAATTCACACACACAAACAGAATAAAAGACCACCAAATACTAGAGACTGGCCATAAAACTCAATATTGGTGCTGCCAAGATGAAAACTGAAAGCAAAAGTGCCAACCAAGCCAGAAGGAGGGAGTCAAACACAGAGATACAGTTGGGATGCACCACTACAACTGCAAAAGCAAGTTAAACATCTCATATCATTCAAATCCAAGTGGAGAAAAAACATACAGCATCACCATATCACTTGAACATCACATGAATCACACCCCCTACTAGACATCTCATTACACCCTGAAGCAGCTGTGCTGATCTGAGAAAACCTTGAGTGGTTTTCACCACACAAAGTCACAAAAAAGGTTCTAGCAATCTACCCAGCCATAACTGCAACCCAGGTTCACCCAGGTTGACAACCATAAGCAGGACTCTCTGGAAACAGGATATGGAACAGCTACCTTCTATTGAACTAATTCTAGGTAGACTCAAGGATGATGTCACAGTTCTCAGTTTGCCAGGGATGGACAGAGTTGAACAGGTCATGTGGGTGATGAAGAAGGTGGTCTTGCAGCTTCAGGGAAAGATTGTCAAAATAGGGATTGATGCAACCTGTGAGAGATCATCTGATTGTCAGAAACAAAGTATTAACTAACAAAAACAGACAACACCAATTCCCACCACCTTGAACTATACACAGTCCTGGGGGAATACAACAATGCTGGCTTCCCTCTCTCTTACTGCCTCTTAACAACAGCAATGTCAGTAGAAGATGGAAAACAAATGAAAGCCTTAGAGGCATGGGCAGCTGCCCTGTGCAATGAATATGGCATAGTTCCAAGCTTTGTCCACACTGATGAAGACATGGCAGAAATTGGTGCCAGTCGTTGAGTTTGGCCCAAGGCAAAGCACCAACTTTGTTGGTGGCATCAGCATGAAGCAGTCCAAAGATGGCTCAAAGGTAACCTACCCACCTCTGCATACAATGCTCAGTGTGCCACCTATGAGCATCCCTTCATCAATACCACCTTCAAGCCCTATGGCCATGCTCATCCAAATGATAGCAAGGGAGGTGTTCCTGGGGAGATCAGTGCTGACTATGATGTGGGGGGTAATTAGTCATGGACAAAGATAGGTTTATAGTTGAGCCAAGTTACTCACATGTGGTCATGTGTGTTATTGTTCTCTTGTATCACATGCTCATGGACATTATGAATCCTAGGATAGCTGTATTAGGGTTTGTGACTCATACTATAGTTCAAGCTGCACTTAAAGTCAGCTTCTACTTGTATATAAGCTTACCTTAGTACAACCAGGACCTTCATCCTGGTCTTCTTCAATCACTATCTGTCTTCTCCTTGTCTTCCATTTTCACCTCTCTAAGTCATCTTGGAAGACTAGTCACCTGTGCTCACTTATCCAGTGCTGTACTATAAGAGGCCAAGTGCTTCCAGGCCTTGTGTCTGAGTTATCATCTGTTGCACACACACCCACTTGCCTAAGTCAGGCAAACATCTAAGCAGACATTACATGCATTACAAGTGAGCAGGTGGCACATGCAAAGAAGGCATGCAAAGAAGGAAGAAGGCAAACACCATATTGCTCGCTGGAAAAGACCCAAATTCCATCAAGATTTGGATTCCCATCACACTTCTTACATGTTCTAGCCAAACCAATCAGAGAGCAGATAATGACATGAGTGAGCCAACTCTCACCAGCCATCAGGGTCCAGCAATCACTGTGATGCACCAGGAGTCTCTGCATACTCAGCCAATGCCACAAAGCTCACAATCCAAATTCTTGCACTTCCAACAGTTTGAAATTCCAATCTAGTAGATGAAGAAGATGAACCTGATCCCAATGAAGGGATAACAACTGGACAATACACCTTTTGCCTGATTGAACATTGCAACACTGTTGTTGAAATGATGGAGCAGCATTTCTGCACACATCCTCTCATTCCTGGGTATTCCACACCAACACCCAAGGGGATTAAGGCATGGGCTGTGAAGCAATCCTATCATTCCTATGAGTTTTGCATCCTACACAACTTACCAAACCTTTGGGCTTACCTATGGGAGTAGTGATTTCCTGGCCTGGCCCATGAGCTGGAAGCTGGTCTAAGCTGGCTGGTAGAAGACAGGCTAAGCCAGACCAAAGGAGGAGGCTCCGAGTGGCAAATGGCCCAGGCTTCAATTTCAATGAGCCACTTTCACCAGCCTTGTCTCAGGCTCTTGATTTTTTGGGCCATCAGTCGTGACTAGATGACCATGACAAACAAGAATTCACTTGCTGGCAATGACAACTGGCCAAGGGAGAGTTAAATGATGAAGATGATTATGTCATGATTCCAGAGAATTTGTGCTGTTCCTGAAATGACCTCGAAACTCTGATTAGCTGCACATATCCTGACATCAGCCTTGCACATGGCAATGATTACTTTCAAGATTGTTGCATTCTTGCACTGCAAAATTGAGAGGCCCACGAAATCAATGACATACTCCTCAACATGTTTCTGGGTGATGTTTATGATCTCTGGTCCATCGATGAAGCCTTTGACCCCAACAATCCAACAGTTGCAGACACCACTTACTTGCCTGAAGATCTTTGTACAGCTGCCCCTTCTGGTTTTCCCCAAGCTCATCTGCGCCTTAAAATTGGCTGCCCAGTCATAGTGTTGCATAACCTTCATTCTGATGAAGGTGTCTGCAATGGGTTGAGAGGAACTGTGACTTGAGTTACAACAAGAGTTGTAGAAATTCTTTACTTGGTGGCAACACTTGCCTCATTCTCTGTGTCAAACTCATCTCTGCATTGGGCCAACTACCTTTCCAGCTTCATTGCCGCCAGTTTCCATTGGCCCTTTCATTCACAATCACTATCAACAAATCTCAAGGCCAATCCTTCTCCACAGTTGGAATTGACTTGTAAGTTCCATCATTTACACATGGTCAAATTTACATCAATTTTTCACAAGGTCACTCTTGTAGAACTGTCAAATGCATTCTCAATGACAACTCTGTGCCTCATACCAAAAACATAGTATTTCTGTGGGCAATTTTGTAAATTTGATTTTCAATATCTATGTACACATGCCTTCAATTTGAATTGAAGAAACTGTGATGCAGTGACAAACAGTGTCTTGCTCTCCTCCACAATTATCAACCTCCTATGTCTACTGAAGTCATTCTTGCACAACCAAGTGAAATAACACTGCATGGCCTTGAAAATCACTGACCAACTCCTGGAAAGCCAAATACATACACATACAATGCTGTCTTCTCTTGCTCTGGTCAAACTATGGACACCATAGCCAGCTGTTGCCATTACATAGGCCAGGACTGAACCAAAAAACTTGACGATGTTCATGATGTCTGAGCAAGAGTATCCATTTAAAGTCTTCTCTTGCATATTCACATACCTATCCAGATCATCAGTTTTAAACCTGGTCAAAACTTGAACAGCAAGGAGTATGGAGATGACACAATCAATGTCTTGGGTGAAACCCATACTGTATCTCTCATCACACACTGTCTCTTGCTCATTAATGAACTCTTCTCTGTTCTCACTTCAGATGCAACCTCTCTCTTCAGAGAATGAAACAGATCTGGATGACACCATTTGCATTTCTGTGTTCAGCACTGTCACTTCAATCAACAGCAACCCTCCATCTGTTGTGATGTACACTACTCAATATGTAGCTGGAGGTCAGAGGACTGATGACATTGCCATACATGCTGACCTTTCCAAAAACCTGAAAATGGCCTAATCTGTCCAAAACATCTTCCCCAGCCAAAAGGTGTTGTCAGCATCTGGGGTAAGCTTGACCATTTTGACATCCACACATTTTCTGGTAACAAGACTACTGTCACAGATGTGTATATCTTCTCTGTTTTTCTGCATTGAAGTCCTTATCATTAGATATGATAAGATGGTCAGTCACATGATGCCAACATGTGCATTTGTATTCATCATAAAGGCACGTGACCCTGGGAAGGACCAGCCTTATTCATTATCAGACATGTGTATGTTATGATTGGTTGGAATGTCATGGAATGTCATAGACAATAGGGTAATGTAGATTACATGCTGTATTAGGTTTCAGTCAGCATTGTTCTATTATTAGGGCGATGTGTCAGTGCAAGTAAGCACTTATGACACAGTGATCAGTAATCACAATAGAAGTGCTAAATATAGATACACAATGTGTCAGCTTGTAGTCATTCGGACTTACTCAGTAGATTAGTAAGTGACTCATCCCTAGTAGTATATAAGACACCCTGTAGTGTCCTGAGTAGAACCAACTTGTCCTCTTGGTTTCTACTCAGCTATTCCCTTGTGTGACACTGTTCTTAGTACCTTGCATAAAGTTCCCAAGTTGAACATGCTCCACACTGTCTGAATAGTAGGCATGTGATTTATCTCTGCATCAGGCTTGAGTGTCCTTGACAAGCCCACAACACTCTTTCAGCTTGCTTGACATAGCCAATAGTCATACCACTACAACTATGACATCTGTTGTTGTTGATGTTGACAACATCATGTATTTGTTCAACACCAAGCAAGAGCTGGCCAAGAAATCAACATCCCCCCAAAAAAGGAACCTGCAGGAGAAATTCAAGAAATGTGTCCAAGCCTGCCATTCCTCCCCAATCTCATCAACATCCACCTCTCAAAAGACACTCAATAAGCGTCCAGCTCAGTTGTCTGAGGATGAAGTCAATGAACACATGTAACAGTATCTGTGTGTTGTATTACTTTCCACTCAATATCTGTGAATGTATGAATAACTTGTACTTTCCTGCTGTAAAGTTTTTGATTGTCTCTTTCACATAATCCCTCTTGCAACGAAAGCATCCACAATAGCACTCTTTTGTCTTCAATCACTCTTTTGACCCCCCTGTAAAATTGTTTGTTGCACCCCACCAAGTCTATGCTAACCTATTTCAGCACATCACCTCTCTCTTGCCTATTTGCCATTCTCAAACACATCATAAAACAGGATAGCCTACCCACCATCATTTCATTCATGATCAAATTTGTCCATTACCCATTCATCAAATACTTGTGAACCATTCAAGTTTTGCAGCATGCAAACACACACTCTCCCTCTGCTTTATTTGTCTTCATATGTGAACCAACATCCACCTGCACACTCTCTTTCACCCTCAACATCCATGTCACAGATGTGTATATCTTTTTCTGTTTTCTGCATTGAAGTCCTTATCATTAGATATGATAAGATGGTCAGTCACATAATGCCAACATGTGCATTTGTATTACACATTTGTCACATGACCCTGAGAGGGTCCTACTTTATTCAATATGGACACATGCATGTTATGATTGGTTAGAATACCATAGAAGGTTGTAGAAGGATGGAGTCAGCATGATGATGCAATGATGAGTTGTATTAGGTTTTACTCATCAAAGTTCTATTATTAGGATGATGTGTCAGCACAAGTCAGCACTTATGACTAAGTCATCAGTCATCACAATAGAAGTGCTATAATTAGATACACAATGTGTCAGCTTGTAGTCATTTATACTTACTCATTAGATTAGTAAGTGACTCATGCCTAGTAGTATATAAGACTCCCTGTAGTGTCCTGAGTGGAACCAACTTGTCCTCTTGGTTCTCACTCAGGTGCACATTCCCTTGTATTCTCTACATCCAATCTAACTTGTCCTCTTGGTTCTCACTCAGACTCCCCTAGCATGACACCACTTTGAGTACCTTGCATAAAGGTATTAAGTCTTCATATGCTCTGCTATTGTTTTTGAGTTTCAGTGCATGATTTATCTCTGCACTAGGCTTGGGTTGACCTTGACAAGCCCGTTTCAAATCTTTCAACTTTGCCTGGTGTAGCAAGGTAGTCATCCACTACAATCCACCTATCACTACAGCTTCTAATGGCTTCATCCTGTTTCACAGACACCAGTCTAGATCACCCCTGTGCAAATGTGGCTCTGCCTGATCCGATCAGTGATTGTTTTTTACAGTGGAGACATCCACTGACTTAAACAGATTGACTAAGTGTGTGTCTTTATGGCCTTCTGCAATTCATGACTTGAACATAACAAACAACTTCATTGACACATGCAACACGTCATGGATCCCCAGATCCCCAGCCAGGTGTTGCAACTCTTTATGCACCAGCAATACTCAAAAATCTCCGCATAACATTGGGAAGAAGACATTCACTCACTTTCAACACAATTATTTGTCAGTCACATGAATTCAACAGAAGCAATGTCCTCTGTTGCAGTTTGCACTATCCACTGCAAGAGGATGAGCAACCACTTTCTTCAGGATGCTACAATATTGAAGCCACAGTGTGTATAATCTGTACTTTTCAATCTTCACTTTTATAACTTCATTTTAGGTTGTGTGCTTTCATTCTCACCCTCACTTGGAAAGTCCAACACAACCCAATTCTGACTTTCAATTGATGGGTGAAATATCCAAGGTGCATTTGTCTCAATCCTATTGCTTTTATTTGTATTCACTTCTCAACCTAGCTTCAACCACTGGCACTTCCAAAAGAACAGCTACTTGACAACAACAATGCCATTGTGAGACTGAACATCTCTGGCAAAGTGACCCACATGTGACAAGAGAGCCTTGCATTTGCCTTGTCTCTTTTGACACAAGTCCCGAGAGGTGTGGCATACACACACTTGGACATCTGAGCTTTTATCAGCCTGGCAACTGGTTGGACTTTTGCTGACCAATGTTTGCCTTGTCCAAACAGCATCATAACTTTTGTTGGAAACCTCATTGCAGTATGAAACAACACTGCCATGATTGCATTGGACAACATCTTTTATCTTCCTCATCTGGGAAGAGCTGCAAATGGCACTCCACCTGCACTGTAATTCCCAGAGACATATGAGAGTGACTTTATTTAAAACACAATGTGTATTACAAAATTGTTGTTTATATTACTATGCCAGTGTTAATATGAATGTCCATGCCATACTTATGTCATTGTCTCACTGAGAGGGCCCAAAGGGCCCTCCTGCAATGCTAGTGCTCATAATTAAGTACATATATTATTTCCCCATAACAAATACCATTGCATTTGTTTATGTATAAAGTGGCAGCTCTGCCACCACCCAATGTCAGCTTGAGAAAACACTACTGGAATATGATTTGCATTAGTAATACCTATGAGAACTCAATTAATGCTGTTTGGAAAGGTTCTCTGTTGAACAAAAATGACATTTCTATAGTCAACATCATCATATTTCAATATCTATGTATAAAGCAGCACCTCGGTCTACACTGTCACGGACGCGTATATCTTTTCTGTTTTTCTGTATTGAAGTCCTTATCATTAGATATGATAAGATGGTTAGTCACATAGTGCCAACATGTGCATTGTATTCGTCACCAAAGGCATGTGATCCTGAGAAGGACCTGCCTTATCATTCATTAGACACATGTACGTTATGATTGGTTAGAAGGATATAGAATGTCATAGAACAATAGGGTAATGTAGATGACATTCTGTATTAGGTTTCAGTCAGCATTGTTCTATTATTAGGGCGACGCGTCAGCACAAGTAAGCACTTATGACACAGTGATCAGTAATCACAATAGAAGTGCTAAATATAGATACACGACGCGTCAGCTTGTAGTCATTCGTACTTACTCAGTAGATTAGTAAGTAACTCATCCCTAGTAGTATATAAGACACCCTGTAGCGTCCTGAGTAGAGCCAACTTGTCCTCTTGGTTCTCACTCAGGTTCGCATTTCTACTTGTCTTCGATTACACCAATCTAACTTGTCCTCTTGGTTCTCACTCAGACTGATCGCTAGTGTGACACCGCTATTAATACCTTGAACAAAGGTATCAAGTTTAGCACGCTCCACACGGTTAGTTTCGGCGCGTGATTTATCTCCGCGTCAAGCTTGAGCAGTCCTTGACGAGCCCGTTATATTTTTCAGCTTGCTTGACGTAGCCGATAGTCATCCGCTACATACACCTGATGTCAGCATGAGCAAACATGTCTGGAACACAATTTATATTAGGAATTCCTATGAGATCCCTATTCATGCTGTTTCAAAGGGTGATATTTTGAATAATAATGCCATTTTCATAGTTAACATCTCCATAACCTAATGTCTATGCCTAAAGCAGCACCTCTGCCTCCAGCCAATGTCAGCTGGAGTATGAATGATGGCAGAGTCTCCACTGTTGGCTGACATCAGCTGGAGTATCAGTCACAGAATATTCTCACTGTCAGCTGGGGTATCAATTACATAAGCCATTGCTGGTCTATATGTGGCCACTGCACAACCCTGCTGCACCTGCCACTCCTCTGCACACTGCTGCCACCTCATCATAGTAGGGCTGGGTAGTTTAGTTAGCCAGTAGGTAGTATTTTCTGTATTAATCAAATATTCTATATATTTTATTGCTTCTTTTTGGGACTTGTGAACTTGTTGAGCTTGCCAGAACTTTCCTAAATGGTCATACAGGCTAGTCACTATCAGGTGAGGAACTTGCAGAAAATTTAACATAGCTTATGAACTGGTCAACTTCCAGACTTTTTTGGGTTACAAGGTTGTGCAAGAATTGTACAAGGTTGTACAAGTTATGAAAAGCAACCTGTCATAATACTGATGCTAGGGTATGGTGACACAACTGGCATGAGTCAGCAGTACTAGCACAGAACAAGAACTAGGAGTTTGCTGTGGCTCTAGAGTTGAGCCAAGGAACTAGGATATTTCAGTGGTACTGGAGCCAGTGAGATAACTGGGCCTAGGAATATTTACAATTCTGCTTTCCAAACTAGACCAAGCTGCAGAAATAGACCTGGGTTGAGATACTAGTGCCAGCAGACTTGTCAGGCCCTAGATTGAGATACTGGCACCAGTAGACTTGTCAGTCTCTAGAATGAAACTAGAATAAATCACAAAGCTGGCTCTAGTTTGCAGTACTATCCCAGCAGACTTGTCAGGCTCTAGTGTGGAACTAGAGGCCTAGAAGCCCTAGCAGTACTAGATCTACGCTGTCTAGTAGTTTTATATTTGCCTGATGCAAACCATGCACCTTGTAGTGCCACATCATCACCTGATATCAAGTGCCCTGTTGCACCCTCCTCACCATTGGAGTTCAACCTACCCATCTGTGTGCTCTCTGATGGACCTTGATGACCCCTGTCCACACTTCAAGTATGTTGAGTTCAAGCATGAGTTTCAATCATTTGGTATCTGCAGAACCTTGGTACTTGTAATAGTAATCTATACAATATATAATTGATGAGGGTGCATGCAAGTGCTTAGACATATTTTCAGAGTTTGCTGATGCATATTTTTGGGTCTGCAACTTTTGTTCCCATGTCTCAGACAGGCAGGCAGCTGCAGGCATAGATGGTGCAGATAGGGGCATCATCTATGCATCTGTCATGGGGCATCACCATCCAGGCTGCAACACACCAGCTGAGAGGGCCCAAAGGGCCCTCCTGCAATGCTAGTTTATGTTTAATACTTGTACTCATGTCTCAAACACAGGTACTTGTGTTAATGAGTCAGAGTCCTGGCACTGTAATAGAGTACAAGTGTCAAGGATCTGTGGGTCCTTGATGATATGTGACATGTGTCAAGGGTTCTGTGGGTACAAGGGAGTCAGTGGTTCAATGGTTCAGTGTTAGAAGAGGCTTTGCAGCCAACTTAGATAGAGGTAGAGAGGAGTGATCAATGGAGCTTGGATTTTCAGAGAATAGATGAAGAACAAGATGGGGACTTTGGGGCACAACACCCAGTCCTTATATACATAGGGTACAGCATGAGTCAGATGCAGCCTCATATCCTAGTATCCTGATCCTAGGATGAGTCATGTATAGTACAATGGGATAGCCATAAGGAACAGATAGACAAGTATGGAACAATAGGGGACGCAGCCTCAAGGCACAGACAAATGGAAAGAGAACAATGGTGTGTAAACAATAGTCCATTGGTGAGAAAAGTAGGAAGGGGTAGCAAAGTGGGGAAGGAGTAGAGAAAAGAAAATTAGCATCTGAATCGTAGTCACATGGGATCATGACAACAAGTACCTGTTTCAACAATTGTACTTGTTTCACAAGAGTACAAGTATGAGTATGAGTACTTGAGTACTCACATCATAAATGAGTACTTGTGCCAATAAGTACAAGTCAAGTGCAAGTTTGCATCTTGAGAATTTGACAGGTACTCATAGTAGTCTCATACTCACAAGTGTAAACTCATTGACATCTCTAGTTGCAGTTCAAGGAGCTCCCTCTTGCTGAGTATATTCCAGAGTAAGCTAGATTACCATTATCTAATCTAACCTCAGATTGGCTGAATCCCAACATCCATCAGCAATTTATAAAGGTGCCTGGAAGGTACTGTTTGTACTGGAGCCAGGCTGCCAGGCTGCCAGAATCCATCTGGCTACAGGACAATTCTCACAGGAACAGACAGGCCATCTGTCCCCAGACATTGTCCAGTTGTGTCCAGGCAAGCACACTGTACACAGATTGCACCAGTCACACCTCCACAGTCAGTCTGTATTCTTGTAGCAGCCATTTTTGCATTTATGCACTAGTATATACACAAAAAAATTGAAGCTGAAGTCCGGTGTCCTTCAATCTTCTTCATCAGTAACTCCCACTTTGTCTGCCTTGTCATCCGACACCATTATCCTACTGCGACTGTTTCTGCCAGCAACTGAAGACATTTGAGCCACAGCATTTGTGGTGGACTGCTCTGAAATGTATGGGCAATGTTATTGAGATGCTTGTCACTGTCACCCCAAATGTTGATGCCAGTTTGATGAAGAGTTAGGGCATGTTCCAACTACAGATATGATTAGTCTTGATATACAGGTCAGAATCATTGAGGCCTTTACTGCTGCTGTACTCAAAGCCAGGGCACCAGTGGGAGGTGGCTGTTTTGCACATTGTTCCCACGGCCTGGACCATGGCACTCCGGCATTAAAGTTCAGTCTCTGCCTAAATATACTTTTCTTGATGTAAACTTTTCATGTTTATTAGCTTGTTATTTCATGAAAACATATGATTCTTAAGTTACTTAACAGTGAGAAAAAATTAATTTATTAAGCTATTGTAACGATAAATACATATAAGTTATGCTACAGGTGAGAAGGAAGGGTGAGGGTGTCAAGATCCTGTGGGACCTTGATGATACATGATGTGCATCAAGGTAGTACTGTGTGTTCAAGGTTTAGAGTCAGTGGTTCACTTGAGGTTTGATGAGGCCGTGAGGCCAAGTGAGACAGAAGTCAAGAGGGATCAATGGAACTTGTAGATTCACAGGTAAGAGATGAAGGACAAGATGGGGACTTTTGAGGCACATCACCCAGTCCTTATATACAGGGTAAGGATCACAGCATGAGATGTGTACAGCCTTGTATCCTAGGAGAGTAGTCCTAGTGTTGAGTCACATATAGTACAGGAGAACAGCCATAAGGGACTAGTAGATGAGAAGAGAACAAAGGGAGTCACACAGCCAACAGGGCCAGGTATCTAAGAAGAGAACAATGGTGGATAAACAATAGTCCGATATCAAGACAGTAAGGGGAAGGGTAACAAGTGGGAAGGGGTAATGAAAGAGAAAAAAATGTGTCTGTATCTTAGCCGCAGGTGTGATCATGACACTGCCCCCTTACTAGATTGAAGCTTCCATGTCATGATTCTACCAGCGACTATGATTCGGACACTAATTTTCTTTCTTCCTTCTCCACCCATCTGTCAGCCCCTCCTCATCCCGCTAACAGACTATTGCTACCTATCCTTTGATTCCCCTTTTCATCTACTAGTTCCTTAAGGCTGTGTCGTCCTTTTGTTCTCCCTTCGTCTCCTTGTCCCTGGGGGCTGTCCCCTGTACTATACATGACTCATTCCTAGGACCGTTCTACTAGGCTATGAGGCTATGCGTGACTCATGCTGTGGAGTTACATCAGTATATAAGGACTGGGTGATGTACCCTGTAGTCCCATCTTGTCCTTTGTCTTTACTCTGCGAATCTCAAGTCCATTGAACCTTCCTCTCATCCTCTGTCTCAGTTGGCTGCAAAGCCTCATCGAAACCTCGAACCCTTGTATCACTGAAACCTTGCATTCACAGAAACCTTGACACACATCGTGTGTCATCAGGATCCCGCAGGATCTTGACATTCCACACTTCAAGATTCTCCATCACCTTCTTTGTCCTTGTGACCAATGTACCCTTTGTCTTCTAACATGGGGTTAGCTTCTTCAGGTAGGGGTACTTCGACAAGGTGGAGATAGTGGGAATGACAGACTGGACTGTAGTGAGCGTGATGGCAGGGTACAAGACAGCGTGGGACAGTGTGACACTTAGAGTGAGGGCAGTCGCACTCAAGGGGAAGGTGACCAGTTGCATGACAGTAGGTGCAGTGGCAGCGAAAGGGAGGGTCGGGGAACCTGTACTTAACTCCCCAGTGGGCTTCAAACCAAGGGTGGTTAGTCTCCAGTTCTCCAGATTGGGCATTGACCTGAATACATTGGGCCATGGTGAATGACTGAGGAGTGGGGGGTTCTATGGTGCAGTAAGCGAGGGGACAGGTGATGTGTTCCCCTTGGAACAGGAGGGGTGGAGACAGTTGCAAGCATGGGCTCTAATGAGGCATTGACAGGGAGCAAGGGACTTCAACCTCCAGTCAGAGAACTTCTTCTCCAGAAGCCTTCTCTCTTCTAGTAGGGTTTCATACTCCAGCATGTGGCCTCTGTACCTGTCGACATCTGCTGTGACTCCATAGTCTCTGAGTTTGAACAGTGCTATGTCAACTTCCACTGCACCTGGGTAACCTACATCAAAGATGCCAAGGGCTTTGTTGTCTGACACAGCTGAGGAGAGCCTGGGGCTGATGAAAGGGGCAGCTTCCAAGGGCCACCCATAGGGCTCAAGAGGGGGAGTGGAGTCATCACAAAGCCCGAGCACATAGTGTTGGTGAGAGCCAAAGTCTAGGTCAAAGCAAATGTAGTGAGGAGTCTGGGGGGCGCTGTAGGGGGGTGTGAGCAAAATTTTGCAAACATAGTGGTTGTGGTTGGAGTCTCCTGGTTCGTATTTAACATAGGAGGTGGGGGCTAGTTGGCCTAATGGGGCAGGAGGAGGAGGGGGGTCATGGTAAACGACTTGTGGACCATCTCCTAGTTCCGCTTTGCAGACTTCTATGACTTCCTCAAGGGAAAGGGGTTGAGTAGGGGGGGATATACGATGGTAGAGGGAAAGAGGGGGGGGTGGGTCACAGATTTGCAATTCAAGGGGAGGAGGGTTCGGTAGTGGGGACAGAGGGACACAGGGGGAGGTTGTGAGGAAAGGAACAGGGAGCCCAGGGGGACTGTTTGGGTAGGTGAGGTCTCCTGGTTCTGGAGTGGGAGAGGGTGGAAGGGACGAGAGGGGGCTAGACATGATGTTGACAGAACAGATGGTGACAGTAAGGGTCAGAGGAGGGGTCTTATAAGGCATGCAAATGGCAGTTGGATGGTTGTGATAGAACCTCTGGATGAGTTGGTCAGCATTGATGTTAGAGAGGGGTTCCCAACTGTTGTGTGCTTCGGAGAACCCCTTCCACCTGACCAGGTACTGGAGCTATTGGTGTCTTTTCCTTGCACCCAAGATCTGTTCAACTTCCCATTTGGGTTGGCTGTCTACAAGTTCTGGAGTGGGTTCCTGGTAATGACTTCTGTTTAGGGTGGTTTCTTTGTAAGGCATGAGGAGTGTTCCATGGAAGACATTGTGGACCCACCAAGTGGACAGTAGTTTGAGTCGGAAAGATGTTCTAGAAACAGCAGCTGTGACAAGGAAGGGTCCAAATCTTTTGGGTGCAAACTTTGTTGATGGGTGCATGGTGTTCAGGTTCTTGCCTTCTAACCATACACAGTCGCCCACACAATAAGGGACAAAGTTTGATGGGAGCTCTAGCACTTGTGATTTACACATGGCATTTGCAGTGTCTTCCTGGCTTGGGTGATAAGGGCCAGTCATTCATTCAAGGGTGGTGATGTGGTGGTTCTGAATGTTTGATGAACATGCAGTATGTGCCCCATGATGAGTTCAAAGGGTGCCTTCTTGGTGGTGGCATTTGGCCAAGCATTGAAGGTGAACTGGGTGAGGGGCAACAGACAGCACCAGTTAGTCTGTTGGTAGTTTGTAAAAATGCACACATATTGTTTGAGTTTCTGATTGGAATGTTCTGACTGTCCATCAGTTTGAGGTTGATAGGCAGTACTGGCATTGTGTTGGATGGATAGGATGCAGCAAAGTTCCTGAATAATAGTGGCCATGAAGCAAGGGTCTTGGTCTGATATGAAACAGGAGGGGAGTCTGTAATGGGGTAGTATGTAGGTGGTGTATAGTAGAGCAGTCCCAGCGGCGTCTATGGTTTTGTTGCAGGGAATAAAGATGCATGCTTTTGAGAAAGTGTCAGTAATTGTGAGTATGGAGTTGTATCCTTCTGAGATAGGTAATTTGACTATGAAGTCCATAGCTATGGAGGTGAAGGGGAGGGTAAAGTTGTCCGAAGGAATGGGGAATAGGGGGGGTTTTGGTTTTGTTGGGTTGTTTTTTCTAGATTGGCATAGATGGCATCCCTTCACATATTTGGCTATAGTTTGTTTCATGTTGGGCCACCAGTAGTCACAAGCAATTGCCCATGTTGTATTTGAGATCCATGGATGTCCAGCCATAGGAGAGTCATGATAAAGGGAAATTACCCCCCTTCTCAAGGGTAGATCGTCCATGACTACCAACCTGTCTCTGTACCAGTACAAATTGTTGATAACTTTGAGAGGGAAAGTGTTTGCCCATTGTTTAAGCAGAGGTGTCTGTTGTAACTGGCAGGCACACATCCTGTCATCGATGGAGGAGAATGTGGCAGCACGTGCAAATAGGTGGGCTGGCAAGACTGTGATGTTATTGTTATCTTCTGTTCCTTGGGGATAGCGGGGTGTCTAGATAGGGCATCCACCTTGTTGGCTGTTCCTGAGAAGTGGACTAGGGTGAAATTGTAATCTGCCAGCTGAGGGATGTATCACGCCACTCTTCTATTGATGTGGCATGGGTGGCGGTAATATTCAAGGTTTTTGTGGTCAGTGAAGACTGTGATGGGGAAGGGTGAGCTAAGGAGAAGGTGGCAGTGGTGGGTGAGGCCTCGGAACACGGCCAAGAATTCACAATCATGGATGTCATAATTTCTTTCTGCTTCATTAAACATCTGGGAGTGAAATCCTACTGCGACATGTTTCCCTCTGTCATCTTTTTGTGTGAGGATGGCTCCCGTAGTGAATGCAGATGCATCTACTTGGAGGAAGAAGGGACAGCTGAGGTCAGGTTGTCCGAGCACTGGGTTGTCCAAGATAGTTGCAATAAGAGAGTTGAGCATGTTAGTACACTCTGAGGTCCAAAGGAACTGGTGGTCCTTTTTGGTTAGAGCGACTAAGGGGCAGGCAATGTTGGCATAATTGGGTATGAAGGGGCATTGGTAACCTAACACTCACAGGATACTTCAGACTTCCTTAACCGTGTGGAGGGTGTGAGGCCAGTCCCTAAGGGCATTAATCTTCTTAGGGTTGGGCTTGAGCTGATCACTGTCGACAATGACCCCTAAGTAGGTTATGGAACTCTGTTTGAACTCGCACTTAGCAGGACGAAGAAAGTAAGATTCTTCTTCCAGGAGATCTAAGACTTTGTGGGTAATTTGTCGATGTCTTTCTATATTGTCTCCAGTGGCGATGAGGATGTTGTCCATATAGACAAAGAGCTCAGAGGGGTATTTGTCAAGAAGAGGCTTGAGGAGTTGACTCATGTCTTGACAGAAAGTGCTGGGGGCATTGTTCATTCCAAATGGCATGGCAGCAGGCTTGAACAGCCCAAAAGGGGTTTTGAAGGCAGCTTTCCACTGGTCTTCTTCTTTGATGCATATATTATTGAAACCCCACTGTAGGTCTATTTTAGCAAACACCCTCTTCCCTTGGAGCTGGTTGATGATACTTCCTATCAGGGGTAACAGGTAAATGTCTCATACTGTCCATGCATTGAGCGCTCAGTAGTTGACAATTGGGCAGAGTTTGCCATCACTTTTGGTGGGGAAGAAAACTGGGGAGGCATAGGGAGAGTTTGTTTCTACAATATATCCCTTGGCTAGATTCTCATCGATATACTCTTTAAGGGCTTTCAACTCCGCTTCTGTCTGCCTGTAGATCTTACAGTCAAGTTTAGCAGGGGCAGCTCCACTATCCAGTACAGCAGTGGTTTTGGTCTTTTTGTGCCACATGTAGACAGAAAGTGAGATTGTCATTGAATCTTTCTTGGTACTATACATGGTAGCTAGGGATGCCAGTGCTGCAACCTTCGGTACTCAGCAGAGCAAAAATCCTCGCCCATGTCACAGGTGTTGAGGTAAGTGCCTTGTTCTTCTTCGGTCATCTTTTCTTCAAGTGTGTGAATTTGTTGTGCAAACGAGAGTTTTGGTGGGATGGGAGGTGGTGCACTTGGAGTGGGCATGGGAGTGGTCACTGGTGTGATGGAGGCAGCAACAGGGGTGGACATAGTGGACTCACAAGCATTGGAGCGATTCAGGGCACTAGAGTTAGCATTTTTTGGGCAGTTTCTGGCCATGTGACCCTGTGTGCAGCAACAGAAACATTGGCCTTCGGCTTGGTACTTAGCTTGCTCCTTGTCGGTGAGTTTTCGGAAGGGAACAGTTATATTAGTGGAGTTGACATCCATCAGAATGTGTTGGTTGTTTGGCAAGGGATGAGACATGTGCTGGCTCCCAGTTTGGTATGTGTGCTGGTCATGTGACTTGTTTCAGTGTGGTCCGATGAGTCCTGCACTCTGAAGCTCTTTGATCTGGCCGACTTCTTTCCTTGCAGCCTCCTTCCACTGGGTCATTGTGGTGGGCAAGTTCTCCTGGTTTACTACACAGCAATGTACATTCTTGCAGAGTCCTGCTTGATAGCGGGCAATGGTCCCCTTTGCATCGGGTTCCCATTTGGCAGCAGCTGCAAGACGCTCAAACATCATGTTGTAGGTGTTGACATCTAGCTCTTTCATTTGCAACTTCATCAACTGATTGTATGTGCTCTGTGTTTTGGCCGTATCCTTCCAGGCCGACTGGAATGCAGTTTCGAATTCGGTCCAGAGGACCTCATCTGATTTGGTGATGTGAGGCATGCGGGTGGTGTCAATGCACTGTTCAAGGTTTGCAGCTTGGGAATTAACCCAGTCCTCAACAATGGGTCTGCAGATATAGGATAATGCAGTGAGTACTGGGTAGAACAGCACACTGATGGACTAGTTTTTTCTGTTTAGTAGATGGTACCTTCAGAACTCATTCCAAAACGAGTCTGATTTGGACCAATTGCCATTGAAGATGACAGGCACAACCCCTTTCATACCGTTCGAAGGTGTGGTTCCTGTGGTAGTGGTGGTGTTTACTGACATAGTAATGTCAGGGGGGCTTGGAGGACAAGCTGGGGTTGTATCTGGGGGAGCAGTAGGACCAAACATAACAACTGTGGTGCTAAGGGAGATGGGTGGTGTTTGTACAGCAGGTGAGTTGGGATCGTGGACACTTTGGACACTAACTGCAGAGTGTGCAGATGCAGTGCTGGAACCGGATGAATCAGAGGAGAATCCACTAGGATCGTAGCAGAAGCTGGTGCAGGAGGCAGTACAAGATGGGTCGACATAGTCGGGGTGTTGTGGGTCAGTGAGGTTCCAATACCTGAGACCCCAGGTTCCTCGTTTAAGAACTAGTCCGGTTCTGTTGCCAAAGGATTGTTGAAAGTACCCTAGGTGGTGCCACTCATTGTTTAAGAATTTGATGGGTTCTAACTTATTCTCTTCAGAGGTGGCATAGTATCCTGGTACTCTTCCTGGTTGGGTTAGCCAAGCTACAGATCCTTTTACATGTGCAGGGAGGTTGTCAACAAGACATCTTTGGATGGGAGTGATGCGATCGTCAGGGAGGAGGAGTGCTGAGATGGAAGCCACAGTGTATCAGTGATGCAAGGTTCAGTGTGACAGGGTGTAGTAGACAAGTGTAGATCTTGTCCTTATGTCAAGATCCTGTGGGACCTTGATGATACATGACATGCGTCAAGGTAGTACTGTGTGTTCAAGGTTTAGAGTCAGTGGTTCACTCAAGGTTTGATGAGGCCGTGAGGCCTAGTGAGACAGAAGTCAAGAGGGATCAATGGAACTTGTAGATTTGCAGGTAAGAGACGAAGGACAAGATGGGGACTTTTGGGGCACATCACCCAGTCCTTATATACAGGGTGAGGATCACAGCATGAGACATGTACAGCCTTGTATCCTAGGAGAGTAGTCCTAGTGTTGAGTCACATATAGTACAGGAGAACAGCCATAAGGGACTAGTAGATGAGAAGAGAACAAAGGGAGTCGCACAGCCAACAGGGCCAGGTATCTAAGAAGAGAACAATGGTGGATAAACAATAGTCCGATATCAAGACAGTAAGGGGAAGGGTAACAAGTGGGAAGGGGTAATGAAAGAGAAAAAAATGTGTCTGTATCTTAGCTGCAGGTGTGATCATGACAGAGGGAGGGCGGGTGAGGGAGGGCATGAGGCAAGGGAGGTGGCAGAGTGAGAGGTGGAGGTGGAGGTGGAGTGAGAGAGGGAGAGTGCGAGGGAGGGGGAGGGGGAGGAGGAGAGGAGAGGGGCACAAGGAGGGGGAGAGGAGGGGGGCACAAGGAGGGGGAGGGGAGAGGGGCACAAGGAGGGAGGGAGAGGAGGAGGCGCAAGGAGGGAGAGAGAGGAGGGGAGGGAGGGATCTGATATTGATGGGGACAGAGAAATGGGGCAGGACTGTAAAGGAGGTGTGAGTGGAACTGAGGAGGGAGGAGGGGGAGGGAGGCATAGAGGGAGGAGGACAGGAGGTGGGTGAGGGAGGGAGGGAGGGGTAAAGGCGAGGGAGGGAGGGGTAAAGGCGAGGGAGGGAGGGGTAAAGGCGAGGGAGGGAGGGGTAAAGGCGAGGGAGGGAGGGGTAAAGGCGAGGGAGGGAGGGGTAAAGGCGAGGGAGGGAGGGGTAAAGGCGAGGGAGGGAGGGGTAAAGGCGAGGGAGGGAGGGGTAATGGCGAGGGAGGGAGGGGTAAAGGCGAGGGAGGGAGGGAGGGGTAAAGGTGAGGGAGGGAGGGAGGGGTAAAGGTGAGGGAGGGAGGGAGGGGTAAAGGTGAGGGAGGGAGGGAGGGAGGGCAGGTGGGCAGGCAAGGGTGGGTGGGAAGGTGGAGAGGTGGGCAAGGGAGGGAGGGAAGGGAGGTGAGGGAGTGCAAGGGAGGGAGGCAGGAGGGCAAGGGCAAGGGCAAGGGCAAGGGCAAGGGAGGCAGGAGAGGTGGAGGCAGTGAGATGGGTGAGGCAGAGGCAGAGGGTGAGGGAAGGCAGAGGGTGAGGAGGCAGGGAAAGGAGGCAGGGGCAAGAGGGCAAGGGTGAGGGCAAAGAGGTGGGCGGTGAGGGAGAGGCAGAGGCAGGGGAGAGAATGCAAGGGAGGCAGAGAAGGTGGAGCAAAAGAGAGAGGGAGGTGGAGGGGAGGGAGGTGGGGTATTGATCAGAGGGCTTGGGATAACAGGGGCATCAGTGATGTGTGCAGTGAACAAAGGATTGACCTACTGGGACTGGGGTTGGAACAGTGTGTGAAAGGTGCAGGTGCACATTGGGCATGGCCCAGGACCAGCGAAATTGTGGTGTACATGGCTCTCAAAGTCATGCAACGTGGTCAGGTTGACATTGACCTGCTCCAAGTAAGAACACATCTCTTGCTCCATCCGGTTGATCTCCCAGATTGCAAGCATGGAGGGAAATGCAGAGAAGGAGGAGAGGGTGGGAGGCAGATGGTGGGGGTGGGGGTGAGGGAGAGAGCGAGCAAGAGAAAGGAAGCGGCAGAGAGAGGGTAAGGGTGAGGGTGAGGGTGAGGGAGGGAGAGGAGGAGGCAAGGGAGGTGCAAGGAGGGCACAAGGGGGGAGAGGGTTGTGGTTGTCCTGAAGGGAGGAGAGGAGAGGAGGGAGAGGGGGCGGGGGTGGGGGTGCAAGGGAGGAGAGGGAGGAGAGAGGGGAGCAGGGAGGAGAGAGGGGAGCAGGGAGCAAGAGGAGGAGAGGGGCGCAAGGTGGAGGAGGGAGAGCACGAGGGAGGAGAGAGGAGGGGGTGCAAGGAGGGAGAGGGAGGAGGGAGGCATGAGGAGGAGAGGGCGGAGGGAGAGGAGGAGGGAGAGGAGGCACAACTAGGAGAGGGAGAGAGAGGAGAGGAAGCAGAGGCAGGGGCACAAGGGAGGAGACAGAGGTGGGAGGAGGTGAGGATAGGGGTGAGGAGGGAGAGAGAGGAGGGAGGGAGAGGAGGAGGGAGAAGAGGCATGAGAGGGGCACAGGGAGAGGAGGTGCTAGGAGGGAGAGAGAGGAGGCAGGGGTGGGGGCACAAGAGAGGAGAGAGGAGGCGAGGGAGGAGGGAGCAGGAGGTGGAGGAGAGAGGGGCATGAGGAGAGGGTGGAGGGAGAGGGTGGAGGAGAGGAGGAGAGGATAGGGGCGAGGAGGGAGAGAGAGGAGGGAGAGGAGGGCACGAGGAGGGATAGTGAGGAGGGGAGGGAGGTGTGAGGAGTCACAAGGAGGGGAGGGGAGGGATGGGGAGGCACAAAGAGGGGGAGGGAGAGGGAGGCACAAAGAGGGGACAAGAGGAGAGGAGGCCAGGAGGCAAGGGCAGAGGGAGAGGAGGAGGGAGAGAGGAGGCACAAGGAGGGGAGGGGAGGGATGGGGAGGCACAAAGAGGGGATGAGAGGAGAGGAGGCCGGGAGGTGAGGGCAGAGGGAGAGGAGGAGGCAGAGAGGAGGTGCAAGGAGGTGCAAGGAGGGGAGGGGAGGGATGGGGAGGCACAAAGAGGGAGAGGGAGAGGGAGGTGCGAAGAGGGAATGAGAGGAGAGGAGGCCAGGAGGAGAGGGAGGAAAGGGAGGCCCAAGGAAGGGAGGGAGAGGGATGCTGAATTGTGGATGGACCTGAGACTGTGTAACTATGTCACATGACAACATCGACAACATCCATACCACACATCATATGACACACAACAGATCCTTCAACTACGATAAACACATGACATCGCTCAACCACGATAAGATATGATAGTGCTGACTGGTATAAAGACAGACCTGTATCCTACCTACTGATCATCACCTTTTTCCCACTTCTTATCTCTTATCACTCTCCCTCTGCTCTTGTTGTATCTTTCCCAAAGCACTTTCCCCGAATAGACTCGGATCCTATCTTTGTTCTTGTCTGTCTTGGCCTTAGTGTTGCACAGTTCCCTCTCTGGACACCTTGCTTCCAGACTGCAGCCATTGAATGGTTGAGCAGACTAGGTGGTGAAGAGGGAGGAGGGAGACAGGGGCCAAGAGGAAGGATGAGGGTGCAAGGGAGGGAGGCAGACTGTTAAGACCTTGCAGGGTCTTAAGACACATGACATGCATTCAAAGGTTCTGTGGATATGAGGTAAGAGTTAGTAAGTCACTCAAGGTTTGATGAGGCTGTGAGGCCAAGTGAGACAGAGTAGAGTGGAAGATGACAATGGAACTTTGATTTGCAAGTAATAGATGAAGAACAAGCTGAGGCTTTTGGACACATTGTCCAGCCTTTTATGTACCAGTACAAGCATAGCATGAGTCACATATATGAGTAAAGAGGCATTGGGAATGAGTCAGGATCCTAGGACACAGCCTTAAGGGCCACCAATGGGAAGAGGTGGATAGCCTTAAGGGTCATAATATGAGTCAAGGGGAGATAGTAAGAGGTAGTCCTTATGAATGGGGGACGGGGGAATAGCAAGTGGGACAGGTTTAGAGAAGAAAAATAGCATCCATGTCTTAGCTGCAGTAGGATTATGACACAGAGGAGGGGAGGAGAGGCAGGAGTGAGGAGTGAGAGGGATGAGCGAGCGAGTGAGGCCAGAAGGAGAGGCCAGAAGGTAGGGTGAGGACGCAAGGGAGGGTGAGGGTGATGCATATCCGGGAGTGCAAACATGCCCTGGCTGACAATGCACCAGGACTTGTTGGAGTATGTGTTGTCACAGATAATCTTGGAGGCCAGCACCAAAGCAGAAATAAATAGATGGTGGCTGGAAGAGCCCTTGGTGGCAGGGAAGCGAGCCTCCAGACACTGGAGGAGGTAGAGAGCTGCAAAGATGACAAAGGGGTACCAGGACAAGAAAGAGGATGAGGTGCAGAGGGAGGGAGGCAGCACAGAGGGAGGGGGTGCAGAGGGAGGGAGGCAGTGCAGAGGGAGGGAGGCGGTGCAGAGGGAGGAGATGCAGAGGGAGGCGAGTGAGAGCATTGCAGCAGACCCAGAAGGGAGAACATGTTGAGTTGTGGGAGGTGAGATCTGTGAGAGGGGTGAGGGAGAGAGCAATGTGAGTGGGCAGGGAGATGAGCATGCAGGCAGGCACACATTTTGAGTTCAAAGCACAATGTATTGAACAAATTACTAACTAGAATCTAATTAATATACAGTACTCAATTCAAGGGTGAGAAGGGGGAAAGTAAATGTAAGGCCAGTAAGGGTATGTATATGTCCCAGTGGGAGGGAAAGAGGTGGGAACAGGGCGCCACACAGTGGGAGCAGAAGGGGGTAGGGGAGCTGTGCCTGTATACCATGCCGCGGGGGGAGGGCAGATGGTGGCAGGGGAGCAGATGGTGTTGGGGCGGGCATGTTCAGGGGCTGAGAGATGCCTGTGCCATTGGCTGCACTTCCTGCACACTCGCACATTTCAGTGTTCTTGGCAGCACTTCGTGCATCTGGTGCTGCAGATCAGCCAGAGCTGATGCCCCCACTGTACAGATCTGTGAATTTCATGCAGGCTTGCTTGCAATTCAGGTTGCTGATCCATTCAGTGGCTGAAGGCTCAGGAGCTTTGTCTGTGCCAGCCTGTGGTCTCTTCCATCCTCAACTAGCCCCCATGTGCTTTGCAGTGCTGGCCCACATGGAGCTGCACTGATTGGGGGGGGATCTCCTCTTTGTCTGGGACAGGGTTTTCTGTGGAGTGGGTGCTGCGAACAACTGCTGTGAGGTGTGCCTCGACCACCTGGAGGCTTCAGACAGTTTCCATGGAGGAAGGAACACCGTTGTTGAGGGTGCCCCTAGATACTGAGATCATGTTTTGCAATATTGAAGTGGAGGTGGCACCTGTGGAGCTCAGTGTATCTGCTGAGGCTTCCTGATTTGGCAATGGCATTTCAGGAAGGACAACTTCCCCCACTCCCATTTGCTGGTTATTGTCACCAAAGAAAAGCTCCACTGCAGAGACATGTTTGCATAGCTGAACCCTGGGCCAGTCTGGACAATCACAAGACATGTTGCCCAGGTTGACCAGGCACCTCTGCATGGAGTCAGTTGCTGATTCCATGTAAAAGCAATCACTGCTGAGGTTGTGGATCCCATTGGCATTCATTTGCACTGCCTGCAGGCAAATTTCCTCATGCTGCTTCTCAGCCAAATTAGGCCCCTTGAACCCCAGGTCCTGGCTATGGCAGTGGGTGTTGTAGTACAGAAGCATGTCACTCACGAGTGTGTGTGTTATGTTTCTTATTCTTACACTGAGCTCACTTTACGGATTATCATTGGGACCATCATCTTTACTTCGTCATCACATCCCCCATGCACAGACTTTACTCATTACTGCTTACTTGTTGCACTCTGATTATGACTCGTTCCTATTACTGATACTAGTGGTATTCAGACTATGACATCACCCTAGTACAATAGTTGCTTGACTTGGTGGCTTCCCAAGTACCGGTACTGATAGTATCTGCTTGGCGACTTGTACTATATAACTTGTACCTGTAGCATACTCAGACCTTAGTTCTGAGTTCTTGAATCACATCGACTCTTGACATCGGACCTCACAGAACCCGAAACCCAGGAGCTGCATAAGTCGTTCGACTTCCCAGTCTCACTCCACTCAGTGACAGCATAAGCCAGTGTGCTTCCCTGTTCACTCATCACCGAGTCTGCACAGAGTATTCCTCTGTGCCTTCGCCATCACAGAACCTCCTTACATCGTCCCACATCTGAAGGAGCTTACTCATCGACTGCATACCAATTGGCTTAACCACCGGGCGCAGAACAGACAAAGTAGCCACCGTTCAGAACCTGCTCATGTCGAGCAGAACGTGCCATCGACACATAACAGTGTGTACGAGATGGTTGATACACTGATTCCACTTCCCATCAAGCCAGTAATATTTGAGTTGATGATGATAGCTAGATAAACAATAAACTTGAGCAATCTCACTGATTTCCAGTGCGATAAGGATTCTTACGATTCAATAAGCATATTAGTATTGCCCTCCTGAAAGATTGTCCGATTTTTCCATACCAATCCTGACCACATGGGTACAATGGTCATCCAGTTCACCTTGAGATAATCTATGAAGCTCAGGGGAACCACAGGATTGGTTTGCATCTCCTCCAACCAAGAAACAAATTTCGATTGATTGGGTGTTTTCACCCATTTGCAGACATGTTCCCAAAGATTTGGGAATTCTTCTGTCCAGAAATGCATCTGCATTGCACGGAGCATGTGCCACCAACATAAGTATATTTTTGAGTCCAAGTAGACAGCTTTGATTGTGTTTATTTGCACTTGGTCACGATTGGTCATTATGATTGCAAGCATGATCTCTGGGCTCTGCACTTTTACAAAATTAAGAAAAAAAATGTATTGTTGCTTCTGTCCCACTTGACATTAGCATCCAAGTGACAGGAACACCTGCAGAGCAGAAAAGGAGTAAGCATCTGAATGCAGAAATGTGCCACAAAGCATACCATGGCCCCAGAAATCCCTCACCGCAACAGTGAATAGATTTAGCCCTATGTACTCATTGGTACTGTGGGTAGCATCAATAGACACAAAGTTTGACCCAAGTTTCTGGAATTGAATCATCTGAAACTTAGTTTGGATACATAGCACAAAAACATTTGCAGACAGTCCAGAGCCCAGTGGGGGGGGATCCAATTTGTCCTTGAGGATTGCCTCGCCACCATCCTGCTGGATCTTGTTGATCCAAACTTGGAGCGAGATTGCATCATTGTCATTGTAGTGAATCTCTCAGTTCTCCACTATCCAGCACAAGCACACAATGTTGTGTGTGGTAATGTGGTAATTGCAGTTATTGGGATTGCAAGATTCATGCATGCATTTTTGCTAGATACCCGTCAGCTGGGGAAATAAACAACATAATTGCCACACACTATTACTTTGGTCTGAACCCCTGTGCCAACCAGGTCCATAACCAGTTCCTTGGTCATGTCCAACAATCTGGTGAACCAGAGATTGTTGTCACCAATTGTGTGATCATGCTGCTCATCATACTTCCTGAGAATTTTGTTGGTGTCCGGATACAGTTTGATAGTGAGACAGCACCAGCAGCCTGTCTTCTTCAATGGGATCGTCCTTTCCCATTGGGTGATCCTCTGGCAATCACACTTCCTGCCAGTGTGTTCTCTCATGCACCTATACACACACCACTCCCACCAAATTGGTGAATCTGATCACTCCACCTAACTCACAATAAGCTCAATATACTTCTCCAATTCCTTGTTAGCAAGCCAAGTGAGGAATATGTTGGCATCTGCCCATTCCCATGTCATACCCCCCTTCTTGCAGTCATATGTGATGCTCCCGCACTCGGGAGCTTCTGCACAGTGTGCCTTCTGCTTGTGAACACAGTATGTGAGTTTATTTTTGGAAATTGCAGGGCCTGTGGGAATTTTGAATGTGGCCATGGTGGGGGGTTTGGGTGGGATGGTGTGTTTGTCTGTCCCCCCCTCCTGCCCCTTCCACGATACACAAAGTGTGTTATTTATGCATTATTTACGTGTTGTTTATGTGTTATTTAATATTATTTTTATTTGCTATTTACTCTACTACATTATTATGTTTAAACAGAAGAAGAAGAAAAAGCAAAGGAGAGGAAAAGTGAAAACTAGTGTAGTTTAAATTTAGGCACTCATGAAGCAGGCCAGTCTGTGGGAACTGTGCAGAAAGTCAAGAGCTACCAGTGGGATAGCCAAATGAAGTTGGTGCCCTTGCCACTTGCCAGAGGTGTACTGCAAGCACTTGGATGAGCAAAGGTGCCAACTATGAACCTTTGAGTGCCTTTGATGCTCAAAAATTAGCATGGTTGTGATGGGCATGAACATTAGATACACATACCTTTGGATCAGAATATATGAGCGGGAAAACAGCAGGTTGTTCAACCAGATAAGGCAGCATCATTTCAACGAAGATTGCAACTTGGTGTGAATCCCTTCTGAGAACAATATCCTTCTTGATGTAGTCACTGAAAATGGTAACCACCTTCTTCCCAAGAGTGCTTTGCCATTCATTGAGACGGTCAATGATCTTAGAATAGCATTAATTAAAACTGTTGTCCCGAGAGTGATCTGAAAAGACTTACCACTTTCTTGACCACAGTGTTAAGATCCTGCAGGATTGTAACTATGCAACTTGTGTACAGAGGTTCTGTGTGAGCAATGAGAGAGTCAGTGTGTCACTCGGAGTTTGATGAGGCCGTGAAGCCAACTGAGACAGAAGTGAGAGGAAGATTCAATGGAGACTTGAGATTTGCAGATGGTAAACAAAGAACAAGCTGAGGCTTTTGGGCACATCACCCAGCCTTTATATATGTATTGTTAGTACAGCATGAGTCAGGACTAGGAGAGAGATCCTAGTAATGAGTCAGGGATAAAGAGTGCAGCCTTAAGGTACACCAATGAACTGGTAGTGAACATAAGGTGGATAGCCTTAAGGGCCTAGTATGAGTCACAATGAAGTAGTAAAGGAAGAGAAACAATACACAATGGATGGGGAATGGGGGGGAACACAAGTGGGGATAGAGAGAAGAAAAAGAAAAAGTGTATGTATTGTAGCTGTGGGTGATATCATGACACACAGGGTTGCTGTGTATGTCCTCGTTTCTCTTTCTCAGGCATTTGTCCCATAACCCCTGTATCATATCTAAGAGATCTGGATGCTCGTTAGTCCCAAAAGTATCTGGCAATGTCCCTGCCCAGTCAAGCACACCACAAATGATGAGGTCCCACTGTGCAAGCTCATGATCTCCTGTGATTGGAATGTCAGAGACTTTGAACTGCCAGTAAAGCTTTGGCACTTTGCCACCCTCAGACTTGATGATGGGACCTTGCATGAGGCCTGCAGCAGTATTGACATCCCTTTTCTTGATAATGGGGCCAACCTGTAATGAGTGTTATACAGCAGTGCCACCAGAAGACTATGACATACTGCAGCCATGGTGCAAACAGAAGATTGTGACCCAGATTGTTGGTGAGAATTGGCCCATGCTGTCAATTTCATGGTGATAAAGAATGGGAAAGATAATTTCTCATAAATGCACCAGTGCTGGAAAGAGATGACTGCATCTTTTTCACAGTTCTGGCAGCCTGAAGTGAGGTTGGAATTTTGTTGTCATCAAATGCACCTGGTGGCCACAGATCGAGCACACTATCCAAACCTTCACTGGTGCTACGTGTGTGTGACCATGCTGATGCCTGAGAGGATGGTCTGGAGAGGGAAACCTCACTTGCTTGTGTGACACAACCATCAGTGTTGTTGACAGTGGTGGGGAGTTGGGTCAGGACCAAAGTAGGATTGTTCAGAGAGGTATCAAGCATGGCCTTTTTGGACTTGCTTTGTGAAGCCAAACTTGATTTGTCCATGATCTTCCACCAGTCTGTTCACAGGCCAGAGGCTGTGTCAACCTTTTTCTTTACTTTTTTCTGCAGTCTATGATTCTCACATCACAATGAGTAATATGATTCCATACAACAACACTTGGGGCTCACAGCTTGACATGCTGCACCTCTTCATCATCACTGCTGTTGCTACCCTTGTCACACACTGGTTTTCTCTTACAGCTTGAAGCAGCACTGGATGTCTTGTGCAATTGGGTGACCTCATCACAGAGCCCTGGAGATGGCACCTCCACACATTACAATACATGAGCCAGCATCATGAAAATGAGATTGAGCAACTAACCTTTTTTTTCTTCCTCTTGTCAACATGGCCTTTGCCAGCTTTTCATTTTCCCTTTTTTGCATGTGGGCTTTCTTCAATCTTGCTGTCATGCTTGCTCTGAACTTTGCTGGCTTTTTGTTTCCTGTTTTGTTTCATATGTGGGTTTTCTTCAAGCCCACTGTCAGAGTGGACACTCTGATTGTTGTCAGCCTTCAACCCATCCAAGTCCTCTCCAGAATCAGAGCTATTGTAGTCACCATCCCCACCCTCAGAGTCATCAGTGTCGCCAATCACAACTTGAGGACTTTTGGGACTTTCTGGATCACATACTGGTATGTTGCCTTCAATTTGGTTTCCACTGACCATATTATGACAGTCAGCAATCATCCAAAGCTCATCAAGATGTACAGTCTACCTCAGGTCTGGACTGTCTGGTACATTTTCCTTTGTGGCTATCCCTTTGCTCTCCAAGTTGCTCATATCCATGTCGTGGTATTCTGGGTCATGGTTAGCAGTATTTGGCTTACAAGGACCTATCTCACTGGTGATGATGGGGTAGACTTTGTCCTCTTGCTGAATAGCATCTTCAAGCTTGACAATTTGAGCAACTGCTTTGCAGTGATCCTTTTTGGCTTTTATGGCACCTTCTTTATCTTTGGATGCTTTGGCTTTATCTGCAGCAGCTTTTTTGGCAGGGGTGCAGTGTTTCTGTTTCATGTTCAGCAAAACATCTGCAGGGTGAGTGTTTGCATTTGAACACTTTTGCCAAGAGTATTTCGGGCTTTCTGACATTGTTTTAATAGCAGAGTGTATGTGGGAGGGTTTGGGTGGTGGCAGAGTGAGGACAAGGGGAACCAGGGGGTTTGTTTCTATGCAAACTGAACACAACTGCAGCTCTACCTATTTTCCTTGGTCTGCAGCTTACTTATTTTCCTTGGTCTGCAGCCAGCTCTACTTATTTTCCTTGGTCTATGGCTCTACCTATTTTCCTTCCTCTGTGCATCAATCAACAAATTTTCCTGTGACAATGTTCATTCAAGTTGTTTGTGCTCTCACTTCTCATTTGCAATATGGACCACGCCTATATTTTCTGCTCTATCCCTGCTTGTCCCAAGAAGTTTTGGAATCAACATGGGCAAATGAACCACATCTGCAGGGTCCATGTTCTTGGGCTTCAAGACAAAGCACATTGACCACACCATGCAAGCACACTGCCAGCCCAGTCACCTCCTCAGAGTCCTCAGCAACCACCAAGCCCTTTGTCCCCTCAGAGTCCTCCACACCTGCCAAGCCCTTCACCTCCACAAAGTCCTCTACAATCACCAAGCCCTTTTCTTGCTGGCAGACAACACAACAACCATGCATGAGCAAATCATGGTCATCAGAGACTCAACAGGCAGAGACATGGTTGACTTCATGGTAAAAGATTTTGCCTTTGTTCACTTGCAAGCTGACTGGCAGCTATCACCTTTCTAGGGTGTGCCACCAACATCAATGGTCACATGTTGCCAGATGGGATGCCCCCTTCTGCATGCTCTGACTTGCCACCAACTGACTGGGCTCCATTCAAAGATGCTGCACACTTTCTCCTCGCTGACTTCTTGTTTTGCAAAGTCCAGATGTTGTTCTCAAATATAAACGAGCTTCTTGAGTACTGGGCACTCTCTGTGGTGAAGGATGATGAAGCAGCGGCCCTATATGATTTGTGTTGCAGTCTCTATGCAACAATTGACACTATACAAGATGGCAACACTCCACAGCAGTGCATGTCCATTTCTGGCACCCCTACAAATGTTCCTGAGCATGCAGCCTCATGGCAAGCTCAAGAGTATGATGTCTGGTATCGGGACCCAGATGTGGTCATCTGTAACCTGCTAGATAACCCAGATTTTGCCTTGCAGTTTGACTCTACTCCATACATTGCAACCGACACCCAGGGTCAACAGAGATGGAAAGACTTCATGAGTGGGAACTTTGCATGGTGACAGAGTGTGCATCTGTCTATTCTGAGACTGTTCTGAGTATAAATAATGACTTGCACAATGTTGATAGGATGCCATATACAATGATGACCCGACAACCGAGGGTGCCATGTACTGTGCTGTGATCCTTGGGAGTGACAAAACAACTGTCAGTGTTGCAACTGGAAATGTCAAATACCATCTGCTATACCTGTCTCTGGGAAACATTCACAATGAGGCTCAGTGTGGACATAGGAATGGGGTTGTACCAATTGCATTTCTTGCAATTCCCAAGTGTACACCCTGTCTCAATCAACTGTTATATTTACTTACAATTCTCTCACTAGCTGACAGAAAGTACAACAATGACTATACTTTCCAAAAGTTCAAGAGGCAGTTGTATCACTCATCAATTAGTGCCATCTTAGAGACCCTGCACCCTGGAATGACAAGGCCAGTGGACTGTTGCTGTCCAGATGGACATTATCACTGTGTGATATGCAACATCAGACCATTTATTGCTGACTATCCTGAACAGGTCATGCTTGTGGGTGTAGTACAGGGCTGGTGTCCAAGGTACAAATGTCCATTCTGCCTACATTGGACACTCAAATGTTCACCTACTGTGCAGGTGTACAGCACAGGCAGGTAATCTGGATGGGGAAGGTGGATGCCAAATGCATGTGCTCACAGACCTGCTTGTCTCAACCCCTGAGATCAGCTCTGCAGAGCTGTGGGACACATATGGCATTGATGATGACATCATTGTACATTGTTGATGCTCTGTTTATGGTTATGATGTGCCTAAACCCATTGCTTAGCCATTCACTAATGACTTTCCACATGCTGACATTCATGAAAGTCTCTCACCAGACTTGTTGCATCAAATCATCAAAGGTTCATTCAAGGATCACATTGTGTTGTGGACATGTAAGTATATTGTGAGGGTGCACACCAAGACTCATGCCAATGAGATCCTGGATGACATTGATAGGAGGTGGGTGGTATACCTTCTCGACACTAATATTGTTACCAAACTTTCACATAGGATTGCTTTGACCCCCCCATTCCCTGGCTTGCAGCACTTCAAGCATGGGAGACAGTTCAAACAATGGATGGGAGATGACTCAAAGGCACTAATGAAGGTGAGGAAGACTGTTGGAGTCCATCTGTAAACCAAGGTGGGTGCCTAAACACCTCTAAATGTGGCTAACCTCAGCTAAATGGCCCTAAATGCCTCTAATGACCTCCTCAGTTTGGAGATGTCTCTCTTCTGAGATGCCAACACATTTCTAGGTGTATTTACCATCTATTGCAGAACATGTTCCTCCACCCATAATCAAGTGTCTTTCATCATTCCTTGACTTCTGTTATCTTGTGTGCCTCTCTGAAATTGGCAAGTCAGATCTCATTGCCATTGAAAAGGCACTCAATACATTTCACACGGCACATGATTTCTTCTGCACATCTGGTGTCTGTACCAAGGGTTTCAATTGTCCATGCCAGCACTCCATGGTGCACTATGTGCACCTAATTCAAGAATTCAGGGCACCAAATGGGCTATGCTCTTCCATTACTGAGTCTTGCCACATCACAGCAGTGAAGTGGCCATGGCAATGCTCAAATCATTATGAACCACTCAGCCAAATCTTGCTGACAAATCAGCAACTGGACAAGCTTGCTGCTGCTCACATCAATTTCATAGCATGAGGAATGCTACCAGAAGAGCAAATAACAACACCAAGCACAGACTTCCTTTCTTGGCAACCACCAACATGTGTCACACGACACCGCAGAACACTGGCATTGGTAGCTAGAGTACTCATACATTCTCAACTACATTATATCTCTATGCATAAGAAGTGAAGGAACACATGTAAAAAGCAAGTAAAATAGTCAGAATGAGCACAAAGGGGACCAGCCAGGCTGGCTCCTTGGGGCAACCACCCCCATCCCAGGTCACAAGGTCAAGTGCAAAGTCAGTAGTAACCACACCCACAATGTTATGACCTTGCGGGGTCAAACAATGCGCGATGTGCGCTGGTGAGTCTCTGTGGTGCAAGGGGGTCAATGTTAGTTAGTCACTCGAGGTACGATGAGGCCGTGAGGCCAAGCTAGACAGAGCAGAGAGGATCTGGAGGAGACAATAGGATTCGCAAGTGGTAAACGAAGAACAAGATGAGGCTATGGGACACATTGTCCAGCCCTTATATACGTATTTAGAGGTACAGCATGAGTCACGTAGAATGAGGCCATGTACTAGGAATGAGTCAATACAAAGAGGCGCAGCCTTAAGGTCCACCAGTAAGTGGGAGAGAAGTAATCAGCGGACAGCCTCAAGGGCCTAGTATGAGTAATAGTCAGAAGGTAAGAGCAGTCCAAACAGATGGGTAAGTGGGGTAGGCAAGTGGGGAAGGAAGGAAGAAAGAAAAGTAAGTGTCCGTATCATAGTCGCGGTGGTAAATCATGACACACAAACATGAAAACTCAAAGCCCCAACACAAAGAAGGACAAACCGGTGACAGCAGGTGAGCAGGCCAGACAAGTGCTAACCAGCAGGAACTGCACTACAGCAGACAAGCAAGCTACACCATGCAGGCTCCTCAAGATCTTCATGAGAATCCTTGGGAAATACAACAAATCAATACTGGAGGACTTGCACTTGACACTGGAAGCTTTTGCAGCACTATTGCAGGAAAGTGCTAGCAGCGAGCAGATTACTAAAAAAGTGATCGATGCAGTTGCAGCAAGAGTCAAGGAGAGAATGGAGGCTACCATGGAGAGGAGCCTTAGCAAGATGAGCACCGTAATTGAAAGCATCGTGGCTAACCAGAAGGATCTACAGGGCTCAGCTACCACCCTCTCCGGAACAACAGAGTCACTCCAGAAAGTCACTCAGGTGATGGGCAACAGCATAAAGGAGGTCACAGAGACCTCAAACCAACTGACATCTGCAGCATCCACATATAGGGACACCCTCCTCTCTGAGAACAGCAAAAGCCCACAAACAGTGCAACTAGCAATGTCTATGAACCATGAAGACCCCAGACTGACCAGAGATCTTGACTGCAAGCAGTGCCAACTGCTTCTCGAGCTGGGAAAAGACTTCACAGAAAGCAAGAGCGCAGCAGAACTCAAGGAGAAGATCAACTCAGCTCTGAGCAACATCACACCTCTGCCTCCGGAGGGTGCAAAGGTACAGGAAATCAACAAACTAAGGAATGGGGGTATAATCATACAGTTAATGTCAAAAGAGGCCACAGCATGGCTGCATGAAACAGCTAATGAACAGGAGTTCACCAGCAAGCTTAACACTAACACATCCATAGTAGACAGGGCATACCCCATCTTGGTACTGAGGGTTCCCCTCTCATTCGACCCAGCAAACAAGGACCACCTGCGTGAAGTTGAAAGTACCAATGACCTCCCCCCAGAGACCATAAGTAAAGCCAGATGGATAAAGCCAGTATACAGGCGGCACCCACATCAGAAATTCACATATGCCACCTTCTCACTCTTGTCGGCTACTGAAGCTAACAGGTTAATCAGGGATGGGATGTATGTCTGCAGCATGAGAACATTTCCTAAGAGGTTCAAGTACGAGCCGAGACAATGCATGAAATGCTGTAAATGGGGACACTATGCATCAGAATGCCAGGCCACCATCAATATGTGGGGGGGATCACACAACAAGGGAGTGCAATCAAAAAGATAAGAGATACTGTGTGGCTTGCCAATCAGAAGACCATGCAAGCTGGGACAGGATGTGCCCAGAGTTCCTAAGGAAGAGCATGCACTTCGACAAGCTCCACCCCAAAAATGTGCTCATGTATTTTCCAACAGACGAGAACTGGACACTGAATGCAAGACCAGAGAAGATCCCAGCAAGCAAGAAATTCCCAGACAAATTCATGGTGAGACTCCCAGCACCCCAAACAGTGGCAAGATCAAATACATCAAACTGCAAATATAAAAAATGTACAAAAGGGAAGGAAATCACAAATCAAGGCACTCTCAACAACTACATCGAGTCTCAGATTACTGCAAAGCAAGCACACCTCAATAACAAGGGGCAAGCGGGAGTCAGGCAAGACATCTTCAATGACGAAAGGGAGGACAACTCACTCATTCAGACAGTGCCATGGAGCAATTGGGTAACACCACAGGTGTCCATAGGGAACTGACCATCTGGCAGCAGAATCTCAACAAATCACAAACAGGACAACATCATCTAATCAGCAGCAGTAAATTAATAGATGCAGGCATTGACATAGTTGCCTTGCAGGAACCCTCCATAAACTTTCTAGGTAATATGATCACATCCAGGAACTGGATCCCTATATACCCATCAACACACGAAAAAGACCCAAAGAAGACATGTGCAGTCATACTCATGAACAGCAGATTACCAACAGAAAACTGGGAACAAGTAGACTTCAACTCAAGCAATGTGGTCACAATCAAGATCTCAGGCGACTGGGGGGCAATTAGTAGTATTCAACATTTACAATGACTGTTCAAATGACCACACAATACATGAGCTAACAAGTTTTCACAGGACCAACTGCAGGCTACTCTCAGGAAGAGATGCCGACACAGAAACCCACCACATAATCTGGTTGGGCAACTTCAACAGACACCACCCCGCATGGGACAATTTAGAAGACAACAGACTATTTACAAGGGAAGCATTAGAAAAAGCTGAAGTCCTCATCAAGGCAACAGCAGAACACGGGTTGGAAATGGCTCTGGCACCAGGCATGCCTACACATATACACAATGTGACAAAAAGGTGGACTAGACTCAATCACATCTTTCTAACTGAGCACACCTCAGACAGGATACTTATCTGTGAGGCATGGGTAGAGGAAAGGGGACTAAACACTGACCATATACCAATAATCACAAAGCTAGACATAACAATAGGTAGGTCTATGTCAAAAGCAGCTAACAACTTTAGAAATGTGGACTGGGACGAATTCTGGAAGGCCCTAGAAGAGAAAATGAAGGACTTCAGTGTCCCAAAGAGACTATCGAACCAGGCAGAGGTAAATCAAGAGTGTGACAGGCTAGCAAAAGTGTTGCAGGAGACAATTTCACAAACAGTACCTGCCACCAAAGTATGCCCTTACTCAAAACACTGGTGGACAAAGGAGCTCAAGGAACTGAGAAAATGCTTCAGAAAAATAGGTAGGAAGACTGGGAAGCACAGGCACTCACCAGAGCATGCCATACATGCAGAATTCAAGGAAGTCTGCAAGCAATATGACAAAGCAATCAAATACAGCAAGCAACATCACCAGCGAGACTGGTTGGAAAGGGCCACAGAACCAGACATCTGGACTGCCAACAAATACATTACAGCCCCAATGAGTGATAGAGGTAAGACCAGAATACCAGTACTAAAGCAAGAATTGGGAGAAACAGAGACGATTGCAAGCTCAAATCACAACAAGAGCAAATTGCTAGCAAAAGTGTAACAGTTCACTAACCGTTTGTCTGACTTGGACTACTTGAGTGGCTTGCAACACTTGACTGGTGTTCTCGGACACTAGGCTGGCTAACACTAGGTCCCCTTAGAGTAAAAAGGGCATGACAGCACCTCCACTAAGTTGATGATAAGAGAGAAGAGTTGGAAGAGAAAGAAGAAGAGAAAGATAGAGACGAAGAGAGGCAGACTGGAATGGAGAGGGAAAACAAGGCAAGATAGCAAATTGAAGAAGACCAGGATAGGGATCCCTGGTCTTTACTAGTCGACTTATATACACGTAAGACTCGCTTTGAAGCGGAGTCTGAACTAAGTAATGAGTCACAAACCCTAGTACAGCTATCCTAGGAATGAGTCATGTCCATGGCATGTGATACTAAAGAACAATAAGACGCTTGACAGCATGTGAGTCCATGCTACAACGATACTCCGGCCCCTGTCCATGACTAATGTAAGCTGACAATCGTAGTCATAACCAATATGTCAGTCCACTTCCGAGGCGGTTCGTGACAAAAAGCCTTCTTCCCAAGCAAACCAGCAGTGGCTGCAACACTTCCAGCAGCCCAGAATTACCCCGACCCAATCTGCAGTATGCACAAAATAACAAAAGAACAAATCAGAAGGCAACTCAAGTGCCTAAGGCCATACAAGGCTCCAGGTCCAGATGAGATCCCTAACATCGTACTATCTCAATGTGCCGAACTCATTGCTGACAGACTACTATTCATCTACAGTGCAATACTTGAATGAGGGCTCTACTATGCGCCTTGGAAACAATTCACAACAGTGGTACTAAGGAAACCAGGTAAACCCTGATATGATGTGCCGAAAGCTTACCGCCTGATAGCACTACTTAATACCCTGGGGAAACTACTGACAGCCATAATTGTGGAGCAACTGACCTACTACACAGAGAAGCATGCCCTTTTGCCTCCACTACACTTCAGAGGGAGGCCAGGAAGAACAACCACAGATGCCCTTCACACACTCACATACAAGATCAAAGACACATGGCACAAGAAACAGGTAGTATCGGTCTTATTCCTGGACATCAAAGGAGCATTCCCAAACGCGGTACATGAAAGGCTACTACACAACCTGAAAACATGGAAAGTCCCTACAAAGATAGCTGAGTTCATACACAACATGTTAAAAGATTGTTTCACTGCACTAAAATTTGACAACTACATCTCAGACAGAATAGCCCTTGATAATGGTATCGGGCAGGGAGACCCTCTCTCAATGGCACTATATCAATACTACAATGCAGACCTGCTCGACATCCTGAATGGAACAAATGAGGCAGCAGCAGCATATGTAGATGACACAATCCTGATTGCCACAGCAAGTGATTTCAAGCAAGCACATGAAATCCTGGCAGACATGATGACAAGACCGGGAGGCACAATAGAGTGGTCAAACAGACACAACTCCTGCTTCAAATTTAGCAAACTCATGCTAATTGATTTTGCACACAGGAATAGCAAGAAGCAATGCTGTGCTCTCATCCTACCTAGCTCAACAGTCAAGCCATCATTCAGTGCCAAATACCTAGGGGTCTATATGGACCAACACCTCAACTGGAACACGCACATTGCAAATGCCATCAAAAAAGGTGCCCACTGGAGCACTCAGATCAGAAGAGTAGTAGCCCCATCATGGGGCCTAACACCAAAATATGCACACAAGATGTTCATCAGTGTGGCAATCCCAAGGATACTCTATGCAGTGGACATATGGGGCACCCCCAGAGCAATAGAAGCAACAGAAGTTCACAAGAAAGGTACAAGCATGGCAGTCTTGAAACTGACATCTGTGCAAAGGGCAGGAACAATTGCAATAACAGGGTGCCTACAAACCATGCCCACAGACCTCCTCAATCTACATGTGGGCACCCTTCCCATACATCTCAAAATAGATAAACATTGCCATAGAGCAGCCACACGCATTGCAACCCTCCCTCCTATGCATCTGCTCCATAAACCGGCTAGGAAGTGTGTGTCACGAATGGTCAAACAGCATGTCTCGCCCCTCCACAAGCTCATGAACACATACAGGATCTGACCCAGCAACATAGAAAGCATCTGACCAGCACCACACAACCCAGCACTAACACACAAGAGATCATTCACTGTCAGTATACCAGCAGACAAAGAAGCATCAAAAACTGAAGATGCACAGGCAACAGAGAAGGTTAAGGTATACTCAGATGGCTCATCACTCGACGGGAGCATGGGGGCAGTGGCAATACTGATCCGAGACAGGGAACCTAGCAGAACACTACACTACCACCTCAGCCCAAGCACACAGCACACCATACACGAGGCAGAACTAATAGGAATACTTTTAGGCCTACTGTCACGGACGCGTATATCTTTTCTGTATTGAAGTCCTTATCACTAGATATGATAAGATGGTTAGTCACATGATGCCAACATGTGCATTCACATTCGTCATAAAGGCACGTGATCCTGGGAAGGACCTGCCTTATCATACATTAGACATGTGTACGTTACGATTGGTTAGAAGGACATAGAATGTCGTAGAACAATAGGGTAATGTAGATGACATGCTGTATTAGGTTTCAGTCAGCATTGTCCTATTATTAGGGCGACGCGTCAGTGCAAGTAAGCACTTATGACACAGTGATCAGTAATCACAATAGAAGTGCTAAATATAGATACACGACGCGTCAGCTTGTAGTCATTCGTACTTACTCAGTAGATTAGTAAGTGACTCATCCCTAGTAGTATATAAGACACCCTGTAGCGTCCTGAGTAGAGCCAACTTGTCCTCTTGGTTCTCACTCAGGTTCGCATCTTTACTTGTCTTCGTTACCACCAATCTAACTTGTCCTCTTGGTTCTCACTCAGACTGATCGGTAGTGTGACATCGCTATTATTACCTTGCATAAAGGTATTAAGTGTAGCACGCTCCACACGGTTAGTTTCGGCGCGTGATTTATCTCCGCATCAAGCTTGAGCGGTCCTTGACGAGCCCGTTATATTTTTCTAGCTTGCTTGACGTAGCCGATAGTCATCCGCTACACCTACACTTGATCAAGACAGACAAAAAAGGAAGAACAAGCTACTCATTGGGAGTGGACAATCAGGCAGCGTTGGGCACACTGAAAGCAGTAAAAACATCCCCAGGTCAATACATAACTGATGAAATCTTAGAATTGGCCACACAAATTAAGAAAGCTAGGAACTCAGTAAACTATTCACTGAAATTTAGATGGACGGCAGGACATGTGGGCATAGAAGGTAACGAGGAGGTAGACAAAGAAGCTAAAAAAGCAGCAGAAGGGGCAACCTCAAACAAGAAGAAACTCCCCCCACTGTTACACAAACAGATCAAATACAACGGGTCAGCACTAAAGCAGAGTAAAAAGAGCCAGCTTAAAGCATGGTGGATGCAGGAATGGAGACCATCACCGCAATACAATAAGCTAAAGGCCATAGACAAGTCCCTCCCCTCAAGCAAATTTAATTTATTAAGCTGATCAGTGACGACAGATTGTCTAGAATGGATGCGAGCTGCATTTGTCAAATGAGGACAGGGCATATACCCCTGAATGTGTTCCTTGAGAAAATAGGTAAAGTCAACAGTGCGAGATGCCCAGCTTGCAGGCACACCAAGGAGGACATGAGGCACTTCCTCATGGACTGCCCATCATATGCACACAAAAGGTGGCCACTATACAGACATTGCAAGAAGAACAACCCAAGCTTGAAGGACCTACTAAATGTGAAGAAGATGATGGTCCCAATTGCCAACTATGTGCAAGCAACTAGCCAATTCGAGCAAGGAGGAGCAAAGCAAAGGCAGGAGGAGCAAGGTCAAAGAAGAAGGGAGGAGTCCATGCTGGAGGACAAATGAGCAGGAGCAGGAGACAGATAGGAGGAGAGGGGAGGATGGGCATGCACACCCAAAAGCCCCACATCACACAGGGCAGAACACATCACCCCATCAAGACATGAAAAGGTTTCTGAGCAGTGAGACTGAGTAAATCCAGGCACCAAACTCTGAACAAAGACACAGAACACTCATAACATGCAAAGAGCAAGATCCCAAGGCACAATGGGTACTCTGCCTGGCTATGGCACACAAGGGCACCTCAGCAACCTCAACACTTGACACAACACAATGCTGCTCACATGGATGAGCAGGGAGGCTACTATAGATGAAGGGGCAGAGAAGGAAGAAAGACAAGGGACATGGCAGGGAAACATTTGTAAATTTTGTGAAGTGCTACATAGGGTTCTGTACCCCAACACACACAAAAATGGAGACCAAAAAAAAAAAAAAAAACACCAAGCACAGGACCTATCAATAACAATAACAAAGATGTTGATGGGGCTATTGATGGTGAAGTATCAAGTGATGTTTTTCTTGTGATTCACCCATGTAAGTCTTCCCTCCATTTCAATCTCATGATGGAGAGGTCTAATATTTCATCCCAGAGCCTGGATACCCAAAGGATCTCCCTTCACTTGCCAAACACCTCAAGGTGCCAGACTTGCTGCTACTCATGCAGCAATTCCTCTTCAACCAGCTCAACCCTAATGAGCCCCCTGCAGCACAGCAGCCCTGGGAAAACCTTCCAGACATCCAGTCAAACATATCAGTCTTTCATTTGGCATGTGGAATATTCTATGCACCAAGCAATGTTTCAGGATCCCACAGCATGCATTAGCAGATAATCCAGTCCACACCTTCCTGGCATCAAAAGGAATCACATCATGACTGCATCCTTGTTGTAGAAGATCAAGACAAGCCAGGCATGGGGGGGATGATTGTGGGGTGCATTCTTGCTTTTCTCTCATTTTCTTTCAATGATACTGTTTATCCATGTGCCCTTATCGATCACTTTAAACAGGTAGGTCAGGGCCCAGATCCCATTACAGGAATGTGGAGAGTTTGGCCTGAGCTCAGGGGCTCACAGCCAGTTCGGGCTATTGTCCACATAGGCACAATTCTGCACAATGTTCATCTCATATCAGTTTTCAGTACAGGTTATATTCCACAACAACTCCATTACTCCAAGTCCCTAGATATATTTTCTTCATTCTATGTAAATAAATATGCAGACCACCACTCCTTTGAGGTGGTGACATAGAATTTATTTTCCTGCCTGTCTCTTAATCCATATCCTTTCACCATGTCATGACCCAGGCCCTCTTGCCCTCCTTTGCCTTCGGTCCTCAACCCAACTATGTTATGCAACTTGAGAGTTGTTGTGACAACTTCACTTGAGAGTCCAATTTCTTTTTAAAACATATCTATGGTCTGTGTGTCTGGCAGTGACTGTAACAGTCTGGTCAGCCTGGTCACAGTACATGCAGCAGGACAATCTGGCTCCAATCTGGGAAGGACTGGTAGAAACTGGCAAGATTTTGCCAGGACTCACAGTCATCCCAGGCCCGCCAGACCAGCACTAAATTGCTGATGTCCTATATTCACCATTCTTTGTGTCACAGGTAAGGGCAAATGCACCATACTCCACCTCAGGCTGCAGGGACCAGTAAGGTGTTCCATTTTTCTTTTCCATCTGTCCCTACCCACTGCCGTGTCCTATACTCGCTGCTATTGTGCCATATGCTGTCTCTGATTCATGTTCATGTATATGTTTATTATAAAATTGTACGATACCACCAGCAAAGCATAGTTGAGCCTTCTATGCCCGCCGCGCGCCTGGCGCTGTTTTTCTCGTTTCCCAGAACTCGAGTGCTCTCTTCGTTGCGTCCAACGTCGGTTGCATTCCCTACGACCATTTCTGTCAGCTATCAGAGAGGTGAACCAACGGGTGCACTCAACGATTTGCACTCGCGCCCTGTCAACGCCTGCCATTTCTGCAGCCCTAATAATCGCAGCGACCTTTTCGGGCGTTTTGGTCAGATACCCCGCCATACGTGTCGCCTTTGCCGTCTTCTGGGCGAGTGTAGTAGGTCCGCCTAGCGTCTCACCGATGGGAGGGTAAATCGCCGACCAAAACTGGCGCAGGAATTCGTTCGCGGCCGTCTGGCATGTACGCATCTGCCGGAATACTTCTTCTGGGATGTCGGACTTGCGTTTTTGGGCATCCAGCCGCGTAGCGACGTTCTGCGTCATGGACGTGAGTGCTGCTTCTGCTGCCTTGCGGTCGGTCTTGAGCTGGGCGAGATGTTCCTGCCACCCTTCGAGGTCACGTTTCATTTGATGCCAAGCGGCCCGCAAGTCCACAGCCTATATCGTTTGCGCAGTTATACCGTGAGCGCGAGATATGAAACGACTCGCTCTTACGGGGCGCGGAGCCTGCTCAGCCGATGCGGCAGCGCCTGCACGCGACTCGAAATAGCGCTGACGGTCCTGCATCTCCAATAAGATACCGGATGATGACTCTGGGTTGTGTAAATCGGCCAGATCAATCTGCGAGTAATGACCACCCGACTAAAGCAGGCAGTGAACGAGAGTCAGCTAGTGCGTTCTTTGAGACTACGTACGTCTCCAGCGTCTCCGGAATCCAGTCTGCGTCGCTTGCTAGTGTTGTCGGTAGACCTGTGGAGAAAATACGTTCAAAACTCGAGCGGGAAGTCGGTCAGACCCACATAGCGGACTTGAGTAAACGTTCAGAGTGTTCGTTGAATTTGCGAATGAGCGGTAGTGCTCCGCGCTGCTTGCCTGCTTGCATTGTCACGTCCTTCTCGTTCCCGGTCTACGACGTGGTTCAGGAGTCAATACATGAGCTGAACAGGAAACTAGAGCGGATCACCTCTTCATGGTCCACGCGGGTTGCTTCGAGGTCTATGAACATGTCCACCTCGTCGTCCCGCAACTTTCTCGGCTCCAGCTCTGCGGTACATATGTCAGTGGGACGGGCTGCACCCGAATAAAGGGACCACACCGTCGTCCGGCTTTTCCAGGTACTTGTCGAAGATTGCGTCGTCTTTAACGACATGCTGGGTTGCGGTGGAACGGATGGAGGCTCGATGCGAATGGAACAGCTTTGATTGAAAATATCGTTTCCAAAATTCGGCTTCAGACAGCTACCGTACAGAATATAAGACACGGAGCAGTGTAAGAACTTTGAGGTGGGTACTTTGCTCGGCACGTTCTCGTCATAGGCCTTTGCAACGACGGGATACTCATCGAAGATATCGTGCACGAGTTGCGGCGTGATCACAATCTTGACTTCGCCACCCTCGACAGCCTGTGGTCTCGGGTCTACTAGCTGACCCGGTCGGCCCTTCTTTTGAGAGTCAGAAGCAGCCTGCGCTAGGAGGAGATGCTAGGACACAACCCTAGGTCAGATATGTCGTGTCGTGGGTGGGCGTGTCACACACCTCGCGTCCCTCCCAGAACTCCGTCTCCGTAATCTGACCGGACATAACCAACTCGCGATGAAGAGCCGCTAGCTCGGGCGTATTTAGTAAAACTTTTTTCCGGACGTGGAAGTCGTTAATAGGGTCGTTCACGGGGGTCCCTCTATGACTCGAAACAGACTCGGCACGAGAGTCTGAAGGGCGAGAAGGGGCGGGCGCAGGTGCGCGACGAACAGCACTGTTCGAGGAAGAGGTGGGTATCGGGACGCCTGCTTGGGGAGGCTGTGCCGCGCCAGTGTCGCGCGCTGCGCGGTTGTTGCTGATTATAGTCGTGAGCTGGGCCTTGAACATTTCGCGTTCTGTCAGGGCCACAGGAGGAGCAGAAGTGAATGTGAAGTTGTGGCCATTGTTGTCACTCTCGAGGCCTATTTTAAGGCGTACTTGAGCTGCGCCTTCCTTTGAGGAAAAGAGTGCTGAAAGGCAGGGTGGTGTAAACAATGTACTCAAAGGAAATTGATGTCAAACGCACAAGCGACTTCGATGTGTGCCACACGCACAGCAGGGGCCTTCTTGCCATCCTGCGTCCATTGAAGATGAGTGGGAGTAAGCTCTAGAAGCCCTGGGAGTTTCTTGTATGAGGCTTTGGCGGTGCAGACCGTCGACATTCAGAAGAGGATCGTGGGCGACCGACTGTCCGCTCATCTCTTTACATTAGATAAGCCGTGCCATTGCAGTGCTGTCCCCTCCGCGGTCCTCACTCTCTCATATGCTCGCCGCACTCGCCATTCGGCGGCCTCTGCGCTCTGCCATACCCTGGAGACATTTTGCGACAGTGTCCACTCCATATGTGCCGCCTGCGTCGCTCGAAAACGTAGCCGATGCGCCACCGACCCACTTCCGCCCACACAAAAAGACCAAGCCCGAGTCGCCGTCCTTCTACACCTCCCGCGCGAGCTACTACGACCATCTCTATGAGCTCGAAACTGCCCTCCAGCGCTCCCGCCGTGCTCTCACAACACTGGGGCTGCTCCCCCTACCGGCATTCGCGCGCGCCTCGCTCCCGCCAGCACAGCACCTCTGGCGCAAACGCCAGAGCATGATGACGATGTTCAATGGCGCACTCACGACCGCACGCTACCGCCGCATGATAGCCGTGCTGGCCGACCTCGAAGAATGCTCGCGCATCGCCAGCGTCGCGGGACACGACGCGCTGGCCGAGAGTATCCAGCCCGTACTCGACCTCTTTGAGCGGCACGACAAAGCGGTAGTCCTCGCGCGCGCAACCCGCAAACAAGTGCCTCTCGACCGCCATGGCCGTTCGTACACCGTCGGCAAGCGCAAGGAGAGCGCCGCACGCGTATGGATGATCCCTGTCCGCGAGCAGCAACAGCAGCCAGAGCAGCCAGCGGATGAGGCGGACGACCTCCTCGCGCCAGTTGTGGACGACGCTTTTGCGCCGTCTCCCGACAGGCCGCATGTCCCCGTGACGACGTCGACGATCCTCGTCAACAACGTCCCACTTAACAGGTTCTTCCCTACGACCGCCGACCGAGAGCGTGTCGTACGTCCGCTCAAGCTCGCAGGCGTCCTTGGCGCATTCAACGTGTTCGCCATTGTGCGCGGCGGCGGAACGACTGGTCAGGCTGGTGCTCTCGCTCACGGAATTGCTCGAGGCATCGTAGCGCACGTCCCGGAGGTCGACCCTATCCTTCGAAAAGGTGAGCCGTTTGTTTCCCTCCCCAATCTTGATGGTACCCTTATGTGCGCCCTTTAGCGAAACTCATGAAACGTGATCCTCGTATGGTGGAGAGGAAAAAGCCTGGCCTCGCCAAGGCTCGCAAGCGGGTGAGTCCCCTTGTTTCCTTGACGCATTTCTCCGACCGCTCACCGCCTTTCTCAGTACGCTTGGGTCAAACGTTAACCTCCGATCTACCCCATATCGCTGTTATTCCCCTACCCATAGCGGTTTTAGTCTTTTTGCAAATAATAGTACCCCGTTGCACTTCGTGTGCCCCGGAGAAGTGGTGGCATTACGTGCAGATAACAGTTCATCGTGCTCATAATGAAAAAGGGATAATGTATGAAAACAATGCAGAGCGCAGCACAAAGGATTCAGCCCATGAGGTCCAAAAAAGCTAATTTACTCCAGCCGAAGATGCGAGGTTCATTGAAAATACAACTGTTGCGCATCCGACTGAGCAAATTGGAGGTTGCATGCAGGACATTTCCGCTGCCGCGTTGAAATGCGCATGTCAATACATGACTTGCAAAATGCTACCCCAACACCACCTTAGTGCCGATCAAAGAATGGAGGGAAAATGAAACGCACTATGAAGGCACTTCGTTAACACCGTCGAGCGCATGTTCTGCTTGCATGTCGAACACTTGAGAATGCTCTGCGATTGATTTATGGTCAGCAGGCCATGCGCATGGTCTAGATACGCGCCGGGCACGCACCATGCATTTGTCAACCTCTTTCTGAAGCTGTGCCTCTTTCTGCGATGAAGGAATCGCCTTCGTCTCTCCTCCTTTTCTTTGACGCTCGATAGTGAGGTTCGCTAGCGTGAGTGCCTCATGCGTTTTCCTAAGCTCTGACGTGAGATCAGAAATGTCCTTCCTTAGGGCTTCCACTACTCTCTTCGACTGTAGGCGGAGGTTGAGTTATTTAGTCGAGCCACACGGATAGCGACGTACATTCTCGGATTCTCTGGTAGCTCGCGCGCTCGATATGCGAATTTGAAGGTTGTCGTGCTTCTGAGCTTCAATAGTTTTCGTAAATCCATCCACTTTCGCATTTGCAGCGGCCACGGATTGTTCCATCACGGTCTGTCAGTCAAATGAGTGCCAGCTCGGCACGTGTCCATGTCAGCGCTTACGAGTCGGTTCGTGTTCGCCTTGTCAACATCGGTTAAATTAGAGATGTGTTTAAGGAGCTTCTCGTTGGTCCGCGCGAGATGCTTGTGCTCATTCTCGACGGCCTCCTTTTCGCGCATGGCTGCGAAAAATTTGTTGTCCGCCTTGGCTTTCTACTCAGGGTAATTGATAAGCGACGAATGTGAGTCAGGGACGCGCACTCACATCAAGATTGACCTTCACGATTCTCTCTTCCGCAGCTACCAGATCAAAGACTTTGCTAGCCACTTGGGCTTGCAAGGACTCCCATGCTGTTGACAACTTTCCGATCTCGTCGTACAGTGTAGCCTCTGCGTCTGCGTGCTGAGCGTCTTGTAACTGAAGGGACTTCACTTCCTCCTCTTTCAGCCTTAGACGCTCCGCAAGCTGTCGAGCATCAGGGGGTAGTCGTGAAGGTTCACCATATGTCGAACGGAATTGGGCGAGAAGTTGATTTGCGACGGCAAGTTGTCGCTGAGCTTCTGATTCAGCGTGTATGTACTTGAAAGTATCGGGCTGCTGCTCGGAGAGCGCGGCCACCTGCCCCTCAAGGTCAGAGACGCGCTCTTCGGAAGCTCTGAGGAGCTGATGTCACGACACAGGTTCGGACCTGAAGAGAATGAAGACTTACATGAGACGTTTGCTCAATTCTGCGGCATCTCCGGACCTTTCCATACGAAGAAAATTGACAAGATCTTCGTCTCCTGCTTTGGCAGCGAGTAAAAGCTTAAGCCGGGATACTTCAGACTTGTAAACTTCTATTCGGCTCTATCCCGACTAAGTATTAGTACGTTGTCCCACGAATCGGGGGGGGGTAAACTTACGGTACACGAGTTGACCAGAGTCCTAACCTCTTCCAGAGACTGCCGCTTGATGAGCTGCGCCTTGACTTCGTTCAGCTCGGCAGTCAGTTGCTCACGCTGTTTGCGCAACCGGCTACCTTCTTGAATGCGCTTCTCTTCTGCGGCACGCCGCTCCTTCTCTCTCTGCAAAGCAGGTTTAACTATCAAAGCAGACGATACGGATGCTCAACACACCAGTTCTTCCTCATTAGACTCGGGAATCGGTTGGACCTTCAACTCCTCCGGTGAAGAAGGTTTGGCCTGAGATTCCTTCTCCTTTAGGGTATGTTCAAGGAAGGAAATCCTCTCAATCAGAAGCTTGTAACTTTCTGTACTTGCTATGACATCACTTGAGGGTGCACACTGTTTACAAGGGATAAGTTTAAGTGTCTCCAAAACGCAAGAATGGCGTACGACAGTAAGCACACGTTGCTCATGACGTAAGTTCTCGTTGGTCGATTCGAGTTCCCTTATCTTATCTTCGCGAGCTTTGGCGATGTCTTGCCACTCTTGCAATTCACTAAAGGAAGGGGTTGGGGGAACAGGCACAGTTGTCGGCTGGTTCAGAGTCAGATAAAGGAGTAAGAATACGATCAGAAACACTCCCACCGATAAATTGACCACTCACTGCAGGAGAGGACGACGTTCGCTCTTCTTCCTTGACATCAACTTCCTCCTTTTCGATTATTTCTTCATCATTCACAGGTTCCTCTACCGGAGAGGTTGCGCGACCGTAAACCGCCTGGACTGTGCGGCTTTGTATTCGATCTAGCCGCATTTCAGCAGAAGCGAGGCTGGAACAATATGTATCGCGCTGCGCCAGACAGTCCTTCAGTTTTGCCTTCGTCATTTCGAGCTCTGAGCGCAGCGCCGTACACTTGTGGAAAGGGTTAACACGTCTGACGTTCTGATGACGAACGGGCAACACACCTCCGTTTGGGAACGCTGATACTGCCTATACATCTCATCCTTCAGAGGGCTCGCTCCACTCAACTGCACGAATGCAGCGACGAGTTTGTGGGTAGATCGTGCCTTTTCTTCAAACGCTGCGGCGAGGGTAGGGCTATCTTCTGATGATATACGCTTGGATAGGCAGAACAGGTCTTGAGAGAATTGAATACGGGTTATGCTGAGAACTATGTGTGTGGCATACCTTCATCCTCATCGTTTAGAGGTGGTGAGAGTTCAGGTTTTACGTGAGCTCTGATTGCATCAACGAGCTTGGAAGAGGAATCAGTGGACTCATTTGGAGAAATGGAAAGACTGACCAACCTGAGTCCAACAAGCCCCCATAACTGCAAGGCTGGCCTCATAAGTACACTTAAGACGTTCCAACTCGGCAATTCTCGCTTGGCTGCGCTCATTTTCTCGCGAGTAATGTCTCATGCGGCGGAAAATGGCCTCCTTGCGAAATTGCTTGGAACCAACATGAGAAACGGAAAATAGGCCAAAGCCATATATATAGACTAAGCCTGCCTGCTTACCTCCAAGTTGTCCTGATCCCTGGGCTCCTCGTCTGCTGGAGGGGTGTGATGTGCATTGCCGTTGACGAGGATAGTTGTGCCATTGACTGACACTGCACGTTTCTTTGAGGGAATAGGGTCAGTGTCGCCCAAGTGGGGACGCTTTCTTGATTCAACCTCCTGCATAACCGCGGTGAGGGATGAGATGGTTGAAGAGACGAAGGTGGAGAGGTCGTCAGTCACACCCGCCGGCACTGAGCTAATTTGGCACTCCGACCGACTCATTTCCATATTTGGTAACTACATTCTCTAAGCCTCAGACCGTGATCAGAATCTCTTCGCCGTCTCTCATATCGATGACCTCACAGTCCGCACCGTCACCGTTGCCTATCTGCGTTTCTACGCAGGCCAGGTCCATGGGCTGCGGATATTATTGTTAAAATCTCTGGGTTTTCAAACACTGGAGAACACTCACCCCGTCCATTACCGTCATCGGTTGGTCTGTACCAGAGTTTAAGCGTCTTTCGTTATGAGAGAAAATACCACTCACGCCAAACACCCGTGTTGTACACAATCCCTTGACTCGCTCGTGCAACGAACGCGCGCAAGCTCCCGATGTCCGGTCGGTCGTCCGACCCGCCCTTGGCGACCACAACGAGATACGTTTTGTCGCTATCGTGTCCCATAGGGAGGAACGCCTGGTTCGTATAAGGGTGCCTCTCCAGTGCGTGCAGCCTTATTTCCCTCCTCGCCCCACTCTTCACAATATTCGCAGGCTGACACCTGTACACAGAGATTCCCGTAGTAGCGCCTGATTCAGCCGGGTAACTACTTTCGAGCAAGGAAAGCTTGTGGTACTTGGTGGCCGTGCCAAAGTTCGCTGGTGTGACCTTTATAGAGCGTGGGGCGGCGGTAATGTCCTCGTATGACTGGATTACCTGGCCAAACGGTGCAAACGCCTCATGTGTCAGGGGGAGTGCTGGTATTCTTCGCCAACTTGAGTCAACTCTCTCAGCCACCACGCCACCGAGAGTCCTATCGATGGTCTCTTCCCTCTCAAAGCTATCTATGAGCAACTCTTGGGCAGAGGTCGGTTTCTTGCTGCCGAACACGCGCACGCGCTTGACTCCTCCATCCGGGAATATCGTTAGCCGTACATGTGTAAATGTACCCTTCCCATAGCCGTCTAGTTGAAAGTAGTGCTCGCGATGCGGGCCAAGGTCCACTCGTGGAAGTATTGACGTCCATTCGTCTTCCTTTGTAGTCGAAGCCCCACACTCTGAGGAGGGAGAACAAGTCGCCGAGGGAGAATGAGATCCCGAATGGGGAGGTATGTCCGAGTTGCTGCTGATGGCGTGAAGCTCACAGGACTGAGGAAAATTACCCTTGAAATGCGCCGTGTCAACGACGACATGTGACAAATAGCAGGCTTCCCCCCTGATGTGATGATGTGAGGTGAGACTGGCAACCGGAATGTGCAAACGCATACAGCTTAATGATTGCCCAATCCTTATGCGCGGGTTGCCTGCTCCGCTTGGTCTCCCATCCATCACCCATGTCCTTCCCTGTGAAATATTAGGCGTTGGCATCGTTTTAGGTCATCACAAAACCAACCTCGACCCGGGAGGATTAAGTTAGACCCCACACCAAAGTGCTGGTCCGAGGTGAAAACCACCTTGCCTCCCGCAAACACGTGCGCAAAGTCAAACACATCATCCGGAGATTTGGGGTGGGTGGGCGCAACGTTACCATACACGCGAAATCGAGCCTGTTGGGACAATGTTTCGATGGTAAAAAACATGCACATCAGTTCCGCGACTACTCACAATACCGCCGTCAGGATACATGTTCAACTTTACATAGTTAACAGGCTGTGTTTCGGGTACCGGGAAAAAGTGTCTCGCGGAGGGGCCTAAGGGTGACCTCTGGAGAACTGGCAACCACTGGAAATAAGATCAGTGACGTCTCATTAACAGGGGAATTGGAATGCCGCACACGTGCGTCGTCGGCTGCGGGCGACTCTTCACCTTCTGGAATATGCAAAACTTGCACAGATGCTGCGGGAGCTTCGTTACCTTTTGAGAAACGTATCAGCCAATTAACCTTTTGATCCCTAGTGGCCATACCGTTGAAGTGACTTGTATCGATATCAAAACCTTTGATTGACCCGGTTGTCCCCAATTTGATGATCGCCCTGTGACAACGGAGTTGTGCGCAACTTGTGAATTTCGACTCGCTAAAACCCTTACCAGTCATGGGCTGGATTGTGTCGACGGCTTTCCCAGCCATCAAAGAGGGCGCCATTGGGGCCAAATTGCCCTTTCAGGCTCCTCGCGGGCTGTGCGAGGCAGAAATGCAAGATCAGTACGGGCGAAGGGCACATGCGGACTACCCACCTCTGTGCGTAAAAGTTGGGAAACGTCCGCAAAAAAGTCATCAGATACGGAAATGACAGAGCCACCGAGCGAGACGCTAGACAGCTCTAGAGGGAAGAGTGTGCGTGTTTGTCTACTCGAGGATATGTGTAGGGTTACCTGTCTCAGTGGCGAAAGGGAATGTGATTTGTGAAGCGCTAGACATGATGAGATCACTCTAGCACTTGAAACCGATAAAAACGACGTGAAACGAGATTGGGTTGTTCCGACCACACGGCTCTGCCCGTACAGCACGTGACACGCGACGTAGCGGTAAATCACATGAAAACGAAACACTGGCAAAGTACTTGACTGACACTGGCATGCCTCGGCTCTGCACGCTATCAAACTACCTCTGCTCTGTACAATTACCATACATTCACATCTTTCATGATTGATCACATCGTCGGCACTCCCAGCCCTTCCTGGAAACGCACACAAGTGAGTCTTCTTCATATCTCCTCCCGTGAGTCACCTATCGTTTACTCGCCAGGTTTTTCTTGTTATCTTCTTCTGGCTATGGAGAATTACATGGGGCGATGAGCGGGGTCCGCGTGTCCTTTGGATACGAGTGTTGAACAGGAGACTTGGTATGGTTCAAGCCCTGATACATTGTCCTCCCAACCATTTACCCCCTTCCTAGGCGACTTTACGCCGTGGCAAATCGTTGTCAGCACCTTGACAGCGGTGTATGCTATGCGCAATGCCGATAAATTGATTGGACTCGGTGGTGAGTTCTCACCTCTGACTCGGACGCCACGCGAGGCTCAATTTCCTCTCCGACTCGGACAGCGCCCGAGCCCTACGCGCGCCTCGTGCGTTCATTTCATTTCATCCTACTCCTTCCTGGTTGTGATTATTTCTGCAGTACGCTCCATCGTATTATCGCGCAACATGGATCAACACTGGACTGGACGCGGGCTTTGCATCCGCCATGCATATTCGCCAGAAATGGCTACGAGACATTTGCTCAATCGTTTTTTCGGTATATTATATTATCTTTGCTAATGAAGCCGACGAGAAAGTACGTCGATCGTCGTGTCCTAGCTTGCGGTGCTAAACGTCACAACTCACAGCTTCGTAAATTCCGGTCCGCACCAACTGTTGAGATGCTCCGTGTGACATGGGAGAAGACGAGCAACCCTTTCGTAAGTCTATTTACTGTAACCCTCTAAGTCATCTAAAGCTCTTTTATTAGCTTCGACTTATCAGTCACAAGAAGCCCGTCGCCCTGTATCACAAGATCCTTTTACCACGCCCTCAGTCGTCTCCGTACACTCGACCCATCACAACTTATCTTTTCTACGCCCCACGTCAAGGGCTCCACTCCTCCAAAGACCCCTTGATCGCTCTTTCCTCCGAACGCGATTTGATTCTCGATGTCCCGGGAGGTGGGTTCATCTCAATGGGTCCCGAGCATCACGAAGAACGCCTTCGATCCTGGGCTGTGCGAACTGGCAAGCCTGTGATCTCCCTCGAGTATGGCAAGGCCCCGGAATGTCGGTTCCTCTCCCCACATCCATCAATCACATCTTAAATGAACTTTCCACAGATCCGTATCCCTTTGGGATTGACGAAGTCTTTGACGCGTATCGGATCATCGTCGAATCGAAGGGAAAGGCCGTTGGCATGTCTGGCGAGGAAATCAATATTGTTCTTTCAGGAGATTCTGCGTACGTACAACGTTTACAACTGGTATTTGCTCGATTACCTAACCTTTACTCAGCGGAGGTTGCCTGGCTACGGGATGCGTTGTTAAGATTATCGAGCACAATTTCCTCTTGTCCGATTCCTCGGCGCCGTACCCCGCACCAGCATCCCGCTCATCCACACCTCTCCCCCTCCCTGTGGCCGTCATGCTGAGCTACCCTGCGTTGGACTTTAACTTCACATCATGGATGACACCTTCCCATCTGAAAGTTCTTCGCGAAGAAACGGAAGCTGACGAACTCAGGCAGCATTTGAAATCCCCATCTCTGATACGGAAGCAATCCTCTGGCTTCTTCTATCCGTCTGACGATGAGGGCGGCAGTGAGGGTTGGGCTAAGGAGCTTCGTGATGCTAAAGATCACCTTTCTCGTGCCAATCCCTTGTCTATGGTGAACGATGAGCGAGGACTTACTTCGCCGGTTCGCAAGAAGAGTTGGCGAGAGACCTTTGGGATGGGCTTGACTTCGATAACTGGATCTCCATCGACGCTGAAACGGTCCAAGTCGCGGCGGTCGCATTCTCAACTCCAGCCACTCGAAACGACCACAGACTCTTTCGAGTTCAGCGATTCCTCGAGCGAGGAAGAGGAGGAAGAAGAGTACGAGCACGACGCAAACTGCCCTCTAGAAGCTCGTGTCCGATGGCACCATCACCATCATTCTGTTTCCAGCGACCATGTACCGAGATTGGCGAACACAACACATCTCGGAGAAAGCCGTGGAGAAGAAATTTTGGATGAGGAAGCCCAAACGCAGCTAGCTTGTGAGGTTCGTAAGGCAAACGTGGAAGTCGCAAAGAAGCGTAGACGCGCTGCAAATGAACGGAAGAACGCACCTATCGGTATGCGCCTAACTATGACTTCTCGGTCTAACTACTTCCAAGATCGTACCATTTCACCAACTATGGTAGGCCATCGTCTTATTACCCTATGTTAACGGTCTAAAATTTAGGGTTTTAGATGCGTGCCATGGCCATTTTGTACATCGGTCCTCATCTCAATCCTGATTTCGCATCAGATTACCACATCTCGCCGATCCTCACACCCCCGCAAATTCTTGCAAAGTTTCCGCCTCTACTACTCCAATGCGGCGAGAAGGATCCTCTTGTAGACGATACGATTATCTTCGCGGGTCGTGTTCGGGAGGCCAAACGGCAACGCCTTGAGGAGGTCCGCGGGGCGCTAGCGAAGGGACGCAGCGACATGGACAGCGCCGAATTGCAGAAGCTAGAGGACGAACTGGAGAGCCTCGACGTTGAAAGCGACGACGACTGGTTACAGATGCAAATATTCTCTGGCTGGAGCCACGGATACCTGCAGATGCCATCGCTGATGCCTGAGGCACAAGTGGCTATTGATGATCTTGCAACGTGGATCGAAGGCGTGTTCGCGACTGTTTCGCCAGTGGACAGCCGTGCTCCATTGAACGTGTCGTCCCTGCAGACTTCAACCAGCGAGGTCGAGGGGACTAGCTCACGTTTTCTCTCACACGTCTTCCCGTGGGCATTCCGCGACAGCGCTGTGGGACCTGCCTCTGTTCGAGTGCGTATGGACGCTGACACTATTGCACGCGTGCGTATCTTGGCGCCCGCTGCTGACGAATCAACAACATGTGGCACGGAAGCGGATTTCGAAAGATGCGTCGAGTCAATTCCCAAAGTGCGCAGGGAGCCGGTTATGGGAGAGCCGGAGAAGCGCCAGGATGACGAAGCCACGCGCCGGGAAAAGATGCGAAAAGGGATTGCAGCTTACAACGCGAGGAGCGAGTCGGGTGTTGGGACTGTGGTTCGGTCACCGCCTCGGACACCGAAGGGAGTTGTAGGGATAGGCGGACAGATCATTACGGAGAGCGAGCTGATGCGGCGGCGGCGATTGCTGGACAGTGATATATTTGTAAGAGAGTAGACGATCAATTACACAGCCACTGCAGCACCTCACCTAAATCTGCTGTTAAACTTGTTGCGGCAACATGTTGCTTGACTCGGCATAGCCTACCCTGCCCCTCCCCTCGCACTCCTGTCGCCCATGCACACAGCTCCCCAACCCTTCCGGGCGCACTCACCCCACGCCTTATGGGACACACCAGGCGCAAGCACCAGCGCCTCACCACAGCTTATTCCCTCCCCTGCTTCTCTTCCCTCTCACTCTCACACTCCCTCTTCCTCTTCTACTCCTCATCCCACTCTCCCCCAGCTGCCCGGCGCAAGCTCTCCATCCGACCCCCATACAACCTCCCCATTTATTCCGACCTCTCCCCCCAAGCTCTCCATCATTGTGTCTCAGCAGGAAAGGGACACCCATTCTTCACGCGTATTAGCTCGTCGTCCGGACCTAGACATGCCTCCGACCGCTCATGTCCCGCCTCATGCATATCCGTTTGGAGGGCTGGCCCCTTCCGGCCACTATCCGTTCCATGCCCCTCCGCTCCATATACCACCCATAGGCTCACATCTATCCCAAGCATCTCAGTTGCCGCCCCTGCCCCCGCTGCGATCCCCCCACCCACACGCAGCCAACCCACCCTACCCTGCTGCGCGTCGCGACGGCAAGCGGAGTCCCACAGATCCGGAGGCATACTACACGCCCTCGCCTGCTTCATTTTACAGTCACGCCCAGACCATCCCATCGTCTTCGCCGCCTCTCTCCGCAGTGAGCACCGTCTCGAGCCCCACCACCTCCCCGGCAACTCCGGGGGCGGTATGCCGGCTTCCACCCATTTTTCAGGTCGAACGACAACAGGTGACGACTTCTGCCACCCAAGCAGCCAGCGCGAGCCGGCGTCGGAACGAGGCGAACTTTCTCTGCCCTGTTCCCGGTTGTGGTAGCACGTTTACTAGACGGTTCAATCTGAGAGGTGCACCGGGACACACTTTTGTGCCCTGCGAGCTCTGACTGACGTCTGACCCCGCCATCAGGTCACCTGAGGTCGCACACGGAAGAGCGTCCGTACAAGTGCGAGTGGCCTGGGTGCAACAAGGGCTTCGCCCGACAACATGACTGCAAGTACGTGACGTGATTTCCGCCACTTTGTATCCCCCTTAACGAGATGAACGCAGACGACACCAGAATCTACACTCGGCAAAGTCCCAGAATAACGCGTGTCAAGGCTGTGGAAAGACCTTTAGCCGGCTTGACGCTTTGAATGTGAGTTTTGGTGCCATACATACCTTTGGCACGCATCGCTTATCGCCCACCCTCCCCCCTTTTCCTCACCTCAGAGGCACCGTAAGTTTCCTTGTCTGTGTTAGTGCTGTAATGGATCATGCTGACACGAGGTTTCCGCGCAGTCCGCTCCGAAGGCGGTTCCGAATGTCGACAAGCATCCGCATCACCCAATGGTGTTTTGGAACCGGGTCTCCGCATAGAAGCGAGACGAGGAAGTCCGGAGACAAAGATCGAGCGCTCACCCACACCACCACTTTCCGTTACACCTACAGAGGATAACAGGTCCACCGATGGTGGTGCTGACTCTGCTGATTAATTATTCTGCCGTAGCTATTACATTCCTATTGTCAGTCCCATCTGCTACTCGCTTATCTGTGGTCCCTATTGTTCTAATCTTTTCTGGTTGCGGACCCGTCGCGACGCGTCGCGGCCTTTTAAGTATGTATGTATGTACGCTCTGCTCTCGCTGGGACGCCATCTCGTACTTTCATTATTTATTTAATCACATTCAGAGAACCACGCCCTCTCGTGTAACTAAAACCTGATTATCATTCCCCTATCTGTCAAGCGCCCCCTAATGTGCGAGCCTGCAGGCGACAAGTTCCTTCCTCAAGTTCGGCTCTCGTCCCGGAGTTTTCCCGCGTTCAAGAATAACTTGCGTGAGATCCTCCGCTTAGGCCAAGGTGTCTGAGTGGCCCTTTTGTTTTCCCGCAGCTTCTGTGCTGGTCTCTATGGTGTCCTGACCTTCAGAAGACAACGGAGAAACCCTCGACTCGTGTACTCAACGTGGCGCGGCTGTCACTTTCCAATACCAGTCGCCTGGCAGCAAGCCACCAGGTGAGTGACTTTGTGAAAGGTTATCGAACACCTTCATTCAGAATTTGACGCTGGCATTGTCAGACACGCCCTGCGGCGGTGGGCAAGTGGGCCCCATCAATGTCGTAAGCGACAATGACACACTGCACTGGTCACAACGACAACATATACTCTCGATTGGGACGCACGCTCCCGGACGATCGGAACCTCCCAATTTTCTAACGACTTAAGATCCTGATGACGGAAGTCCGCGCGCGTCGTACCCGTGGCCTACCTTACCACGACTGACCCCCGCCTCGTCTCGCTGCGTCTCGTCTCGACCCGCATTGCTTGTCGAAGTACTAGCGCGAAAGTCTTGGCCTAACCTATCCAGCAATAACCCAGATCCTCTCATGTCCTGGACCCTTTTGTGCGACCCTGTGCTAAGACACTGTGCCCTTATGCGGCCCGTCTGACAAGCGTCACTAGACACGAACGGGAAGGGAACGACCCGCAGTCGGCTCCGATGTCAGGGTTGGCTTCGAGCCCTCCTCGGGGAGTGTGGGAGTCTGAGATGTGGCAACTCGAACGAAATGGGAACTTGATAAATTGCGGCTCCACTCCCGTGGGTACTGTATGTCGTGTATCATCTTCTCGTTGGGGTAAGTTTAAGCCCAGAGCGTGAGATGCTCTCGAGCTGGCCCACATCCGACTCGGGCCAATGAGAACTCGGTTGTCGCGTTGGAACTCGGTCCAGGTCTCCCAGCGTCTAGCGACTCGTGCGCGATGTTTTGCCCTCGCTAATGCCCAACGCGGCCTTGCGGCCGTCTCTTCTTCAATTCAGTCCAAAAGCCCACCTACCCTCCCTATCAAATGTTTCCATCAAAGAACGGCCCTTCGCGCCTTCTTTCTCTCCCACGGTGTCCTGCTGTGGCCCCTCCTTACTGCACGGGCGCCCCGTGCCAAGAGGCACTCCAGAACCGCTCGTCGCTCGGTCCTTTCACATCGCCTGCTGCTGCGAATGCGGTGCGGTGTCCTATCCGGGTCCTCCTGCTGCACGCCCTTGCCCTCAGGCTGGCCCGGGCCCCTCGCGATCGGAAACGCGCTGACGGCGTTGGCCTGGCTCGGGAGAACGCTTCGGCTTTTGATCGACTGGACTGGACTGACGAAGGGAGGAGGGCCGGAGCCCTACATCACCTTTTTTCTTATGCTGTGACAGCCTGAGCACGAGTCGAGCGCATTCTCTCGCCTAATCACCCCCCCCCCCCCTTTCAAATTTCCTCACCAGGTTGGTGAAAATGTGCTATTCTGGAGAAGATCTGATGCGTCGGCCCTCCGGTCTGCGGAGAGATCGGTCGGTCTAAAGCTGTTCCGACTGAACTTTGTGGAGCCTCCCTCGCCACACTCCTCGAATAAACTTCAAAAACCGCAGCGCTGCCGTCGAACTGACCGGGTGCCAGCCCCTGATCAAACTTGCACTCAGCGCAACCCCAGGGGGGTTTGTCTATCTGACCGTACCCCCTATCACAAGTAGTACTGGTCTCGAGGCTCTGTGCTGCGGTCACTGTCGAGAGAAGACTCCTGCGTTGGTGATAGGAGCAGGCACGGGCGACACTTATGACTGATCGTTCATAAATTATCCTAGTCTAGTATGTGGAAGCAATACACCGCCGGAAGTATTCGCCTTTACCTCCGAGCCGAGGATCAAACAGCTGTGCAGGCGTACTAGTATTTGCCTTGCGACAACGGCCTGTATATAATTTCATCACTCCACGCAAAGCTTGCAATCCCTCGATCAGGTAGCACGCCCGGTGGCGGTCGTCTTTAGCTGTATTCGGGCGCACGCGCAATTAAACTGGAGAACGATTGATTAGTTGGTGGACGAGCCAGGTCGGATGGTTGTCCGATAACTTCCGGTGTCCTAGGTGTGGCCTTCCGCCCCCGCCGACGCCTTTGGCACGTTTGCTGTGTTATTAGCCTCGTGGTTGCGGCGGCAGCCGCCACTGTGTGCCTATCGCGCAAATTCGTCGAGGATTTCCTCGGGTGAATAGAACCTCCTCGAACAGGCGACGACGTCTCAAGACGCCGAGGGTCATATGGCACCAGAGGAAAAATGCGTATTAGCCCAGAACGATAAAGTGCAGGGACGGTCGATTTTACCCAATGCAATAGACGCCCGAAGGTGCAAAATGGTTAATGGGTAGGTGAATATCGGTTTCAATTGGACACAGTGAGTCCGGCTGCCTTTCTGAATACGATATAGAACAAAATCGGACTTGTTTGATATGGTCGATGTGTGCTGGAGAGCCGTCGGAAGCAAAGTTGGGAAGTTCACTGCGATCTGGGGATGCGGTCAGGATGAAGCCGTCCTTGGCTTTTCACTGGCAGAGGATGATGATATATAACACTGTGTAATACATGACCGAGACCCACTGGTGATAAACACATCATACATTGCTATCGACTATCAGCCTGAGATGCGGTGGCGGTGAACTTCCCGGCTCGACTCTGACTACACTGGGACGGTCAGGACGTGCACTTTTGAATGCACTGGATAGCCTTCGTAGTGGTATCGATGTGAGGAATTTTGTACAGCTAGGACTTAGTTGAATAACAGAAACGAACCTGTACATGGCCCCATGTTCTGCTATGGACTAGCACCTTGAATAGCACCATACTTCAACAATAACTCTGCGATCGTGCCGTTTCCGAAAGCCAATGCCTCTTGTCTTGGAGTCCTTCCGTGGCCGTTTCGAACATTGGCATTTGCACCACGCTCTAGTAAGAGCTCAGCGATCTCAAGATATCCATGGCGTGAGGCAAGATGCAATGCAGTCATTTGGTCCCTCTGGTGGGCGTTCGGGTCGGTCATGTGATCAAGTAAGAGTAGCACGACCCGAAGTTGACCAGATTCAGACGCCTGGTGCAGAGGGGTCCAGCCGTCCTTGTCTCGGGAGTTCACATTCGCTCCACGCTCAACCAACAATTTTCCCACCTCGAGTTGCCCAAACCTCGATGCCACGGCCAAAGCTGTTTCGCGAGAGCCATTCTTTTCTTCGATGTTTGATCCTTGGTCAAGTAACAACCGCACGACATCAACTTGTCCACTTTTTGATGCGGTGAATAACGAAGGCTGCTCGTTGTTGAGAGATTCCGTATTTCCTCCTTGAGGTCGCGGCGATTGAACAACGTTTGGGCGCTGATTTTGGGTGTTACTTGATGGCGCGGTTAGATTCATCTCTCTGTCCAGAGTCATCGTAGATCGGGATAGAAAGTTTGCCACCTCGAGTTTCTCATTGTTGGAGGCCAGGTCCAAAGGTGTCCTATTTCCTTTATCACGGATGTTACGATCAGCACCACATTCAAGGAGGAGCTTCACGGTGTCGAGATGGCCTTTGAATGCTGCTAGATGCAAAGGTGTCCGACCGTTGTGTGCACGAGAGCCTACATCTGCACCGCATAGAATGAGTAGTTCTGCAATATGGATATTACCCTGAGATGATGCCAAATGCAAAGGGGTCCAACTCTTGACATTCCGAGAGTCCACGTCTGCGCCGTATTGAATGAGTAGCTCTGCCATCTTGAGATGACCCTCTTGCGATGCCAAATGTAAAGGTGTCCAACCGGCATTGTCACGAGGGCCCACATCTGCGCCATGTTGAATGAGTAATTTAGTTATGTGGGTATGACCATAAGATGATGCTGAATGCAAAGAAGTCCAGCTCCTGCCGCCAGTGCTGCCAGCATGAGAGCCCACATCTGCACTATGCTGAATAAGCAGTTCTGCGGTGTTGAAGTGACCCTCCTGTGATACCAAATGTAGAGGAGTCCAACTGTCTTTATCACGAGAGTCCACATCTGCACCATGTTGAACGAGTAGTTCTGCGGTGTCGAAGTGACCCTTCTGTGATGCCAAATGTAGAGGAGTCCAACTGTCTTCACCACGAGAGTCCACATCTGCACCATGTTGAATGAGTAGTTCTGCCATATGGACATGACCCCAAAACGAGGCAGAATGCAAAGGAGTCCGACTGTTGCTGTTACGAGAGCCCACATTTGCACCACTTTCAATCAATAACCGAACGACATCCAAATGTCCATTTTGTGCTGCTCTGTGTAGTGGAGAAAAAGAGGCAACGCCTGGGGAGTTCACATCTGCCCCCCGCTGCAATAGTAAACGAGATACCGCGATTTCTCCTGCTAAGGACGCCAAGTATAACGGAGTGCGGCCCACGATACTTCGTAGGTCGACATCTGCGTTATGATCGAGTAACAGCCGCACAATGTCAATACGTCCGCTTTCCGATGCTCGATGCAGTGGGCTTTCGCCGCTTTTGTCTAGGATGTTCAAATCCGCGCCTCGCCGGAGAAGTGACAAAGCAATGTCGACGTCCTCTTTGATGAACGAGGCCAATAATGGACTCTCGTAATACCCTCCCCTGGCGTCGACATCCCCTGGGTAACTGGAGATTAAGTGTTCTGTGAGCTGGCGGAACCCACAAAGTACAGCGTAGTATAATGGCGCTGGCTGCGGTCGTTCTGGGTGCGTTGTAGGCATCGCTCCTCTCCAGGGATCATCCATATCATTTATCCAGACCCAAACGGAGAAGTGCGGCTTGTTTGGATTAAAAAGGTGTTCCATGGGGACTTGTATGGCAGATGATACGCCCTCAAACTGGCCATGGTCGACCCAGTGTTGGGCAGCGTAGTCGGAGAGTGGAAAGTTCTTAATGCCGTCTCTGTCGATGCGGCCATCGAGCTGGAGCAAGACACTAAGGGAGGCTTGGGCGAGGATGGTATGCGCCGAGTGGGGAATGATGTGATAACCAGAAAGATCCTCCATCGCAGTGGCAAGGCGATCTGATGTCAAGAACTCCTTTACTGAAAAATGCGAAAATTGGACAACTTGGGAGCCATCCACATCGACGACGCTGATCAGATTAGAACATACGGAAAGAACAGCTTCCTCCGCATTGCCTAGTCGCCAGTTGGGGTTGAACTCGGGAGGTGCTCCTGCATTGAACCGAACCGCCAGAATATCCGCGAGCTCCTCCACGTGAAGTGGCCTAATTGACACGGCAAGGCACTGGAAAAGCCGCTGCGCGTACTGTCGCGTCTCGCCATTAATCGCCAGCAACGCGCGTTCATACGTTTCGTCCAACGTCTTGGGCATACTGTCCAAAGAGCTTCGAATATCCATAGGTAAGATCCAGCGCAAGATTCCCAACTGGCAGACAACCCATCTGAACCTGTGGGCGCGGCATTGATTAAACCATCATTTGAGAATGTGACGGCGATCACTTACATCCCATCCGCTTTATCTGAGAGCGTATCGATCACCAACTGTTTATCTCCTTCTCTCCATCTTCGCATCCTCTGATCAGAGTGCACGACTGCGCTGATGTATGAAGAAATATCTTCCTTTTGTCCGTTTTCATCATGAAGAGACATACGCAACGGCGCAAAGGGTTCAAGCGTGTTTCGAATGTCGATCTCTAAGCGACTAGAGACGCAAATGTGCACATTTGGAAGATTTAGCTTGATAAGATGCTCTAGAAACCTCAACACCTGTTCACGCGCAGTCTGTATCCCGGAGATGTTGGGGCATTCATCGAGAGCGTCGATAATGATGTACATTGCGGGCTGTCCTGTCACTTCAAGCATTTCGACAAGACATTCCGAGAGTGCATCTTCTGAGGGTTCCTCCGCGCCTCCAGCGTGGTCCGAATACAGGCGAGACAAAATTTGATAGCAAGGATCGGACTTGGCGCTAAGCTGAAAGATAAGAGAGGAAAGGAGACCGCGCAGGTGGTGCTTTTCGGTGTCCCTGAAGTCAAAATAAAAGTACGCCATTGACGCTAATCCGGCCTTGCGCTTGCTGTCGATTTTTCGAATAATTGAAGAACTAGTAGAAAGCGTAAATGACTATAAATGGAAGTAGCGAGACAAGACTCACAGCAAAATGCTCTTTCCAGACCCCGCTGCGTGATGCGGAAGGAATTAGGGTTATCGCGAGGCTAATGTTGAGAACGTACGTTTTCCATGGATCCATAGAAGCGAACCCTTCGCGTTCCACTCATCGAAGACATTCCCTTGGAAGAACCATGCACCGGTTCCATCTTGATGGGATTTGCATCCGAGGTTGTAATTTTTCGACGGATCTGGAGGGCAAAGCCAATGTCTTTTTGCATCTGGTCACCTGCAATCCGTCTTAGCGCCCGAAGTCGATAATGGGAGCATAATTCGCAACGAACGTCTCATCTTGTTCATATCACCCGCCATTTGTTGCATTGCATCTGACATCATGGTCAGCTCGTGTAACGTCTTGTCACGAATACGGTAAGCGCATACCCAGGGCCTTTAAGATACTGTCCGTTGATGCTTTTCCATCTAGAACCAAGACAAGAATACTTCAGTTGCGCATCAGTGACCGGGCACGGAAACGTTGCATACCATTCATGACTATTTTCACATTATTCACAAGTCCGTGGACCACTTCTAGGGTCTGCGCAACAATCATCCGGCCCTCCTCTTGAGTGAGACGGTCAAGCCTCTGTAGCACTGCCTCGATCTCGCTCTCTCCTAGCAGCTTCTTCGCGAATTTCTCTGTAAAATGTTGAGACATCGTGTCTTGAAAATGACGAGCCACTTACTGAATCTGCCTTGTTTAATTTGTTTGGTAGCGAGAGCAAACACAGAGAGTAACTCGACCATGATCTTTATGATTATATCCATCATCGAAGGGGACATCGGGACATCGGTATAGATCCGTAGGCGTTTGAGGAAGTTTCCGATACATTCAAACAAGTCGACAAGTGCGTCGTAGCTTGAGCTGACCCCGTCAGCTGCCTGGGGTATGCAGATCAGGAAATACGTTGGTGGAGAACATTAAGGTACACATACCGTAATTAGAACATCTACGCCAACAAAGATCGCCTTTGCTGGCTGGAACGGTACCTGGTAGCCGAACGACGAAAACGTCAGGAGGAAAAGTAGCACATTTGTATTACTGTAAACTTACAGCTTCACCAAGAACGCCAGAAAGCGCATGGATCACCTGCACCACTGGGCCAAGCCAGTTGAATAACTTTCGATTTCCATCCCTATAGACTTTAAACGTGTTCGCCTTGTCTTCAAGTAACTTAAGGACGTCATCGGGAGAATCGCGGCCTCGGAGCTGCATCGGCAAAGGGGTGTTTGTCGAGTTCTACGCCAATCTGCTCACGGTAGTCGGCGAGAGCTTTATCAAGGATGACTCGAAATGATGAAGCAGGCATTCCGTAGATAGTCCTTCAAAGAGAAGAGCTATGCTGTACCAAGTTGACCAATTTGGTGGTGGCTGTGCGAGGCGGAAAAGGCGCACACAGGCACTAGCGCTGGGCAAGGCAGCATTGTGTCAACAAAACCGATTCTCCCTTTACTGATGAGTCAAACCACAGATGAAGACACGTCGACTACGAAGAGTGATCCGACAGAGTCGGTTTCAAGTTTTTGTCTGTGCTTGGCAAACTTGCTTATGGCTGTACCGCGGCTTCGTCGGGCCCCTTGCTTGTCTGGTGTCGGGTGCATGCGGTGACTCATCTCATGCGCTGGTGCGATCATGCTCTAATTGGATCAAAAGCAAAAGTCACCCGTGGCTGCCGCCACGGCATCCGTAGACCACGCTTCAACAGTACTCAGTGTACTTCTAGCTTCACCTTAGAGTGGTCTTCAGAAGTTAGTTAAGTGACCATCATCTACGCCCTGACTCAGAGCTCATGGCACCCGGATTACCCTTTCAAGGCTGTTTAGAGTGCACAGAACGTCCGACTGGGGACCAAGACAGGTAAGCGCACAATACAGTAGGTCCATGACAAACATCGCAACTGCCACCGAAGACCCCTCTGGCCCGGGTTCACTTAATCATAAACCCACCTAATCATAAACCGACGGTGATCTGTTCTAGGAATGTACCATCCATGTTCTACGCCACTACGCGTGTTTGTTCCTGCTGCTCAATCTGATCCATATCTAAATAGAACCTCGTGCTCGCAGATGGCATAATTTATCAGTTCTGCAATTTGTTCCTTGTTTCTACTGCGCCGCTGATGCATGATGCATCAAGTGCACTACTGCCCATCAAGCTCAACGGGGATGCACAAATGACGCAGATTGGGAGGTCTGGGCTCCGAGACGGACCCGGAGATCAACGTGGGCGCAAGCCAAGCAACGGAATGACGTCACGTCCAAGTTACTTTGCTGCGTGGGATGATCCGCTCTCGGTGCATGCACTCTTCCGATGTTTCCAAGAACAAGACGTTGCCCCTACCATCGAATATCTATCAATCCACTTCTATTGACTGTAACTGAGAACCTGACTCTATTCATTCAGGGTGTCCCTTTCGGAGCACAACGTGGAGCATTTTTCGCAGGAATGAGCTGGTTTCATGGTTTCCTGGGGTCCTACCTGTTCTGCTTCGATGCGGTGGTAAATCGTCTCGGCGGCCTGGAATTCCGGCTGCCAGCCCGAACGTAAAGCGCGCCGTTGCCATACAATTGCGCCAAAGTATGGGATCCAAGAATTTCGGTGCACCCTCGCAGAATAATCTACCCTTCACTGAATGGGGAACAAGAAGGCTGAATGCGACTTTGTTCTAAGCCAGCGCTCAGCATTCATTCGGTGTCTCACGTCTGGCGAGGACCGGATTTGGAACCAGCACCCGCATTTATAGAGAACAGTTGGTACAATAAACCTTAAGGGGAATGGTTACAATGCACCTGGCGGGTACAGGGGAAATGGAACTATACTGCGACGGTGTCTTGATGGACATTCAATGAGCTCTCATAGTTTCATGGGCGCACCAGTTCCACGGTACACGTATAGGAGGCACGGAGACACACGGCCACCGTGTGCAACGGTCCGACGACAACAGTTGCGACATGACAGTAGCCTGAGTAGTGTCTTCAATTGACACATTGTTGATTGAGGAGGGCTAGATCCCAATACACACCCGAGTCACGTGCTCGTCTTCATCTCGTATTCACATGCCTGAGACCGGCCCGTTGCACACCGTACCCCGGACTTTGCTTTCTCCGTCACGGACGGGAGCCAAGCAAAGGAGCTCACTTCGAGCCATTTCCTGATCATACAACGACCGAGCACATACTTCCGTTTACTTCTATCTTCTGATTGAGATGTCTCTGGCCGCTCTTGCAAATGGCGCAGATTGTGGGCCAATGAATCCTCTTCAGGGTCTGACCAAGAATTTGGATAGTGACCGCGGCTTGCAGCAGGTGCGAGTAGCACGATTATACTCCTGGATTACTTTCTTCGTTGACTAGAGGTTTCAACAGGATCACTTTGGAGCGACTAGGACAGGTCTTTCGCGAGGCGTACGCTAACGCTTGCCCCATGCCCTTACCATGACTAACTCCGCACATGCCACCCTTAGGGATTCCGCACCGCGCAGGCAGCGTCGTCAGGCTTCGAGGAGGAATCAGCACGTTTCTTTTCTGCGGGTCCGAGCACCTCTCCACTTCCATCCATTGCCCCATCACCGTTTGACTTGGCTGCACTCCGCTCGTCCCTGCCTGCGCCATCTTTTCATTCCCCTGGGACGCTCACCCCTTCCCAGTCCTTCCATGAGCACGCGCAGGCCCCTTCGTGGGCCACAGACTTCCTCAAGAACGTCCCCAAACCATCTACGGTGCATGCGCTCGAAGCGGCAGCCCCTCCCCAAGCATATTCCGCCAGAGAATATATGGGCCAGCCCTCGTTCTCTCACGGTACGTCATAGTTCTCACCATTATTTTTTGAAAGAGCTTGCGAGCCCTGCCCCGCAGTACTCCAATCTCAGGTGCCCGTGCGTTCGATGCCGCAGATGTCAAACTTCGTCCCTGCTGCGCAGACAATATCACCTACTTTCCGCTCGAGCTCTCAGATGGACAGCAAGTCGCACTCTTGCCTTGGTTTCCCATACCCGTATCGACTCACCACTGAGTAGATGAACAACTAGAAAACGCGTTCCAGTCGTTAGAACAACCCCAAAAGCCTGAAGCGTTGACATCGGTGTTGGAGTCCCAGGCCGAACAGCCACAGAGTCAATCAGATCTGCAGCCTCAAGACGCTGACTTGCTAGCCCGGACTGCGGGATTGTTGGTTCAGTCTGTCGACCACGAAAGGAACCCAAAGTTCGCAAATAGCCAGTTTCTTGGGCTTATGAAGCAGCTTCGGGACCGCACAGCCATGGTTCAGGGTAATGATATCGTCTCGGCCCCGCCCGACTTGCAGTTAGGGCAGGGACATACGGTCTCCGCAGTCGATCCTAAAGGCAAAGGCAAGGCCGTTCCCTCTTTCGTTGCAGTCACCCAAGGACCAGGAGCATCGCAGTTCCAAGCACCTCCATCCACCCTTCGCATGAACGAGCAGGATGTAAAGCAGGATGTAAACGTCGGGCTTGAGGAAGATGCTAACGATGCATACTTTCGCCAAGACAATGAGGACTATGCCAAGTACTGGAATGCACATCACACGTTCGTTCCGCCTATAGTCGCTCCAAGCCCAGAATGGCAGCAAATGCAACGCGATTGGGAGAAGTTTGAGGCGACATCTACAGGCGTACGGCCGCTCTCCGGATACCAATTTCAGCCAGGAAACCCATACTTGCTGGGAGAACGCTCCACCAACCATACCATGCATGCGCAAGTGCGTTCGTTCTCGGAGGTGTGCAGTCCTCATGGGGTGTGACTTCAACACCGCTGACTATTTCTGTAGAGCGTTTTGCAAATGGAGGCGGCTGTACAACGAGAACCGAACAACACGCAGGCGTGGTTCGAACTTGGCGTCAAACAACAAGAAAATGAACGGGAGCGGCAGGCTATCTCGGCATTACAGCAAGCATTGCAGACCGACCCCACTCACCTGCCGTCCTGGCTCGCACTTGCCATTTCGTACACCAACGAAGGTGACCGCCATGGTACATACGAAGCCATCCGGAACTGGGTCAAACACAATGAGCGGTATCGCGACATCGTATCTGCATTAGAAGCACAGGGCACGGGGTCGGACAACGAAGTGGACGAATTCCAGAAGCTGATCAGCTGCCTCATCGCTATGGCTAGGGGCACCCAAGGCGCCGAAGTTGATGCGGACGTTCAAATTGCCCTGGCCACCTTGCTCAACACGAATGAGGTAAATTTATCTGGCGCATCGTCGAGTTAATTTAAAAGTATTGACCGGTTGCGGCGCAATGCGTGTGAACGTTGCAGGACTATCAGAGGGCTCGGGACTGCTTTCGTGCGGCGTTATCCGTTCGACCTGACGTACGTAAAGGTCTGGTCATCCAGGCCAAAAATTAATCTCACAAAAATACCAGGATTGGTTACTGTACAATCGTGTGGGTGCGACGCTTGCTAACGGAGGTCGGGCAGAGGAGGCTCTCCCGTACTATTATCGTGCATTAGAAATCAACCCGGCTTATATCAGAGCCAGGTGAGAGAACCCCCCCTTACTCCAAACGAAGGCACCAACAATTTTCCAGATTCAATCTAGGCATCTCGTGTATCAACCTCAAGGTGAGTAGAGACTTCGCATAGAGTTTTCACGCCACACCAATTGCAATCAACTTCGCAGCGTTATGAAGAGGCGGCACAACATATTCTCGACGCGCTTGTTCTACAAGACAGTGACGACCTCCGCGCATCGGAGAATAGGGATGACGTATCTCCCAACTCGCTTTGGGATAGTCTCAAGACGTGCTGTTTCAATATGCAGAGGATGGATCTAGCGGCGATGTGCGATTATCAGGACCTCGAAGGTCTGTGCCTATTCTCAGGCTCATATAGTCTAGGGGTAAAAATGAAGTGGGCTAACCTGACTAATGACAGGGATCCGAAACCAACTCGAAAAATCGTCTGGGTGGAGCGCCGTCTAGATAAGGAGGTAAAGGTACACAACACAACGTTCGGGCACTTATGTATGTTCCGAGCCTAATACACGATGCTTCCGTTCCCGATATGATTGAAAGATACGAACCGCAAAGTCTATGGTCAGATAGGCAAGAGAAGCGCGGGGATGTTGTGAATGAAAGCGTACCCAGTGACACAGAATAGAGAAAAAAAACTTTTCATCGAATGAGTCAGTTGTTTAGCCCAAGCCTCTCATCCCTAGCCTCTCGCCTCTGCTTTGACTCGTCCGTAACGTGGACAGCCGTGGCCGGTGGCTGCGGAACGAGGCCCTGTTTGCCCTTAGCAGGCGTGTTTGAAGTTGAACTCGTGGAGTTTTCGGCCTGCTGCTGCTGCTGCAGCTGCTTCTTGGCTAGCAAGTTGCGCACGTCCTGTACATCGGCATCGCTCATGGCGATGAGAGTGGGGTTCCGACGGATCATGGAGCGATGTCTGAGGCTTTCAAAATTGGGAGAGAGAGCGGTGGAGGCCGCAGCAGCACCGCCCAAAACGCTGCGGCGCAGGTCCCAAATAGGAATAAATACACCCTTCCTCTCTTACATCACGACGCCAATCGCACACCACCGAACACTTCCAAGCTAACACAACCAATACCATGGAGGCTGCTATGCGTGCCGTCGATACTATCAAGTCGTTCCGAGTGCGTATGGGGACTTCTGGACTTTGGGACTTTAGGCTGATTTTTTTTCTTGGCAACGACTTGCAGGAGGCTCGCCTCAGCACATTGCGCCCTCCATCAGAGTTCTTCGACCCCAATCGCCTCTCTCGGCCAACTGACCTGAACCAGACCGTTTCGGCACGTCGTTTCTGTCTCTTCTGATTGCTTGTGCTGATGGACAGATAAAAAAAACAGCGCATCTCTTACAACACTCGCTATTTCTCTGGTGCGCAAACAGTTCCTGCCCCTTTGGTTGCAATTTTTTGACGTACTTCTTCGTCTCCCCTGATAGGAAATTATGGGCTTATTGTCGCCGTGTTGGCTGTTTATGCGTTGTGAGTGGTTTTTTGGGGTTCTCGCCGTCACTCACCGTTCGCTTATCTTACCTTGCTTCACTTTTACGTGGCCATGCGCGCTCTCTCCATCTAAATCAGACTCACGAACCCCCTTCTTCTCATTTCCCTTGGGTTCCTCATCGGTGGTTTTGCTGCGATTAACAAGTGGGGTACGTATTAGGCTATATTATTCCCGTTCCTAGCGAATATCATTCTGATGGTTGTTGCGTTGCTTCGTAGCCCCCGAGCCGATGCAAATGGGCGACCACGTCGTTACCCAAAAGTCCCTGTACACGGGTCTGTTCGTCATCGGTCTCCCCCTTCTCTGGTGGTCCTCGCCACTCGGCACATTCTTCTGGCTGGTTGGCGCCTCAGGCTTTCTCATTTTCCTGCATGCAAGTGTCATCGAGCCCGGGGTGGAAAGCGAGTATACTAGCGTTCAGGAAGGCGTATGAACGACATTTAACAACCTATCCCCTTCGTCTCTTTCTCTCTAATTGTACGACGAGACGGTAGACCAATAGACGCTGTTTCCTATAGATTACCCCTCTTCCTCAATTGTGTGGTGTGCTACGCTACTACGCCTAATATGAATAGTGCAGTTGGCCGTGCATGATGCATGATCCTCCGCGGACTATACCTATAGATATTAATCATACCCGAAGACCACATGGTCCATGGCCATTCAGCCATTTACGCGCCCATACAATGTGCACCCTTGTGAAATGTGTGACAGTCGTGTTGCCAACATGGGTCAACCTCGCTTGCCGAACAAAAAGGGGGGACGACTGCGGTCCTTCACAGGACCGCCCCTGTAGACGCAACCCAACGACCCAGGTCTCACCCACAGCCCGCTTCTCACACCCCTCACCCCCTGCCACCACCACCACCACCACCAGCCACGTCATTCCGTGGTATGGCGCTGTCGTACTGGCTGGTGGCGGTGGCGGTGATGCGAGTCGGGTGGCGACTCGGAGGGCGAGTGATGCAGACACTTCTCAACGCCGCCGGAGGGTGTAGCATTCTTCGACCCGGTTAAGGGCATCATTAAGGCGGTGTATGACACGGAGCATCTCATCTCGAATGAATCGTTCACGTATCGATGCGGTTTGCGTGAGTAAAACGGACACAAAAGCAAACGACGCGCGCTACTACTAGATCTGAGGCGCCCGCAGATCTGCCATACGTTGGTGGTGACCAACGGCGTATGAGTGGGCGGACGAATTCAGCCGGAGGCGTCCAGGCTCACCGCTCAACGCCTGGCGCCCATGTGGGTTCTGCTTTAAGTTGGTGCTAAAAAAAACCCCGCTTGCGCGATTGTTGAGCCCTGAGCGCTGATCCGCAAGAACGGAATCAACACTCGGTCGCTTCCTTATCATTACCCACGTTGCGCCTAAGTGTGGATGATAGCAATGCTGCATCTGGTTGAGGGTTGTTGTTGGTACATACAAGGTATTAAACTATTGTAAACTGAAGCTGAAGTGACCGACGTGCGATGCAGGCTTTTATCTCCTTGATCCTGGAATAATACATGGGAGGGGGAAACATAGTACAGAAAACAAGTTGCAGCGTTTGCCCCGGAGAGGTGAAAAAAAAAGTGGGCGCAAGAGCAGGCAGGTCATATGAACTAATGAATGGAACAAAAACAAGTCATGAGGTGAGGTGATAATGATATCGAAAGAAGGGGACCAAAGGTATGACGAAAGCAAATGAGTAATGGAGATGATAACGTGCATCAGACATGAAAGTTGCGTGAAAGATTGAGCGGGCATGGAATCTAAAGCAGTGGAAGCCATTGACCTACGCCCAAACGGTAAAAATCTGGGGGAAGAGGGAGGCAGATGGAAGTTACGTACCGATGACTAAGCTAGGCAGATCGAAGATATCTCGGCGTATGTGAAAGCAGAACGTAGCAGGCACAGGAGACCCATTAGGTTTCAGAAGAACACAATGGGAATACACTGATTGCGCTGCGTTCTCGAATGCATGGGTGGCGAAGTTCTCCCAGTATTCCACAACAGACTGGTTCTCGAAAATCTGACATCAAGCCATGAGCATCTCCACGTTTCGTAAGGGAGGAAACTGATTGCTCACCTCCCAAATATATTTTTTGGTTCCCAGTAACTCCTCCTTACTCCATCCGGTGAGCATGCAGAACTCAGGCCCCACGAGACAGATCTCCCCTGTCCTCCGCCAGACGACAGTAGGGGTGCCACTGTAGGAGATGAGCTTATTCAACTCCTGGGGGTGGGGATGGGACCCTCGCGATCAGAGGCGGCACGACCGCAGTGTTCGATGCCACTTACAATCACCGATCGCTGAACACATTTTTCTACAAATATCTCATCCTCCTCAGTGAGCGGCATTTGAAGCGCTATGAGCGACGGTCGGAATATGGCCAGTGCTCGCACAATCCGGAGGATGTCATTCTTCTCGAACCTTAGCACGCCATTAATATGGCACTGGTTGGCTTGGTGGACCTGTGCACGCACCTAAAGGGAAGGACTTTCATCAAAAAGTGGTAGCCCTCGGTGTAGTCGTATGGTTTGGTGATGCCTCCGTACACTTCTTCCGCTGTCTTTGGTCCCGAAAGCTCTAATGCACTAAAGGAGCTTACTAAGTTATGGAACAAAGAATTGATCTGAGCACCTACGCAGACTCGGTTGTACAAGCAGGCCAGCGCGGCGTAAGTGGACGCAACGTGGACTTGGAAGATGACGGGTCTGAGACAGGTTGTCGTGCAGTAATAGACGAGTCCTGTGGGGTGTGGACTGAGGAACTGGTGGCGCTACTACCAGGATCAAGAGAAGAAAATGTTTGGCTGAGCAAGTCGGTGGAGGTGGAAGAACTAGAGCCTGTCTGCGGGCGATCGGCATTGGGGAGAACTAATTGAGCGCTTTCGTACATCGTCGGAGCGTTGCGTGCCCCAGTGAAGGGAGATGTAAGGAAGGGGCTAGGCTCAGAGGGTAAGAGAGAACCGTTGGGGGCACCGGACCAGGAGGTGGCGTATTCTGATGGTGGTGCAGTGAAGGGATGGGTGGAGGGTGGAGGAGTGGATGTCGGGTGGGGATCTAAGGGCGGATTGCCCTCAGGAGGAGGGTTGCCCAGTATTGCTGAGAGGATGGAGTATTCGAGGTTGGCCGCCTCAGAGCCAAAAGGGAAAGAAGGTGTATCAAAGGCCGGGTTAAAAAGGGGGTTGGTTGGGGAAAAGCTGTCGACGACGGAAGGGACCCTTGGGGGCGGCGCTTGCACCGGCGGGGATGGGTCGTTGCTAGCGGTGCTCATTTTCCGTTTCTTGAGAAGCTCTGATAGTCGGGCGTCAGGGCGTCTAAGATTGCGGATTGCGCAGACGATAGGAATGACTAACCGAGTTCATCATCGCCGAGCAAATACTTCGCACGTTTGCGATGACCTTCGACACAGGAGTCAGCCATGCCGCGCTTAGTACATCGGTGACAAGGACGAGCTGTAATCAGAATCATGTGATTGAGTCATGGCACAGGAATGACCAAGACGCACAATCGTCGCAAGTCAGGTGGGCTCTTTGACAGTGGACACAAGCCCTGGCGGCTTTCTTCTTCTTGGGAGTGGGACTATCCTTATCCTTACGCGTGTTGCGAATGGGCCCAATTCCTGTGTCTGCGTCCGTGGCCGACTCGGAACGTCGCCGTTTGGCGGTGGTGGTTGGGGGGGTGTATGTGGACATAGAAGCATAAGGGAGCTTTGAGGTGGATCCGGAGGAAGGGCCTGGGACGACGACGGTTTGAGAGGAGTGGACGGAAGGCATTGGCATTGGCGAGGGAGGTAGGGTTGAGGAGGAGTGGGGAGGTTCGTCGGGCCGAGGGGGGGATGGGACGGGGAGGAGTGGGGATGACGGGGTTATATATCTAGATATTTCTATGAAAGCTGTAGAGCGCCAATCTGCATGGAATGAAAGTATGGAAACCGTACCGCGAACGGCACGGCAGAAGAAAGGTTCTTTGAGGTGAGCTCATGAGGCGGCAACAAGTTCAGCACTCCCCGGTCGGTCCTAACTCCGTATGCAATACCTCGGAACACGGTCCGACTTGGGACCCCGAACTCCCCAGATCCCATTGTAGATTCCCTCTTAGAATTGTGTTCAATCATCGAATCGTCCATCCCTACTTCTGATTTTCTCCCTTCTCAACCTCACTGTTTGCTTCTAAAGGGTATCATTTCCCTCGGAGATCGGCCCGGAGCCATCATGCCCCGATCCATGCAAATATCCCAACTTGTCAACTCTCTCTCGGGCCTTATTGGTAGGGATAGCGCGCGTCTTGAGCTGAAATGGTTGACGCAAGCTAGTCGCTCTGCCGAAAACAATACCCATTCTCTTTCTACAATGCTTTCCAGACGTGTCCGTGGCGAACCCTTACAATATATTCTCGGTAGGGCCGCCACGGCTCCGCGTTGTTTCTTCGGCTGACCCACCCAAGGAACCCAACCTTTTGGCCACCTCAACATCCTTACTCGGCGCCCTGTGTTGATTCCTCGTCCGGAAACCGAATATTGGACCCTTCGCCTTGCGCAATCTATCACACCGCCCTCTCCCCAGAAGCCCCTCCACGTGCTCGATTTGTGCACGGGTTCTGGCTGTATCCCGCTCCTTTTGTGTTCGACGTGGACTCCCGGATCCACATTCGCTGTCGGTATTGACGCGTCCATGGAAGCGCTGCAACTCGCACGAGACAATGCACTTGCATATGCTTCTGTCTTTTCATTAACACCTTCCCACCCACTCTCACACCCAGCTCCACACCCTAACCTTGCTCATACCCCACTTGAAAACACACACTCCTCCACCACTGCCAACACCGCACCCACTACCACTACCGTTCCTACCAAGAACGTTTTCGTTCCCTTGCATGCCGACGTGCGCGACACCGACACGCTAACTAAGTTGCTCTCCGTTTGGCGGCCATTCGACGTCATTACTGCCAATCCCCCCTACATTCCCCAGGACCAGTATGACAAATTGGACAGATCTGTCAAAGATTTCGAGGACCAAATGGCGCTCCTGGGCGATCCACCGGATTCGCCGGATCGTGACGGCCTCACATTCTATTTGGATATCGCCCGTTTAGTCGCCCAGAACAATGTTCTCGCCAAAGACGGCTGGCTGGTTCTCGAAGTAGGCGACGGCCAAGCACGAGCCGTCGAAAAGATAGTACATTCCATTGCTCGCATCAAGAATACAGTTATCTGGACCGACCCCTGGGGCCGCGAGAGAGTTGTCGTGGCGCGGAACTTCGACTGAAGGCCGCGCCGCGATTCATACCTTGCAATCCCACCCCAGATCGTGGAGGAATATCAATTTCGCTTAACGAGGCTCATGATAATTCGTCATCTTTTCAGAGTTAACATTTAGCAACTCAACTCATACTTGATTTCTGTTCAGGCTCACAAACAGACGAGTCCACTTGCCAGGCCGTTTCTCTGTGGGAAGCCTCGTACTAGATTCGTATGTGCGGCCCATCACAGTGAATAGAGCTCACCGTGATCTGCGTGTCTCGACCATCCAGTCACTTTAGAGTCGCCAAAATCGCCTTTGCGGGGTTATAGCCGCTTCCGTTCTTCTTTACCAGGTCAGTATCTGTTATACATAAGCCACGTCACCGGTTCATATGTGCAAAGATATATGGATAATAATCACAAGGCTAAGTCCCCCACTTTATCTCCATCTGGAGCTTGGTTCGAGATCGAGTCTGCCCAAGGGAGTGTCTTACTAGAAAGTCACCCCTATGTCTCAACGGAATCATCACTAACGAGGGGTTACATGGCAGTTTTGCCAGATGTCGCTGAGCGCCTCGATAAGCAGAGCTGTCCGGAGGGAAGCAAGTGTTCTACAGTACTCCACTTTCGGCGCTTAAAGTTGTCCGATCGGCCGGGTTGAAATGCCGAGCGCCCGCCGCATCGGCGTCCAACATCGCTAACTTTATTTAATGCCGGCGATAGCGCAACGCAACTTGCCGGTGACATGGCGGACCTCCTCACCTGTGGCCCATGGACCTCGTTCACGGCCTGTACTCGCTCAGCCAGAAGGATATAACTTGACTTTATTTCGGACGTCGAGAACCACGGGCGGTAATTGTCCAGAAAACACGATCGAGAATGGCCCGGACATCGTTCAAGCAATCTCATTAAACACAATTAGTCGCGATCAAACTTTGATTACTGCCTAAATCCCAAGTCGCACACTTGTGAAATGAGTGATACACATGCAATAGCGACCATAACGCAAACGAAGTGTACATGAGCTCGTGGTCGGCACTCGAAGGGGAAAGTTCACGTGCTGCTTGTCAGTGGCCTTCAAAGTCCATGGCATGTCGCCACATGATTAGCGGTATGTTGCGTGTTTGAGGGAGGTTGATGTGCGATTTACAGAGAGAGGCTAGGCCAATTCTGAGACGAGATAGCCGAGGTCAGGTGGGGTGGTGTCAGCGAGCCTTGGGCAGTGCGCACATACGATACCACGCACATCGTCGATCTCTTTTCTAGCAAGCGAAGCCACCACCACTCTGTGGAGATAAGGGCATTTTCGAATTGCTTCCGTCTTGTCATGTTATACAGGCTTGCCAACTTCAAAGCTTTGCCTTGAACCACCGGTGGACCAAACATCATCAAACCATCTTTGTTATCGCCCTCCCAACCGGATTAGAATCTTGTCTCTGAATCCACGCGTCCGGGAAACACGGGCACGCGTCCTTGTCTCGCCTCCATCATATCTGCGAAAGAGCGTGAGGGGATGCGCAGTTTAACTGCCTTATCTAACACGATTAGATAAAAACGACCACAACCGTCATACGAGACCCCCACACACTCCCCATGCAGCTTATTCGAAGCCCGTGTACATCGGGAGGCGTTGAAGCGATCCCACGGATGCTAATCGCCAAAAACGTGACCCCAATGTTAAAACGCTAATCCTCGCAGATTGCGCGTGCGTGCGTAGGGTCCCCACCTGACATAAAACATGGGAGCTCACACAAGATCTTTAAAGCCTATGTATGCTCTTTGACTCCAAGAAATGGTCCGATAAACCAAAGGGTATAGGATATGGGGCGAGTATGGGTCTGTATCGTCAATAATAGTTCAGTGGTGACCACGAGGGCTTTGAATCAACGTGCTGGTGCGTAATCATCTCAGATCGTCGGACATGACTTTGACAGCCAACAGTGCTGCCGGCGGAAGACGGTGAAGATACAGTATGCAACCCGAGACTACCGAGACTGCCATTATGTAACAGCAGGGGATTGGGCAATTGTCCTACAGGACAATGGCTGGAGCGACCTATCTCTGCTGGGCGGAGGATCAAATTGCAGTAAGTTAGCAGAGGAACCAAATGACTGCGGGTCCGGTCCGTACAGTACGTGGCGTCGCCAGCGCGGCAGCCATCTGAATCTGTTGTGTTACTAAAATGAGCATATGGTCGTCGCCACCAACGACAACAATCAACCAACGACCGTAGCCTGGCTGCGAGCGATCGCGACGAATACAAAAGGCATAAATTTGAAAATGGCTGGACCCGGCGGGCACAGTATACTGTACCATGCGGTACCGTCTCTTTGATGCGGATGCGGATCGTTCTATATCTATGCAACAGAAGAGGGGGACGAAAAAAAACGCGAAGCGGGGGCAAGCTTGACGTGATAGTTGCGCAAGTAGCATGTGGCGCGATTCTGAGTGCATTGCGAAACCTCGGCTTCATCTCACCACCAGTACGCGGGGCTCTCTGAGCATGGCACGCCCTCCAAGGTGAAGGGAATGTATGAGCGCCTATGTCGAGCCCTGCATACGAGCAGTGCTTCGACCTAGAAATTACATGTGCTCTATATACAAATGTGTAAATGTCTGATTGGCGCCCGGGAAACGTATCGCATATAATCCCCCCTTTCCCTGAGCTGGGGGAGGTTTTCAAACTCCAATCGCCTGTTGTTGCCTTGACGCTCGCTTCGATGGGCGTGGCACAAATTAGCCCAGTAACCAAAAGACGCCGACAACGCCAGAACAACGCCCAACCGAGTTGGAATCAACAACTTGGAGCTGGCATGATGTTTGGGCCTAGATGCGACATGCTTCGACATGCTGCTCAGGCCAAGGCTGTTTTCGTTACGGCCCGAGTCTGAGTCGCACACATCCCCGTGTGCTGTGCAATTCGGATGTATCCAAGCAAAGTTTCTCAGCGCACGCATCTGGTACAGTAGAGGCCTTAGCCCGCAGCAAACTGTATTTCTTTACTGTATTGTATTGGCGTGTCGTACATAAGAAGGGGATCGTCGGGATGGGCGAGTTGGAGCTGATTACATCTGGGACACCATCTCTACGGTGATACAGTATTGTACACCAAGCGCCCCAAGCATGAAAATCAAGGGAGATATATTCGGCTGTTGAAACAAGAACCTCGCAGGTGAGTACGTGACGTACACGTGGTGGTGGGAGTGGATAGGTGGAGAGAGGCACAACATTTCCGATCCGGTGCAACAAAACAAGTGCGAAAGCAAGAGGCGACGTGAGGGACAGGTGGGGGTTACAGTGTGGAATGGGCGACAATCAGGAATATAACAGACAAGAAAGGCGTGAATACTCTACAGGAGTTGGTGCAGCAGCCGTGGCGGACTAACGTTGCAAACGTGTTGTCCGGGTGGTCGTCGCATGCATGGTGACCCGCAATCGCGCACACGTGACTAGACGTGATAAAAGCGATCGCGACGCGAAGGTATCGGTCACGTGGTCCATGGGAAGCAAGAGGCATATAAGACAGGAAGACGAGAGAGGCGCCCTGGAGAAAGGAAATCCAAGAAATATACACCTAAAGCAGTAGCAAATTAGGTCGGTCTCGTGCGCCTCAAGTGAAAATCTCTCACGATCATGATATAGTACAGGGCCGGCCAGAGACAAGTACCGCGACTTCTGAAGTCAGGTTTTACGCGCTTTTCGAGTTCGCGATGATGTCACTCTCGACCGCTTTCGCACTCTTCGTGGGGCCTCCGCGGCTTCGAGTTTATCGGTATCCTCGGGACTTCGTTTGGTACTTCCGCTAGCCTGTTTCCTTGAGGACTTAGTCGCAACCACTTTAGTGGTAGGGCGGTTGGATTTGGCTGATCGTTTGCCCGCCTCGTCTTCGGTTTCCTCTTCTGTAGCTTCGGCCACATCAACCGCCTTCTCTTTGCCTTTTCCTTTGCTCTTGCTGCCTGTTTCGGCATCTACAGTCGTGCTGGTTGAGGAGACAGAGGAAGACGACCGAGCACGCTTGGATTTGCGTCCTGCGGCTGAGACGGCGGTCGATGATCCAGAGGAGAACGATGGCGATCGTTCACGGGTGCGGCGCGAAGATCGAGAGGCGGGTACCTTATTGCTCACGGTGTCCTTGGTTTGACCTCGTGACGAACCAGCCTGCGCGACATCGTCCTTCGCCAAAGACTGGGAGTCAGATGGTAGAGAAGAGGTGACAGTGAGTGGGCTAGGAGTGGTATCTGCAGTACCGCGCGCCTCGAGCGGGGATGGTAAGGTGGTAGACTTGGTGTGCGATAACGTTGATGGACCTGCTTCGATTTCCGTTGATAAACCTGGTTGTTCTGCAACAAGTGGGGTTTCTTCCGCTGCCTTTTCACTTTCGTCAGACTTGGATTTCCTGGCTCTCTTACGTGGGGGCTCAGGAACCTCAGAGGGCTCTCTCGCATCGAGTGCTTGAAGTGGCGTTTGCACAGGTTTTCGCTTTCTGAGAGAACGACGCGTAGGGGCAGGGGGAGAAGCGGCTACCTTTCCACCTCGTGATTTGGCGTACTCCTTCTGAATACCTGTCAGCTGCCACAGCATGTCGTGGACGCCTAACCAGGTCATGGGGGTCGTTGAGATGGGTGAGGGATTCATAGCTGTGGGGAGTGAAAGTGTGAGCCTAACAAGTCGGGAAGCAAAAGAGAGAGGTGTACGTACTGACGACTCCATGGACGAAGATCGCGGTGCTTTCTTTGATGTCTGGATGCCAGAATACGTCATATGAAGGGTGGCTGGGGCTGTAGAAGACATGGAGCGCCGCGAGAGAATATATGGCAGCAGATGTTCTAGATTTGAGTGAAGGGCGTGAATAAGGGGACTGCAGAAATGCATGAACGCAGGGATGCTCGGTGGTCCAAGTGCCGTCACTGAGAACACCGCGTGCGATACTCCCGGGGAAGAACAGAGGAGTGAATGAGGAACAGAGGGCTTTCCGTGATAAAGAATGCTTGTCTAGAGAGAGACGACCCAAGGGATCGTACCGGACTGAATGATCAAAGGGAGACCGGTGGACTGAAGCTGCGGGTCTTCCAATGCGATCCGAAGAGGTCGGAAAATGGGAGGGATGCTGGTCGAGCTGATCATACATGGAGAGACTGGGTGAGTGGATGAGACAGTGCGAGGGGGGGCGAGGGTGGAGAAACTCCATGCTTAGGCCAGTGGAGGATGTCCAGATGAACGCGGATGTGGTGGCGGGGAAGGGAAGTCGAGGCGGACTTTAGAGGACGGTAAGAGCGGAAGAGGGCGAATAGAGGAGTGGCCAGAGATGTTGAATGGAGAGAGAGGAGAGGAGAGGAGAGTGTGCTCGGAGGGGACACGAACGAGTGAGATGAAATCCGACAAAGGATAGGATTGGCTTGTTTGCCCTTTGGCCCGCTGCACTGCACACCCGTCGCACGACATGAGGCTGGTCTTTCGCACAGGCGCGCATCAATATAATATAATTATTACTCTTTCGTCCGAACAATTTCCTTCTCCATATCACCACCTTCCGACCTCAAGACATGCACCATTGCATGCACAACGGACGACACTGCAGCATTGTAGGCCGTTTGCTCCCGCACAAACTTCCGAAATCCTCAATTTGACCGACTTGTGAGGCTTTTGAGCGCATGCGTGATGTCCGCCAATCTGCTGGGTCCATCTACTTTATGCCTCCGAGTTCTGGGCCGAAAGTCCCTTCGGCTTTGGGGCCTGGGGCCCCAAAGCCTCAGTACTTATTCTCATCCTTTCTTGACAGCCGATGACGAGCATAACTTCGGCCAGAGAGATATCGAGAGTCGAGAAAGTAGAATGTGGCCCTTGACATTTCCGCACGTAAACCACCTGCTGCTGCTGGCATCACGCGGGCTCCCATTTTGCACACATAAACCCAAAAAAGGAGCTCTCTCGTGAACGTGGCACTCATCAGCCTCGATGCGACTTTTCTTCGGATCGATCCAACCACGATCGAGCTGTAAGTCATATCCCTATGGTCTACGTAGACTTAGACTAGAAGACAGACTAGACACCCTACCATCCATTGAAAACTCCGCATCTAGAGAAATCCACCCTGCCTCTCACTCGTCGATCGGGCCTTGGCATACGTACATATTGGAGCGTCACATTTATTACATGTTATAGCCGTGGACAGACAGTTCATCTGCCCCTGTCAGCTTTGGCCGGCGATACCACGCAAGAACCACGCTAATGCTGGCAGGACGCCGTGCCATGGGGAATTCCGTTACACTTTTCTTTTGGGTTGGGGGCCCAGACCTGTTGTCAAAGTTTCAGAACAAACCTAGAGGTGACAACTCATCAGCCCAGTCCGAGGCCCGTGTGGGAATCCGCAGAGTGCGCTGACGTACCTGATGCCTCCATCTCCGCGACAGTCTCATTCCAAAGCCTAAGATCTACATCCGGGGAATCCAGCACCAGGATTGCCTGCAGCGAAAAATGCGGTATCAATACCAGGTCTTTTTGGGGGAGCTGCTCCGGGAGCTCCGGCAAATGTGCGTCGGCCTGGCACGTGGTGGACCGGTGTCAGTCTACCATGAGGACGTGCAAGTGTTTCACATCACCTGTGATCTTTCCAAATATCCAAACAGAGTCACTGTACACAGGGACTCCCTCAGCCACGGTACGCCACCACTTGCGGGAAGGCACAGTGATATATCGACCAATACAATGTGGTTATCGTTCCATAAGAAAACGGACGAGGACCTGACGTCATGGCTCAGTATTCTGTGGGAGAAAGTGAGCTACAGAACTACAAACAAGGTTTCGACCTGATATGAACATACTTTCCCACTACGCGCAGCTTCTTCCCTATCAACTCATTCCGTATTGAGGATAGCCGGGTGGGAACTGCAGAGTCAGCTCGAGAAGGCATTGATGGGGGACTCAAGCCTTACTCCGGAATCTCGGTACGACATCCGAAGAGTGCACGTGACTCTGGATCTACTACAAACTACAAGAAAAGTACAACAGAGATGGTCTATTCGTCACAAGTACATCTAGATATCGAAGTCTCGCACAACTATGCTGCCCAATGCTCCCGACGTGATGATCTTGCGTTCGTCAAATGCGATCGTACCTCTCTGGCTTGGGCACAATTCATCCGATTCACTTGCCACCGCAGTGACCTCCGTCCCCAGTCCGTTTTCCAAGTCCCACACCCACACGCTCCCATTAACGCCGAGACTAACGCATCGTCCGTCAGCGAGTGCTAGAGCACTGACTGGGCCTGCCTGCCCGAGCAGATTCCGCACAAAAGTCAGCTTCGGAGCTGCCCCTGACCCAGCTCGGAGACGATAGAGCTGCAAGGGCAGACTAGCGGGGGTGAATCCGCCTGGTGGACATGCCTCCCCCGAAACTGCAGGTGCGAGCACGACCCATCTACCGTCCGTTTGCGTGCTGGCCACACTCCCCACTTTACGGCCCCACTGCTCACGCACGTTGCGTAATTTCGTCTCGTCTATCCAATCAGCAGGGAGATCGAATGCGCGCGTGCTGCGCGTGGAAAGGAGCAGTGGTGGCGGCCGTGCAGGCGAGGTCAAAGAGGCAGCTGACGCGTGCAAGGCGGCGCTTGAAAGAATTACTTCGGTAACGCCCACGCTCCAGTGTGCTGGGTAGACGGGGCTGGCGTACGTCAATAACAGTTTGTACGTTTGGGGCTCGGGGATCGTCAGCACCAGAGACGAAGGGGGAAATGAGGTAAATGAGGTGAGGATGTGCAGCACTTGCATCACCTCATGACTGAGATCGTACACAGAGAGTGAAAAATTCTCTGAGAGCGTGACGAGCACGGGGTGACTGTAGGCGGCTTGGCTGATTGGCGCCGTCCGCGGCGTTTTGAATGGGGGTGCATAATGGTGCTTGCGAGAGGAGGATCGTAGTTCATACACATATATATCTCCATTTGATATACATGCTGCTATGCTCGTGCTCATACGAGACGATTGGTCGACGGCAAGCGCTGTAATCCGCACTGACTCTTGCGCTCGAATAGGTGCAATGTGAATGACGAGCTTGGGAGTAAAGGGGGAGAGAACGATAATGGACGGGCGGTGTATTGACTCAGAGGATGATATTATCGTGTATTTGCCGGCGAGGGTAACTTGCGGTAAAGGGGTCTCTTGTTCTTGCCTCAACGTGTCAACTCCACGTGGAGAACCAGTAAGCGAAGCGGTCGACATGTCATCTAGTATGGAAGTGCGACAACGACCTTGGGACGAAATTAAATACACGCCCATACATTACTGGTGTCGAATTTACTCACCGCTGCGCCAGTTGGCGCTGATGCGAAACATTCGCTTCCAGTCTTGGATCTCTGGGACCACACGACCGGGAAGACTTCTGGTTTCGCGCTCATCTCTACGGCCAGCAAAGCCCCTGAAACCCCGGAGGCGGGGCCTTCCAAACTCGCGCAGGTAGAGGTGTTTCCACAACTACAAGAGATCCGGGATGTTCAATGTGACTGCGTAAATGGGTCCCCTAGATGAATTCGCTATGTACCTGGTTATCGAGGGACAGACGTGCGCAGTCGCGATTGGTTGCCTGAAGAGCACAGAGGTCCGTATGGGACAAGAATGTGAAGATGTGGAGGATGAGCTCGTCATATAAACTTTCGAAGCTGGTTGGTTCTGCTGTATAAATAGAAATCGCAGACAGATGGGCACGCTTAGGGGGTGGGAGGGTTACCGGGGAAAGCGGTCTCTTGAGCATTATGGTGGACCACCAGTGGTACCTAGAGTGGTAGTACTACTGGGGTTATGGTGCGTGTAGAAGAGATATCTCCGGACCGTGCTTCCCTGTGTCGGGCCGTACCAAGAATGGCTAAGTTGCTCTGATCACTGTTGCTTCTGTCTTCGAGGACTCATGGCACCGTCCCGAGGTCCTGAGCCCATCGCGCGTGCTCTGCATACCACTCTCGAGAACCACAAAGGACCCGTTCACGTCGCCCGCTATGCCAGAGGGTCCGCAAAATATGTTCTTACTGGTGGCCAAGACCGAACTATCCGCCTCTGGAACCCTAGCTTGGGAACAGAAATCAAGTCCTACTCGGCCCACGGATATGAAGTTCTCTCAATCTCTGTGTAAGTTCTTCGGCACCAATTATAACCGCGTTTGTGCGACTCCGTCCGATCGCTTGTTCTAGCGCGCACGACAACACCAAGTTCGTTTCTTCTGGAGGAGACCGATCGGTCTTTCTCTGGGATGTGACAACCGGAAATACTCTTCGCAGGATATCGGCCCACTTGACCAAAATTAATGTAGTGGAGTTCAATGCTGATGCTACCGTGGTAGCCAGCGGTGAGTCAAACCAATGACCTAACATGAATGTAACCGCAATGTAAACGTTTAGGGTCCTACGACTCCACCGTCAAACTGTGGGACCTCCGGTGCGTCCGAGAAGTCCTCCTATTTAGACTTCTCGTATTCGAAACCAATCCACCAGTGCCCAAAACCGCCAGCCGATACAGGCGCTAGAAGAGGCTCGAGATTCTGTCCAAACCCTCTATGTGGGATCCTCCAGAATCATGTCCGGTTCCGTAGATGGCCACGTCCGGACATACGACTTGCGCAAGGGTGAACTCCGCACAGACTATATCGGTCGTACGTACACGTGCATTTCGTGATGAGTGCCCTGTTGTGCGAACCTTTTTATGTAGACCCCGTCACCTCTGTCGTACCCACCCAAGACGAGTCGACGTATCTCGTGATGACGCTAGATGGACATGTTCGCCTCATGGATGCTGTTACGGGAAAGTTACTGAATGACTTTTCGGGGCACGCTCACACTTCATACCGCTGTCGCGCTTGCTTCGGGCACGGGGAAGCAACTATCATCGCGGGTGATGAGAATGGTGCCGTCTGGGCTTGGGACCTTCTTGATGTCCGTCGCCCGAACCTTCCTTCATGCGCGCCAAAGTCTGACATTCTTATCATGCAGGCCAAACCACTTCAACCTAATCCACCCCCGAAGATACACCATAAGGTCATAACATGGACCGAACATCACCCCGCGGAGGCCGGTGAATTAATCACCGCCAGCGCTGATGGTACCGTCAAGGTCTGGCGTTACCCAGCCTCAGGTTCATGATACTTTCATTGGGGGTTCGATACATCTCGATACATTAAGACAGTACTGCCCCGCCCGCCAATATAGCCATCACATGTTGGAAACACGCGCAACGAATAGTGATAGTTATGGGACAGCCTAGTGGTCACCGCTTGGCTTGGCTAACAGCTTCTATTGACGGCGAAACAATAATGATTAGGCATATGCCCAACTTGAGATACGAAGTAGAACGCACCTCTTCGAGTGGCGTCTTCCAATAATTGTGTGTCAACATGCTCCGCGGGTAGCTGCACATATCGGACGACGGATCCGCGGATAAAGCAGTTCTTCACTGCCATCTAGGTGCAAGACTAAGCAAGCCACCTTGAGATGTAGCATAGGGACAAAACACACCATGTGAGGATGCCTCGCCTGATCCGCTACTTCAATCGCATCCAGGCGAATATTCAAGAACCTAGGAAAAGTGATTGAGATGCAAAGACAAATCCTTAAGAACGAGGCCTTCAGCTCACTGGTCAACAGATTTCAAAGTACCTGTGATCGACAGGTCATTCTTGAGTTCGACTGTGACACGCTGATCTGTGAGTGTCTTGAAAACCGAGAATATAAGCTGGAGGTTGGAATAGCCGTCGTGAACCAAGGCCACTGTATACCACAATGACGACCTACCATGGCGCGCTCAAGTCAAGACGCGCGGTCGCGGTCTGCGTTTGGGGCTAGTCTATTATGTAATCATACTATAATAATTTTATCTTCAACCTCAAGACCTTCGCAGGTCCTCGGAAGCGTGCCGAGTGCCCCACGACGCATCTGGCCACGATGGGGATTGTTTCTGTATATCTGAAGCGATCTCTATAACTCTGAACGAGGATCGTACTGCAAGTGTGGGGTTGGTCGGTGCAAGAGTTTGCACTTTGCGCCAAAGGTATGCACTCTCTTTTAAGTCACATCGTGGAATGTATTGGCTCAGTGGTAATATCAAATAAAGAATACCGTGTTTCTCCAAAGTGAGTCCATGTAGCGATAAGCTTTTAAGGTAACTCGAATCCAGCAACGTGCAGGAGGGTGGCGAACTTTTGTGTGATAAAAGTTAGCCGACACGCGTGTGCTGATAAGGGGACTTCATCTTACCTGAACTTTTGCAATGCTCTTGAGCTGCTCAAAGTCATAGCCTTCCCGATGGCTGAGATCGCCTGTCACGGTAAATGCGCTCAGATATACTGCTTTTCAAAAATGAGGATTGAGTCCGCACCGCTATTGTGATACATTGGATCAGCAATCGGTCCGGCGCGCTCGAACACTTGAGTCGCAGGGAAGCCTTCATTATGGAAGGACTAGCGTGAGGTACTCTGTCAGTTATTGAACCAAGAACAATCACAGGAAGAGACTTGCTTGGTGATCACTGCAGCACGTCTGATGATATATAGGTCAGTAGGGCCCATGGACAACAGGTACGGTACAGACTGAAGTGAGTCCGACAACAAGCTCTGGACTGTAGATGCCGGAGATATTCGCAACAAGCTGCGTCACCTCGGGTGTACCGATGCTAGTGATCGTCATTAACTTCGGCGCTGTGAACGGCGCTGAACAAAACTTACATAGCAGGGAGACCAAGTTGAGCAGGCTCCCCTGGTTCGTGATATGCGATCATGTCCGCTTGCACCATGAGGGTCAAGTTCTTCTCTTCCTTGCGCAACTCCGCTGCGGCGGGAATGAATGTCACAAAACAAGCTCGGGTCCGAGTTCACGCACCGGCGTAGTATCGCGAACCATACAACCCTTGCTCCTCTCCGGCAAATACGACAAGCTCGACGTTTGTACGGAATGTGATACCGAGACGTTTGATCGTCCGTGCGATGCTCAAGAGGCCAGTTGTACCGGATCCATTATCGTTAGCACCAGGTGCGCGAGTACTACCAAATGAGCCACGGCTGTCGTAGTGCGCACTAATCAGGACCGTCTCAGTGGTCTCCTCGGTCGCTGAATATCGGCTGTGTGGGTCGTCATATTACGCTTGGATGTGCACGAGGGGTTGGGAATGGCATACCAGATGACGTTTGGCGCGAAGCCAGTCAAAAACGGACGTAGCTCGCATCTCGCGCCGGTCTCCTCGAAGCGGACCTTCAACCACTCGGCAGCGACGAGCGCGCCAGAGGAGAACGAGTGACGGCTCTCGATCCCGGACTTGCCATCCTCGCCCGTGAGGAAGCGGATGTCGTTCTTGATTTGAGGGACGGAGATGCTGGAGACAATCTTCGCCACTAGCGGGTTGAATCTGAGGGAAGCAAGTATGTCGCGCACGCGCAAGATGGCGGGCTCTGGGACGGGCAGAATTGGCTTTTGAGGGAGCACATTGATGCGCCAGGTGGGTGGGAGTACGAGTGACAGGTCTCTGACACGCGCAGGGCTGAGCGCGAGAAGGGCGGAAGTGGGTGTGTCGTAGAGAACATAGTCCTTGGTGGGCCCTAAAGGTTGCTGGTTACCGTGTGACATCGCTCCGTAGGGGCTTTCGCGGGCGTCGATTGGGAGAGCCAGATACTTCCTGAGAGTTTTCAACGAGGAGTGGTCTGCGAGGAACCGCTGTTCGAGCGCCGCTTGCTCCAACCATATGAGCTGGGCATCGGGATGGAGGCTGACGCGGGGAATATCAGCGGTAGGGGCAAAGGTATTGACGCAGGTTTCGGGGGGAATGAATACGCTCTGAGTGCCGTACGTCCCGAGGTAGCTTTGGGCGAGACATTCGTTGGACGCGATGTCAGGATGGTCGTGTGGAAAGACGACGAGCACCGCAAGTGTCTGTACCAGTTTTGCTACAATCATGGGGGAACTCTCGAAGGTTTGGCCGCTGTTGGTGTGGATTTAAGCAAAACGAGATAACCAAATAAGTGAATCTGGGTCTTCGCGAATTGGACCGTGTGAGCAATCATGCCGTCATTCGCGTTTCTGCGGTTGATAGCGCCACGATACAAGCGCCGAATGTGGACCGTCATTCACTCTGTGAACAATTTCTGGATCGATTCCCTAAGAGACAAAGCTTTCTTTGAGTGCTAATAAGACATATGTTTTCTACGGGAACGTCTAGGGGTGGCACTATTTAGTTCATGAGGGCTAGGTGGTCATCCACAACGCCAGCTCACTTCTATTCTACACACTTGCACTAGTATTCTGGAGTACAGTCCATTGCAGCCTCTACTGCACACCCTGAAATGCAAGGACAAGCCTACACACTCCAATGAGTAGGAACCCACAAGGATAAAAAGGCCCAGCATATTTGGGGAAAAACTGTCCTCTGCTCAGGTCTACATGATCCAACCTTCAAGTTGGCAGGCCTTCAGTCGACTCAGGCATGGCTGGGACCAGTAATGGTGCTTGATAATCAGAAGATTGTTTGAACTCTCTGATATATACAGACTCATTCCCAATTCGATGCTCCACATAAGAGGCTCTCAATCATGTGTGCTTTCCCACAATCTCTTTCCTTTTATATCCCAACTTGTGCCTTGTTATGCCACAAACCTGTTGAGGTCACTTTTCAGTACTTGAGTTTGGATGGTACTATAGTATGTATAAATGTGTAAGTTGATATGTAATTCCTTTGTAAGAATGAAACCAGTTACAATTAAATATAATCACAATTGTAAGTATAGATAATAAGATAAGTAAGAATGTGGTTATTATCAATAAGATAATCTAACATTTTGGGAAGTGCTTTGATAATCACATACAAACAACTTAAGGGATTGTAAGCAATTATAATTACTGATATAGGCCCCACTGCCATATAATCTACAAAAGTGATTATCATTCTAGGAAGAATTATGACTGCTTGTCAAAGAAGCCAGATTTTGCCTGAAATTACAAAATTCATTGGACTCTTATAAGTACTTATCAACCCTAGATCTGATTTTCATGATTATGGTGTTTATAATTACTTATAAGTAATGACATGACATTTTTGCTGATGAAGCAAGCATCCAAGGAAGTGGGACAATGAGTAAGACATAAGTGCATGAGTGGCCTAATCGACTGGGGTATCCCTACACCAGTCTTCATTTTTTTGCTCTCTTTGTAACGCTTCGCTAAGCATTCGTCCGACTTGGACAGGGATTGTGACGGAACAACACGTGACTTGGTTCGTAGACACTATGTGTGATGACAATAGGTCTCCTGTGTGTGTGAAGGCCTGATAGCACTTCCACCTGATATAGGCAAGCGTAGAGTTGGAAATAGAGATGAAGAAAGGGAAAAGACCAAAGAAAAAGACCAAAGAGAGAAGGCAGACTGAAAGGGATGTGGAAACAAACAGCGAGTTGAAAAAGACCAGGATAGGGATCCCTGGTCTTTACTAGTCGACTTATATACATGTAAGACTCGCTTTAAAGCGGAGTCTGAACTAAGTATCAAGTCACAAACCCTAGTATCGCTATCCTAGTATGACGTAGTATGATGTAGTGTCCATGTGCACTTGATAAGAAAGAACAATAATGCTTCAACAGCGTGTGAGTCCATGCGACAACCTTACTCCGAGCCCCTGTCCATGACTAATGTAACCTGACCAACATAGTCATAACCGATGTGTCAGTCCACTTCTGAGGCAGTCCGTGACACTCTTCCCCTGCTTTTTTTGAAGATTCCCTGGCTTCTGGGGAAGGCTGCAACTGTTTGGTCAGATTTGATCTCTTGGAACTTTTTTGCCTGCTTTTCTGGAAGATTCCCCAGCTTCTGGGAAGGCTGTTTGGCTTGAGTTTGAACTTTATTGATGAGTGGCTCGTCAGATGATCCAGATTCAGCTTCTGGGGAAGCCTGAGTTTGTGCCTGTTGGGCCCCAGTTGATGGAACAGAGTGTTGGGGTGGTCAGGCACAATCAGGGGATAATCCTAATTCATCCAGGGGTATCCAGTCCTGGTAGGCTATCTTGGCTGGAATAGAGACTGTTGGTGGCTGGAATGGATGATGCCCTTGGACATGAAACTTGTGAATGATGAAGAGTGATAGAAAAGGAGAAAATCAATATCTTCTGTCAAGCTCAGTAAAAAAGAAAGTCACCAAAAAGTTGGTCAACAGTCATGTAAAAGTCATTAACTATTCCTTAATTAAATGCAGCCTTTTTTTGACTTCAATTTGACTGTAAAAGTCAGGTTATAGTCAACTAAAAAGTCATGAAAAAGTTATCTACAGTTATATAAACGTTATGTAAAAGTCATTGACCTTTATTTAACTGAATGCATACTATTTTAGTCAAAGTGAAGTCACATAAAGGTCAAATAAAAGTTGTGTCAAAGCTAGGTCAAAGTCATACTAAAGTCACATGAAAGACAAGAGAGTCATATAGAAGTCACACAAAAGTCAATCATAAGTCAGTCCAAAAGTCAGCTAAAGGTCACATACAAGTCAAATCAAGTCAGTTAAGGGTCAAATAAATGTCATGTAATAGTCAAGAAGAAGTCACAATAAGGTCATCTAAAAGGTCATACAAAAGTCAAATAATAGTCTTGGAAAGGTCAGATATAAGTCAGGATACAGTCATATAAATGTCAATATAAAGTCAATATAAAGTCATATAAAGGTCACAGAAATGTCTCAGGATGGTTGATGAAAGGTCATGTCAAAGTCACCATCTTGATCTGCACCTGCACTTGTGTATTGGTAGATAAGATATCGAACAATCTTATACACCCTCCTGGCTGGCTTGTGGTGAGCTCCAAATTATAATATATTGATTGGAAGGTTCCCTCAGTCACTAGCATGAATGCGCAGACTACCAACACTTGCAATTGCCTGCATCAAGAGCAGAGATCTTGCTCATTCACTCCCCCACCCGACTATGCAATACACAGGATTATGCCAGTGTAACACCATGAAAGCTAATGCTTCAATATTTCAGTCTACACACACAGATCCCGCTCGATTTTGCTCCAAACCAAATATTTTTTATTTACAATCATCCTCCATTTGTTGTATTTACATTCCCTCTCCCCACCTTCAAACACACTTGGCAAGGTCCAATTCCTCGATCTGCACCTCCACAGTGCCCCCGGGGAACATCTCCCGAGGTGTTACGTTCTGATTACGCAACATCGGTGTATCACATGAGTTGGAACTATCATGTGGTTATGATGTCATTAGTTCCGGACTATTCTACCATCTTCTATACGACGAGTCATAGTGACTCATACTATTACAGGGACTAGTAGTATTAGTGGAGTCATAGCGTCATAAAGTGACTCATCCTAGTATTATGACTCAGTAGTAGTGACTCATGTACTTAGTATATAAACTGTACTACTAGCGAACTTAGACCTTAGGTCTGAGTTCTTGTATCAATCAGACATTCTACAACGCCTTCTAGGCTAGGAGTTGCATAAGTCCAGTCGACTTCCCAACCGTTCCTATCGCAGACTTTGCTCTGCTATCACCGATTCCACGAGGGTATTGAGCCCCACGCTGTCATCATAGGGTCTTACAAACCTTATCAGCGACCTGGTTATCCGCATCCGTCCGAAGTCACTCACAAGTTGCGGACCCAGTTGATCCGAATCCAACAGAACAACTTTCGTCACAGTACCCTAGCTCAAGCCGAGCAGAGCGGTCCGTCTAACCGTAACATTAACTCAGACCTCTGTACCACTGTGGCGAATCCACGAGCAAACACGATCACCACCTACGTGTCACGTAGGGGGGAACAGAACGTCCCTAAACGATACCTCAAGGGAGCTGAGTGGCTTGATAAAGAATATGGCTGGGGATACTATAGTACCAGCAATCATCCCGACGACGACGACACCTTCATTGCTGTGGACTTCGACTTCGGAGCTCTCCAGTGGGGAATTACTAGAAAACTTCCTGACAACGGAGGATTTGCTATCGAACGACCAGCACCTATCAAATTGGGACTCCGAATCTACAACGAAGAACGAGTGGACCGAAGCCGTTGGGGAGCACTGGACGGGCAAGAAGACGAAGAGGAAGAGCAACCTCGTAACGAATTCAAGTTTGGAAGTGACCAAGAAGACACCCCCGACGAAAACATCGAAATCCCTGCCACAGACGCAGCAGCAGCAACTGAAGAACAACTTGCACAGTTGGCTAGCAACATTCCCACCGACATCTCCTCTACCAAATTCACACCTACCATTGTCTACAAAGCATCGACACCGGATAGCACAATGGCCTCAATCGCAGCAACTACCACTGTCCCTCCAGCAACTATATTGGGCAGAACTGCTAGATTTACAGTACCCTCTAACCCCTTCGGAAGCGGACCACCTCCATCAGGACCTCCTGGAGGAGGAGGCGGACATTGGTCAAGTCGAGGCCCTCCTATGGGAGGAGGACAACCAGGACCACCCGGACCTCCTGGAGGAGGGGGAAATCCCGGAGGAGGCAAGCTTGTAGGACGCGAACCAGAAGTCTTCGATGGAACTAGAAGCAAAACCGAAGGATTCCTCCAAGAATGGAACATCTACTATGGCCTGAACTGGGGAGCTGATGTCATTACCACCCCTTTTACTCGGGCTATGCTGTTTTTATCCTTTATCAAAGGTCCGAACATCCAAGAATGGGTAGCAGCACAAATCGAATGGCTAGGAGATCAAATGGCCGGAGGAGCACAAGTTCACAATGAATACTTGTGGAGGACTGTTATTGATCGATTCAAGGATGCTTTCACCGACACCATGAGTGTGGAAAAAGCCGAACGAGCAATCAAGGAGATCCGCATGAAAGATGGGGATCTAGATGGCTATATAGCCAAATTCGAACAATTAGCTCGCATCTCAGGACACGATCTCAATGCAAAAGGTACATGGACCATGTTTGCCGAAGGACTTCCAAAAATGCTCCATTACAACATGATCAGTCAAGGAGGAAGACGCCCAAACTCGTGGCAAGAATGGACCGAAGGAGCGGTAGAACAACAGCAAAAGTGGCTATACCTTCAAACCTTCTTCAAAGGAAAAGTACCACAGGGCAAAATACCCCAAAACAAACAAGGCCCAAACCAGAACTGGCGACAAGGGTCCGGTTCTGCAAAGAACTCCAATGCCATGGATCTTACCCCTGGACATATCCGTGCAAGGGGTGCCCTATCAGAAGAAGATCGTGCCAAACTGATGGCTACAGGAGGCTGTTTCCGTTGCAGAAAGCAAGGACATATGAGCCGAAACTGCCCTGATAGGCCTCGTCAATCGCAGGCTCGAGGGAATCAGGAAGGAGCAGAAGTGCAAATTCAAGCCACTAATACTACCGATAAGAAGTTCGATGCCAAAGGGCTTATCGAACAAATCAAAGAACTCAGTGATGAAGACAAGGACATAGTTATCCAAGAAGTCTTCATGAAGAACCGTCAGGATTTTTCCTAAGCTCCAACCCATCGGCCTGGGGGCGAGCAATTCGTAGACTGCAATGTAACTCTGTATATCTTACTCGCTATCGAAGTATGAAGATCCCTGTTTCATTCCGCACGTCACAAGCAATGGCCGACAAAAGTATACTGGTGGACTCAGGAGCCACTGACAATTTCATAGATCCTAGGCTTATCAAACGACTAGGATTGGGTACCCAACAACTGGAACGACCAAAGAAGATCTGGAACATCGATGGAACTAACAATAGAGCTGGCCTAATCCAAGAATACGTCGATCTGGAGATCCGAACTGGAGATAAGGAAAAACAAATGCGATTCCTTATCACAGACCTAGGACTCGAGGATCTGATACTAGGATATCCCTGGCTGGCGGCATTTGAACCCCAATTCCAATGGAAGGATGCCGTTATCGATACTAAATACCTTCCGATTGTTATCCGATCTCTAGATTGGCGATCACTACGGATCAAACCAATCATTTCCCATCTGGATGCATCTCTGAACAGAATAGCTACCGAATCCTTATCTGATGCAGAAAAGGATCAAATCGTCCAAGAACTAACAGAACAAGGGCACAGAAGCGCCAATATTTCCACTCAATTGGCGCAAAATGTCCAACAATATGTCAAAGAAGTGCCAGTTCCACTGGAGTACCAGCGCCATCAGAAGGTCTTTAGCGAAGAAGAATCTCATCGATTCCCCCCATCTAGACCATGGGACCATGCGATCGAACTCAAGGAAGGAGCGCCAAAAGCACTGGACTGCAAAATTTATCCTATGACACAAGCCGAGGACGAAGCACTCCTCAAATGGATCAAAGAGGAAAAGGCAAAAGGATATATTCGGCAGTCAAAGTCACCCTACGCTTCATCATTCTTCTTTATCAAAAAGAAAGATGGAAAACTTCGGCCGGTGATAGATTATCGAAAACTCAATGACTATACTGTGAAGAACAAATACCCGCTACCACTCATTCCTGAACTTATTACTCGAGTCAAAGACGCTTGGATCTTCACCAAATTTGATATCAGATGGGGGTATAACAATATCCGCATCAAAGATGAAGATGTTCATAAAGCGGCCTTTAAAACCAAGTTCGGGCTATGGGAGCCGACAGTTATGCCCTTTGGACCAACTAATGCGCCGGCCACATTCCAAGCAATGATGGACTCCGAGTTTGAGGAAATTACAGAGCGATTCAGACTAAAAGGTACTGAGATTATCATCTACATGGATGATATACTACTTGCGACAACGGCCAAACTCCGGGACCATCGAGAAGCGGTGCATGCGATCCTAGATCGCCTAGAAGAACTAGACCTTTACCTAAAGCCGGAGAAATGCGTGTGGGAATCTCCACGGGTCGATTATCTGGGGCTAATCCTTGAAAAGGGAGTAACTCGCATGGACCCTGCCAAAGTTGCAGGGGTAGGATCTTGGCCTATTCCCACCACAGTCAAACAAGTCCGATCTTTTCTTGGTTTTTGCAACTTTTACAGACCCTTTATTCGTCAATTTTCACACACCGCAAAACCACTAAACGAACTTACAAGGAAGGATGTTCCCTGGGACTGGACGCCAAGATGTCAGGATGCTTTTGAAACCCTTCGTCAAAGGATAACATCGGAACCAGTTCTGATACAACCAAATCTGACTAAACCATTCGAACTTGAAGTAGACGCATCTGGATTTGCATTAGGAGCAGTACTAACGCAAAGAGGAGAAGATGGGAAGAAACATCCCATAGGCTACTACTCCACAACCTTAAACGAAGCAGAATGAAACTATGACATCTGGGATCTGGAGCTATTGGCAGTCGTAAAAGGGCTAAGGCACTGGCGAGCTTACTTAGCAGGATCACCCCACAAAGTCATTGTATACACGGATCACGCTAACCTGCTATACTGGCGACAACCCCAGAAAATTAGCCGAAGAATTGCCAGAGAAGTTCTAGAACTATCGGAATATGACATAGAACTCCGCCATATACCTGGAAACACTAATAGCCGTGCAGACATGCTATCTAGACGCCCAGATTATGATCAAGGAGAACGAGACAACGAGGATATCACAGTATTACCAAATCACCTTTTCGCACGGGCCCTGACCACTCTGACCACACCTCTGCTATACGATCAAAATCTCGATATCCTAAGACCATGGGTAAACCCACATAACCTTAAAAAGGTTAATGGACGTTGGTGGAAAGGGACAGGACAAGTAATTACTTCAGGAACAGAAATCAAGCACCAGATCATACATGATCATCACGATCTACCTGCTTATGGACATCCTGGAATTTCATGAACAACACAACTAGTCACAAGATACTACTGGTGGCCGCAAATAGCAAGAGATGTACATGATTATGTCAAGGGATGCGCCGAATGTCAAAGACACAAGGTTAATACACAAGCAAGAAAGGCACCCCTAAACCCTATTACACCGGAACTCGACGCCCTTCCATTTCAAACAATAGCGATGGACTTTATTGTCAAACTTCCTAAATCAGAAGGCTATGATTCCATCCTAACCATAACAGATCATGATTGTTCCAAAGCGGCAATCTTCATCCCCTGCAACGAAACCATTGATGCAGACGGAGTAGCTGATCTTTATCTCAGGAACGTCTTTGTGCGCTATGGATTACCCTCAAAAGTCATCTGTGATAGAGATCCCCGTTTCATTTCCCGATTTATGCAAACCCTTTGTAAACGAATGGGGATCAAAGTCAATGCGTCTACAGCCTATCACCCTCGAACAGATGGACAATCAGAAAGGTCCAATCAATGGTTAGAACAATGGCTGCGACCTTGGACTAACTTTGCCCAAGATAATTGGTGCAGACATCTACCTTTTGCTGAATTTGCCCACAACTCATGGCGTAATGAAACTACGAAACGATCTCCTTTCCAAGTACTCATGGGATATCACCCCAGGGCTAATGTTACCCCATTTCCCAATTCGTTACCAGGAGTTGAAACGCGTATTGAAGAATGGACGCAAGCAAGACAACAAGTACGAGAAGCAATCCTCATTGCCCAAAAACGATGGGCGCACTCCAAGTACTTAGGATGGACTTTTAAGATAGGAGAGAAGGTATGGCTAGAAGGGCGTAATCTTAAAACAGAACAACCAACTATCAAGCTGGCGCCCAAACAACACGGACCTTTCCTCATAAAGAAAGTCTTATCTCCTATCACGTATCAGCTGATATTACCTCCGACATGGAAGATCCACGATGTGTTTCATGTGGACCTTCTAACTCCTTATATCGAAACGGACTTCCACGGTCCTAACTACACGAGGCCACCACCTGACCTTATCAATGATGAGGAAGAATATGAAGTGGAGCAAGTATTGTCATCAAGACGTCATGGGAGAGGGCGCAAGGTACAATACTTGGTCAAGTGGAAAGGATATCCGGACTCGGACAATGAGTGGGTAAATTGGGACGATATGAACGCTGATGAAGCTCTAGAAGACTTTAGGAAACAAAATCCCAGAGCAATCACACATATAAGACGGGTTCAGGACACGGAAGTAGAATCAACCCCCGCATTACACTCTTGGATCTATAGCACCAAGTCAATGTCTCAAGATGCTCTCTGCGCCACCCTACCTTATGCTCAGTGCGAGAGTCCCATCCCCGAGGCCGGAGCCCCGAGTCCACTACCCCAGACAACAATTAACTATGCTGGATCTCAGTACTCGCCCCCCAACACGCATCCAGCCAGGGGCTGGTATGAAGCTTGGCACGCAATCAACTGCTTCGAACCATCTAGCTGGCGCACCCCCACTGAATCCCCTCATCGCTCCGCAACCAGTACACCCGAACTCGTCAATCCCACTATTCCTAGATACACAGAGTTCTCCATTCCCCAAACCCTTATTGGACGAGCAGGAAGTACCCCTCACGTGCGGTTACTTGAGGAACTCATCAGCACACCTTCCTCCCCGACAGACGTTATCACCACTGACCCCAATCCCATCTCCTCCCCCACACGTTCCAATTCCCCATTACCGATCCCTCTGCAGCTCGACTATCTGGGGGCCATACTTGATCAAACACGGCGGTTACGCGAAGGATCTCAAGTCACTGGATCCTACTCGCAAGGTCAAGAAGCCGCATCGGTTCTGTCTCACACCGGAGCAGAGATTCACCGAGGACATCAACTTACTAACACAGATACCAACGGGAGGACGGAGGTTGACGAGGAACATGTTCAAACGGTTCGAGAGGCATGGACGCCGCCCCCTGAGGGTTACTACTACAATCTAGGCGATCATTATGTGCCTATGCACATCAAGGGGCCTGATGGCCGTCTATGGCCAGCCAAATTTACCAAAGTCGAGTATACGGACAACCCTCGTGTCTGTGGCTATCGTGCTGGAAGCCCCACTCCTTATTCTGATCATCTATATGCCGAGCCATATTTCGACTTATACCACCGCCCTCATTATGCTAAGGCGGATCTTTGGTTCTTAAGTCATCGTTATCCATTCCGTGACGAAGTGGACTTAGGTTTCCTTGCCCTCAAAGATCAAACCGTCAAAGCAGAAGTCCGGCGATACAGAGGTTTGGATATGCGTATCTCCAACCTCCTTTATGACCTCCAACAGTTGGAGGAACGTTTAGGGCAGCTACAGATGGAGAAGGATCAGTGTGTAAGGCGACTTGAGCAGGCTAACACACTGGAGAGGATGGCAGAGGCTAACGGACGGAATATCACAGAAGCAAGAGTACGAGTCGTTGAACTCCTACAGGATATGGAACGTGGGCATTCCACCTGAAAAGGGAGTATTGTTACGTTCTGATTACGCAACATCGGTGTATCACATGAGTTGGAACTATCATGTGGTTATGATGTCATTAGTTCTGGACTATTCTACCATCTTCTATACGACGAGTCATAGTGACTCATACTATTACAGGGACTAGTAGTATTAGTGGAGTCATAGCGTCATAAAGTGACTCATCCTAGTATTATGACTCAGTAGTAGTGACTCATGTACTTAGTATATAAACTGTACTACTAGCGAACTTAGACCTTAGGTCTGAGTTCTTGTATCAATCAGACATTCTACGACGCCTTCTAGGCTAGGAGTTGCATAAGTCCAGTCGACTTCCCAACCGTTCCTATCGCAGACTTTGCTCTGCTATCACCGATTCCGCGAGGGTATTGAGCCCCACACCGTCATCATAGGGTCTTACAAACCTTATCAGCGACCTGGTTATCCGCATCCGTCCGAAGTCACTCACAAGTTGCGGACCCAGTTGATCCGAATCCAACAGAACAACTTTCGTCACAGTACCCTAGCTCAAGCCGAGCAGAGCGGTCCGTCTAACCGTAACACGAGGGAAACAAATGCACAGCAGCACCGCACAGTCAAATGTCTCGCTGCACAAGGACATTGAGAATGCAAGGCACACAGTGAGTGTCAGCTCTGTGCACCAACTGTTTGTTCGCATCTGCAAAGGTGAGTACCGGTTGAAGACACAGAAAAGATCACTCACCAAAGCCTCCACAGGCTCGACAACAACCCTCAAAACCAGCCACCAAAGGACCATGAAGATGGTGCACAAGGCAGTCAAGAACTGTGAAAAAAGGTAAGTAAGTTGTTTAAAAGGACGATAATAACACTCACCATTCTTTTTTTGCTTCTTTTAGGTTGTTTTTTTTGTGTAAAGGAGGTGAGGAAGATGAATGAGGAGGAGGGGTGGTGGATGGTGGAGTCGATGCATGCATGGGAAATACAAGCACCTGGGACAGCGCACAGCGAGCATACCAAGCGCTGGCGTTGCTCAAGTTCATGCAGTCAGCAGATACAATGATAATTCTATTGCTCCCTCCCCTCCATCCCCCGATGTGTGTGTTCGAATGCCAGATTAGATTAGATTACAGTAGATAGTTATAAATACCAAATACAAGTACAGCATTTAAAATCTGAATATTTATTGTTTAAAAACATATTATGTGTGAATTTCTGACTTCAAATTATGAATATATTATTTCCATGAATATTGGGTGGTCTGGCACTGAGAGGACCCACCCAAATCTCGATTTAGTACAGAAAATTAAGGTTTCACTGTTCAAAACCGTTCAAAATTGTTTGGGGGCATTTGGGGGCGTTCAAACTGTTTGGGCTCACTTAACCCCCACCTCAAGTTTACAGATGCAGCCCTTGCATTGCATTTGGATTTGCACTAAAGGGAATATATCAGTAGATTAATGAGCTGTGGCAATGTACACTTACCTTGCTAACTATGCCCTCAATGTAACACTTTTCTAAGCATTTGTCCAACTTGGACAAGGTGTATGTGGCTGCAACACGTGGCTTGGTGACTCGTGGACACTAGGTGGTCTGACACTAGGTCCCCTATGTGTGAGAAGGCCTGAAAGCACTTCCACAAGATATAGACTGGCATAGAGTTGGAAGTAGAGATGAAGAAAAGGAAGAGACAAAAGGACAAGATGTAAGAGAGAAGGCAGACTGAAGAGAAAGAGAAACAGATAGCGAATTGAAGAAGACCAGGATAGAGATCCCTGGTCTAAACTAGGGGACTTATATACATGTGAGACTTGCTTTGAAGCAGAGTCTAAACTATGATAAGAGTCACAAACCCTAGTACCACTATCCTAGTATGAGTCAATGTCCATGTACATGTGATGCTTGAGAACAATAACACTTTGACAGCATGTGAGTCTGTGCTACAACAATACTCTGGTAAATGTCCATGACTAATATAAGCTGACAGCATAGTCATAACCACTGAGTCAGTCCACTTCCAAGGCAGTCTGTGGCACTCAATCTCCTCCTTTGTGGGTTGCTCAACCTTCAGGGTGGCAATGATCACCTTGATGATATCTGTAAATACAATGAGTGAGCAAGGGAACTTGAGAGTAAGTGGGACATACCTTTTTTCATTGTGTGCCTCCCCTGCGCCTCAATGGCATGATCCTTGACCCAGGCAAGAAGCTTGTCCTGCTGGAGGGACTTGAGCAAGCTGTTGTTGGTGTTGTCTTCACTGTCATCACCAGCTGGAGGGTCATTGCATGACCCCAGACAGCCAACTGACCCATCACCTGACCTGGTCAAATGAGAGTATTGGATCATCTGGCCTGTGCAAGTGTTCAATGGTCCAGATAGACTTGTAGTGCTTTTGTGACACAGAAGAATTGTTGACAAAATTGTGAACAGAGCAAAGCAAAGGTGATGGGTCCACTAACATGTAGGTTTGAGCTGGGTTGTGCAACTCGCCAATGTCATCAGGCCACATACCTGACTTGTTGAAATCTGTGGATCAGAGGAGATCAATGTATTGCTGTGTGAGCTGGAGCTGAGGAAGCTCTATTGTATTAACAACATTCACTCCTTCTCTTGCTTCTGCAGGGTCAGATTGTGTGGCCTGGTCATTGCCAGTAGCAGCAGACTCTGTAAAATTTAGGGAACCCAGCAGATCAGATGAGTTGTCAAGTCGAGGAATGTTGAGCTCTGGGGTATCTGTGTGCACATCAGGGGCACCAGGTGGTGGATTTTTGGGCTCTGGTGTATCTGCAGGAATGTCAGAGGCATTGTGTTGGGAAACATCAAGTTCTGGATTGTCTAGGGACACATCAGGCTGAGAGATGTTGAGCTCAGCAGTATCCATGGGTTCAGTGTGGTCTGTCACAGACTGCCTCTGAAGTGGACTGACCAAGCGGTAATGACTACACTGTCAGCTTACATTAGTCATGGACAAAGGTCAGAATATTGTTGTAGCACAGATTCACACACTGTCATAGCATTATTGTTCTCTTGTATCAGGTGCTGATGGACACTATGTCATACTAGGATAGCAGTACTAGGGTTTGTGACTCATAGCATAGTTTAGACTCTGCTTTAAAATGAGTCTTATGTGTATATAAGTCGACTAGTAACAACTAGGGATCCTTATCCTGGTCTTCTTTCAATCGCTATCTTGTTTCCTTCTCCTTTCCTATCCTGTCTCTCTATATTGTCATCTTTCTCTTCTTCTTATTCTTCCATCTCTATTCCCTTGTCATCAACTTAGTGGAGGTGCTGTCACACCCTTTTCACTACTAGGGGACCTAGTGTTAGCCAGCCTAGTGTCTGATAACATCAGTCATGTTGTTACAATACTAATTTTACTTTAATTTCCCCTGATAACTCCACAGTCACATGATTGATAGATCACACTTCATGTTCTTATTGTCCTTTGTGACCCATTGTTTCTCGTGACCTATTGTTCCCGTGACCCCATTGTTCCCGTGACCATTGTTCTTGTGACATCCATTGTTGTCATAATGTCTATTGTTGTCATGACCCCATTGTTCTCCTCTACTATATAGTCTGGCATCTAAGTAGCTTGTAGCCTTAGACTTGACTTCTTGTATCTTATGGTACTAGAGACAACAAGCAGAACCATCCCCACTCTCTCACTCACATGAACTTCCTCTTATAACTCTTCTTAAAGTCCTTGCTTGACTTAGCAGAGAGTTACTTGTCATCAGAAACCATCTAAGTTCTCTTTGAACTTAGAACTTGTACACAGAACCACCATCCAGACTCCTTAGTGTTCCTGTCATTGTAAACATAACCCATGTTGGGTGAATGTCCCTACCGTGACATAACATTAAGTCAAGTCTCTAGAAGACAGCCACACTGGGGAAACAGAACCAAAGACTCACCCAGTCTAGAAGTGTAGAAGGGTTTAAACCCTTTGTCATCGAACAAAGAACCGAAGACAATCTACCAGCACACATCAGAGGAGCAGCCTGTTGGAACAAAACCAACAACACAGAAGGATATCAAGTTTATGATCTCCTTAGCCAGAAATACCTCGAAGTCGAGTATGACAAGAATCTCAGACAGTGGTACTTTATACAGCAAGACACTAGATCTTGCTGTTGGGTAGCCACACAACCAGTCCCTTCCCAGCTTAATCTCGGAAGACAGTCAATTGCTCCTACAACAGTCACTGCAGCAGAAGTTGATGACACAGAAACTGGACATAACCAAAGTTCCACTGCTACAGAGCATACCCAAAGTCTCTCAATGGCAACACAGACAGTTACAGCTGCAGCAGCCCTTACCCTTGCCAATACACTGACAGGAAAAGTGCACTCATTCTTCAGACCTGGCAAAGGACCATCAGGAGGATCTGGAGGACACAGACCAGGAGGACCTCCAAGTGGGCCACCTGGAGGACCACCTGGAGGACCACCAGGCAGACCAGGATCCATCTTCAGGCATGTAGGCCCTGGAGGTGGAGGAGGTGGCAGAAGCAAGCTGGGTGGAAACCCACCTGCCATCTTCGATGGGGATAGATCCAAGGCCAATAACTTCATGACAGAGTTCAACCTCTATCAGATCACAAATCATGATACAGACCACATGACCAACCCCATGAAATGTGCAGCACTCTTTTTGGGCTTTATTCAGGGACCAATAGTTCAAGCCTGGATTCAGCACCAAACGCAGTGGATCATAAATCAGCTAACCACTGGAAGAGTCGACACAGACAAAGGATACTGGACTCATATCACAAATGAATTCCAGTCTGCCTTCCAGGATACTGGTGCCAAGGAACACACGCAGGACAAACTACACAATCTCCCCTTCATTCCAGGAGAAGTGGATATGTTCATTGCTCAATTTGAAACATTGGCACATGAGGCCAACTTCCCCATTGATGCAGATAACACCATCACAATGTTTGCAGCCAAGCTGGTGTATAAAATGATGCAACACATCTTACTGGTCATCAAACCAATTGGCTTCCAAGATTGGGCATTGGCAGTGTGAAACTACCACAAGGACAACACCTTAGTCCAGAATGTGGCAGCAATTGGAGCTGATGGCACGGGAAGTGTCACAGATCAACCTGTGACGCGCCGGAAAAGCGTGACATTTGATGACAAAGCAAAGGTTGGAGCACTAGTTCAGAGAGTGCATACCTTCAAGAAGCAAAAGTTGGCAGAAGAAGCCGAGGAAGAGTTGCAGAAAGAGCAACAAGCACTGGCATGTGCTGTGAGTACCTGACAGTATGCAATAGTATGGAAGACTGGCAGTGTTACAGGCAGAGCAAGGACCATGTGATGAGATCACATGACAATGCCCAGACTAGGGAAGTCTAACATATAAGTCATGGGCTACGAGTTCGGAGCAAGACCACCAGAAGAAGTCACATGACTAGGTCATGTGATGGATGCCCAGACCCAGGGGCCAGTCTTGAGCCTAGAGGGGTCTAACCAGATAAGTGATGGGCAGCTGACAATAAGTTATGACATCATGATCTAGACAGGGTCTAGGGTTGGTCTGCCAGCAGGGGTCTGGAGGAGTCTGGAAGGATTCTGGCTGGGAGTCGGAAAGGTTCTGGACAGGTCTAGGCGGGCTTGGCAAGAAGGCCATGAGGCACATGGTGTGCAGAGGTATTTATCCCATTGGTGGGAGATATGGACATGCATTGGACATGTGTAGGATGCCCCTGGCATGATGTATGCCTTGAGGCTGTTATCTATGACTCATGTGAGATAAGCCCCTGTGGCTTGATGAACACTTATTATTGGACGATTACCATAGGGTTTCAGGTTCAGTAGGAGCCTGAATGTGTATATCTATACATATATAAGACTCTGCAGCTCGAGCAGTAGTCTTTAGCTTAGTTTCTTAAAGCTTCCACCCAGTTAGCTTGGAGTTGTCCCTTCCTGTGTAGTTCCCTCTCAGCTTCTTTGAAACCCAAGCAGATACAGTTGTTGCTTTGCCTTTAACCTAGGCTGTTGTGATCATCCACTTCTGTATATTATACCAGCATTCCTATCCCTTTCAGCAGGTGATAGAGGTCAAGACCGTCAAGTGTAGCTGTTGTCATTCATCAAGACCCCATTACACCTAAGTCAGGCAGAATGATCGGTGGATCGTTACAGGAAGAAAGAACAAACCATTTAACAAAACAGGGTTCTCACCTCAGCAATGGGCCAAAATTCTGAACATCAAAATGCCATTGGACCCCAACACGATGGACACTAGGGCTGACAGATCCCATTCCTATAATAGGAATAAAGGGAGCTGCGGACATGCATCCACCACTGAGGACACTCAGAAGCAACGTGCTGAAGGCTGTTGTTTCACCTGCAACAAACAGGGGCATCTCGCTCGAAACTGTCCAGATAAAACACAGAAGAAGAAGTCTCCAGTTAAAGCAAAGAAAACAGAAACTTCAGATCAGGACAGTGACAGCAAAACCGAAGACCCAAAGCCAATGGACCTTGACACCTATGTGCAACTTGGAAAGTCTCTCCCAGAAGACACCAAGATTGCAATCATTAGGAAGGCTATAGAGGCAGAGCAGGGGGCAGAAGGTGACAACATGGATTTTTAAGAAGTGCAACCCCGATGGCCTGGGCACACACATTAGGACTCAAGAGTGTCTTTGCTTGTAAATATAGAAGTCTACAAATCCCAACTCTTTTACAATCATTGCACTCGAAGGCCAAAAGACAAGTTCTTGTCGATTCCAGAGCAACTGACAATTTCATACACCCGAAGCTCCTCAAAAGAATGAAGATTGGGCAAATCCCACTTCAAAGAACACAGACCATTTGGAATATTGATGGAACACACAACAAAGCAGGCTCCATCACCCATTATGTTGACCTGCAAGTCCAAGTCAGAACAAAGGTCCAGGACATGAAGTTCTTGGTGACCAACATCAGAGAGGACGAAATTATTCTTGGATATCCCTGGCTAGCTGCTTTTCAACCAAATATTAACTGGAAAGAAGCCATCCTCAATGAAAGCATGCAGCCACTGGTCATCAAAACCCTGGGATTGCCAATAGAAGACAAAGTTGCACAAGTGTGCAAAGCATGGATATGTTGAGCAAAGACACTGGCAACATCTGGAGAAGAAATCTATGTGTCATACATGGATCAATCTCAGATATGAAAGACATCCACAGCTGTGCAAATGGCAGCTAGCACTCAGGGAAAAGAAAAGCCCTGGGATCAGATAGTCCCTCCACAGTATCACAAATGGAGGAAGGTGTTTTCAGAAGAAGAAGCCAAACAATTCCCTAACCATCAACCCTGGGATATTACAATTGATTTTGAAGAAAATGCACCCAAGACATTGGACTGCAAGATATACCCCCTTATGCTTGGAGAACAAGGAAAACCTGGAAAAGGGATATATCAGGCCATCAAAATCATGATACTTGTCACCTTTCTTCTTTGTTGGAAAGAAAGACGGGAAATTACACCCAGTGGTCAACTACAGAAAGCTCAATTCGTTCATGATACCTGATTGGTACCCACTCCCACTCATCCAGGAACTGGTGGATAAAGTCTGTAACACATGGATCTTTTCAAAAGTGGATGTACAACAAGGATACAACAATATTTGGGTAAAAGAAGGCAACAAACACAAGACAGCTTTCAAAACAAATATGGGACTATATGAAAACACTGTCATGCCATTCAGTCTAAAGAATGCTCCAGCAGTCTTTCAGCGGTTTATGAACACAGAATTTGTGGACCTCACTGCAACAGGGAAAGTCATTATCTATATGGATGATATCCTAATTGCAACCCTGGACAATATTACAGAACATTGAAAACTGGTGCATCAAGTCCTGGAAAGACTAATCAAACTAGACCTATACCTAAAACCGAGCAAATGTGTCTTTGAAACCAGGAAAATTGAGTTTCTGGGAGTAATACTGGAAAACAGCACCGCCACAATGGACCCGGTTAAAATTGCAGGAGTAGAAGAATGGAAGACACCCAAGAATGTTAAAGATATACACAAATTCCTTGGGTTCTGCAACTTCTATCAACAATTCATCCACAGATTTTCACAAATTGCAAAAGCACTCAATGAACATCTCAAGAAGGGAGCCCAATGGATCTGGGGTGAACCAGAAGAGAAGGCGTTTCAGGAGCTCAAACAATGCATATGTGAAGAACCAGTCCTGATGCAACCAGATCAAACAAAGCCATTTGAAGTCGAAGTCAATGCCTCCAATTACACAATAGGAGCTGTATTGATGCAAAAAGACAATAATGGAAAAATGCATCCAGCAGCCTTTATCTCCAAAATCATGAACAAAGCTCAAAGAAACTATGATGTTTATAATCAAGAGCTCATGGGTGTGGTGGAAATGTGTCGACACTGGAGGCAGTATTTGCATCAAGCACAACACAAATTCAAAATTCATACAGATCACACCAATCTACTGTTCTGGAAGAACCCAGGAGAACATAACAGAAGAGTGGCACGATGGCACACAGAACTTATGGAATACAACTTTGAACTGGTGCACATATCTGGAAAGAAACACAGATGTGCTGATGCTTTATCTAGATGCCTGGACCATGATACTGGAGACAATGACAACAAGCAACTTGTGGTGTTACCACCAAAGTTCTTCAGTCAGGTATATGCTCGAATGACAAAAACAGGGGCATATCAGTCAATTCAGGATAAAGTCAAGCAAGATCAGCAGGAAAATCAAGCTAGTATCCTGCAAATCAAGAAATGGACCAATACCCACCAATTGATAAAGTTAAATTCAATTTGGTGGAAGGGCAAATCAAACCAGCTTGTTGTTGCCAGAGACAACAATCTGAAGAGGGGGGTAATTAACTTTTACCACAATTCCCTGCCAGCCGGACACCCAGGAATTTCAAACACATTCAAATTGGCAAAACGGGACTTCTGGTGGCCAAACATGAAACAAGCCATAGAACAATATGTCAAGGGATGTGCCGTGTGTCAAGCTAACAAAGTAAACACAAGGCCACTCAAACCTAGTTTAATCCCCATCACACCAGAACATACATTGCCATTCCAAACAGTCACAATGGACTTCATCACGAAGTTACCTATTTCAGAAGGATACAACACAATCCTGACCATCACTGATCATGATTGTAGCAAGGCAGCCATCTTCATCCCTTGCAAGGAAACAATCACAGCAGAAGGAGTTGCAGACCTATACCTGAAATATGTCTATCCACAATTTGGAATTCCCAAGAAAGTCATCTCAGACAGAGATACGAGATTTACATCAAAATTTGCAAAAGGACTATGCCAAGTGCTGGAGATTTACCAGAACATCTCCACTGCTTACCATCCACGTACTGATGGACAGTCAGAAAGGACAAATCAATGGTTCAAAGGATACCTCTGATGTTATTGCAAGGAACATCAAAAGGACTGGTGCAAGTGGTTACCAATAGCAGAAGCTGTGCAGAATCAATGGCCTAACACTACCACCAAGAAGATGCCATATGATCTGATCATGGGATACACACCACAAGTCAATTGGTTGTCCATCCCGAGTCAGGTGCCAGCAGTAACAGCACGAATTGAAGAACTAGACAAGATAAGGGATGAAGCCTTAAAAGCAATAGCAAAGGCACAAGCAGATATGAGAAGAACGAGAACGGGAAACAAAAGATTCAAACCTTATAATGAAGGTGATCAAGTATGGATCAAAGGGACAAATCTCAGGACCCTAGACCCTACAAGCAAATTAGGGCAAAGACAATACAGACCTTTCAAAGTGCTGAAACAATTATCAGACACAGTGTATTGTATGGAGCTGCCAAAGCAGTGGAAGATCCATAACATGTTTCATGTGGATCTAATAACACCATATAAGGAAACAGAACTCCATGGCCCTAACTTTACCCGACCACCACCAGATCTGATCAATGGCGAAGAAGAATACAAAGTAGAGAAGATACTCGATATGAAACAGAAAGGACAAGGGCACAAGATGCACTACCTAATCAAGTGGAAAGGATATTCCACGAGTGACAACTCATGGGAACCTGTGGAGAACATACAAGCAAGGGAGTTGATCAAGGAGTACAAAGAAGAACAAAGAAAGGAAAACAAGGAAAGATGATAAAAGATGGGCAACACTACAACAAAAACCCATCTCCTTTCCTTCCCACTTCCTTTCCACCATAACTCCTCTCCACCATTCGCCCTCTACCACCATGTCTATTGATTCTGTCTCTGATTTGGCTTACCCATCCTCCAAGGCCATCTCCACCCCCTCCATTGTATTGGCACCAGAGAATATGCCTACCACCAGTCCCAAGGAGGCACAATCACCACAGTTGGGACAATGCACACTCCCTATGAACAAAGATGAGGATGAGGATGTAGCCAGCGTCACCCACAGCCTCCTCACTAGTGCCATTGACTTCTCCCACATTGCAGAGCAAGATTTCTCCTACAACATGCCAGATGGGTTTGTGCCAAACAACCCAGATGGACAGTACTTCTACCCCATCTATGTCAAAAACCCCAAGTACAGAAAGTGGGATAGGGAGCCAAAACTCATGCTGGCCCCCTTCGTTCAGTACTCCCTGGACTTCACCTACATAACAGGGTCAGCAGGGAAGAATGAGGAGACTCACATGGTACCCATTTATATTGGAAGAAAAGCATGTTTCTTCCAGAAGATGATGACAAGCAAGTGGAATGACCTCAAGAGAGGTAGTGACCAGGAGTTCACTGTCAACAAAGCAGTCATGATGGCTGCTGACCCATGACTCAAAGGGGAGCTAAACTGCTTTAGGGGCAAGGACAACCTCTGCAACACGCTGAGGGAGATGCTCAGCGATTCCCAGAGGAGGGTAGGCAAGCTCCAAGAAAGGCTAGTCAAGGAGCAGGAAGAACTGGTGCAATCTATGCACTGCCTTGAGGAAGCTGATGCATATGAAGAGCTAGACCAATACTATCGGTTGGCATTCCCGACCCCCATTCCCCCACAACACTCCCCTGTTATCACTGCCATGGAGCCCAGGTCCAAGGGGCTGAGCAAGTTCCCCATCCTGATGGATGAGCTGAAGAAAAAGGTGCACAGCAGACACAGCATCAAGTGCTTCGAGTGTAACAAGTACGGGCACAAGAAGAGCGAATGCAAAGCCTACAAGCCATGCAAGGTAGTGCACCCCACTAGGACGACTCCAGAAGTTGAGCAAGTCAACATCAATACAGGAGAGTTTACTCTCCTAGACTGCATTGCACTGATGGATCGGGAGGAGTGGACCCCCCCATACTGCAGAAAGTGTGGGACGGTGAACGCTAACCATCAGGAGCTCGAATGCCACCACTATGAAGAGTGCCCGCACTGCAGGAACTCTGGATCCTTTGGGTTTGTGAAGCACCACCACTGTACCCCCTTTGAAGGAGGAAGGGACAACATGCTCGAGGATGGAGGAGTCAACAAAGAGCTCTACTGGTCCACTTGGGACTGCTAGGTAAAGTTGAGACAACTTTACATCTGAAAGGGGGGCTATGTTACAATACTAATTTTACTTTAATTTCCCCTGATAACTCCACAGTCACATGACTGATAGATCACACTTCACATTCTTATTGTCCTTCGTGACCCATTGTTTCTCGTGACCTATTGTTCCCATGACCCCATTGTTCCAGTGACCATTGTTCTTGTGACATCCATTGTTGTCATGATGTCTATTGTTGTCATGACCCCATTGTTCTCCTCTACTATATAGTCTGGCATCTAAGTAGCTTGTAGCCTTAGACTTGACTTCTTGTATCTTATGGTACTAGATGTCACAGATGCATACATCTTTTTCTGTTTTCTACATTGAAGTCCTTATCATTAGATATGATAAGATGGTTAGTCACATGATGCCAACATGTGCATTTATATTTGTCATAAAGGCACATGATCCTGGGAAGGACCTGCCTTATCTCATATCGGACATGTGTACATTATGATTGGTTGGAATTTCATGGAATGTCATAGAACAATAGGGTAATGTAGATTACATGCTGTATTAGGTTTCAGTCAGCATTGTTCTATTATTAGGGCAATGTGTCAGCACAAGTAAGCACTTATGACACAGTGATCAGTAATCACAATAGAAGTGCTAAACATAGATACACAACACGTCAGCTTGTAGTCATACATACTTACTCAGTAGATTAGTAAGTGACTCATCCCTAGTAGTATATAAGACACCCTGTAGCATCCTGAGTAGAGCCAACTTGTCCTCTTGGTTCTCACTCAGGTTTGCATTCTTATTGTCTTCCTTACCACCAATCTAACTCGTCCTCTTGGTTCTCACTCAGACTGATCTTTTGTGTGACACTGCTATTATCACCTTGTATAAAGGTGTCAAGTGTAGCACACTCCACACTGGTTAGTTTCGGCGTGTGATCTATCTCTGTGTCAGGCTTGAGCGGTCCTTGACAAGCCCGTTTCCATTTCTAGCTTGCTTGACATAGCTGATAGTCATCTGCTACATTAGAGACAACAAGCAGAACCATCCCCACTCTCTCACTCACATGAACTTCCTCTTATAACTCTTCTTAAAGTCCTTGCTTGACTTAGCAGAGAGTTACTTGTCATCAGAAACTATCTAAGTTCTCTTTGAACTTAGAACTTGTACACAGAACCACCATCCAGACTCCTTAGTGTTCCTGTCATCGTAAACATAACCCATGTTGGGTGAACATCCCTACTGTGACATAACACACGTGTTGCAAGCCACATTCAATCATCCAAGTTGGACAAACAGTTAGCAAACCATTACATGGTCACTGGTGGGAGTAGTGTTACGTTCTGATTACGCAGCATCGGTGTATCACATGAGTTGGAACTATCATGTGGTTATGATGTCATTAGTTCCGGACTATTCTACCACCTTCCATATGACGAGTCATAGTGACTCATACTATTACAGGGACTAGTAGTATTAGTGGAGTCATAGCGTCATAAGTGACTCATCCTAGTATTATGACTCAGTAGTAGTGACTCATGTACTTAGTATATAAACTGTACTACTAGCGAACTTAGACCTTAGGTCTGAGTTCTTGTATCAATCAGACATTCAACGACGCCTTCTAGGCTAGGAGCTGCATAAGTCCAGTCGACTTCCCAGCCTTTCCTATCACAGACTTTGCTCTGTTATCACCGATTCTGCGAGGGTATTGAGCCCCACGCCACCACGATAGGATCCTACAAACCTTATCATCGTCCTGGTTATCCGCATCCCTCCGAAGTCACACAAAGATTGCGGGACCAGTTGATCAGGATCCAACAACGTAACTTTCGTCACAGTACCATAGCTCCAGTCGAGCAGAGCGGTCCGTCTAACCGTAACATTAACTCAGACCTCTGTACCACTGTGGCGACTCCACGACCGAACACAATCACCACCTACGTGACACGTAGGGGGGATCAGAACGTCCCTAAATGATACATCAAAGAAGCCGAGTGGCTTGACAAAGAATACGGCTGGGGATACTACACCACCAGCAACGATTCCAACGACAACGACACCTTCATTGCTGTGGACTTCGACTTCGGAGCTCTCCAGTGGGGAGTTACTCGAAAACTTCCTGACAACGGAGGATTTGCAATTGAACGACCAGCACCAGTCAAATTGGGACTCCGCATCTACGACGAAGAACGAGTGGACCGAAGTCGTTGGGGACCACTGGACGGCAAAGAAGAAGAAGAAGAAGAGCACCCTCGTACCGATTTCAAGTTTGGGAGTGATCAAGAAGAAACCCCAGACGAAAATATTGAAATCCCTGCCACAGACGCAGCAGCAGCAACTCAAGAACAACTTGCACAATTGGCTAGCAACATTCCCACCGACATCTCCCCTACCAAATTCACACCTACCATTATCTACAAAGCATCGACACCGGCTAGTACAATGGCCTCAATCGCAGCAACTACCACTATCCCTCCAGCAACTATATTGGGCAGAACTGCTAGATTTGCAGTACCCTCCAACCCCTTCGGAAGCGGACCTCCTCCATCAGGACCTCCTGGAGGAGGAGGCGGACATTGGTCAAGTAGAGGCCCTCCTGGGGGAGGAGGACCATCAGGACCACCTGGACCTCCTGGAGGAGGGGGAAATCCCGGAGGACCTCCTAGAGGAGGGGGAAATCCGGGAGGAAGCAAACTCGTAGGACGCGAACCAGAAGTCTTCGATGGAACTAGAAGCAAAACTGAAGGATTCCTCCAAGAATGGAATATCTACTATGGCCTGAACTGGGGAGCTGACGTCATTACCACCCCTTTTACTCGGGCTATGCTATTCCTATCCTTTATCAAAGGTCCGAACGTCCAAGAATGGGTAGCAGCACAAATTGAATGGCTAGGAGACCAAATGGCCGGAGGAGCACAAGTCCACAATGAATACTTGTGGAGGACTGTCATCGATAGGTTCAAGGATGCCTTTACGGACACCATGAGTGTGGAAAAGGCCGAACGAGCAATCAAGGAGATCCGCATGAAAGATGGGGATCTAGATGGTTATATAGCCAAATTCGAACAACTAGCTCGTATCTCAGGACACGATCTCAATGCAAAAGGTACATGGACCATGTTTGCCGAAGGACTTCCAAAAATGCTCCATTACAACATGATCAATCAAGGAGGAAGATGCCCAAACTCGTGGCAAGAATGGACCGAAGGAGCGGTCGAACAACAGCAAAAATGGCTGTACCTTCAAACCTTCTTCAATGGGAAGGTACCTCAGGGCAAAAAACCCCAAAATACACAAGGCCCAAACCAAAATTGGCGACAAGGGTCCGGTTCTGCAAAGAACTCCAATGCCATGGATCTTACCCCTGGACATATCCGTGTAAGGGGTGCCCTATCGGAAGAAGATCGCGCCAAATTGATGGCTACAGGAGGTTGCTTCCGTTGCAGGAAGCAAGGACATATGAGCCGAAATTGCCCTGATAAGCCTCGTCAATCGCAGGCCCGAGGAAATCAGGAAGAAACCGAAGTACAAATTCAAGCCGCCAATACTACCAAACAGTTCGATGCCAAAGGGCTTATCGAACAGATCAAGGGACTCAACGATGAAGACAAGGACATAGTCATTCAAGAAGTCTTCATGAAGAACCGTCAGGATTTTTCCTAAGCTCCAACCCATCGGCCTGGGGGCGAGCAATTCGTAGACTGCAATGTAACTCTGTGTATCTTACTCGTTATCGAAGTATGAAAATCCCTGTTTCATTCCGCACGTCACAAGCAATGGCCGACAAAAGCATACTAGTGGACTCAGGAGCCACTGATAACTTTATAGATCCTAGGCTTATCAAACGACTAGGATTGGGTACCCAAAAACTGGAACGGCCAAAGAAGATCTGGAACATCGATGGGACTAACAATAAGGCTGGCCTTATCCAAGAATATGTTGATCTAGAGGTCCGGACTGGAGATAAGGAAAAACAAATGCGATTCCTTATTACGGACCTAGGACTCGAAGATCTGATACTAGGATACCCCTGGCTAGCGGCGTTTGAACCCCAATTCCAATGGAAGGATGCTGTTATCGATACCAAATACCTTCCAATTGTCATCCGATCTCTAGATTGGCAATCACTTCGGATCAAACCAATCATTTCCTATCTGGATACATCTCTAAACAGAATAGCCACCGAATTCTTATCCGATGTGGAGAAAGATCAAATCGTCCAGGAACTAACAGAACAGGGACATAGGAGCGCCAATATTTCCACTCAGTTGGCGCAAAATGTCCAACAATACGTCAAGGAAGTGCCCGTTCCCCTGGAGTACCAACGCCATCAGAAGGTTTTCAGCGAAGAAGAGTCTCATCGATTCCCACCATCTAGACCGTGGGACCATGCGATCGAACTCAAGGAAGGAGCGCCGAAAGCACTAGACTGCAAAATCTATCCGATGACACAAGCCGAAGACGAAGCACTCCTCAAATGGATCAAAGAGGAAAAAGCAAAAGGATATATTCGGCAGTCAAAATCACCCTACGCTTCGTCATTCTTCTTTATCAAGAAGAAAGATGGAAAACTTCGTCCGGTAATAGACTATCGGAAGCTCAATGATTACACCGTGAAGAACAAATACCCGTTACCACTCATTCCTGAACTCATTACTCGAGTCAAAGACGCTTGGATCTTCACCAAATTCGATATCAGATGGGGATATAACAATATTCGCATCAAAGATGAAGATGTTCATAAGGCAGCCTTTAAAACCAAGTTTGGGCTATGGGAGCCGACAGTCATGCCCTTTGGACCAACTAATGCGCCGGCCACATTCCAAGCAATGATGGACTACGAGTTTGAGGAAATTACGGAACGTTTCAGACAAAAAGGCACCGAGATCATCATCTACATGGATGATATATTAATTGCAACAACGGCCAAACTCCAGGATCATCGAGAGGCGGTACACGCAATTCTAGATCGACTAGAAGAACTAGACCTTTACCTAAAACCGGAGAAATGCGTGTGGGAATCACCACGGGTCGATTATCTGGGGCTAATCCTTGAAAAGGGAGTAACTCGCATGGACCCTGCCAAGGTTGCAGGGGTCGGATCTTGGCCTATTCCCACGACAGTCAAACAGGTTCGATCTTTTCTTGGTTTTTGCAATTTCTACAGACCCTTTATTCGTCAATTTTCACACACTGCAAAACCATTGAACGAACTCACAAGGAAAGATGTTCCATGGGATTGGACGCCAAGATGCCAAGATGCTTTTGAAACTCTTCGTCAAAGAATAACATCAGAACCAGTCCTAATTCAACCAAACCTGACTAAACCATTCGAACTTGAAGTAGACGCATCTGGATTTGCATTGGGAGCAGTACTAACACAAAGAGGAGAAGATGGGAAGAAACATCCCATAGGCTACTACTCCACAACCCTAAACGAAGCAGAACGAAACTATGACATCTGGGATCTAGAGCTATTGGCAGTCGTAAAAGGACTAAGACACTGGCGGGCTTACTTGGCAGGATCACCCCATAAAGTCACTGTATACACAGATCATGCTAACCTGCTATATTGGCGACAACCCCAGAAGATTAGCCGAAGAATTGCCAGAGAAGTTCTAGAACTATCGGAATATGATATCAAACTCTGCCACATACCTGGAAACGCTAATAGCCGAGCAGACATGCTATCTAGACGACCAGATTACGATCAAGGAGAACGAGATAACGAGGATATCACAGTATTACCAGACCACCTTTTTGCACGTGCCCTAACCACCCTGACCACACCCCTGATATACGATCAAAATCTCGATACCCTGAGACCATGGGTAAACCCACATAACCTTAAGAAGGTTCATGGACGCTGGTGGAAAGGGACAGGACAAGTAATCACTTCAGGAACCGAGATCAAGCGCCAGATCATACATGATCATCATGATCTACCTGCTTATGGACATCCTGGAATTTCACGAACAACACAACTAGTCACAAGGTACTACTGGTGGCCGCAAATAGCAAGAGATATACATGATTACGTCAAGGGATGCGCCGAATGTCAGAAACACAAGGTCAATACACAAACAAGGAAGGCACCCCTGAACCCTATTACACCGGAACTCGACGCCCTTCCATTTCAAACAATAGCAATGGATTTTATTGTCAAGCTTCCTAAATCAGAAGGCTATGATTCCATCCTAACCATAACAGATCACGACTGTTCTAAAGCGGCGATCTTCATTCCTTGCAACAAAACCATTGATGCGGATGGAGTAGCTGATCTTTATCTCAGGAATGTCTTTGTGCGCTATGGACTACCCTCAAAAGTTATCTGTGATAGAGATCCCCGTTTCATCTCCCGATTCATGCAAACCCTTTGTAAACGAATGGGGATCAAAGTTAACGCGTCCACAGCATATCACCCTCGAACGGACGGGCAATCAGAAAGGACCAATCAGTGGTTAGAACAATGGCTGCGACCTTGGACTAACTTTGCTCAAAACAATTGGCGCAAACATCTACCTTTCGCTGAATTTGCTCACAACTCATGGCGTAACGAAACTACGAAACAATCCCCTTTCCAAGTACTCATGGGATATCATCCCAGAGCTAACATTACCCCATTTCCCAATTCGTTACCAGGAGTTGAAACGCGGATTGAAGAATGGACACGAGCAAGACAACAAGTACGAGAAGCAATCCTCATTGCCCAGAAACGATGGGCGCACTCCAAGTACTTAGGACGGACTTTCAAGATAGGAGAAAAGGTGTGGCTAGAAGGGCGTAATCTTAAAACAGAACAACCAACTATCAAGCTGGCGCCCAAACAACACGGACCTTTCCTCATAAAGAAAGTTTTATCACCTATCACGTATCAGCTGACATTACCTCCGACATGGAAGATCCATGATGTGTTTCATGTGGACCTTCTAACTCCTTATATCAAAACGGACTTCCATGGTCCTAATTACACGAGGCCACCACCTGACCTTATCAATGATGAAGAAGAATACGAAGTGGAACAAGTGTTGTCATCAAGACGTCATGGAAGAGGGCGCAAGGTACAATACTTAGTCAAGTGGAAAGGATATCCGGACTCGGACAACGAGTGGGTAAACTGGGACGATATGAATGCTGACAATGCTCTAGAGGATTTTAGGAAACAAAATCCCAGGGCAATCACACATATAAGACGGGTTCAAGGCGCAGAAGTAGAGCCAACCCCCGCATTACACTCTTGGATCTACAGTAACAAGTCGATGTCTCAAGATGCTCTCTGCACCGCCTTACCTTATGCTCAGTGTGAGAGTCCCGTCCCCGAGGCCGGAGTCCCGAGTCCACTACCCCAGACAACAATTAGCTATGCTGGATCTCAGTACTCGCCCCCCAACACACATCCGGCAAGGGGATGGTATGAAGCTTGGCATGCAATCAACTGCTTCGAACCATCTAGCTGGCGTACCCCCACTGAATCCCCTCATCGCTCCACAACCAGTACACCCGAGCTCATTGATCCCACTGCTCCGAGATACACAGAATTCTCCATCCCCCAAACACTCATTGGACGAGCAGGGAGTACCCCCCACGTACGATTACTGGAGGACCTCATCTCCGAACATTCCTCCTCGACAGATGTTATCACCATTGACCCCAATCCCATCTCCTCCCCCACACGATCCAATTCCCCATTACCGATCCCTCCGCAGCTCGACTATCTGGGGGCCATACTTGATCAAACACGGCGGTTACGCGAAGGATCTCAAATCACTGGATCCCACTCGCAAGGTCAAGAAGCCGCATCGGTACCGTCTCACACCGGAGCAGAGATTCGAGGAGGATGTCAATTTACTAATACAGATACCGACGGGAGGATGGAGGTTGACGAGGAACATGCTCCATCGGTTCGAGAAGCGTGGACGCCACCCCCTGAGGGTTACCACTACAATCTAGGCGACCAGTATGTGCCCATGCATATCAAGGGGCCTGATGGCCATCTGTGGCCAGCCAAGTTCACCAAGGTCGAATATACGGACAACCCTCGTGTCTGTGGCTATCGCGCTGGAAGCCCCACTCCCTACTCCGACTACTTATACGCTGAGCCCTATTTCGACTTGTACCACCGTCCTCGTTACTCAAAGGCGGATCTATGGTTCCTGAGTCATCGTTACCCGTACCGTGACGAGGTGGACTTAGGTTTCCATGCTCTCAAAGATCAAACTATCAAGGCGGAAGTACGACGATACAGAGGTTTGGATGCGAAGGTCTCTAACCTCCTCTACGATCTTCAGCAGTTGGAGGAACGTTTGGGGATGGTGCAGTTGGAGAAGGATCAGTGTGTAAGGCGACTAGAGCAGGCTAACACACTTGAAAGGATGACAGAGGCTAACGGACGGAATATTGTAGAGGCAAGAGAACGAGTTGTTGAACTCCTACAGGATATGGAACGTGGGCGTTCCACCTGAAAAGGGAGTATTGTTACGTTCTGATTACGCAGCATCGGTGTATCACATGAGTTGGAACTATCATGTGGTTATGATGTCATTAGTTCCGGACTATTCTACCACCTTCCATACGACGAGTCATAGTGACTCATACTATTACAGGGACTAGTAGTATTAGTGGAGTCATAGCGTCATAAGTGACTCATCCTAGTATTATGACTCAGTAGTAGTGACTCATGTACTTAGTATATAAACTGTACTACTAGCGAACTTAGACCTTAGGTCTGAGTTCTTGTATCAATCAGACATTCAACGACGCCTTCTAGGCTAGGAGCTGCATAAGTCCAGTCGACTTCCCAGCTGTAGCGGATGACTATCGGCTATGTCAAGCAAGCTAAAAATTGAACGGGCTCGTCAAGGACAACTCAAGCCTGACACAGAGATAAATCATGCGCCGAAACTAACCGTTGTGGAGCGTGCTAAACTTGATACCTTTGTACAAGGTAATACTAGCGGTGTCACACTAACGATGAGTCTGAGTAGAAACCAAGAGGACAAGTTGGTTCTACTCAGGATGCTACAGGGTGTCTTATATACTACTAGGGATGAGTCACTTACTAATCTACTGAGTAAGTACGAATGACTACAAGCTGACGCGTCGTGTGTCTATATTTAGCACTTCTATTGTGGTTACTGATCACTGTGTCATAAGTGCTTACTTACGCTGACGCGTCGCCCTAATAATAGAACAATGCTGACTGAAACCAAATACAGCATGTCATCTACATTACCCTATTGTTCTACGACATTCTATGTCCTTCTAACCAATCGTAACGTACACATGTCTAACGAATGATAAAGCAGGTCCTTCCCAGGATCACATGCTTTTGATGACGAATACAATGCACATGTTGGCATCATGTGACTAACCATCTTATCATATCTAATGATAAGGACTTTAACGCAGAAAAACAGAAAAAGATACGCGTCCGTGACATTACCCCCCTCCTTAGGGATTAACGTCCGCGTTAACTTCTGTAAACTGGTTTGGCGACTGCCAAGGCAAGGACGCATATAGGAGTGCTGCTATTTTTCTAGGTGCTCCTGGATTCCTGGAGTGGAACTCCGTGACTTTTTCCGGTGCATGTGCTAGATTCTTAGCTGGCTCCCATGTATCCTCGCCCTCCCCGTAACCTTTCCAACGAACAAGATACTTGAGGGTGTGACCGAAGAGTTTTGAATCTCTGATATGGTCGACCTCATATTCTTCTTCGCCTTCTACTGTAATTGGCTCCGGTGGGGGTGGCACTTGCCCATTGACTTCGTTCCCTTTGTAAGGGCTAAGGCGATCGACATGAAATACATCATGTACCCTAAGTGCAGGGGGAAGTGCAAGCTTATAGTCGATGTCACTTTTGACTTCAGTGACTTTGAAAGGGCCCAACTGTTTCGGTCCGAGCTTGGACGACTGTTGGTGAACCTTTATTTGCTTTGCTTGCAACCAAACTTTATCCCCGACGTTAAACTTGTATGGCTTCATACGTTGTTCGACGTCTGTCTGCATTCGCTTTTTACTTAAGCGAAGGGCTGCCTCTGCATCTTTCCTTACAAACTGTAGGTGCTGAAGACGCTTGTCTAGAACTGGGATTCCTGTAATACGACCTATAGGAATTGTGAAATCAGGCGTATAGCCATATAGCATTTCAAAGGGTGTATGCCCTGTAGCTGAGTTGAGTCTGCTATTGATCACAAATTCCGCCGTCGGTAACAGGTCTGCCCAATCATCCTGACGCTTGCCAATAAAGAGACGTATATAACCTTCAACTTCTTGGTTTTTACGCTCGACTTGGCCATTAGCTTGTGGATGATAGGCAGTAGTTAGACCTGAGTCTATCCCTAGTCGCTTGTAGAGGGCATGCATGCTTCTTGCCGCAAATTGGGGTCCCCTATCACTAATGATTTTCTTGGGGATTCCATGGAGCGGAAATACTTGTTCGAAGTAGATGGATGCGACTCCATCAGCCGTAAGTTGTGTTGTCACAGGGAATAGATGGATCTGTTTCGTATAATGATCCACTATGTTAAGGATAGCATCCTTCCCTCGTGACACTGGAAGAGGTCCAATCATGTCTATTCCAATGATCTGCCATGGACCTTCCGGTACTTCTTGAGGCTGAACATGCGCTTTAGGGTGTATATCTTTCCTATAGCGCTGACATTTGTCGCAACCTTCTACGTATGCAGAAATAAATCCTGCCATGCGTGGCCACCAATAATAGCGGCTAACTAGTTCTATGGTTCCGTTTTTACCAGGGTGACCAGTGGTTATCGAATCATGACATGATCGTACCACATCTTTTCGTAATGGCCTATCATTTGGCACATATAGTCTCCCTTTGTAATAAACGAATCCATCGTCTTCTTCCCACATCGCAACGCCATCTGTGAGAGCTTTTGGAGCGGTCTTGTCTATACTTTTAAGACCCTCTATAACTTCAGCTTCTCGCAGACTTGCCCAACGTATACGATCTCCAAGGGAGTCTACTTCAGGACGGAAGTGACTTTGTGCAGCGTTTAGGAAATGCTGTGGTCCTAAAACCTGGACTTGGCGATTGTCGTCTCTATCAGAAACATGGTCTTTTGAAAATCGACTTAATGCATCTGCTTGCATTGATTCCCCTTTGCGATAGATCACCTTGAAATCGAAATGACTTAGGTAGAGTGACCACCTTGCTTGTCGTCGATTTAGATCTCGCATTGTTGCCCACCATTCTATATTCCTGTGGTCGGTAACGAGTTCGAAAGGGATTCCTTCGAGGAAATGTCTCCAATCCTCAAAAGCTCTAATGCAGCCTAGCATTTCTCTGTCGTAAATTTCGTAGTTATGCTCTTCTTTACTCATAGAGTCAGAGCGATAAGCTACTGGGTGCCAAAGACCATCTTCATGTTTCTGAGACAATATGCCTCCCGTAGCAAATCCTGAAGCATCGACTTCAACTCACGTGGGCAGTTCTGGATCATAAACCTTGAGAATAGGTTCGCAACAGAACTTCTCCTTGAGCCAGTCGAATGCCTTTTGCTGTTCTGCATGCCATTGCCAAGGCATGTCTTTCTTAGTGAGGTCATGAAGAGGACGTGCTACAGTAGCAAAGTCCTTGATAAACCTCCTATAAAAATTGGCAAACCCTATAAACGCTCTTACTTCTTTCAGCGTCGTGGGTGTAGGCCAATCTTTAACTGCGGCGACTTTACCGGGGTCCATCCTCACTTCTCCGGGTCGAATGATCATTCCTAAATACTCCATTTCTTGTTTCTCAAACTCGCATTTTTCAGGCTTTAAGTAAAGGTCGTACTCTTGCAACCTTCTTAACACCTCGCGTACAATTTTGCGATGGTGTTCGAGATTACGGCTATAGATGAGGATATCATCCATATAGACCGCAACTTCAGCCTGTGCGATTAGATCAACTAATATTGAGTTCATAAGGGCCTGGAAAGTAGCTGGGGCGTTATGGAATCCGAATCCCATAACTGTGGGTTCCACAAGTCCCCTATTGGTTACTATTGCTGCTTTCCATTCGTCTCCTTTACGGATTCGAATATTATGATACCCCCATCGAACATCGAATTTGGTGAAGTATTGTGCTCCTGTAAGCCTATTGATAATATCCGAGGCTAGCGGTAATGGATATCGGTTCTTAATAGTGATCTTATTAAGACGTCTATAATCTTGGATGAGTCGCAAACTTCCGTCTTTCTTTTTGATAAAGAATACGGGTGAGGCCATTGGTGACTTTGATGGTCTCAGATATCCTTTTGCGAGGTTTTCTTCCAAGAATTTATCCAACGCTTCCTGCTCTATTACTGACATGGGATACGTTTTGACTTTCCAATGTGTTACTGCATCTGGCTCTAAGTCAATAGCGTGATCCCAAGGTTGATGCTTAGGGAGTCGATGAGATTCTTCCTCTGAGAATACTTTTGCGAAGTCACGATAGTGAACAGGGATCATTTCGTTGAATGTTTTCTTTCCTTTAGCTGCTATAGCTTTCTCAGCAATTGCTTGCGAATAAGTGAAGCCTGCTAAACAGAATACGTCATCTTGAGATGTTTCCAATACTTTCTCCGCGAGGAGACGGCGGTGTTCCATCCGGTTTGCCTTAATATGCGTCACCTCCACCTCAATTGTTTCAGGGCCCAATCCCTGATCTGCATTGAGGCGCATTGTGCCTGCTTGCCAATCTATAGTAGGATTCCGATGACGAAGCCATGGTAAACCCAAAATAACTTTTTCTGGTCCTAAACTGGTTACGAAGAAATCGAATTTTTCTTCATCTTGACCAACTTGTAGAATAAGTGAGACTTTATGGGTTATGCTACCTGCTTCATTTAGCGTTCCGTCGATATTATGAAGACGAATTTGCTGAGCCAGAGGAATCTGCCACATCTTTTGGCTGTCGGCGTACTTTTTGTCAATAAAGAGCGCAGTTGCCCCTGAATCGACCATAGCTGCTACTTGTGTAGTACGATGACGTCCTTTTAATATACAAGAAATATGAAAATGGGATTTTGCATGTTTTGTTTCGGGAATAATTACAGAATTGAGTGCAGCATCAGAAGACTTTACTTGCTGTACTGCTTCAACTGGAGCAATAGGAACAGTATATACATTGTTCATCTCCGAGGCAGATGTAGATAGGGTTGATACGACAGAAGAAACACTACTACTATCTAACTTACAAGCAGAAACTGAAAAACTATGAGTACATAAGTCCGAAACTGAGTCATATGGTACTACTAGGGAACTGTCCGCAGCTATTGACAGTCCCGACACTAAAAAGACGCTTTCAGAGCTTTGATCTGTTCGTCTTGTTCTTGTATTTTCGCCATAAGCTGGGCCAACAAGTCTGCTTGTGTCTTGTTATCTTTGGCCGGCGATGGTTTTGAGGATGAGGCAGCTGCCGTTGCTGCTGGTTGAGATGATGTAGACGGGGTTGAGACCGTTCTGTCTGTGGTAGCCTTTGCTGAGGCAGACTTGCCTGGCTTCCCGACGTACTTGGCGAAGCAAACCGTAGATCTATGGCCGACTTTGCCACAGTGGTTGCATACGTCTCGTTCGTGTCCTCCGTCCTTCTTTGTGTGTTGTGTTGAACCGCACCCATAACACTTCCCTTGCATATGTTTCATATAAGAGGCCCTATCCTTCTTAGGGCCATTGCTGTTGTTGTTGCCGGTGCCGCCAGTGCGCGTGGCGTCTACTTGCATTGCGTTTGGATCTGATGATGCCCCAAAGGGCGTATGGGAAGTGGTATGGCCCTTCTTCTCAGCTTGGCGCTGCCTATACCGCTGGTCTATGACCTGCGCTGCAGCCCTTACTTCGTCGAAAGTACCAATGGGTCGGTCCGTGAGTGCCAATCCGTCTTTTACGAACTCAGAGAGCCCGTCGTAAAAACGCTGGCGGTGGTCGGCATCTGACCATCCTGTTTGACCGGTGTGCTGATCGAACTGTGCCATATATTCTGGCACTGAACCCTTTCCTTGTCGTATTTTCTTCAACGCCTCTCGCGCTGACTCTGCTGTATCAAGAGGGGCGAACCTTCTTGAGAATTGGTCGACGAATGTCTGCCAAATCCCACCAAAGGGGTCCCGGCTGTGCTGCAATTCTTCCAAATGGGGGAGAGCCCATGTTCGTGCGTCACCTTCCATTAGATTCAATACTGATTGAATCCAACTGGTCTGGTTTATAATCCACGCGTTCGTGGGTTGATTCAAGGTATTGAGTGGGTCTCCCTGCACTTGTGCATAATTATTGAATGCAGCGAGGAAATGTCTAGCTTCGACACTTCCTCCCTTGCCGTCCCATGCTTTTGGTTTGGGAATGACATCCTGATTGCCACTTCGTCCTCCCGGCCTTGCAGCTAATAAGGTAACTTGCTGCGCTAGGAGTCCTATAGCATTGCCAATGTCCGCGACTAATCTCGTGAGGTCGTCTAAAGTGGGCGGGGGAGCGGGGACAATGGGTGGTAATCCGCCACCTCCACCTCCACCTCCACCTCCTCCTCCACCTGGTGGTCCGCCTCCACCTCCTGGTGCTCCTCCTCTGCTTCCTCCTGCTGCTGGGTTTCCAGACATACTTTCGTCTGAATCTGGTTCGTTGATATCCTCGTCCTCGTCAGAATCTGGTGCTTGTGGCCCCCAAGATGTGCTGTCTAGTTCCTTCCTTTGTTCTGCTGATAAATCTGCCCAATCGACAATATAAGCTGAGAGATCTCGAGCTTTTGCTTTATTGTTCTTCGATTTGGCTGGGAGATTCTGGCCGCGAAGCTGAGCTTTCCGCCTGGTTTTCACCACTGTTTACTTCAGTGGACGAAAGCGTGGGCTCTACTACGACTGTGGTAAAATATGAAGATTGGGAAGGAGTAGTGACAAGATTGGGGTCGTCTGGACCTGTGAGTGATGATGAAGATGAAGAGGAATGAGCAGAGGGTTCGTACTCGTGCTCTCGAGTTTCGTGGGGATGGAGTAAGTCTCTTTCTGAATAAAGAGCCGGTCTAATATTGACGTTTCCTTCACCAGTCCACTCGTGTGTAAGGAAGTGCGTAAGGTAAAAGTCGTGTACTCGAAATGGGGATGTTCCTATGTATCCGCCTGGTCCACCAAAGTCTCGTTCTAACAGATGATATAAAAACCGGTTTGCTCTGATTTCTCTATTGATGTGCTCAGCGAATTGAACAGCAGCCGGTGATAATTCTTCTCCTTCGTCTTCCTCAAAGATATACTCTTCTTCAACAAACGTGCTGGCCAACGATTCACTAGAAACGTTGGGCGTATGGTTGTTTATCGTAGAGGATGATGACAAAGGAGAGATCAGCAGATGACTTGGTGCCGGTGGTGAGGGTGTACGAGGAATAGGCGACAGTGTGCGGGTAGGGACGTGAACTTCGAGTGATGCATGTGTAGATGAAGGAGTACTCCTCCTTCGACGGAACGTGCGGTATGCCTGTAACAGGCGCGAAATGATGATAACCAGTTTGACGAAACTGGGGTGGACGGTAGTGCAAGGGTACGATCGGCGCGTAACACTAACCGAAAGGTGAAGAGCAACTGTCTATCAAGCAAGACCAATACACCCTGATCGATGACACAGGGCGCGAGGCTGCGGCGATAAAGACAGAAGCAGGAATGGGGTTGAAATGGAAAGTACAGGAACACAAGGCTGTCTGCCGCAGTCTCCTCGACCTGTTGGCTGCCTCTCACGCCGAAGTGCTCTCACAAGTGTTCTGATTACAGAGGGTAGCTGTCGCGTCTGCAGGTCTTTCACTGCAGCGGCCGTTCTGCTCTGGTCCTCAGGCGCACAGGTAAGGTGTATGTACTAGGACTATGCGTGCACTAGCCACCTAGGGAATAAGGGATACGTGTCACTGGTGAGCGAAGGTGTGTCAAGAGCGAAGTATAGAACTTGTCCTAATGTAGCGGATGACTATCGGCTACGTCAAGCAAGCTAAAAATTGAACGGGCTCGTCAAGGACAACTCAAGCCTGACACGGAGATAAATCACACGCCAAAACTAACCGTTGTGGAGCGTGCTAAACTTGATACCTTTGTACAAGGTAATACTAGCGGTGTCACACTAACGATGAGTCTGAGTAGAAACCAAGAGGACAAGTTAGATTGGTTATTATAGAAGACAAGAGGAATGCGCACCTGAGTAGAAACCAAGAGGACAAGTTGGTTCTACTCAGGATGCTACAGGGTGTCTTATATACTACTAGGGATGAGTCACTTACTAATCTACTGAGTAAGTACGAATGACTACAAGCTGACGCGTCGTGTGTCTATATTTAGCACTTCTATTGTGGTTACTGATCACTGTGTCATAAGTGCTTACTTACGCTGACGCATCGCCCTAATAATAGAACAATGCTGACTGAAACCAAATACAGCATGTCATCTACATTACCCTATTGTTCTACGACATTCTATGTCCTTCTAACCAATCGTAACATACACATGTCTAACGAATGATAAAGCAGGTCCTTCCCAGGATCACATGCTTTTGATGACGAATACAATGCACATGTTGGCATCATGTGACTAACCATCTTATCATATCTAATGATAAGGACTTTAACGCAGAAAAACAGAAAAAGATACGCGTCTGTGACACCAGCCTTTCCTATCACAGACTTTGCTCTGTTATCACCGATTCCGCGAGGGTATTGAGCCCCACGCCACCACGATAGGATCCTACAAACCTTATCATCGTCCTGGTTATCCGCATCCCTCCGAAGTCACACAAAGATTGCGGGACCAGTTGATCAGGATCCAACAATGTAACTTTCGTCACAGTACCATAGCTCCAGTCGAGCAGAGCGGTCCATCTAACCGTAACAAGTAGGTGCATCTGAGTCTGAGACAGGAGCAGGTTTCTGAGGAGTGAGCTAGACAAGCAAACATTCACATCAAAGTGTACAGAATGGATGCAGCCAAGTGACCTTTTTATTCTGTATGCATTGAGTTGAATGCCCTGAGCTTGGCCCCAAGAGCACTTGCTCTGGGATTCCTGGGAATGGCCCAACAGACTTGGGCTGAAGTCCACTGGCACACAAGTACTCCCCAAACAATAAGTGTTTCTTGTGTTGCTCAAGTGGCTTGTGACACGGCATAACAGTAGACAAGAAGTCAGCCCAGCAGTCAAAGAGGAACAGACAAAGCTAAGAAATCCATAGAGTGTGTGTATACTACAGACATAGACATGTTGATTGTTATTGAGATTGAGATATATGCACACAAAATACAGATTCAATTTCTGATTGAGGCCACTCAAAAATGGCCAGAGTCAAATGTAATCAAAAATTTATGCAAGATCAAAAACAATCAAAAAGAACTATAGACTTCCCACTGGGTTTCAATACCCAATAGCATATATTCACCAAAAACATTGTAAACACTTGTCTGTTTGTAATCCTATGTTAAGCCAGCAAACCTTGCTGGCCATATATAAGGTTTGCATTGGTCATAATGCCAGTTATATGGTTCTTGCAATTATTCCAGCCAATAGATGGACTTTTAAGCTAATATATTTAGAGCCCGTCCGGCGCACATTTGCCCCATGATAATTGCTGTGTGTGACCTCTGTTGCACGACCTGCAGATTGAGGTCATGCCTGGAATTAAAAATATGTTGCCAGGTTCCCGAATGCCAGATCTTGTTGCATTAGATAGCAAATATTTTTTTTGTACAGTGTGACTTAATAAGTGTGACACATGATAGTAATGTGTAATGTGTAGCTGATGTCGATGCTTGCCATTGTATAGTCCTCTGCCTTCGCTACTGCCATTCCCCTCAAGTCCTGGTCTGTCCCAAACACTGTCATTGAGGAAGGTACCCCTGTGCTGCTTGTCTTTGGTGCTGTCAAGGCGAGAGTTACTGGCACAGCAGGTAAAGGCACTAATAGGATGGCTGGGGTGCACTGAGTACATTGGCTGTCAATGGTGCAGCTGCAGCTGCAGTGTACGGCATAGTGGCCATTTTGGAAGGGAGCAAGTGATCTTGTTTATAGCACTCTTCTTTATAATCAACAAGTTAATCAATGATGCATATAGAAACAACATTACTGAATTGAGTGATAGTGTAAGGGTATGAATGGTCACACATATCTTAGCAAAAGCCTGTTGAGTGTGACAACAAAAAAAAACAGGTCAGGAACTGTATTTTTTTTTGGCAGGGCTGTCTGACACGATATTGTCGTGTCAAACCGCGGCAAAGTTTGCTGGACACTCAGATTGTCAGGCTCGGAAAATAAAAAATAATTCGAATATTTTGGCAGATGTCGCGTCCAACAAACCGTGCACCGGATGGGCTCTTAATTCCTGGTCTACATTTACAATTTTATTACCCATATAAGGCATGTCACTTTTTACTGATGTATTTCTTATGAGTTTAAGTACAAACGGGGCATTCATTCATGGTCTAAACAACGGCGCCTCGCCAGAAAAGTGTGAAGTGAAGGGAAAGCGTGAGGGTGACGACGTTCTGCGTGCAGAAATGTGCTGCTTGCTGCGTAGCGGGGAGAGTTATGTGTGCGCGATTGCCAAAGGGAGGAGAGCACCAAACCCCGAACGCAGGAGGCGCGGAAGATGTGAAGCACGCAGATGGCAGATGACTACGGAAAGAGAGCTCGTGCCTTTTTGGGGGGTAGCAGTCTGCTAACCTCGAAGTTCAGCCCTCCAAAGAACTTGATTCGGCGATGCGCGTGTGCACGGGCGTGCAGGGGGGGGGGGAGGGGGGGTTAAGGGCGAGTGCACCCCAAGGTCGATTAAAATATCAAGGAAAGGAGGGGAGAACGAGAGAAAGACACGCGCTAAACATCGAACCTGACCGTCTGTTCTCCTTTCCCACGATCTCGATCAATTCTCATGAGCCTCTTTGCAACGCATCCGTAGAGGACACGATTAGACGCTCCAGCCATTGTCCCTACGCTCTCCCTGGCACTGAGTAATTCCTTGACTTTAGCTAGTGGTAGAGCGAAGTGCGGCGGGGCTTCTAGAAGAGCGAGCAGTAAACGTGCAGTAAGCACCTGTTGGCTGGTCGGAGATTGTGTCGACGGTGCGACAGCACTCGAAAGGGAAGATGCGGTGGGCGAAGTGGGAAGGGGGTCCTGTGAGGCCAAAGAATGCAGGTGCACGCTGCGCAATAAATGAGTTTAAGTCGGATCGTAAGAAGTGACTGTAATCGTACATCGTTTCCTTTGCGTGTGGCGGTCGAGTACCGCTGGTTCCTGACGAACTGAAAGGATTTCCGGGCATGATTAAATCGCCTACAGAGGCCCAGATCTTCGACTGTGTGGGGTCTGAGACAAAGCAACGCGCACAGCCATTATCGTGACATACCACGATGCGTTCCACGTCGCCAGTTACCCGGATTTTCTTCGCTGAGTGCGCACGAGGAGTGCGGTTATCTATTGGGGAATTATCGGACTGTCCTAATTCCACAACGGGTATGCTTGGCTTGCTAGTCGTTTGGGGCAAAGGCTGATCGTCGGTCCGTTTAACGTTCTCGGCATTGCTGTCGTGTGCTGCTGTCGTGTGATCAAACGTGTTTTCCAAGGCGCTAGAATCTTCGGGTTCCTCTGCTGGTCCTTGCTCTTCTTCGTAGACTGTGGGATTCGAGGGTGCAATTCGGGCCACTGAAGGCTTGAACGGTGCGATCGGAGTCGAAAACGACGACGTTATGTCGCTGAGGTCAACGTCCTCGTCGATAAGTTGCTCGCCTTTAAAATCCAAGGCACTTCTGTCGCCGGGTGTTGTCCAAAATGTGTCCTCTTGGGGATCCGATGATGCAGAATTCGGAGGCCTTTGAGAATCTTTGTCTTCGACGGATTCTGAGGCGACAGGTTGTTTGCTTTGTAGAGCCAATTTCTACGCCTTGTCACTCTCGGCCCATGAACGATAGATTCGAGGACGTACATGTTTCTCTAGTTGCTCGAGCCTCGCTTGGAGTTCTCGGAGCTTCTTCTCCTCTCTGGCAATCTGAGATTTCGAAGCAAGGGGATCAGACGCTGGGGCTAATGTTTCCATCTTGCCGGATGAGTTAGTACATGAGCACAATAGACCTTATGGGCTTACATCTTTCAGAGTGTCGTTAAGTGAACGAATCTCCCCATGTAGTTGGTGCAGTTGCTCGAGCATGGCTACCACCCGAGAGCGGACGTGAGGCATGGGTCGTATCTCTGCACTGGTTCCGAACGGAATTAGTAATGGAGTCCGGAAGGAATAAAATGACTCTCACTAGCGGTCGATATATTTCAACGCAGCCTCTGCAAAGATCTCGGGTGGTGGCTTTTTGGGTTCGGCAAAAACATCCCTCCGATGAGCGGCGGGCTGCTTCCTGAGAGGTGTTGCGCTGACGACCTCAACTCGCGCTATTTCCGGAACCTGTGAGTTGTGGTGCGGCGCAGCAGGTGGAGGTGGAGGCAGCAGGGTAAAGAGACCGAGCTCGGAGGGGTCAATATCACGAATAAGATCGCCAAGGGGAGTAGAGAGCACTGATCGGGAGAAAGGACCAGAGTGCCGTGTCAATTCTATGGCATTTGCGGATGACTTGATGCCTTTGGTTGTCTGGTTCAGACGGTCTATGAGATCTGTAACGGACGACATAGCGTGGGCCACTCGGAGGTGGTTGTCATAAAATCTAAATTAAATATAGTACAGCATCATGCCAGGTCCGGGGTCTAGACGCGGCGCGTAAGCACCTCCGCACCCCTGATCCTCATCCCCATGCCCTTACCAACCACCGCGCCCAGTCGTCCCACAACCCCCGGACGTGGCGGCATTTGGGAGCCACTTCCCTCTATTATATATGGCTACGCCGTGCATCCACTCTCTCCTTCCCATCGCGATACCCGCATATCAAACAGACCGCGGCTCTCCACCGTTACGGAAGCTTCAACAACAGAGTCCTTCATACATCGTGACGTAGTTGCCTTGGAAGTAGGTGACGAGGTCTATGCTTTCGAGAAGTATATTCCACGAGGCAAGGAGACAGAAGGCACTTGGTATCGGGGGTAAGTTTTCTCATGCCACCACTCGACCGTGTACTGACTCTCTCTGTTAGCTACGTCGTCTGTACTACTCGACGACCCCCAGTGTCTTGGAACACGCCCTCTGACCCGTCATGCTCTCGTGGTCCGAGGCTCGAAGAACCGCAGCAAGTTTTTATCGGCATATTTCCTGATTCACACATCTACATTCGAGAAGAGTTGCCCGATGCCGAAGGGAGCCTTGCTGACGTCGCTGCCGCCTTCCAGAATGGCATACACCGTGGTGCAGACGGCTCTCTGAAGCCTCCTAGGACCCCTGGTTTCCGTGGCGAAGATGAAGAGGAGGATTTAATGGCTATGCGCAAATCGTTCAAGCTTGCTCCTCCTCCCGACCAAGCCAATTCATCGAGAGCTGGCCTCACCGTTTACCCCGCCAGCGTCCGCTCCCTATCCCCCACAGAACCTCCTAACATGAAGCCTCTACCCCCTCGACCGTCCCTCAAGTCCAACGACGAGACCGAGTCAGGTGTAGCCCAACCCATCGTCGACGAGATAGCCTCAGCGTTGCGTGAATGGCACATGCTGATGTTCCAATACCTTGCTCGCAGAGAGTACCAGCTATTTCAAACTGTCCGCGAGCACATCGAAGCTCTGCATTTAGGCCGCCGGCAGCTACTCGCACAGACTCTGAGCGACGAAGAGACTGCAAACCTCAGACGCGATTGCGTCGCCCGTTTGGTCAGCGGCAATATTGTCCAAAATCTGGACGTCATCGTTCGACATCCAATCGGAGGTGGTCTGGTGACCGTAGATGTCGAAGGAGAGATCGACACCCGCAACTGGATGAGTGCAGTGCGCATATACGCCTTGCAGGCGTCGCTTGCCTTCGCGGACGTGTCTGGTGATGGCCCCAAGGCGCTGAGGTCTCGTCACAGTCTTGATTTGTTTTCCACTTCTCCACTTCCTACTCCCGCCCACTCAGCGTTCCCGGAATATGGTCGCCCAAAGACATCCTCCTTCTCTGGCTCTCCAATATCCCCAAAAGAATCGACGCCCAAGTTCTTTCACGTCTTCCTCGAGCTACGGGCTTTCGTTGCTACGCCTTGTGCACCGGGAGAGACCGCTGAACTTTACTTTTCGCTGTACAATAAGAGTGATGCCCGCTTCGTGACAGAGGACTTTTATGTCGTTTTGAACCACAACGGCGTCCTTGCGCGCGACCCAGCTGCGCGAATACGCACACTTTTCACTGACCTGGCACCCTCGGACATTCAGGGCACAATATTCCTCGTATGCAAAATTATCCGTAACGGTTCGGTGAAGCTTGGCCCAAACCCAAGTAGTGGGATTCCTCTGGACAATGGCTATCGTGGCTCTCAAGCTTCCGGATGGAGTGCGTCTCCATTGGACGCCGCCAACTTGCCCAATTTATCGGATGGAGGCGGACCGTTTCGAAGACCATTCGGGTGCGCCGTTTTGGAGCTGTCTCAGTTGAGCAGGGCCGCTACAGATTCGGCCGAAGTCTCCTCCACGAAGGAACATAGCATGCCTATCTTTACTCCTGTCAACGAAGCTACATTCTCTATGGCACATCAGGACATCATCAACGGTAACAACAAGGAATTCGAGAAATCACCGAGGTACGCCATTGTTGTCTTAAGGATTACGTGTTTCAAATCTCCCACCCGGCAGAGCTGAAATGATAGCCGTATCGGTGAAGGTATTTCACGGCAATGCGCAGACCATAGTAAAAGAAAACACGTCGTTGCTTCTTGACGCACCTCTCACCCTGCGCCTCGGTTTCCCTGACGTGGTCTTCCCTGGCGAGGACCGCAACGAGCTTTACATCAAACTCTGGAGCGGCGACTTCCCTTCCAGCACCAATAACGCGGCACGTCGTAGTGTGAGTCCGTTTGTGCGCGGCTCGGGGTCATTCACGACGAGCAACATTCAAGTAACTATCGAGGTTCGAGATACTACTGGGAAGACCGTAGAGAATGTCATCTCACAAGGTTCCAGCGAGCCAAACGTGTCCCAGTTTCATTCGCTCGTCTTCCTCCGGAATAACCAACCGACGTTTGGCGAGTTGATCAAGCTTTCGTTACCCTGGGTCGAGCTACCTCCATGGCACCTCTTCCTCACGTTCCGGTATCGCAGTTCGAGTACAAAGTCGACGAAGATAATTAGCGGAGAGATGGGAGACAAGCCATTTGCATTTGCGTTCTTACCACTGTTCCCGGATGGCCGCGCATTCCTCGAGGACGGAAGTCATACGTTGGTGCTTTACCGAGCGGACCGGTTGAATATTATCACTCCAGATATGTACCTCGATGCGACGCCATGGTTGTTACCTGGCCAGCGTCAGGAGAATCTTACTGTTCCCACCGAACTGCAACGAATGGCCCCTCCAATTCGCGACGTTCTACTCATTCGATCATCCTTATGTTCAACACGCCACACACAAAATCCGGTCCTGTCGACGTTACTTAACTGGACCCAGATCGAGGATAAAGATTTGCTATCGGCGGTGCTCGTCAAGTTTACCTTCGTCGGAGAAATCGAAATTGTGAAGTTTTTACGGGACATCTTTGGCTCCTTGTTCGCTATACTCGCATCTCCCATGAATAGTACTGGCGACCTGGACCATCATGTGTTCAACGCGCTGGTGACGGTCCTCGGTATCGTGCAAGACCGGCGGTTTATCAACTTCCAGCCTGTGTTGGACATTTATATCAAGAAGCACTTCAACTACGCTGCCGCATCTTCTCATATAATCAACTCGATGAATCGGATGTTGGCCGACCCGACAGGCAATGACACTGCGTCGCCATTACGCGCCGCGATCAAGGTCTGGCACTACATTTTCAAGTTCATTGTGAAATCGCGGGCACTACAGAGAGCGAGGGAGGCCGGCGTGGGTGGCGGTGCGACGGCCGAACACCTGGAATCGTCGTTCATGCGCGAGCTACGTGCCCACCTGTCCGAAGTTAACAAGATGATGAAGACGACATCGCCGTCCCTCATTGGCACTCAGACCTTAGCGCTTCAGCGTTTCACTTCAATCCTTCCGGAGCTCGCTCAGATCTTCTCAACGGTTGAGGTTGTCTCCCTTGCTGCGGCTTTTGCGAACACCATGTCCTCGGCGAAGGGAAAGCTGGCTGTGTTTAAGCTGATCATGTTCCTTCAGCTAGTGAAAGGCTTCTTATTTGATAACGCACAGTCACGTGCCTTATTGGTAGAAGCCGTCGTTATGTGGATCAAGCCCCACTTTGGGCGCTTCGATGAGTATGCCCAGACACAGAAGGGGGACGACGGAGCCGCAATCGATGCTGCTCGGGTATCGTGGCTGGAAGGCACCCGGATTTGTGTCACCATTATCGCTGTCATGTTGGATAGGCTACAGCAGAGGCTGGTCGATCCCGACATTCTCGCAGACCGCAACGCCCTCCGTCAGGAGCAGGACAACGTTGATTATTTGCTTTCTCTGTTGCCAAGGTGAGTCACTTTTTTTGTATTGGTTGGCACCTTTTTCTTCTTTCTTACGTTTGCGTAGACTTCTGGAGTCCTACCGTGAGCTTCAAAACGAGGCTAATGTCCATGCCGTCGAGCGGAAAAGGACGCCCGCCACTTCGCCCTCCACAGCCTTGGTGATTTTCCCGGAATCATACCCATTCTCATTGATCGCGCAATTACCCCGGGCACCAAAGGGCTTCAACGGTGTATATCAGACTGATGGACAGGTCCTTTTCAGCCCCATGCAAGGAGAAATCGGGATTGTGCTACTAGTCATCCTACTGTCGACCCCTAAAAAGTACCTCTTGAACTTCTTCGAGGGGGTCTTCGAGATCGAGGGTCGGGACAACTTTGCCGCTTTGCTCTTACAGCTCTTCAAGGTTGCGACTTCTATACTGGAAAACGAAGCGTGGCCTGCAAACTGGTTGAACGTGAATATCATGGCACACAAAGTCTTGGTCAAAATGATGGACGCTGTCGCGGTCCTAGTTGAGAGGCGTTTCATCCCCACCGACGACGATGCTACCTTTCAGTTCAACACGCAACTATGGACAGAGGCGATTCAAGTGCTATTAAAGCTCCTTTCTTCAGATCAGCTGGTCATTGAGGAATTCAGCCCCCAGGTAATTACCTTTGTCGCGTCTGCGTTACCCTTCCTGACTAGACTTCATCCAGCGGCGGCGTGCTGTGTGGAGAATGGCTGGTGACATCAGGGGTGAAGGAGCTGCTATACTTCAACAACTATGGGATGCTCTTGGATGGCCTGAGGACGTGTCTGAACGCGCAGGGGTTGTAACAAGATATGGCGTAAGGCTACTTCCTTCATCCCGTAGTCGGGCCTCATCTTTATTTGCAGAGATATCAGACGTCACTGAGCCCACTCGTCAGCCACGTCGTCAATCTCTGCGTCAGTCACCACGATTTGCTCCGAAGCACGGCCGTGCGGATCCTGTATAGCATGATTGTTTCACAATACCAAGAGCACCAGCACTTCGACGATATTGAGCACGAGTTGATCAGCAAACTTGACTCATTGTTCATGACCGATAGCAAGGCAGATGACCTTTCAAGGGCCTTCTTTATCAGCCATCTCCGCCATTTGTTCGAAACATCGCAGGTGGTAGAGCGCCTACGCGAGAGGGTTTCGAGCTTCCTCGACTCTGTAGACCTGTTCCTCGAGATGCTCCTGAGCGTACGCGCGCTCCCCGAAGGAGATGAATTCGCTGATGACCGCGTCATTGCTACGGTTCGGTACTTGTTCTCCGCCTATTTGATTCATATTAACACCTTGCAGCTGCGTCTCATGAACTTTATTCGCCGCATTGGTCGGAACGAGATCTACATCAAATATGTGCATCAACTCGTTGACGTCAGTGTCACCCTCCATCTTATCTGCTGCCGTTGATCCAAATCCGCTGTTAGATGCATTTACAATCTCAAAACTACGTCGAAGCGGCCCTCACTCTGAAATTGCATGCCGATCTTCACAAATGGGACCTAAATTCGTTTGTCGAACCCATGGAGGACCTTGGTCTACCCCAACAGTCCCAGTTCCACCGGAAGGAGACCTTACACCTGCTCATATTAGATTATCTCGGCAAAGGGAAAGCGTGGGAGAGTGCGATCGAGATATGCAAAGAACTCGTTTATCAGCATTCGGAAGTCACCTTCAACTAGTAAGGAACTCTAACACCAATTATTCACGTCCCTAACGCGTTCACACCTTGATATAGCGGACGCTTAGCAGAAATCATGCGACACCAGGCTGCATTGCTGGAACATATCATCACAGACCAGCGTTATTACCCCGACTACTTCCGTGTTGCATTCTATGGGACCTTCCCTGCGGCCATTCGCAACAAGCAGTTCATAGTATGTTCACATAGTCCCAATTTAGTTGCCACGATCCTGATCCGTCTTGTTAGTATCGTGGTTTTGAGTGGGAAAAATTTGGGGCGTTTTGTGAACGCATGCTAGCCAAACATTCTGGGGCAAAATTACTCCGAACTCTCGGAGACCCGCCAGTTGACATACGCTTCGGAAATGATCAGTACATTCAATGCAGCACAGTCACGCCGGAGCCAAACCGAGATCTGCCAATATTCACCAATCCTGACGTCTCTCCGGCTGTCCGAACGTACTATGAGCGCTGGTGAGTTTGAAAATATCCTGTAGACGAATATGTCATTGACGAGATGCATCCAGTGCCATTAACTACTTTAGCTCGTCGCGAACTGTACCGAAGGTCGACCGGGAAGGGAACGAAGAGGCCTGGGTAGAGAGAACGTACTTCACTACCGAAGAGTCCTTCCCCGCCGTGCTGAGACGATCCGAGGTCGTGTCGGTCGAGGTCGTCGAGATATCGCCCATTGAGGACGCTCTTCTGGAAGTGGAACAGAAGAACAAGGAGCTAAGCGCCCTTCGTGTAAAGTACTCAAACCTGGCTAAAACAGCTCAAGCTGTCTCGACTAACCCTCTGTCGATGGCACTAAACGGCGTCGTTGATGCGCCTGCTGATGGGGGCATAGCAAGCTATCGCGTATCATTTTTGATGCCAGGCTACGTCACCAGGTACCCAGACCGAGGGGAATCCGTCGAGAAGTTACGCGCCGCAGTTGACGAGCAGGTTCGTGTGGAAGCCGAGACTGGTGGACTAACTGACTGATACTGATCATCCCTAGGTCCGCATCATCGACACCTGCTTGCAACTTCACGGTCAAATGTGTCCACCAGAAATGCTGGAATTTCACGATACACTCGAAAGATTTTTCCACAAGAACTACCATGAGGAGATCCAGCGCCTATCCTTCGAGATTCCTGCTGAGCGCCCCGCCACTTCGCGGCCCTACCATTCGTATACTTCATCTCTAACAGACACCCCCTCAATCGTCCCGTCAAGCTCATCCGCCTCTACTACTCGTGCTCCATTTTCTATTCCTCCCCTCCAACTTCCAGGATCGCACATAACGCCGCCCCAATCCCCGCTAGCCACTTTTGTGAGCTCAGCGTCACAGCCAACACGGCTTCAAAAGCACATTGCGCATCTTGCGCGACACGGTATGAATGCAGTCGCATCCGGCCCCGGCGAGGGCGTGGTCGACAATGGCATACCTCGCAGCGACACACTCTCCGTAACTTCGCCGCAAGGCTCCTTCGTCAACGTTACCGGGCCGCCCGAGCCGTCCGCGACGACAAGCGGCGCGTCCATAATGGGAAGTATCACCGGGTCTTTGAAGAAGGGTCGCTTCTCGCGGCTTGGGACGCTCAGCTTCACACGGCGAGACGGGTAGGCGTCGGGTCGCTGCGTAGACGCGAGAAGCTGTGCTGTGCACTAATGCAATATCTTTATCACCATCTTACAATCTCTTTCGCAAAAGAAATACATGTGTACTGATCCGCCACCTAGCTCTGGAACCTTGGTCTCTATCATAATGTCTGTGTCATATTCGCACCTTCAATTTAAATGATACCCGTCTTATGCTTTGTGTTCTGAAATAACTAATTCTCGTCACTCACTCTTCGAATAACCTGACAGCCTTCTTCACGCCTCCTTATCCTTATACCCAGGAGATACACGCCAAAATGACAAGTCCTGGCACCGAAAGTGCAGTGAGTCACTCGGACTCAATAGACAGACCTAAGTGGACCGGTAATACACTTCGAGTTGGCCCGTATTATTGGTTGCTGGACTTACTGGGCTCACATGGCTCACACGAGAATCGCGGCACTGCAAGAGTGATTTGTCATTGGGGAACCCTAAAATATGGAAATGGCTACACAAATGTCAAAAGAGGGAAGTTCAAGTCACACACGGGCATGAGGGGTAGAAGATTGGACAAGGAGGGTGCCAATGTAAACACACTGTGGGACAACATGACGCATATTTAAGACGCAGAAATGGAAGACAACATGGGGTGCGGAAGGGTCGTTGCGTTGGGGGCGATGGTGGAGAGCGGGAAATGGAGCAGTTCGAAGCTTCGAGTGACGGCGGGGAAGGATGGGACAGATTTCTCCCGGCGAGAGGAGAGGGTCAAGCCTCGAACTCAAGATAGAGGTGGGCAGAGGAACGTAGGCAGATGGATGGATGGATGGATGGGGGCGCAGATTGCAGGAGTTCGATGTTGCTGTTAGACTCGGAGACGAGGGCATTAATGATTAGTCTAGTATGTGGAAGCAACACACCGCCGGAAGTATTCGCCTTTACCTCCGAGCCGAGGATCAAACAACTGTGTAGGCGTACTAGTATTTGCCTTGCGACAACGGCCTGTATATAATTTCATCACTCCACGCAAAGCTTGCAATCCCTCGATCGGGTAGCACGCCCGGTGGCGGTCGTCTAGCTGTATTCGGGCGCACGCGCAATTAAACTGGAGAACAATTGACTGGTTGAGCCAGGTCGGATGGTTGTCCGATAACTTCCGGTGTCCTAGGTGTGGCCTTCCGCCCCCGCCGACGCCTTTGGCACGTTTGCTGTGTTATTAGCCTCGTGCTTGCGGAGGCAGCCGCCACTGTGTGCCTATCGCGTAATTTCGTCGAGGATTTTCTCGGGTGAATAGAAACACCTCGAACAGGCGACGACGTCTCAAGACGCCGAGGGTCATATGGCACCAGAGGAAAGATGCGTATTAGCCCAGAACGATAAAGTGCAGGGACGGACGATTTTGCTCAATGCAATAGACGCCCGAAGGAGCTGAAATGGAGTAATGAGCAAGTGAGCAAGCAAGTGAATATGGGACACAGGGGCCGCTGCCCTTCTATGGAAAAACTCGGACTCGCTTGATAAGGTCGATATATGGCTGGAGAGCCGTCGGAAGCAAGGTTGGGAAGTTCACTGCGATCTGGGAATGCGGTCGGGATGAAGCCGTCCTTGGGTTTTCACTGGCAGAGGATGATGATATAACTTGAACACTGTACTGTATACTATAATACTACGTGACCGAGAATCACTGGTGACAAACACATCATGTATCATACATTGCTATCGGCTATCATCCTGAGATGCGGTGGCGCAGAACTTTCCAGCTCGACTCTAACTGCACCAAGAACAGTCACGATATGTACTTGTGAATGTACTAGATAGCTTTCATAGTAGTATCTATGTCAGAAATTTGTACAGCTCAGGACTTAGTTGAATAACAGAAACGAACCTGCAGGTGGTCCCATCTTCTGCTATGGACTAGCACCTGGACTGGCACCATCATGCTTCAACAATAACTCTGCGACCCTGCCGTTTCCGAAGGCCAGTGATTCTTGTCTTGGAGTCCGCCCGAAGCCGTTTCGAACTTTCGCATTTTTGCACGACGTTCTAGGAAGATCTCAGCAATTTCAGGATATCCACTGCGTAACGCAAGATCCAATGCAGTCATTTTGTCCCTCTGGCGTGCGTTCGGGTCGGCCCCGTGACCAAGTAAGAGCAGTACAACCTGAAGTCGACCGTGTCGAGACGCATGATGCAGAGGGGTCCAACCGGCCTTATCTCGGCAGTTCACATTCGCTCCACGCTCAATCAACAGTTTTGCCACCTCGAGCCGCCCACGGTTCGACGCTGCGGCCAATACAGTCTGACGATTGCTATCCCTTTCTTCGACGTTCGAGCCTTGGTCGAGTAATAAACGTACAACGTCAACTTGTCCATTTATTGACGCGGTGTACAACGAAGGCTGCTCATCGTTAGAGGATTCCATATTTCCTCCATATCGTCGTGGGGACGGTACAACGTCTAGGCGTTGATTCTGTGGACCGATTGATGGCGCGGTGGGATTCGCCTCTCCATCATGAGACATCGCGATTCTGGATAGAAAGTTTGCAACCTCGAGTTTCTTATTGTCGGAGGCCAAGTCCAAAGGCGTCCTATCCTCGTCATCACGTATGTTACGATCAGCGCCACATTCAAGGAGGAGCTTCACGGTGTCGAGATGGCCTTCGAGTGCTGCACGATGCAAAGGAGTCGGACCACCGTCTGCACGAAAGCATACATCTGCACCATGTTGAATGAGGAATTCTGCTACATGGACATGACCCTGAGACGATGCCAAATGTAAAGGAGTGCAACCGTTGTCGTAATGAGGGCCCACATGTGCGCCATGTTGAATGAGCAGTTCTACCACCTTGACATGACCCCCTTGCGACGCGAGATGTAAAGGAGTCCAACAGTCGTCGTCGCGAGTGTCCAAATAAGCGCCATGTTGAATGAGCAGTTCTACCATCTTGACATGACCGCCATGCGACGCGAAATGCAAAGGAGTGCGACCGTCGTCGCAATGAGGGCCCACATGAGCACCATGTTGAATGAGCAGTTCTCCCAACTTGACTTGTCCTTCAAGCGACGCGAAATGTAAAGGAGTCCAGCTGTCGATATCACGAGTCCCCACATCTGCGCCATGTTGGATGAGGAATTCAGCTATATGGGCATGACCGCGAAGTGACGCCGAGTGTAATGGAGTAGAACCCTTCTTGTTACGAGAGCCTATGACCGCACAGCTTTCGATTAAGAGCCGAACGACATCCAGATGTCCATTTAGTGCCGCTTGGTGTAGTGGAGAATGGCCCTTTTCGTTCAGGGTGTTCGCATCCGCCCCCCATTGCAGTAGTAGACGGGATACCCCCATATTTCCTGCAAAGGAAGCTAATGTTAATGGAGTGTGGCCCGCGGTACTTCGTAGATTAATATCCACATTGTGCCTGAGTAAGAATTGCACAATATCAATGCTCCCGCTTCGAGATGCTCGGTGCAGTGGGCTCATGCCGCTCTTGTCTAGAGCATTCACATCCGCGCCTCGCTGAAGAAGTGACAAAGCAATGTCAATGTCTTCCTTGATGAACGCGGCCGACAACGAACTCCCGTAATACCCTTCCCTGGTGTCGATATCCCCCGGGTAAGTGGCGAGCAAGTGTTCTATGAGCCGGCGGAAACCAAAAAGTACAGCATAATACAATGGGGTTGCCTGGGGTTGTTCTGGATGCGTTGTGGGAATGTCTCCTCTCCAGGGGTCATCCATGTCGTATATCCAGACCCAAGTGGAGAAGTGCGACTTGCCTGGGTTAAAAAGGTTTTCCATGGCAGCTTGTATGGTCGATGATACGTCCTCAAACTGGCCGTGGTTGACCCAGTGTTGGGCAGCGTAAGTAGAGAGCGGGAAGTTCTTAACGCCATCTCTATCGATGTGGTCGTCAAGGTGGAGCAAGACACTGAGGGAAGCTTGAGCGAGGATTGTATGTGCAGAGTGAAGGACGATGTGATAGCCAGAAATCTCCTCCCCCATGGTGGAAAGGCGGTCTGATGTCAGGAACTCCTTTACTGAAAAATGAGAAAATTGGACGATTCGGGACCCGTCCACATCGACGACGCTGATGAGATTGGAGCATACGGAAAGTACAGTTTCCTCTGCGTCGCCTAGCCGCCAGTCGGGGTTAAACGTAGGAAGTACTCCTGCATCGAACCGAACCGCCAAAATATCGGCAAGCTCTTCCACGCGAAGTGGTCTAATCGACACGGCAAGACATTGGAAAAGCCGCTGCGCGTACTGTCGCATCTCTCCATTAATTGCCAGCAACGCGCGTTCATACGTTTCGTCCAACGTCTTGGGCATACTATCCAAAGAGCTTCGGATATCCATAGGTAAGATCCAGCGCAGGATTCCTAACTGGCAGACAACCCATCTGAACCTGTGGGCAGCATTGATTAAACCCTGATTTTGAGTAGCATGACGGCGGAGACTTACATCCCATCCGCTTTATTTGAGAGTGTATCGATCACCAACTGCTTGTCTCCTTCTCTCCACCTTTGCATCCTCTGATCGGAGTGAACGACTGCGCTGGTGTATGAGGAAATATCTTCCTTTTGTCCGTTTTCATCATGAAGAGACATACGCAACGGCGCAAAGGGTTCGAGCGTGTTTCGAATGTCGATCTCTAAGCGACTAGAGACGCAAATGTGCACATTTGGAAGATTTAGCTTGATAAGATGCTCTAGAAACCTCAACACCTGTTCACGCGCAGTCTGTATCCCGGAGATGTTGGGGCATTCATCGAGAGCGTCGATAATGATGTACATTGCGGGCTGTCCTGTCACTTCAAGCATTTCGACAAGACATTCCGAGAGTGCATCTTCGGAGGGTTCCTCTGCGCCTCCAGCGTGGTCCGAATACAGGCGAGACAAAATTTGATAGCAAGGATCGGACTTGGCGCTAAGCTGAAAGATAAGAGAGGAAAGGAGACCGCGCAGATGCTGCTTTTCGGTGTCCCTGAAGTCAAAATAAAAGTACGCCATTGACGCTAATCCGGCCTTACGCTTGCTGTCGATTTTTCGAATAATTGAAGAACTAGTAGAAAGCGTAAATGACTATAAATTGAAGTAGTGAGACAAGACCTACAGCAAAATGCTCTTTCCAGACCCCGCTGCGTGATGTGGAAGGAATTAGGGTAGTCGTGACGCTCATGTTGAGAACGTACGTTTTCCATGGATCCATAGAAGCGAACCCTTCGCGTTCCACTCATCGAAGACATTCCCTTGGAAGAACCATGCGGCGGTTCCATCTTGATGGGATTTGCATCCGAGGTTGTAATTTTTCGACGGATCTGGAGGGCAAAGCCAATTTTTGGAGTCTTTTTGCATCTGATCGCCTGGAACCCGTCTTAGCGCCAGCAGTCAATAATGGGAGCATAATTCGCAACTCACGTCTCATCTTGTTCATATCACTCGCCAGTTGTTGCATTGCATCTGTCATCATGATCAGATCGTGTAACGTCTTGTCACGAATACGGTAAGCGCATACCCAGGGCCTTCAGGATACTGTCCGTTGATGCTTTACCATCTAGAACCAAGACAAGAATACGTCAGTTGCGCGTCAGTGACCGGGCACGGAAACGTTGCATACCATTCATGATTATTTTCACATTATTCACAAGTCCGTGGACCACTTCTAGGGTCTGCGCAACAGTCATCCGGCCCTCCTCTTGAGTGAGACGGTCAAGCCTCTGTAGCACTGCCTCGATCTCGCTCTCTCCTAGCAGCTTCTTCGCGAATTTCTCTGTACAATGTTGAGACATCATATCTTGAAAATGACGAGCCACTTACTGAATCTGCCTTGTTTAATTTGTTTGGTAGCGAGAGCAAACACAGAGAGTAACTCGACCATGATCTTTACGATTATATCCATCATCGAAGGGGACACCGGGACATCGGTATAGATCCGTAGGCGTTTGAGGAAGTTTCCGATACATTCAAACAAGTCGACAAGTGCGTCGTAGCTTGAGCTGACCCCGTCAGCTGCCTGGGGTATGCAGATCAGGAAATACGTAGGTGGAGAACGTTAAGGTACACATACCGTAATTAGAACATCTACGCCAACAAAGATCGCCTTTGCTGGCTGGAACGGCACCTGGCAGCCGAACCACGATCAGGAGGAAAAAGTAGCACATTTGAATTAAACTCAGAGCTTCCCCAAGAACGCCAGAAAGCGCATGGATCACCTGCACCACTGGGCTAAGCCAGTTGAATAACTTTCGATTTCCATCCCGATAGACTTTAAATGTGTTCGCCTTGTCTTCAAGTAATTTAAGGACGTGATCGGGAGAATCGCGGCCTCGGAGCTCATCGGCAAAAGGGTGTTTGTCGAGTTCTACGCCAATCTGCTCACGGTAGTCGGCGAGAGCTTTATCAATGATGACTTGAAACGATGAAGTAGGCATTTCGTATATGGTTCTTGAAGAGAAGAGCTATGCTGTACCAAGTTGACCAATTTCGTGGTGGCTGTGTGAGGTCCAGTGGTAACGGAAAAGGCGCACAACAGGTACTAGCGCTGGGCGAGGCAGCATCGTGTCAACAAAACCGATTCTCCCTTTACTGATGAGTCAAACCACAGATGAAGACACGTCGACTGCGAAGAGTGATCCGACAGAGTCGGTTTCAAGCTTTTGTCTGTGCTTGGCAAACCTGGCTGTACCGTGGCCTCGTCGGTCAGGGACGCAAGTTACACGTTACATTTGCTTGTCTGGTGTCTGGTGCAGCGGTAGCTCATGCGCTGGTGCGATCATGCTCTAATTGGATCAAAAGCAAAAGTAACCCGTGGCTGCCGCCACAGCACACAGCATCTGTAGCCGCCCTCAGGCCACGCTTCAGCAACACTCAGTGTACTTCTAGCCAACTTCTAGCTTCACCTTAGTGTGGTCTTCAGAAGTTAGTTAAGTGACCATCATCTACGCCCTAACTCAGAGCTCATGGCACCCGGATTACCCTTTCAAGGCTGTCTAGAGTGCACAGAACGTCCGACTGAGGACCAAGACAGGTAAGCGCACAATACAGTAGGTCCATGACAAACATCGCAACTGCCACCGAAGAGCCCTCTGGCCCAGGTTCACTTAATCATAAACCGACGGTGATCTGTTCTAGGAATGTACCATCCATGTTCTACGCCACTACGCGTGTTTGTTCCTGCTGCTCAATCTGATCCATATCTAAATAGAACCTCGTGCTCGCAGATGGCATAATTTATCAGTTCTGCAATTTGTTCCTTGTTTCTACTGCGCTGCTGATGCATCATGCATCAAGTGCACTACTGCCCATCAAGCTCAAGGGGGATGCACAAATGGCGCAAATTGGGAGGTCTGGGCTCCGAGACGGACCCGGAGATCAACGTGGGAGCAAGCCAAGCAACGGAATGACGTCACGTCCAAGTTACTTTGCTGCGGTAGCGTGACTCCGAGTGATCGTTTCTATGACGTTGAGTGCAGCAGAATGGGGACGTTCGAGAAATCGACCGGGTCGGGGAAAGTCTTACTTAGGCTTGCGCAATTCCGAAGGGAATTCCGTGAAACTCAACAGAACCTGATCCGCCATACACGCGAGGGTGAAGTTAGGCTCGCAAGGCCCTGCGTGTTGTATAAGCGACTCCGGCAATGGCGGATAGAGCGACAAGCACAGGGTCAGGGCTCGAATTCTCAAAGGCGAAGGCACGGGCACTGACAGAAACGTCGAAGAGGGAACCAGAGACACGGATTGAGGGGTTTACAAGGGTGTCCATGGGAGTTCGGGGTCGTCGTCAGTTCACCAGGGCACAAAGGAGTGGGAAGAGGTAACGTCGAAGCGGTATCCAGGGACCATGCTCAAGCTCGGGCTGACCTTCATGCGGGAAAGCAGGCACTCTAAGCACGAGCGAAAATTCGAAAACGAAGGGATGGATACAAGCGTCAAAGACAAAGGAACCCTCTCGTAGACAGCATCAGCGGACAAAGGTGACTTATAGGCGAGGGGAGAGCGGCAAGACAAGGAGAACAGAGACAAGGACGACATATGCTCGGGCTCGGCCACGCCATCAATGGACAAATGCGATAGCGACGGGGAATGTAGAAGTGCAAGCTCGAGCTCGGGGACGAGTTCAGCACACGAGGCAAGCCTCGGCGTCAGGAACGAAGCAGATGGCGTCTAGAGGAGGAAAGGTAAAGTCGCAAGTTCGAACTCGGACTGGGAAGTTCTTCGGTTGCTGAATGTGGATGTGCGCGCTGAGATTCTGGGGCCGACTTCGGTGCGAAGACGAAGGACGGGGCGAAGACCTGAACTCGGGGCCGTTGTCAGGGGAGCAGTTTGCCGGCGAAGTCGAAAGAAAAATCGATTGGAAAATCGAAAGGATAGACGCAGGCTGGAGCACAATTTCAGGGGTGATACAAGTGCATGAGGATGTAAGCGAGTTTGTCGAAGGCATGGAAAGTGCATTTAGAGTGACCGAGGTGCAGACGGCAGACGAAAGTTCATAGAAGTGAGGTGTGGTCGGCGCATTTGAGCACCTAGACGCAAAGACTGTCTTTGTCACCATCTGGAATGACCCTCTAGCATCTGCGATGATCTTCCACGCGAAAGCATTGGAACGTCGAGTTGATGTTCAAGAATTGGAATGCGGCCTGTACAGTAGAACAGCCACGGCCCACAAAGGAATTTTGCGCCAAGATGAAGATCCCATGGAAAGCTCAGAGAACCCCAGATCGATTATGTCCGCGCCAAAGTCATGAGAACGAGGTTTGTTCGGTTAAGTTTATGAAAAAGAGCGGAAAGATGCGATTGCATCTTGAATCCGCTGCGTCTGACGGCGAACATCTCCAATCAGGTAGGTGCCTGATATCAGGTTGCAACTCCTGCAGCGAGCGCGGTGAAGAGCCCTGAAGGCAGCGACATGTCGACCTGCCAGTGCTTAGAGTATGCTTCCCCCAGGCGAACCCAGATTGATATTCATTGGTCGACGTCTGCACACAGCCTGAGTGCGCGACCTGAAAGGTCTGAATCGTTGAGGGAAATTTGCCTCGGCTCTACTCATCAGTTTAACATAATCGATGATAAAATTAACGGGTGGACAACTCCAGAGGCTTTCCATGCCCAGACATTGGCCAACAACTATCGCTATCGTCCGGTGATGACCTCCTTGGAGTTTTCGAATTCGTCTGCGCCCTTGACTCAGATGGTCCGATTCCACACCTCAGCTATATCCCGCTGTCGCTCCTCCGCAAATTCAGCGAGACATCTAGCTGCATCTGCCTCCCTCGCATAGAGCTCAAAAGCCTTCTGAAAGCACTTCGATGTTGGAAGAAATAAAATGTGCGGAGACGCCGGGCCGGGAGCGTCTGATGCGACCGGGCCGTATCCGACCGACGACTCAACCCACCCACCCACTGGTTGGTTGCTAGACTCACGACACTGCGCTGCAAAAGTGATTTGTTATTGGTTTAGAGAAACATAAAGCACGGAAGTGGCTACACAACTGTCGAAGGAGAGAAGTGCTAGTCATACAGGCATCAGGTGTAGAAGACCGGATAAGGAGGGAGCTAGGGTACATCCGTTGCGGAATGTACGTCGAGGGAAACTAAGGATACAGAAAACGAAAGACACCTTACAGGGAACCATAACAACGGGCGTGGTCAGAAAAACTGGAACGCCAAATCGTGGTGAGCGTCGCGCTCACGCAGATTCAGGAACGCAAGCGGATCGAAACCGAGGAAAGTCCCTCTAGGGCTGAAAGCCGGGCTGCTATCCTCAGGAACAGCAGCTGGTGGCATGTGAGCTTGGCCAGCCGACGAGTTGCTGCTTGATTTGGGGCAGACAATGGCGGCCTGAGGGTGGAGTAGCGGTGGACTGATATGTAAGGCCGGCATGAAGCTAAGCTGACTCGATCTGTCTGCCACGGCGGAGATATCGGGTGAGGCAATGGCGGTGAAGTGATACGGCCTAGGATGTTGTATGGTGACGTTGGCGTCATTATACACAGGCCCTTCCAAACTGTCAACTGGGGATCGTCGCCCAAGCAATTGAGGGCTGGGGGGTTCGGACGGCGGCGAGATGGTGACCCATTCCTGTAATAAAGATTTGACAAGCCCCTGTCAGCCTCTAAGAAATTGAGAGCGTTGTTAGCTAGTCAGACGTACATATTTCGAGATGGCGCTGTTTAGACTTTCCACGAGACGGTCCCACTTGAAGATTTTGACATCCTTCTCGATGTTGCGCGGCTTGGGTGAGGGTAGGTTCATGATCGCGGTGAACAGCTTGCTCATCCTCGTTTTAGACACGGTGATGGGCCGGAGGTGTTCCACGTTGCGCCTGACGCGACTCCTTTCGTCGGCGTGAAAGCGGTCCTGGACGAGGTATTCAAGCAGACGAATGAGGTCGCAAGAGGTGAAGCATGTCTCGCGTACATCCTCACGCCAGATGCAGGAGATGATGACGCCGGGTGACTGGTTTTTCTCTAGATGGTCTTCTCGTATAGGGGTGGGGGATATATGTATCGTGTTCCCTTTCCGCTCGCAATAAAACTTGATTAGCCTCCGACGGCGTCGTTTCTCCTCGCCGCTCAGATTTTTGCCGAGGTCGGCTGGCTCGGCCTCGAAGTCGAGGATGACTTTATCATAGGAGCCTTGTTCGTTGGAAGAGCTTCGGCGGGGAAGTCGTCTGGGAAACGAAGGCACTGGGGTAGCAGTATGGTGTGCAGGAATAATTTGAGTGACTGTCTCCTGCGGTCCTTGAGCAAGCAAAGTTCGCCGGCCAGAAGGCGGTCGTTCGACGTCTAGAAGTGTCGTGCCTTCGCTGGGCTCTCCCTTGATTGGCGGGGGAAGGGCTGTTAGGATATCTCAGAATGATGGGCGTCAATTAGAAATGCGAAAAGCTTGCCATATTCCCAATAGGTGAAGTAGCCAAAAGACACCGAGTCGAGGACTCGCCATCCATCGAGTGCCTGGATAGAGACAATGACGGTACGGCTCGAGGCGTTCCTGTGCACTCCAAATTCTGGGACGGAACCCGTGCACCTCCACAAATCCTCAGCGCCCTTTACGTTTTCTACCGATGTGTAGATCGCTTTGGAACCGACGACAATGCGAATGGAGACTTGCTTGAGCGAATGTATTTTTGTCTCGATGACGACTGTGGTACCACTCCTTCCCATTTGTGGAGTGTAATTGCAGACTTCGAGCATTCTCGGATGGGACGAAGCGGGGCATGCGACATTGTTTGGTATTTGAGAGGGAATAGCAGAGGTATTCATCCTGATTGCTTTTGTAAACATTTAGAAGACAACGAGAACGGCTGATAGTTCTGCAGGTGGTCGTAATTTAGACAACTGTGGAGCGATGACGTTCTCACTGAAGTACTCACCCAAGTTTAGAGCATTTACTATTCGTCCTAGGAGGTCAAGGCAGGGTCTGCGTAGGAGCGTATGGTTGCTTGGCTTAGAGTAAGTGGCTGAGGTAAAAGGGAGGCACTGCGGATGTCTCACTCGCCAGGGACAATGATGTGGGAGAGAGGGGGGGGGAAACATGAACCTTACGGGGACTCAATCGCTTTAATGGATGGAGCGGGAGCAAAGGCAAAAAGATGGAGGCCTAAGATCTTGTACACTTGATCTAGAGGTGAAGCTGGAACTTGTAAGGGCTAGAAACTCCGTTGTTCCGAGCGATCAGGTGCCTTCTGTTCACTCGCCACAGTCGACCATTTGCTCTAGAGAAACGTATCTGCACAGAGTTTCCCAAAAAATAAACTTCCATCCAGATAAAATTTCCTTGTCTAGACACGGACAATCAACTCGAAGAAATACTGAGAAGCTTAGAGTTTGGTTAGTTGGTTAGCTTATCGGAACTTCATCTTGGACGAACGTGAACCTACAAAAGACGGACCCCAAAGCCGGGGGACAATGACCAGCAACGACAAGGTTAGATCCAAGGCCAAATGCGCGGCTCTCTTAGACTAAAGCTGGTTAGTTGGTCGTCGTGGTGGTCGGCGGGATCTCGGCGAGATTAAGTCCTCAGATTCAGACAAAAGTCTAATCTCATAGCAGATCGGACTTTAGCCTACTTTGGTTGTAGTTTAACAATCCACTTTCCCGATATAAAAAGGAAAATCATTTGCTGAGATACGGCTGGAGATATAAAATAATAATAAAAAGGGGTTCCGCAAGCGTTAACCACTTTCTGGCTGAAACACGGATAAGATAGCTCCCACCGAAATGAGGACTTCCAACCACTCACTGGAAGCTGACTGTCAGCCATATAGTCGCACTCTGGCGAGGGAAAAGCCCACCGGAGTAAAGAGTGTTGTTTTCAGTATTTTCAACGGCGGACGCGTCTAGTTTTGCACACAGGTGGCATGTCGCGGCTCCCAAGTCCCATCGTCCCGCCTGACACGGGCGACTGGGGGCAAGTACCCCTCAGCAGACAAAAAGCGTTGGCAGAGCGGACACTTCTCCAGAAACAGGCTCTCGTAAGCAACCAACATGCTCTATTTGGACGTTGCCATCGAAGCGGATCATGAGGGCATCATCCAAACTGCGGGCGATCGAGGTCACGGTGGTTTCGTGCTTACCATGAAGCTCTGCACAGGCACGCGCGGGGACAGCTGCAACATGCGTACAACCCATTGAGACAGCTTCTGGAAGACGGTAAATTCGGACTGCGAGTGTGGTGGTTTCTGAAGCTCCGTGAATACATGAATGCCCTGTGTCCAAAGAGGCACATGCCTTTTCCCTCGACCCAAACACGGTCAAGCTTTCCACCATCAGCGCCGATGTCTCGGACACGGCTCCATTGGACCCCTCTTCGTGACCGAGGGTAATAAAGGCCCTCAATACATCCGGAATGAGGAACCGGAGTACGACCGGTACCGCAACATTGCGTGACTCCCGTCCGGACGACACGTATACGTGCAACAGCGTCTTCGTATGTGTGGCATTGAACTCCCGGACGTATGCCGGCAGATCTTTGAGCGTAAGCAGGAGTTCGTCCGCTGTAAGTGGGGGGAATGGACTTGAAACCTTGTTCTCCAAGGCGAGGTACGGTCTCGGTGACTCAGGGGTCGGGGAACGCCTGAAAATGGGAGGGAAGATATTCAATATACTCGACCCCAGCATACAACGCAACAAAGTAAACGTGCGCCGGGGAGAAGAGAAAGAGAAAGACGCACTTCCGTTTCTGAGATTCCTTTTCCTTTTCACGGGTATCCTTAATCGCAGTACTATCTTTCCGCTCACTTTCCGCCGCTGCTCGCAGCACGTCTTGCGCCTTCTCCTCCACCATTGCCACATGGAGCGTCCGGAGGTCCTCAACATACTTGCTAAAACTGCCTTTCACGGTCGAGGAAAGTGGGCCTTGCAGAACTTGATTCTCCCCCGAGATGTGTTCGGAGCGCAGAAGGCTATCTGGAAACTGTCGCAGTGCCTGCAGTCGCCGGGAGAGGTCCGTCAACACGTCGATCTGTGATTGTGCGTTTGAGATAGCTGATTGTCGATCTTCGACGGCAGGTCCTGATTTAAGCGGCTCCCTGCCATCCTCGGTAGTCGTATCCATTAGAGAGTATGTGAGGTAGTGTACCTCCTTGCTGGTGTGTCAAGGATGACTGCAGCGGCTGCCACCAAGTGCCTTAGGCGCTCCTCGGTTGGTCCCGACGTCAAATCTGTACGATTTCGCGATTGACGCCCGCAAGAATTGTCTAATGGCCCAGCGATCAGCAGCCCAAAGAGCTAACGACACATGACCCAGATATAAATAGTTGTCGACTTGACAAGAGCATATAGTTTGTTTAAAATTATGTACAAACTTATACCCTTGATTGCAGTCCATCTGCGAAGGATAGGAATTCTATGTCGTGATATACCGATAAACAGGTGCAATGGTGCATACGGCTGCACAAAGGAGAGAACGGGGACAGCGGGGGCAGATGTAGTGTGAGGGAAGTCGTCATCAAGAAGTGAGAGCACGGTGAGAGAACTGTGAAGCATGAAATGCAATGTATGTATTATATCTGCGGTCGGATGTGCGGGAGATGCAATGCAGATGATATATAAGGTCAGAGGGTATAGCGGAAAGGTGCAAGTGCAAGATATAAAGTGACGGAACGTCCTAATAAAACACAAACAAGCTGACCTGCCAGCTTGCCCCTAGAACTTCGACCCTGGGTCCAACGGCCCTAAAGGTCCGTAGTCATTTCGCTGTCCCCCACTTCGCCGCTTCACATGTGTCTTCCAATCTTGTCCGTGCCCAAGTGCAGAACTTGTGCCCTGTGTTGGTCGCGTAGGTGAGATTGGGGACGTCGTATTAAAGGGATTTTGCCCCACTGCTGCGTAACTAGGGCCGCCCGTAGGCCCATCTGTCAGCTGGAAGCGTGCCGCCATCCCAGGGCGTGGTTGCGAAGGGTGCAAATGGTCCGTCGACGTATTTGGCGATGGATCCCAGCCCGATTCGAGCATGGCTTCAAGATCCCGCTCGTCGATGGTTTTAGCACTTTCGAGCGTATGTTGGGGTATTGGGAGCAAAGCCGGTGGCGGTGGTGGATATTGAGTGTTGTGCTCGTTATATTCACCGATTTGCGGGCCCCAGTGGTCTTCTGAGGATGTCACAGATACAGTGTCCGAACCATCGTAGGAGCTGTGGACCTCGGAGCGGACGCCGAGTAACTCCTGGTCTCCCGTATGGTACCCTGAAGGGTGTGCACGTTCAAACTCGCGTCGCCGTCTCTCTTCTCGTCTCGTCTTGCGGAGCCGTGATCTCTCCCAGTCCTCCCATCGTCGTAATGGAACAGAGCTTGCTGAAAATTGGCCCTTACCCTCGCCGTGACCTTCCCCTTTGCTTTCGCCTTGGACTTTTCTGTCAACGAAATCAGTACGGATAAGATACGCTGCCGTTTCCCAGCCATACCTTGTCTCTCCCCATGAGAAGTCATCAAAGTGCCAAAACGCATACACCGGGAGAATAAAATTCCAAATGGGCAAAGCGGCAAGATATATAAACATCCAGAAGACGTAAACAACTTTGCGCGTTGTGATGAGGATAAGCACAGCTGGTAGACCGAGCACGCCAACAAGCAGAACGATAGGGATGGCCTCTGGGAATGTTTTTGGCGGTGATAAGGCCACGCTGACAAGGAGAAGGTACGTGAGCGCGATGGCGATAGGCAAAACGACCGTTCCAAGTAGATCCATGAATACGACAAACTGCATGCTGAAACAGAACGTCCCGCAAAGATTGCGCACAAGCACAAGTTCCATGAGGTTGTGGATTGTAGAGTTGATCCAGCGGCGGCGTTGAGAAAGAAGAACAGAAAAGGTATCGGGGACTACGGTGCGACATCGAGCTTGAGGAAGGAACATCATCTTGCGATTAGGGAACGTGCGAATGAGGCATGTTGTCAGAAAGCGATCTTCGCCGAGGAGTAGCAGATTCTTCTGATGTAAGGTGGTGACTTCGCACTGGCTGTACTCTTTGACAATCTCCGGTTTAATAATCAATGGTACCCAGTCGTCTCCAGAAGCCTTGCGGGCTTTAAGGCGGAACATGGAGAAGCACCCCGGAAGGCACGAGACACCACCAAATACGGATTCAAACGCTTTGGCCATGTGATGGGATATGAAATATTCGAACACTTGAATGGCCGTGACCCATGATTGTCGCTTGTTAGCTATACGGGTCTCTCCGCACACACCCATGATCATCTGGTCATGATGCATGCAGTTGACAAGTGCCCTAAGGGAAGTCGGGAAAACCTTCGTGTCTGCGTCAACCTTCCAAGTCGAATGACGTCAGAGACTCTCCGAGGAGTTGGTTGTTATCGAATTACTCACCATGAGGCACACTTCGAAGAAATCGGGCGTGACACCCATCAATACGTGGATTTTGCGGAAGAGATCAAAATCCAGCGGTGTCATCCTGTCGTTATACGTAACGCGAGAAAAGAAATTCATGAGGATCAGCTGGCTATCCCGCTTGCCACGATTGCCAGGTTTCTTGTCCGTTGCAGCTTCTTGTTCGGTACCACACTTGACAATAATGACAGTTGGTGTCCTGCGACCTGCGACAGCTGTGTGCCAGATTTCAGTCTAGACGCACGAGCGCAATAGGGAAAGAATGGACACAAACTGTAATGACCAGCATAGACCATCGCCCTATTTTCTTGCTTCGAGCCGGATCCGACAGCGATATAGCTCATTGGTGTAGGGTTCCCGAATCTTGGGTCAGCGTCCAGCAGTCCGACACAGATATCTGGGGTACTCCTTTTCTCGCCAGCACCAGTGATCATTCCATCCGCTACTACGAACATCAGCTTCCTTTGGTCGCTGTACGTGGTGGAAGAGATGGAGTCCAATGTGGTCCGGAGAGATTCCTCTCCCTCTGAATAGCACGTGACCAAACACACCGCAAATAGCTCGGCGCCAATTTGAGCCAAACTCATGATAGGAGCAGCGCTATCACTCGACCCCGGATTCGTTAATGTCGCGCTAGAAGATGACTGGAAGGATCGCGGAGACTTCGCTTGCTTGGTTAGTCTTTTTGTCCCATCCGGTCCTGCCCACGGTGCCGTTCCGTTCTTATTGTCGACAGAAATATTGGCGCCTTCGGGGAGAACAGCAGGACTGATCGCAGGACGATTGAGCGACGAGTCATCAGGATTACCGGCGAGGCGTCCGGAGAGGAACCAATTGAAGACGCAGGCCATTACGAAGCGAACGAGGACAAGTGACATGACGACAATCAACCCGGCGTAAAGGATAAGCTGAGAAACGAAGCATCCTGGAGTGATTTTATCGATACTTCCTGCGGTATAGCGTTGGAGAATACAGGGAATGGCTTTGCGGATATCAGCTCTGTTCACGAAGAGGCGCGTTCCATCGCGGCCGCTGGAACCGGGTGCTGCGAGGAGGGTGCGAAGAGCCATATCGACATCGTCACTTGGGATCGGGTTGGGGTGTAACTTGAAGTATGGGTTAAGATTAAGGACTTGTCCATCCAGAACAATGTAATTAGTGAGAGTAGAGACCTGGCTCCAGTCGTAGCCGACCGGTCGGGTGATGTTTACCAGTTGGTCGTTCTTGAAGGTAGCGGAGGAGTTGAGCGCTCCGAGGGGACACGGAGTAGCTGTGTTGCAAGGGGGGTCGAGCGCTATGCGATAGGGAAGACCGTTACAACTTGGGAAATCGGTAGCATCACGAGTGAATAAGGTCGTGATGTCTTGACCGGGGAGCTGCTGTGACAGTTGGAGGAAATTGACGTTGTCTGGGGATTTCGACTGGGATACATTGAACATAAATCCCTGGATACCGAGAGTACCTGGCGTAGTAGCAAGACTGATAAACCGCTCGGTCTCTAGGGTGCTCGCGGGACAAAGTACTCGTTGAAGGCCGACTGTTGCGAAGCCCACGGCGCCGCAGAGAATAGAAATAATAAAACATAACGCCATCTTCTCCCTCCAAGCTTGCCGCACTGCCTTGTCTTTGAGGCCTCCGATGGTGCTTAAGAGGACCGAAGGCGCCCAAAACGTGACTACGCGGGAAAAGATGACCCAGGCATCAAACTCGAAAAACGCTGGCGATTCAGAGGCGGCTGGAGATGGGTGTAACGCTGGGTGAGGGTTGATGAGGGGTGGGGGGGCTACGCCACGTTCTGGGCGGGTGAGAGTCTTTGCTCTTCGCACAGTGCCTGAGGGACCTTGTCTGTGAGAGCTGGTGGTGGGGATTGGGACGTCATCTTGGTGATAGCCCCTTGTCATAGTGGTGGAAAGGAACGAAGGGAAGAAAGGAGAGAACGCTGGCCAGCCAAGGCTTAGCGAGGGAGAGATCGAGAACGAACGAAGAGTCTGATTGGTAGCGAGCGACAAAAATGACAACAACGGGATGCTTCCCAATATTTATTTTCATTATTATTACGATAGTTACCCTCCCACTTCGTCATATTACGCAATAATTCTATTTATATCGGCGTGCGCCACGACGGAGATAGTCCACGTAGCCAACAAGAAACTTCACCTGTTCGTACGTCTCGATGGCCTTGAGGCTACGTCGTCGCCGGACAACCCCAATCACCCTCTCCACCTCCTCGAGCGTGTCTCGACGCACCTGCCCCTCGTCTCCTACGTCGGAATTGTCACCGGTTGCCACCCAGCCGCACAACCCGAGTTTCAACATCCAGCAACAGGCTACCAAGCCCGCACGCCCCACGCCTCCGCGACAGTGTGCAAGGACTGGAACACCAGAAAGCGTGTAAACAGAAATAAGTCGTGTGAGATGGGTATCAAATTGCTCTAGCGACGCAGGAGCTAGGCCTTCTGGTATCGGTATGCTAGAAGATGTATTAACTTAGAAGTGACTCTGGCCGACGAACAGAAGCGCCTACCGGAGAATATCGATCCCTAGCCTACGTGCGGCGTGAGAATATTCTGGCCAAGGAGCGCCAAGGAAGTTTAATTCTTCGTCGTCGAGACAACTGTACGTCTGTTAGCCGTAGGGTCAAGGGGGTAGGTAAGACCATAAAAAGTACCAGACGATGCATCTAACGCCTAAAGCCTTGATTCTTCGCAGGTCTTGCTCGAGGTCGCGACAAACAGCACCACGACCGCGAACGGGTCCAGCAAGGCGCACTTTCGCCGCCATGTCAGGAAGACCAACATCAAAGATGGTAGGTATGGACGTTACCTTTTTTTCCCGGACATGACGACAAATACAAGTTACCGAGGGCAGGAGATGTAGGTTGTGGTGAATCACTTGGGGTGGCTGGCGAAACCAGTCGTGAGCCAAGATGCGCGAGTTTTGGGCGGCGTGCGACCCCATGAGTAGAATAGAAGTTTGAGCTAGATAGAACGCGGTGGTTTAGCAATCGGACATGCGGCTCATTGTTGACTTACTTCGGGTGAGGTCGCTTGTTTTGTAGGTAATGGATTCCGAGGGAAGGGCCCGCGGAGACGGCCTGTGAGTTTGTGGATGGGACGGAATGAGTACGATCATGCCGTACTTGGGGTACGGTGATTGGGGACCCATTTATGTCCAGATCGAAGTGCGAAGAGCTGAATATTTCGCCTATAAGGTCGATACTGCCGAATGCTAATGGGGGTAAACGTGGCGCCGTGGCGTCACTTGGTATCGAAACGGATGGTTGACCAGGTTGATGGATATTGGAGGCGAGAGCAGACTGGAGGGCACTCTTCATAGAGACGCGACTCCATATTTGCAGGTGAGCCCGAGAGGATGCAGCGGAAAGGGGTAGGGGAGCTTTGCCGACCGGAAGGACGGTTGATATAGGTCGATCAAGGTGGGTAAGCCCAGGCGGCGAGGTAAGTAAGGGAGGTATAGAGGTCAGACGATGCAAAGAGAAGGCAGGGTGGACGTTGAAGATGGTTGGCGATGAAGAGTCAGCAAGCGAAATATGTAGAGATATAGAGGACAGAAGCTCCTGTGGTATTACAGCGGAGACACTGAACGAGGTTGAGAAAGGAAATCAGACGAAGAAAAGAACAACACTCACCTAATTGGGTGGGTATCAGATGTTTTGGGGAGAGGAAGTTCCCCGTACAACCACGCAGACTGAATCAGGGGAGTGTCTATGGCGGACTGCAGCTCATGCTGTAGATCGGGCGATGCCTGGACGAAAGTAACAGGGTGTGACGGATGCGAATGTAATGGCGGTGTGAGTCCTGGTGCATCGAAATGTGACTTTTGGTGTTCTGGGTCACACATCCACCATGCTTCAGTGTCTGCATACAGCGCTTGGCGTTCTTTGAGTTGTCTAAAGTGATCGGGTAGGTTGATGGATAGGGGGATGTACGTGATGGCAGAGCCTGGTCCATGTGTTAGGCAATCCAATAGCCAAAACAACATGCGAATGACGAATGGGCTTGCCTCCGGCGCCAAATTTGGCACAGCAGTAATCGCTGCCATGGAATTGAGAAGCTAGGTGCATCAACTGAAGAGATGTTCAACGTTAACGTTCAACCTTTGAGCTGGCAATGACAAAGTAGCCCATTACCTGGACAGCCAGCTTCTTTTCGAGATCCAACTCGGTGAAAGGTGTTGACCAGACTCGCAACGTTTCCCCCGTTCGGAATGGAGAAGTCCCATCGGAGTTGACAAGAACATCCGCGGTGGACAGCGTGGATAGCATCGACGACTCCTGGGGTTTAAGCCCAGTACTGAGCGGATGATAAGATAATAAAATAACCGGAAGGTGCGGTCTGGTACAGAATCAGAAACGGGTATAGGAAAATGGAAATGGGAGAGTGCCAGAGTGCCGTGACGACCATGGCACCGCTCTCGGCCTTCCCGGCAACTATACAACCTCGGTCATCAACCGGCCCGACTCCGTGCTAGTGCTAGGCATGTCTGCTCTCATCAAAGGCAAGCTAAAGGCCGCCAAAGACGCGCTTAGCAAAGAAGATTATCAGCTTGCTCACGACACGAGCTTGCAAGTCTTGGAGTATGAGCCAGACAACTATCACGCGTACGTCTCACAGCGTGCCAGGGTCAGAACACCCGCTTAGATGTCTGCAGCAAAATCTTCTACGGAGTGTCGTTACTAGAGCTTGGTCGGATCGATCAAAGCGAGCAAGTAACTGTGTCATCTCGTCCTTCTTTGATCTGAACCCGACGATACTTCCACATCGTTAAAGTCGTTTCGATCTGCCATCGAACTTAAACCACAGCAGCTGCTCGGATGGCAGGTATTGAGTCGCCTTTTCCCTTTCCTGGATTAGCTGTTGACAATCGCACTTCCAGGGTCTGAGCAGGATGTACGAACGTGGCCGAAAGTGGAGTGAATATGCCAACGTACTCCTGGAACTCGCCACGTTATTTGGAAACTCGTACGTGTAGCTTAGCCGAAACAAGCTTCTCTGACCCTTAAACACCAGCGGAGATGCAATCAAGTGCGCTGAAACGGTTCAAAAGCTGGTTGAATCACGAAGAGAGCATGGATCAAGCTTCCAGGCACGTTACTCAACACCCATCCTAGTGTGCAGCTCATCTTTGATTGCAGCTATCAGATGCACTATCACTATACCTTCCAGATTCACCACTCTACTCAACGCTATCTACACTTCCCGCTCCGGACTTCACAAATCCAACGTCCACAACAACATTCCCCAGTCAAGTCGCAATACACAATTCACTTCCCACAATCGAAGAGATTGTGTCAGTCACCGAAGCAGATGAGAAGAAGACTTTCGACAGTGAGGTAGCGAAGCGTCGGACACGGTTGAATGCCGGCAGTCTGCGAGATGTCGAAAACGAGGTTACGAAGGAAGTTTACGGTGGTTCTAAGGTACTTTCACTGGTTTTCATAAAATATTCGCTGACCACAGTCAGTTGCCCCATCTGTACAATGAAATTCTCAATCACCCTAATACCTCCGATGAGCTTCGCCGGCTGACAGAGTCGAAGCTACTTCGCCATACGCAGAAACACATTTTTTCCCTACCAGTCCAAGACCCCTGGAAACGTAAACTCGCAATAGAGGTCGAGAAGTTGGTTAGTGGCGCGGTTTTACTGCGTGTACCGGACGAGTTGGCGTGGTCAACATTCATAGACGGGAAGGACTCTGAAACCATCGGTAATGCGGTCTCTCTTCTGGGCTTTGCTTCATCTAATAATGGTTCAGAGGGATATGACTTTGATACACTCCGTCACTATTCAATCTTGTTTCCAAATGAAGCGCTCACAAGACTCATCCAAGCTTATCTCGTCTATCTGGGTGTTCCTCTTTCCGATGAAGATGAGACGACGACGACCCGTTCGGTCTCCTTGGATGATATGTTCAGTGTTATCTTGGTTCGTTTTCGTTTCCCTCACATACCGCTTGCACTTTACCAGACTTCATGAGCAGGAAACCGCGTCGGCATTGGAATCATCAATTATCGCAAGGAGAATAATGTCCGAAGTGTATCTTCTAGATCAAGACTATCAAGCTACCATTTCTGTGTGCGAAGCAGGTTTAGAACTGGTCAACAGGCATCGGAAAAACACTGGTTTTGACTTGACCCTGTATGTCGTTTTGCAGCTGAAGGACGTACATAGCTAATTACCACTCAGTGTTCGAAAGTCATTCAGCATCGCCTTGTCAACGTCTCTCGTTCATCTCTATCCTCCCAAGCACCACACACGAGCTGTGCGCATATTAGACGATGAACTCACTCAGGACCCGAACAATGTGGAATGCCTTATGGGTCGCGGCTTCGTCTTCCAGTATGCCAGAAAGTGGGACGAAGCAGCATCCTGCTTTTCTCGTGTCTGCGGTATTCTCACAGAGGGAAGTCGCGAGAGAATACGCGCGCAAGAAGAACAGGCCTGGTGTGAAGTACAACTTAATCACTTCGACCAAGCAATTACCGGGTTGAGGGAAGCCATAGAACTATTAGACGATAAAGCGGACAGCGAGGAGGATAAATCGCGGAGCTACTGGCGACTAGGTAAAGCTTACTGGGAAATGGGAGGTAAGCGATTTGTCCCTAACCAGCCAGACCATATTCCTCATGTTTTATAGCCGATAGTCGGGAGGAGGCGTACCGGCTCTTCATCACGTCTCTCAAGCACTCCCCATCCTTTGCTCCAGCTTACACCTCACTAGGGATTTATTACTCGGAAGTCACAAATCCTCCCGATCCTATTCGGGCGTCGAAGTGCTTTCAAAAAGCTTTTGAGCTCGATGCGAGGGAGGCCGATGCAGCTAGACGACTCGCCGAAGGTTTTGCGGAGGAGCGAGAGTGGGATCTCGTTGAGGTTGTGGCGAACCGAACAATCGAGGGCGAAGGCGGATTTGAAGACTCCCAGGAGATCATCGCTGGGCGATATTTACCGGTCAACGCCTGGGCATGGAAAGCCTCTGGCGTTGTTCATCTGGCAAGTTTATCAACATCCGCGCCTTTTTATTCAACTAACGAACAGAGTAGAGCCGAGGAAACTTTCCATCAGCGATTCAGGCCTTTCAGGTGGCGCTTCGCGCTGACGTCGAGGACCAATTGTCATGGGTTCGTCTGGGAGAAGCCTACGCTAAGGCTGGTCGACAGGTTGCTGCGTTCAAGGCTCTTCACCGAGCTCAGGAGTTACAGCCAGACGATTGGGTGTGCACTTACCTGATTGGAGATGTTCACCGGCAGACACAGCGGTTTCAAGAGGCGATCGCATCTTTTCAGTCTGTTTCCCAAGTTCAACCGAACGAGCCTGTCGTTCTGACGTCTTTGGCGCAAGCATACATCGATCTGGGCCTCTCCGAACTTTCCACTGGATTTTCGTCTCGAGCGCAAGATTCGTTCGTGGCTGCTCTACAGGTCGCATTTCAATTCTTGAACACCAACTCGACGTTCCATACTTTAGCGTGGAAGATAATCGCAGATGCTATCCGTCACCTCTCGCGCACCTCTTCATTCACGGATGAAGCCGCCGTTAGAGCCGTTCTTTCGAAAGCGTGTGGTTTCTTCACTTCAGATTCCGGGGATCGACTCGCAGGAAGCGTTGAATTGCCAATCAAACTCTCGGACGATCACCTGACGGGTACAGATGCCCTGAAGGTTGCCGTTGCAGCATATAGTCACCGCATTTCGCTCGGTCTCCTGGGAGCTCCTGCAACAGGCAGTGCATGGTTCGATTTTGGCCTTGCGCTCTTCAACCTGGCAAAGAGGGCTATTCCTGAGGGTGAGAAGCGGGATAAGGTACTTCAGCAGGCACTCGCGTCGATCAAAGAAGCCATTCGAGCACAGCCAAGTGAAGACAATTACTGGCGTGCATTGGGTGACATGAATCTCGTGTCCCGACCCAAAGAAGCCCAGCACGCATACATTCGGGCGCTAGAAATCGATCCCAAGGTGACATCTCATCTATATCACCCAGATGTCGTTGATTCACCCACGTGTATAGAATGTTGAAGTTTGGACAAGCTTTGGGTTCCTGTGCTTCTACCATGACGATCTTGAGCTCGCCAACGATGCGTTCCTGAAGGCACAAACCTTAGATCCAGATCACACTATGGCGTGGGTCGGCCAAGCCCTCATTGCCACACGAAATGGGCATCACGCAGACTCGCGCATGCTATTCGAGCATGCTGTGAGTTTGTCAGCTGACGTAGTGAGTCACACCTTTATCTTCGTCACGCCATAGCTGATTGTACTCTAAGCCTGAGGCTGACCTCGAGTTCTCGAAACGCGAATTCAAACATTTCCTTAGTGCGGGTCACGGCCACCACACATCTCCCAATGACCTCTTCCCGGCGTTTTTCGCCCTCGGTAGATATCTCAAACAGCGCCCGGACGACGCCTCTGCTCTACATCTGTATGCGCTCGTCTGTGAGCGCATCGGCCTTGTCGAGCTTGCTGTCGAACACACAGATCGTGCCATCAGCGCGCTAGAGGCCGCGTACGAGGAGACCGAAGACCCGGTCATCGAGCGGCAGTTTACCATAGCCAACACGACCGTCGCACGGCTACGACTCGCTGTGCGGGATTACGAGGGCGCGCTAGGCTCGTTCCAGAGCGCACTTGGGCTTTTGCCTGAGGATGGAGAAGATCGGGTGCTGCAGTCGCAATGTCTCTTCGGGTCCGGCCTCGCGAACTTCAAGCTTGGCGTGTTGGATGTAGCCATCCAGAATTTCGAAGAGGCGCTCGTCGCAGCGGGCGATGATTTGCAAATGCGTGGGCACGTCACGGTGCTGCTATCGCAAACGCTGTGGGCTACTGGAACGGCGGAGGGCCAGGAAGCCGCAAAGTCGCAGCTCCTAGACTGGTGCGCCAATTGTCCATTTTCTGTTGTCTTCTTCACTCACTGGGGTTGCGGACGGAAGTATAACACAGGACCCGGAGAACTTGATGGCGATCAACGCGCTCGCCGGTATGGGTATCCTCACCGACGACGATAGCCTGATCGACGCCGCCTTATCTGAGCTGATTTCCCTCCCCCTTGATCTCCGCCATCGACGGGATCCTAGGCGCGACTTCTCGTACATTCTAAGGCAACACCATCTCGGCCAGGTAACTTGCCTACATCTGCCCCAAATTTGGCGATTGCTGATAACGTCTTCACCAGGGCAACGTCATGGCAGCGCTGAGCGAGGCCCAGAGGGCCGTACACGCGGAACCTGCACGTGAAAACGCCAGACGTGAACTGGCAACCCTGTTGCTTCAGACCGACAAACCAGCCGTTGCGCGAGCCGTCATCTCCCAAGGGCGTAACAGCGACATTGCCGATCTACGTCAATCAATGGGGCTCCGTGCGATGGCAAAAGTGCTCTCTGACGACGAAGAGAGTCTGAGAGAAGCATGGAGTATGGCACACAAGGGTGTCATGTTAGCACCTTGGGACCATAGGAACTGGCATGTACTAGTGTATGTGAAGAGCTGCTGTTAATTTGTTCTTGAGATGTTGTACATTATCATGCAATGTCGAGGTTCCATTGCCCAGTTCACACAATGTATCAATTTTGGATGACACTCAGGAAAAAAGGAAGTCAGACAAAAGTTGAGCAAAAGTTGCAGAAAATGACATTTAGTCAATCTTTAGGGCCTGTCTGGTGTGCATTATGGCAAGAAATAGTGTTGGAGAATCTCTGTTTCCTACCCAGGAAACAGAGATTGTGTGAGATATGATTTTGTAATGTGCAATCTAGTGTTTGGTGGCTGCATGAGCTGGGCCAACATGTCAAGATCCCGCGGGATCCTGATGACACGTGACATGTGTCAAAGGTTTCTGTGTGAGCAAGGGTTCAGTGGTTCAATGGTTTGAGGTTCAATGAGGCTTTGCAGCCAACTTAGACAGAGGTAGAGTGGAATGATCAAGGGAACTTGAGATTCACAGAATATAGACGAAGGACAAGATGGGACTACAGGGTACATCACCCAGTCCTTATATACCTTTGTAACATCACAGCCTGAGGTGTGTATAGCCTTGTACCCTAGTATAACAGTCCTAGGAGTGAGTCATGTATAGTACAGGAGGACAGCCTCCAGGGACAAGGAGATAGAAAGGGAACAATAGGTGACGCAGCCTTAAGGAACAGATGGCAGATAGAAGGTGGTAGATAGTCCAATGTATGAAGTAAGGGAGGTGAACAAGTGGGGAGGTAAGTAAAGAAAAGAAAAGTGTGTCCGAGTCATAGCCACAGGTGATATCATGACACCGCCCCCTTACTTAGATTGAAGCTTCCATGCTTCAAGATTCTCTGTTGCTTTCTTTGTCTTTGTGACCAACATACCCTTCATCTTCTAGGGCAGGGTTGGTTTCGGTAGGGAGGGGTGCGTCTGCAAGGTGGAGGTAGTGGGCGTGACATGCTGGGCCATGGTGGGTGTGACGGCGAGGGACAATGCACCAGGGAGTGGTGTAGCATTTGGAGTGTGGACAGTCACATTCAATGGGGAGGTGGTCAGGTCCGTGACAATAAGTGCAGTGACAGCAGAAAGGGGGTTCGGGAAATGTGTATTTGACTCCCCAGCGTGCTTCAAACCATGGTTGGTCAGACTCAAACTCTCCTGCTTCAGCATCAATCTTAGTACACTGTGCCATGGTAAAAGACTGGGGGGTGGGGATAGGTGTGGTGTGGTAAGCAACGGGACAAGTGATGTGTTCCCCCTGGAACAGATAGGGATGGAGGCAGTTCCTGGCCTGAGCCTTGATGAGCCATTGCCAGGGAGCCTGAGCTTTAGTCCTCCACATCTGAAGCCTCTTGTCCAAGAGCCTCTTCTCCTCCAACAGGACTTCATACTCCTTCATGTGGCTCCTATACCTATCGACATCAGCAGTGACCCCATAGTCTCTGAGTTCAAACAGTGCTACATTGACCTCTACAGCACCTGGGTATGCAGTGTCGAAGATACCTAGGACCTTGTTGTCAGATACTGCAGACAAGAGACACGGCCCTATGAAGGGGGCGGCTTCCAGAGGCCACCCATAGGCTTCTAGAGGGGGGATGGAGTCATCGCAAAGCCCAAGGCCATAGTGTTGGTGGGTGTTAAAGTTTAGATCAAAGCAGACATAATGGGGGGTTTGTGGGACGCCGAAAGGGGGGTTTAGCATGATCTTACAGACATAATGGTCGTGGTTGGGGTCTCCCACTTCATACTTAACATAAGAGGTGGGGGCCAATTGGCCTAGGGGAGGTGGGGTAGGGGGAGGGTCGTGGCACATGGGAGTTCTCCAACAGTCATTATAGTAAGCAATAGGCCCGTCTCCAAGAGCTTCTAGACAAGTCACGATTGCCTCCTCGAGGGTGACAGAGGTCAGATGTTGTGCAAGGGGAAGGAGGGGAGGAGGGTTAGTGATTCTTTCCATGAGCAGAGGGGGAATAGGGAGCCCAGGGGGGCTGGTGGGATAAACTAGGTTCTCTTCTTCAAGGGAAAGAGGAGGAGATGGGGAAAGGGGCGACAGTGGGCTGGACATGGTGATAGAACAGATAGTGATAGTAGGGGGAAGGGGAGAGGTTTTATACATTGCACAGATGGCAGTCGGGTGTTTGCAATAGAACTCCTGGATGAGCTGGTCGGTGTTGATGTTAGCAAGAGGTTCCCAGCTGTCATGTGCTTCAGAGAAACCCTTCCACCTGACCAAGTATTGGAGTTGTTGGCACCTCTTTCTTGCGCCCAAGATTCGTTCTACTTCCCATTCAGGTTGGCCATTCACAAGGTCAGGAGCGGGTTCCTGGTATTTGTTACCATTTATGGCTGTCTCCTTGTAAGGTGTCAGCAATGTTCCATGGAAGACATTGTGGATATGCCAGGTGGGGGGTAGTTTGAGTCTGAAAGATGTTCTAGAAACAGCAGATGTGACAAGGAAAGGCCTGTATCTTCTGGGCACAAGTTTTGCTGATGGATGGGTGGTTTTTAAAAATTTCCCTTCTAACCATATGCAGTCGCCCACACAATAGGGGACAAAGCTTGATGGAAGTTCCAGCGCTTGTGATTTGTGCAGGGCGTCTGCAGCATCTTTCCTAGCTTGGGTGATAAGAGCCAGTCGGTCGTTCAGGGGTGGTGATGTGGTGACCCTGAAAGTTTGATGGACACATGGGATGTGTCCCATGATGAGTTCGAAGGGGGCTTTCTTGGTGGTGGTGTTGGGCCAGGAGTTGAAGACAAATTGAGCAAGGGGCAATAGGGAGTGCCAGTTGGTTTGATGGAAGTTCGTAAAGATGTGTGTGTACTGTTCGAGTTTCTGGTTGGAGTGTTCTGATTGTCCATCGGTCTGGGGCCGATATGCAGTACTTGCATTGTGTTGGATAGATAGGATGTGGCATAGTTCTTGGATGATAGTGGCCATAAAGCAGGGGTTGTGATCTGATATGAAACAAGAGGGGAGTCTGTAATGGGGTAGTACATAAGTGGCGTATAGTAGGGCAGTTCCTGCTGTGTCTATTGTTTCGTTGCAGGGGATGAAGATGCATGCTTTAGAGAAAGTGTCAGTGATTGTAAGTACGGGGTCGTATCCTTCTGATATAGGTAGTTTAACTATGAAGTCCATGGCTACCGAGGTGAAAGGGAGGGTGAAGTTATCTGAGGGGATGGGGAATAGGGGAGGTTTGGGTTTGGTGGGGTTGTTTTTCTGTGATTGGCATAGGTGACATCCCTTGACATAGTCTGTGATTGTCTGTTTCATGTTCGGCCACCAGTAGTCATGCACGATGGACCACATTGTGTTTGAAATCCCTGGGTGTGCAGCTGTGGGAGAATCATGGTAGAGGGAAATTACCCCCCTTCTCAAGGGTAGGTCGTCCACGACTACCAACCTGTCTCCATACCAGTATAGGTTGTTGATGGATTTGAGGGGGAATGTGTTTGCCCATTGTTTGAGCAGAGGGACCTGTTGTAGTTGGCAAGCATGGGTTCTGTTGTCGATGGATGAGAATGTGGCGGCACATGCAAATAGGTGGGATGGCAGGACAGTGACATTATCATTGTCTTCCATTCCTTGGGGGTAGTCTGGTCATCTGGAGAGGGCGTCTGCCTTGTTGGCTGTTCCTGGAAAATGGACCAGGGTGAAGTTGTAGTCGGCTAGTTGCGGGATGTACCGTGCCACTCTTCTATTGATGTGGCATGGGTGTTGGTAGTATTCGAGGTTTTTGTGGTCAGTAAATACCATAATGGGAAAAGGGGAGCTTAGAAGTAGATGGCAGTGGTGGGTAAGTCCCTGGAACATGGCTAAGAATTCTTGATTGTGGATGTTGTAATTCCTCTCTGCTTTGTTAAACGTTTGGGAATGAAACCCTACAGCAACATGTTTTCCTCTGTCATCTTTTTGTGTGAGGATGGCTCCCGTAGCAAAAGAGGATGCGTCCACTTGTAGAAAGAAAGGCCGCTTAAGGTCCAGTTGTTGGAGCACTGGATTGTCTAGTATAGTCATGATGAGGGAGTCTAGTGCTTTAGTGCACTCCAGGGTCCACAGGAACGGTTGGTCTTTCTTGGTTAGAGCGACCAGGGGGCGAGTGATGTTGGCATAATTGGGTATGAAGGGGCATTGGTAGCCTAGTACTCCTAGGATGCTTCGGACTTCTTTGACTGTTTGAAGAGTATGTGGCCAGTCTCAGAGAGCACTAGTCTTCTTAGGGTCAGGTTTGAGTTGGTTACCGTCAACAATGATTCCTAGGTAGGTTATGGAACATTGTTCAAATTCACACTTAGCAGGTCGGAGAAAGTAAGATTCTGCTTCCAGGAGGTCTAAGACCTCATGGGTGATTTGTTGGTGTCTTTCTATATTGTCTCCAGTGGTGATGAGGATGTCGTCCATGTAGACAAAGAGTTCGGTGGGATATTTGTCGAGGAGGGGTTTCAGGAGACGGCTCATTGCATGACAGAAAGTGCTGGGGGCATTGTTCATTCTGAATGGCATAGCAGCAGGTTTGAACAACCTGAAAGGGGTTTTGAAAGCAGCTTTCCACTGGTCTTCTTCTTTGATTCGTATGTTGTTGAAACCCCATCTTAGATCTGCCTTGGTGAAGATTTGTTTACCTTGGAGCTGGTTGATGATGCCCCCTATAAGGGGAAGTGGGTAAACATCTCGGACAGTCCATGCATTGAGTGCATGATAATCGACAATGGGGCAGAGTTTACCGTCCTTCTTGGCACAGAAGAAGACAGGGGAAGCATACAGAGAATTTCTTTCTACAATATACCCTTTTGCTAGGTTTTCATCAATGTATTCTTTGAGGGCCTTTAACTCCGTTTCTGTCTGCCAATAGATCTTACAATCAAGTTTGGCAGGAGCCCCCGGTTTGAGCTCGATGGCATGGTCGTCTAGCTGTGATGGGGGAAAACATTGGGCAGCTTCTTCACTGAATACCCTCCAGTGTTGGTGGTACTGTTCAGGGATCAACTTCTGGGTTTCAAGTTGATCAGAGGGAGGGGTGAAATGGATGGTGGATATTTGGGGTTTGAGTTTGGCGCAGTAGCCTGCAGTTTTGATGATGATGGCTTCCCCGTTTAGTTGGTTCGTGCTCCAGTCAATGGAGGGGTTAAATGATTTGAACCAAGGGTGGCCGAGGATAATGCAGTCACTTCCTAGGTTAGCGACATAGAATCCTAGTTTGACAACTTTGGTTCCTTGCCGGATCCAAAGATTACAAAACAGGGTGATGTTTCCCTCACTGTTTATGGTGCCATTGACATTGTTGACGTGGAGGGGCTGAGGGAGGGTTTTGGTTCCCAAGCCAAGGGATGTGACGGCTCGTTTGTCAATGAAATTGTGGGTTGCTCCGCTGTCTAGTAGAGCGGTAGTTTCGGTCTTCTTGTGCCACATGTAGACAGAAAGGGGGATTGTCATTGAGTCCTTCTTTTTACTCCCCATGGTAGCTACGGTTGCCAGGGCTGCAACCTTCAGTACCCGGCAGAACAAAAATCCTTGCCCATGTTGCAGGCGTTGAGGTAATTGCTGCGTTCTTTGTCAGTCATTTTCTCTTCAAGGGCATGGATTTGTTGGGTGTAAGACAACTTGGGGGGTACTGGGGGTGGTGTGTTAGTAGTGGTCGCAGGAACAGTGGTGGTGATGGGGGTGATGGTGGCTGCAGTGGGTATAGAAGTAGTGGACTTGCACGCATTTGAATTTGGACAATTCATCGCATTTTGCGAGTTGGAGTTCTTTGGGCAGTTGTGAGCCATGTGGCCCTGGATTCGGCACCTGAAACAATGCCCCTCAGCTCGGTACTTGGCGCGCTCCTCATCAGTCAGCTTTCGGAAAGGTACAGATATATTGGTTGAGTCAACATCCATAGGGATGTGCTGGCTGTTTGATGAGGGATGGGATGCATGTTGATTCCTGGTCTGATACATGTGCTGGTCACGTGGCTGGTTTCAGCATGGGCTGATGAGTCCAGCGCTTTGGAGCTCTTTGATTCAACCAACTTCCTTCCTTGCTGCCTCCTTCCACTGTACCATGGTAGTTGGAAGATTTTCTCGGTTTACCACTCGGCAATGGACGTTTTCGCAGAGCCTGGCTCAGTATTGGGCGATGGTGCCTTTTGCATCTGGTTCCCATTCGGCAGTGTTTGCCAGGCGTTCGAAAGTGGCATTATAGGTGTCAATGTTGAGCTCTTTCATTTGGAGCTTCATGAGCTGATTGTAGGCACTCTGTGTATGTGCTGTGTCTTTCCAAGCTGATTTGAAATCTGACTCGAATTCTGTCCAGAGGACTTTGTCTGTTTTGGTGACATGCAGCATGTGCGTGGTATCAACTCGTTCTTTGAGGGTACTGGCTTGGGCATTAACCCAGTCCTCTACAAGGGGTCCCTTGATGTATGAGAGGGCGGTGAGAACATGGTAGAATGGGGTGCTGATGGAGTTGTTGTTTCGGTTTAGCAACCAGTAGTGTCGGAACTCGTTCCAAAACGCGTCTGATCAGGATCGATCGCCATTAAAGATGGCCAGAGCAGTTCCCTTCAAGCCATTTGTCGATACATGCCCTGTGGTTGTTGTAGCGTTTACTGACATAGCAGTTTCGACAGGCGGTTGTTCTGGTGGATCCACTGCAATGGGTCCAAAGGAGGCGGTTACTGTGTCGATTAACACTGTGGGGGTTTCGACAGCTGGGGAGTTTGGTTTGTGAACACTGTCTACACTTCATGCTGTGTGGGCTGATATGGTACTAGTTCCCGAGGAGGAAGATGAGTTGGCCAAAGGGTCAAACCTGAATCCGGTGCACGAGGCTGTGCAGACGATGACTAGGTTATCGAGATGCTCGGGATCGGTAAGGTTCCAATATCCTGCTCCCAATGTGTTATCTCGAGGGATTTGGAGATTTGACTGGGTGTAGTAGGTCTGTTCCTGCTGGTTGATGAGTAAACTGTACCAAGCATTGTTGATAAATTCGACGGCTTCTGGTTGGTGAGTGGGAGTTTTCTCCTGGGGAAGGTAATAACCGGAGCAGGGGTTATTGCAGTTAGAACGGGTGTTGTGGTTTGCCCAGTAGACTTCTCCTTTTACATGAAGAGGGAGGTTATCAGTGGTTTGGCGGGTGACAGGGACAAGAGAGTTGTTGTTGGGGATGTTTTGGCTTAGGGACGCCACAATGTTATGAGGGTACGTGGTTTAGTGGGACGAGGTGTAGTAGACAAGTAGAGATCTTGTCCTTATGTCAAGATCCTGCAGGATCCTGATGACATGTGACATGCATCAAAGGTTTCTGTGTGAGCAAGGGTTCAGTGGTTCAATGGTTCGAGGTTCAATGAGGCTTTGCAGCCAACTTAGACAGAGGTAGAGTGGAATGATCAAGGGAACTTGAGATTTGCAGAATATAGACGAAGGACAAGATGGGACTACAGGGTACATCACCCAGTCCTTATATACCTTTGTAACATCACAGCCTGAGGCGTGTATAGCCTTGTACCCTAGTATAACAGTCCTAGGAGTGAGTCATGTATAGTACAGGAGGACAGCCTCCAGGGACAAGGAGATAGAAAGGGAACAATAGGTGACACAGCCTTAAGGAACAGATGGCAGATAGAAGGTGGTAGATAGTCCAACATATGAAGTAAGGGAGGTGAACAAGTGGGGAGGTAAGTAAAGAAAAGAAAAGTGTGTCCAAGTCATAGCTGCGGGTGATATCATGACACAACATCTGTAAAGTGGGAGGCATTCAAAGTGTTTGGGGAGCATTCCCTGAATGCTTTGAATGCCCTGAACATGTTTAGGCACCTGTCCCATTTTACAGATGAAGCTGGAGCCATGCCACCTTAGTTAGGGTTGCCATGGCTTGTTTGGTGTAGTTTAGGTGTGGTTTGGGGGTCTGTACTGTCATCTTCTGGGGATATTCTGGGTGTATTGGGAAGCCAGGTGACTCATTCCTAGGATAGTCATAGTGTTGAAATGTAATACAGCTGTTTTCATATCAAGGGGCCACCTCAATTTTGTCAGTAGCAAGCAGAGATCAAGGATAACTATTTGATAACTGTTGGTCTCAGATTTGATCAAAAAAATAAGGTTTATTTTTTTATGTCATTTCTCAACTTGTTTGTTTTTTGTCACTACAGGTATTGACTCCCTCTCACACCACTTTTGTGGCTCCTCACCTTACCCTTTGCCACATCTCTCAAGCAAAAGGAATGTCTTAGGAAGGACTGTCAGATGAAGAAGTGGTGCCAGTGAGTAAGCTATGAGACATTTGAGGGCAACACACCATGCATGTCTTGAACCAGGTTTCTTCTCTGTGCATGATCAAGCCAGCCCTTTGTCGTGGCTTTGAAGTCTGAATCCTGTACCCAAACCAGTTGAGGGTGAGACCTACAGTCTAACCCATGCTGACATGTCCTGAGCCTCAGGTCCTTTTGCCACCTGTTGTGATCAGGCCAGCACCCTCAAGTACAGTTAGTGTTTCAGCAGCTACATGAGCCGGAGCTGAGCCAGAGCCGAGCTGCCTTAGCTGACCTGGTCAGCTTCCCCAGCCTAAGCTGAGCTGGTTCACTGATCGAACCTAGCCGGTTTGAGTCAAGCCGGTCGAAATGCTGGCTCACCTCCAGCTTGAGCGCAGCTCAGCTTGAAGCTGGCTTGCCCATAGGTACCTACATCATACACAATGGAAACACACAGATTTCTATTCAGAAAGTACTCTACTAGTAACAAGGTAGTGTACATCTAGATCAGATAGCCTGCCAACTGCTGCCACCTGGGATTTGATGGGTGAAAACATGAGGCAGGTGTGTGGTGCTGTACATGCTTGTAAGTGCATGCATGAAGAATGTGGGGCAGAGAGGGGGATTGTGTAGGTAAGAGGTGGAGGGGGTTGCCAGCAGCTGTGGAATGAGTGCAAGAACAGGCATGGAAAGGACTTGTTGCCAGAACCGGAGTGACAAGACAAGGGAGAGGGGGAGGAAGCACAAGTTGAATGTGAGAGTTAGGGATGTGGCAGAGGGCAAGTTAGGCGTCGCTCAGTGAGAGGGGACAGACACAAAGAGGGATTCTAGAAATAAAAGAAAGAAAGTTAGCAGGTTTGCAGAGGGAGACGAGTATCAGTCTTGAGGTAATAGAGAGCATGCAAATACTTAATATGCATGGGTGTCTTCAATGTTAAGACTGAACCCAAGATATCAAGTTGTTCACACTGGACAAACAGAAGGAGGAAAGGAAGGGGAAACTCGACACTGTTATTGAACCGAAACACGTGTCCTTTTATACATTGCAAGCTGTACCTAAGGTTGAACAAATGGGAATACATTGAAGTCAAAAGTTGTGAGGGAAATTGGTGAAGTGGGGAAAAGGTAAACAAATCATTAATAGTAAAGGGGAAGTTGTTGGGTGAACACACGAGGCAGGCACAAGGTGCAGAACACGAGGCATATGTAGGAACAAGGGTTTGGGGAGCGAGAAGACAAGGCCGAGTAGCAGCACTGAGGGTTATGACATTGCACACTAAAAGTACAATAAAATCATTAGAAGAGGAATGGTGAATTGAGAAGATATTGGGCATGCCTGTGCCCGAGACAGAGAGTGTGACTGTTGAAACATAATAAGTATGTATGTATCTTATCTATAGCAGTTATGACATAAGTAGACTACACAAGTATGATTACCATATTAGGTAGCTACATAGCACACGATAGTGGGCATAACACATATCAGGGTCATGTGAATGATTCTGAGATGTTCTAGGGTGTTCCACATCAGGCATCACTGAAAACATGATATAGTGGACACCTTTACTCATCATAGTTATGCAAAGGGACATGGTGGGACCATAGGGACCACTTTTCCCTATATAAGGAGGGGTGAAAACCCTGAGACCCTCCCCAGCAGAATATCACTTGTATTCACTTGTGCTTTATACACTGCTCTTAAGACTATCAACACCTTCTACCAAAGGTGAGTCTTCTGTAGCCTGCATGCTGTGCCATGTGCTGTGCAACAGGTTATGGGCCCTGCCACAACGGCTAGCTGTGTGCTGAGTGCACTGCCCACTCCCCACTGAATAGTGGATGTGGTGCTGAGACTAGTTTTGTTGGCATAGCCTACAATGCCCCTAGTGGGCATGTAAGACCTTGGGATCATGAACAACACCACCTCATTGATTTGTGGTGGAGTAGAGCATTCCTCAAGGCAGTTCTCCATAAGGAGAGTTGTTGGCAGTCAAAAGGATATGTTCCTATTAGACCATTGTTTTTTCTCACTCAGTAATTGTGAATAACCTTTGCTGACGATTCACAAAGCTCTTTCACAGAAAACAATGTTGTCCCAACTCACAACCTTTGTCCAAGTCTTTGATGGACAAAACTATGGTGTCTGGTCTAAGGCCATGCATGCCTTCCTTATGGCTCAAGGCCTCTGGGGTTTTACCAATGGTACTAACACCAAGCCTTATCCTCCCACTGATCCACTTCCCATTCCTCCACTTGCCTCCACTGCCACTCAGGCAGAAGCCAACACTCATGATGTCCTTGAGGCACAGTACAAAGTTGATAAGGCTGTGTACGAGAAAGACCTTCCTCTCCACCCAGCTCTCTTTGCTGTCTGGCAAAAAGGAAATGATATGGCTTTGGGCAATCTCACCCTTTGCCTATCCCCTGCCATTCAGCAGTGTCTTAGTCCCAACTTTAACGCTCAAGAAACCTGGGAGTGGCTCATGCAGGAGTTTGGTTCTGCCTCCCTTCCCTCCATTTATCATGATCTCCGAGAAGCAATCACTATACATATTAACCCTGCACATCACCCTGGACCCCAGTTCGAGAAAATGGAAGCTGCCTTTGGGCATATCTCCAATACCATAATTGGAAAAGGGTCATCTGCCAAGAAGATACATGTACCAGACATCATCCAAGCCCTCATTGTGATGGCTGCTGTTCCTAACAAGTGGGAAAACCTCATTCCCATTGTCTGTAACAGCATCGAAATCAAAGACTTAGAAATCTCTGATATCAAAGACATTGTGGTTACCCAGTTTGAAAATGAGACCAATTGTGACGCTCATAAGGGTAACAAGAAGGAGCAGCATGCTAACAAGCTTTCCAATGTTAAGTGGAAGCACAACAATGACCCTTGCTTTAAAAAGCAGAGTGGTAGTCAGCAGCAGGCTGCTGACTCCCCACCTACCAACCAGCAGCAGCATAAGCAGCACAGTGCCAGGGTGGGAGCTCGCAGAGGAAAAGCTAAAGGCAAGGGCAAGGCTTCTCAGGCTGGCCACTCTCATGTTGCTTCAGTCGCTGCCCTCACTCCCGCACTTCCATCCTCATCCACTACCTCTGTTGCACACATTGGACCATCATCATCCATTGTAAAGCACACTGTCTCCATCCCACACCCTACCTTACAGGCAAGGGTTGAGGGTCCTTATCCCACCATCAATAGAGCACTCTTGTTACTTGAACACATGGATGCTCCGCTGAGCATTCAAGTTGTCAAAATGATTGAGCAGCAGTTTGATGACTATGATCATACAGTTAGATCAAGTTCAAATTACAACTATGACGAGGAGTATGACTCCGAGGTGGACATGGACATGTCTCAGCCAGTTCCTGGGTGCAATAATACACTGACCAGGTCTGACTTTGAAGACAATGGGGGTATGTCTCTTGTATCTGCATTTGAGTCTTTGTCTGTCAACTTAAACTCACAAATCTCTGGAGGTATTACCCGAGCACCTACCCCAGAGTATGTTGATCCAGAGACTGTAGGACCCCTCCATTTGGAGGAAGAAATTGCAGCAATGTGGGAAAATCCTGGTCACTCCAGATGTAATGCTTCGCTAAGTGTTTGTCCAACTTGGACTAGGTGTGTGGTGGTGCAACACATGACTTGACTCGTAGACACTATTGATGATGACAATAGGCCTCACTCGTGTGGTGACTCCTGATATCGCCTCCACAAGGTATTGACAATGGTGAAAGAGAAAGAAGAGATGGATGAAAGATAGAGAGAGAAAGAGGAGATGACAAAGAGAATTCAGACTGGAGAAAAAGGGAAGACAAAGCGAATTGAAGAAGACCAGGATGGGGATCCTGGTTGTACTAGACTAAGCTTATATACAGTTACACACTGACTTTAAAGTGCAGCTTGAACTATAACTAAAGCAAACCCTAATACAACTATCCTAGGATTGAGTCAATGTCCATGAGCATGTGATATACAAGACAATAAGAACGCTTGACAGTGTGTGAGTCACCGGCCCAACTATCAACCTATTGTAGTCCATGACTAACTACTGCTTACAACATAGTCATCACTGTGTAGTAAGAGTGCTTCCGAGGCAGTTTGTGACACCAGAGCCATACAATGCAGGGGTTCTAACGAGTTAATTGATGAAATTTACAGGAACCACCAGCAATACCTCCAGAATCTGGAGTTTGGTGTGATGGTGTCCACACCCACTTTGCCTATCACACCCACCTTGTGTTGTGCAACACCTGGTCATATTGCTAACTCCTTATTGGAGGATGAGCTACATCAGGATGTTGCCAAAAAGATCTTCGGGTTTTGCCATATTTGTTCGGTTTTCCGGGTTTCTGAGAACCCAGTAACCTGAGAACTTGGTTTCGGTAAGGTTTTTGCCTTTGTTTGTACAGGTTCATTTTTGCTGACTCCATGTTGGGTCTTCCTGTGCCCCTTTCCTTTTTCCCTTCCATCATCTTACTCCTATGCCCCCTCCCGTCTACATGCCCAACCTCTCCCACTCACCTATTGCATGCTGGACAGCACAGAAGGACAACACAAGAAGACAACACAACCTGGGCAAGGGTGGGAGAGTGGGTAGCACATATCCCTGTAGAGGTGTGCAAGTGGATGGGTGTGCGCTGCTCTCACATGGTACTGTAGATTGACTTACCGTACATCAATTATGGCAATAGTAGAATACAATTTATTTTATGATACTGAATAAAGTTCTTGTGTTTCGGTCGGTTTTGGCAGTTTTGGGTTTTTCCAATCAAGTTTATTAAAACCAATTTAAGCATGGTTTTGGAAAAAATGAAGAAAGGTTTTTCTGTTGGAGATGTTTCGGCCATTTTATGTGGTTTTAAGCAGTTTTAAGCATGTTTTTAGCGTTTTTCAGGCCCAAAAACCTTAAAAAACAAAAAAGGTAAACTTCTGATGTACTTGATTGGGGATCTGATGATGAAGAGTATGCTCTTTCTTCACTCACTGCACATGATCCTGACTTTAACATAGTATCAGCCTGCTCCCAAAGAAAGCAAGAGGAGCAGCAATGTAATAATATGTTATTGTCTGTAGTATCTAAACTGTACAGTATAAATCTCGGCATTCTTGATATCTTGAAATGCAAACACGATGATTTCTTTACTCAGTGTGCACGGTGTAATAAGAGACTTGAAACCCTCTGGCTATTAGATTCAGGGGCTTCTGTGCACTTCACCAACAGAAAGAGTGACTTTATAAGTTACCAGCCTTATTTGCAATCTGACAGGCAACCTGTAAGGACTGCGGCTCATATGATCTTTGTTGAAGGATCTGGGACAGTATTGCTTTGGCATTATGTCAATAAGACTCTTGTTACAACTAGAGTTCATCCAGTCCTTTACATTCCATCTATGAGCATTTGTCTTCTCTCAATTGGAGAATTTTTACAACAAGGAATGTGTGTTTTGGGAAATTTGCTGCATATAACCTTGTTACACCAAAAGCTGTTTGTCCAGTGTAAACCCTTAATACCTGGACATACACTATATTGGTTAGATGCAGCATCTACTAGTGTAGAAGCACAGTTCATCGAAACACCTTATATCTGCAAAGTATATTATGATCTTATGCATTGTCGCCTCGGTCACCCTCAGTAAAAAAGAAAGTTGAGCAAAAGTCACAATAAAGTCAGCAAACACAACCAAAAGTCAGGAAAAGTCGGGAAAAGTCAGGAAAAGTCAGAATTCAGTCAAAAGTCAGTTGCAGTCATTGATGACTAGGCAATGACTTTTGTCAACTTGGTGCAAAAAATCTGCTTTGACTGCAGGTAAAATTCCAAGTCAGGCAAAAGTCAATCAAAGTTGGTCAAAGTCAGTTTGACTTAGTAGAAAATTTGGCATAAATCATTTGGCTGGGATAGACAACAAAGTATGCCAAAGTCCATGGCAGGTGGGGGTATGGAGAAGGGTGGCATGGTGGCATAGGGATGAGAATCCAAGACAGCCATGAGGAGCATGGGGAAGTGGGGTATGGGGAAAGGGAGTGGGGGAGGTGGGGAAGGGGGGCATGGAGATGGGGAAGGGGAGCATGGGGAAGGGGGTGGGGGAGATGGGGAAGGGGGCATGGGGAAGGGAGTGGGGGAGATGAGGAAGGGGAGCATGGGGAAGGGGTAGTGATTTCCTGGCCTGGCTCATGGGCCAGAAGCTGTCACGGATGTGTATATCTTTTCTTGTTTTTGGTATCGAAGTCCTTATCATTAGATATGATAAGATGGTTAGTCACATGACACCAACATGTGATCCTGGGAAGGACCTGCTTTATCATCTATTAGACATGTGTATGTTATGATTGGTTGGAATGTTATGGAATGTTGTAGAACAATAGGGTAATGTAGATAACATGCTGTATTAGGTTTCAGTCAGCATTTGTTCTATTATTAGGGCGACACATCAGCACAAGTAAGCACTTATGACACAGTGATCAGTAATCACAATAGAAGTGCTAAATATAGATACACAACATGTCAGCTTGTAGTCATTCATACTTACTCAGTAGATTAGTAAGTGACTCATCCCTAGTAGTATATAAGACACCCTGTAGTGTCCTGAGTAGAACCAACTTGTCCTCTTGGTTTCTACTCAGACTAGCCTTTGGTGTGACACTGCTATTATTACCTTGCATAAAGGTATCAAGTGTAGCACGCTCCACACTGGTTAGTTTGGTGCATGATTTATCTCTGCATCAAGCTTGAGTTGTCCTTGATGAGCCCGTTTCATTTTCAGCTTGCTTGACATAGCCGATAGTCATCTGCTACATTAGGACAAGTTCTTATACTTTGCTCTTGACATATCTTTGCTCACCAGCGACACATATCCCTTATTCCTTTAGGTGGCTTGTGCACATACAGTCCTAGTACATACACCTTACCTGTGTGCCTGGGGACCAGAGCAGAACAGCTGATACAGTGAAAGACCTGTATACATGACAGCTACCCTCTGTATCCAGAACACTTGTGAGAGCTCTTTGGAGTGAGAGGCAGCCAACAGGTCGAGGAGACTGCGGCAGACAGCCTTGTGTTCCTGTGCTATCCATTCATACCCCATTCCTGCTTTTGTCTTTATCGCTGCAGCCTCACGCCCTGTGTCATCGATCAGGTTGTATTGGTCTTGCTTGATAGACATTTGCTCTTCACCTTTCAGTTAGGTTATGTGCCGATTGTACCCTTGCACTACAGTCCACCCCAGTTTCGTCAAACTGGTTATCATCATTTCACGCCTTATTCAGGCATACTGCATGTTTCATCGAAGGAGAAGCTCTCCTTCATCTACACACACATCACTCAAAGTACATGTTCCTACTCACACACCCTCTCCTATCCCTCGCACCCCATCACCACCTGCACCAAGTCATTTATACATCACACCCCTCTCATCATCCTCTACACTAGTCAACTCTTGTGAATCGTTGATTAGTACTGTTGGAGGAAATGATTACAAGGAAGCAGTACCACCTCGGCCAGACACACCTCTCTCACCGGGAGATTTTGATTTTGAAACAGAAGACAAGGAAGAGGAGTTATCACCGGCTGCAGTACAATTCGCTGAACACATCAACAGCGAAATAAGAGCAAACTGGTTTTTATACCATCTTTTAGAAAGAGATTTCAGTGGACCAGCAGGGTTCATAGGAACATCACCATTTTGAGTACACAACTTCTACCTTATGCACTTTCTTGAACATGAGTGGACTGGTGAAGGAAACATCACCATCAGACCCACTCTTCATTCAGAAAGAGATCTACTCCATCCCCACAAAACCAGAGAGCATGAGTACAAGCCCTCTGCTCATTCTTCTTCATCATCATCACTCGCAGGTCCAGACAACCCCAATCTAGTCAATTCCCCTTCCAACTCTTCATACTTCACTGCAGTTGTAGTTCAGCCAACTCTTTCGTCCACTGAAGTAAATAGTGGCAAAAACATGTCGGAAAGCTCAGCTTTGCAGCCAGAATCTCCCAGCCAAATCGAAGAACAATAAAGCATAAGCTCGAGACCTCTCAGCTTATATTGTTGATTGGGCAGACTTATCAGCAGAACAAAGGAAGGAACTAGACAACACAACTTGGGGGCCACAAGCACCTGACTCAGACAAGGATATCAACAAACCCAATTCAGACAAAAGCATGTTGGGAAACCCACCAGTAGGAGGAAGTGGAGGAGGAGGTGCACCAGGAGGTGGTGGAGGATTACCACCAATAGTCCCTGCTCCCCCGCCTACCTTAGACAACCTTATGAGATTAGTTGCAGACATTGGTAATGCCATAGGACTCCTAGCACAGCAAGTCACATTAATGGCTGCATGCCCAGGAGGACGAGGAGGCAACCGGGATGTCATTCCCAAACCAAAAGCATGGGACAGCAAAGGAGGAAGTGTTGAAGCTTGACATTTCCTCACTGCATTCAACAATTATGCACAAGTGCGGGGAGACCCACTCAACACATTTAATCAGCCCACAAATGCATGGATTATAAACCAGACCAGTTGGATTCAGTCAGTACTGAATCTAATGGAAGGTGATGCATGTACATGGGCTCTCCCCCATTTGGAAGAATTGCAGCATGGCCAGGACCCCTTTGGTGGGATTTGGCAGACATTTGTCAACCAATTCTCAAGAAGGTTCACCCCTCTTGACACAGCAGAAGCAGCATGGGAGGCACTGAAGAAAATATGACAAGGAAAAGGTTCTGTGCTGGAATATATGGCACAGTTCAATCAACACACAGGTCAAACAGGATGGTCAGATGCCGACCACCACCAATGTTTCTATGATGGCCTTGCTGAAGGCATCAAAGACAGATTGGCACTTACAGACTGCTGCATAGGTACCTTTGACGAGCTATGGGCTGCAGCACAGGTTATAGACCAGTGATATTGACAGCAATAAGCCGAGAAGAAGGGACACCCAACTTCCCATATGCCCTTTGGGGCATCATCAGATCCTAACACAATGCAGGTAGATGCCATGCACACTGGCAGCACCAGCAACAACAACAGCAATGGCCTGAAGAAGGATAGGGCCTCTTATATGAAACACATGCAAGGGAAGTGTTATGGGTGTGGTTCCACACAGCACACAAAGAAGGACGGGAGACATGAATTAGACATATGCAACCACTGTGGCAAAGTTGGCCACAGATCCACAGTTTGCTTTGCCAAGTACGTTGGGAAGCCAGGCAAATCTGCCACAGTAAAGGCTACCACGGACAGAACAGTCTCAACCCCTGTCTACATCATTACAACCAGTGGCCACAGCAGCTGCCTCATCATCCTCAAAACCATCACTGGCCAAAGAAAACAAGATGCAAGCAGACTTGTTGGCCCAGCTTATGGCAAAAATCCAAGAACAAGACGAACAGATCAAAGCTCTGAAAGTGTCTTTTTAGTGTCGGGACTATTGTTAGCTGCGGATAGTTCCCTAGTAGTACCATATGACTCAGTTTCGGACTTATGTACTCATAATTTTTCAGTTTCTGCTTGTAAGTTAGATAGTAGTAGTGTTTCTCCTGTTGTGTCAACCCTATCTACATCTGCCTCGGAGATGAACAATGTATATACTGTTCCTTTTGCTCCAGTTGAAGCAGCGCAGCAAGTGAAGTCTTCTGATGCCACACTCAATTCTGTAATTATTCCCGAAACAAAACCTGCAAAATCCCGTTTTCATATTTTGTGTATATTAAAAGGACATCATTGTACTATAAAAGTAGCAGCTATGGTTGATTCAGGAGCAACTGTGCTCTTTATCAACAAGAAGTATGCTGACAGCCAAAAGATGTGGCAGGTTCCTCTAGCTCAGCGGATTCATCTCCATAATATTGACAGAACTCTAAACAAAGCAGGTAGCATAACCCATAAAGTATCACTTATTCTGCAAGTTGGCCAAGATGAAGAAAAGTTTGACTTCTTTGTAACCAGCTTAGGACCAGAAAAAGTTATTTTGGGTCTACCATGGTGTCAACATCAGAACCCTGCTATAGACTGGCAAGCAGGCATTATGTGCCTCAATGCAGATCAGGGATTGGGCCCTGAACCAATTGAGGTAGAGGTGATGTGCATTATGGCAAACCGGATGGAACACCACTGCCTCCTCGCAGAGAAAGTGTTAGACACTTCTCAAGATGACATATTCTGTTTAGCAGGCTTTACTTACTTGCAAGCAATTGCCGAGAAAGCTATAGCAGCTAAAGGAAAGAAGACATTCAATGAGATGGTTCCAGTACACTATCGTGACTTTGCAAAAGTATTCTCAGAGGAAGAATCTCATCAACTTCCTAAGCATCAGCTTTGGGATCACGCCATAGACTTAGAACCAGATGCAGTTACACACTGGAAAGTCAAAACATATCCCATGTCAGTAATAGAGCAGGAAGCATTGGATAAGTTCCTGGAAGAGAACCTTGCAAAAGGATATTTGAGACCATCAAAATCACCAATGGCCTCACCTGTATTCTTTATCAAAAAGAAAGACAGAAGTTTGCAACTCATCCAGGATTATAGACATCTTAATAAAATTACTATTAAGAATCACTATCCACTACCACTTGCCTCAGACATTATTAATAGGCTTACAGGAGCACAGTACTTCACAAAGTTTGATGTTTGTTGGGGGTATCATAACATTTGAATCCATAAGGGAGATGAATGGAAGGCAGCTATAGTAACCAACAGGGGACTTGTCAAACCCACAGTCATGGGTTTCGGATTCCATAACGCCCCAGCTACCTTCCAAGCCCTCATGAACTCAATTCTGTTTGATCTAATTGCTCAGGTTGAAGTTGCAGTCTATATGGATGATATCCTCATCTATAGCCATAATCTCGAACACCATCACAAAATTGTATGCAAGGTATTGAAGAGGTTACAAGAGTACGACCTTTACTTAAAGCCTGAAAAGTGCGAATTTGAGAAACAAGAAATGGAGTATTTAGGCATGATTATTTGACCTGGAGAAGTGCGGATGGACCTGTAGCGGATGACTATCAGCTACGTCAAGCAAGCTAAAAGTTGAAAACGGGCTCGTCAAGGACAACTCAAGCTTGACGCGGAGATAAATCACGCGCTGAACTAACCGTTGTGGAGCACGCTGAACTCGATACCCTTATACAAGGTAATAACAGCAGTGTCACACTAACGATGAGTCTGAGTAGAAACCAAGAGGACAAGTTAGATTGGTTACTATAGAAGACAAGAGGAATGCGCACCTGAGTAGAAACCAAGAGGACAAGTTGGTTCTACTCAGGACGCTACAGGGTGTCTTATATACTACTAGGGATGAGTCACTTACTAATCTACTGAGTAAGTACTGATGACTACAAGCTGACGCGTCGTGTATCTATATTTAGCACTTCTATTGTGATTACTGATCACTGTGTCATAAGTGCTTACTTGTGCTGATGCGTCGCCCTAATAATAGAACAATGCTGACTGAAACCTAATACAGCATGTCATCTACATTACCCTATTGTTCTACGACATTCTATGTCCTTCTAACCAATCATAACGTACACATGTCTGACTATGAGATAAGGCAAGTCCTTTCCAGGATCACATGCCTTTAATGACGAATACAATGCACATGTTGGCGTCATGTGACTGACCATCTTATCATATCTAATGATAAGGACTCTAACGCAGAAAAACAGAAAAGATATACGCATCCGTGACAGGACCCTGGCAAGGTTGCTGCAGTTAAAGATTGGCCTACACCCACCACACTTAAAGAAGTCAGAGCATTTATTGGGTTCTCCAACTTTTATAGGAGGTTCATTAAGGACTTTGCTACTATAGCACATCCACTCCAAGACCTCACTAAGAAAGACATGCCTTGGCAATGGCATGCAGAACAGCAAAAAGCATTCGACTGGCTCAAGGAGAAGTTCTGTTGCAAACCTATTCTAAAGGTTTATGATCCAGAACTGCCTATGCGAGTTGAAGTCGATGCTTCAGGATTTGCTACTGGAGGCATATTGTCTCAGAAACACACAGATGGTCTTTGGCACCCTGTAGCTTATTGCTCCGACTCTATGAGTAAAGAGGAGCATAACTACAAAATTTACGACAGAGAAATGCTAGGCTGCATTAGAGCTTTCGAGGACTGGAGACATTTCCTCGAAGGGATTCCCTTTGAACTCGTTACCAACCACAAGAATATAGAGTGGTGGGCAACAATGCGAGATTTAAATTGACAACAAGCACGGTGGTCACTCTACCTAAGTTGTTTTGATTTCAAAGTAACCTACTGCAAAGGGGAATCAATGCAAGCAGACACATTAAGTCGGTTCTCAAAGGACCATGTTTCTGATAGAGATGACAATTGCCAAGTCCAGGTCTTAGGACCACAGCATTTCCTGAACACTGTACAAGCTCACTTCTGCCCTGAAGTAGACTCCCTTGGAGACTGCATACACTGGGCAAGTCTGCGAGAAGCAGAAGTTATTGAGGGTCTTAAAAGTATAGATAAGACCACTCCAAAAGCTCTCACAGATGGCATTGCAATGTGGGAAGAAGACAATGGGTTTGTTTATTACAAAGGACAGCTTTACATGCCAAACAATAGGCAACTTTGTAAAGATGTGGTACAGTCATGTCATGACTTGTTAACCACCGGTCATCCTGGTAAAAACAGAACCATAGAACTAGTTAGCTGCTATTATTGGTGGCCATGCATGGCAGGATTTATTTCTGCATACATAGAAGGTTGCAACAAGTGTCAGTGCTATAGGAAAGATATACACCCTAAAGCACATTTTCAGCCCCAAGAAGTTCTGGAAGGTCCATGGCAAATCATCGGTATAGATATGATTGGACCACTTCCAATGTCACAAGGGAAGGATTGTCAAGATCCTGTGGGATCCTGATGACATGCGACATGCATCAAGGTGATCTGTGTGAGCAAGGTTTCAGTGGTGCAAGGGTACAAGGTTTTGACAAGGCTTTGCAGCCAACTTAGACAGAGGATGAGAGGAGAGTTCAATGGACTTGAGATTCGCAGAGTAAAGACAAAGGACAAGATGGGACTACAGGGTACATCACCCAGTCCTTATATACTTAAGTATCAACACAGCATGAGTCGTGTATAGCCTCGTAACCTATTAGAGCAGTCCTAGGAATGAGTCATGTATAGTACAGGAGGACAGCCTCCAGGGACAAGGAGACTAGGATGGAACAACAGACAGTGCAGCCTTAAGGGACTAGTAGATGAGAAGGGAACAAAGGGGTGGGTGAACAATAGTCTGATAGTGAGATAGTAAGGGGCAAACAAAGTGGGAGTGGAAAGGAAAGGGAAGAAATTAGTGTCCAAATCATAGTCGCAGGTGGGATCATGACAAGGATGCTATCCTTAACATAGTGGATCACTACACAAAACAGATCCATCTATTCCCTGTGACAACACAACTTATGGCTGATGGAGTCACATCCATCTACTTTGAACAAGTCTTTCTGCTTCATGGGATTCCCAAGAAAATCATTAGTGATAGGGGACCCCAATTTGCGGCAAGAAGCATGTGTGCACTCTATAAGTGACTAGGGATAGACTCAGGTCTTACTACAGCCTATCATCCACAAGCTAATGGCCAAGTCGAGCGTAAAAACCAAGAAGTCAAAGGTTATATATGTCTCTTGATTGACAAACGCCAGGATTATTGGGCAGACCTGTTACCTATGGCAGAATTTGTGATAAACAGCAGACTCAACTCAGCCACAGGGCATATGCCCTTTGAGATGTTGTATGGCTACACGCCAGATTTCACAATTCCTATAGGCTGTACTACAGGAATCCCTGTTCTAGATAAGGGTCTTCAACACCTACAAGTTGTAAGGAAAGACACAGAGGCAGCCCTTCACTTAAGTAAAAAGTGAATGCAGACAGACATTGAGCAATGTATGACACCATACAAGTTCAATGTCAGGGATAAAGTTTGGTTGCAAGCAAAACAAATAAAGGTTCACCAACAGTCGTCCAAGCTTGGACCAAAACAGTTGGGCCCTTTTGAAGTCACTGAAGTTAGAAGTGATGTTGACTATAAGCTTGCACTCCCCCCTGCACTTAGGGTACATAATGTATTTCATGTAGATTGCCTCAGCCCTTACAAAGGGAATGAAGTCAACGGACAAGTGCCACCCCCACCAGAGCCAATCACGTTGAAGGCGAAGAAGAGTATGAGGTCGACCATATCAGAGATTCAAAGCTCTTTGGTTGCACACTTAAGTATCTTATTCGCTGGAAAGGTTATGGGGAGGGTGAGGATACATGGGAACCAGCTAAGAATCTAGCTCATGCACCGGAAAAAGTCACAGAATTCCATTCCAGAAATCTGGGAGCACCTAGAAAAATAGCAGCACTCCTATATGCATCCTTGCCTTGGCAGTCACCAAACCAGTTTACAGAAGTTAATGCAGATGTTAATCCCTAAGGAGGGGGGTAATGTCACAGATGTGTATGTCTTTTCTTGTTTTCGGTATTGAAGTCCTTATCATTAGATATGATAAGATGGTTAGTCACATGACACCAACATGTGCATTCATAATCATTGTAAAGGCACGTGATCCTGGGAAGGACCTGCTTTATCATCTATGAGACATGTGTATGTTATGATTGGTTGGAATGTTATGGAATGTTGTAGAACAATAGGGTAATGTAGATAACATGCTGTATTAGGTTTCAGTCAGCATTTGTTCTATTATTAGGGCAACACATCAGTGCAAGTAAGCACTTATGACACAGTGATCAGTAATCACAATAGAAGTGCTAAATATAGATACACAATGCCAGGAAGCAGGGGAGGGGAAGGGACAAGGAGCATCACAGCATGCATGGCACCACAGTGTGCTGGACACCCGACACCAAAATGCACCAAGAACCAAGACCATAATTCTCAACCAACCACACCCCGCAACCGGCACTTCACCTAGGCGCATACAAGCGCCCCAATACACTCAACACTCGATCATTCGCGATGCCGTGCCCTAGGGGCACGGGGAGGTGTTCTATTGTCAAGAAATACATATGGAGCGAAGGGAGAAGCGGAAGATAGACAGTACAAGCATTGTAAAGTGCCACATAGGGTCATGCACCCCAAGGCACACTTTAATGGAAGCCAAAAAAAAAAAAAAAGATACACAACACATCAGCTTGTAGTCATTCATACTTACTCAGTAGATTAGTAAGTGACTCATCCCTAGTAGTATATAAGACACCCTGTAGTGTCCTGAGTAGAACCAACTTGTCCTCTTGGTTTCTACTCAGACTAGCCTTTGGTGTGACACTGCTCCTATTACCTTGCATAAAGGTATCAAGTGTAGCACGCTCCACACTGGTTAGTTTGGTGCATGATTTATCTCTGCATCAAGCTTGAGTTGTCCTTGATGAGCCCGTTTCATTTTCAGCTTGCTTGACATAGCCAATAGTCATCTGCTACAGAAGCTGGCCTAAGCCAGCCGGCAGAGGCCGAGATGGGCCTGAGCCGAGGAGGAGGCTCAGAGTGGCCTATGGCCCAGTCTTCAATTTCAGCAGGCTGCTCTCACCAGCCTTGGCTCAGGCTGGTGTTTTGCAGGGCCGAACATTGGCTGCTGCAGTGCTGCCATCACGAAAAGTAAGCACCTCACACTTATCGCTTCCTATTGTTCCTGTTGACTCAGATTCACCATGTCAACCTCTTGCCGCCCTCTCCCTCTCCCTCTCCCTCTCCCTCTTACTGCCCCTCAGCCCATTGTCTGCAAGCTCACATTGTCCATAAGTCCACATTGTCTACAAGCTTGCATTGTTCACTGACTCCAACATTGACTTGTTTTGTTTTGCAGGCTCACCATGGACTCTATAAAAGTCTGACTTATTTCCCTCTCGCTTTCACTACCCCTCAGACAGTCAGACCCCCTACACTATGTCTTCTCGGCCCACTCGCACCATACAGCTGCCAGCAAAATATTTAGAAGACACAAGCAACTTTGTACCAGGTCCTGGTCATCACAGGACCATCACATCTATGTCTACAGCTCTTGCTTCCGCCAAAAAACCTCTGGGGTCAACAGTGCCAAAGCTGATGCTAATGCCAATGCTGATGGACTTGGACATGGGCTCGTCACCCGATCTTCTGGTCCCTATGTCTACCTCGACCAAGCAACCTCGTGCTCGACCCATCCTGACTATCAACAATGATGCTGATACTACAGATGTTCAAGAACTTGCCCCAAAGTTGAAGAAGTCAAAGAAAATGCCAACACAAGCCCCTGCACCCATACTGCAAAACAAGCCATTGATCATTGAGATTGACAATGCTGACAACATGAAAGGCGAGTGGCTGAACAAGAGCAATGCAACAGCTGATATCAAAGAGTTCTTCATTGCCGTGCCTCGCATACCGGGCCAAGACAAAGTGCACATGCTATGCAAGCTATGCGAGTAAGTGGCACTTGTTTCTACTTGTACATCTCTTACTATTGTGCTCTGCAGTCAAGGCATAGGGTGTGCCAAGCAGGAGGAGGTTCTCACCGGCGAACACAGCACTCTTCACTGCCATGCCATGGCATTACATTCGGTATGTTTACATCACCTTCTGATGTCATACCTTCTCACTTTCTTATCTTAGTGTCGCTACAGAAAGTGGTGCAATTTGAACAACTTCAACTCAATGCGGCCTGAAGATACCAAAATGTGCAAGGTCATCAACAAGCAGCCATCTGTCATCGAGCATTTTGGGCCTGAAGACTGAGCAGCAAGGCCATTACCATATAGTGATAAGGCCCTTGAGACTGCCAGCCTCAAGTGGCTTATTGAAATGAATCAGGTATGTCTCCTTTATTGTTTACTATCTCCCATGCTTACACACACAAACATGATAGCCGATTACAATGTTCAAGAATGATGCATTCAAAAAAATGCTTGACATCACATCACAATCGAACCAGGGGATCTGACTACCTTTGCCCAAGCAATCAAGGGCTCGGATCATCAAGATGTTCAAGCACCAACTGTGCTCGTTGAAGGACCACCTCTGTGTATGTTTTCCCATTCCCCTTCTCTGTCAATTTGTCTGCTGACATTCTATGTCTTTGCTCGTTAGGGCCCCTCCATTGGCAAAGTCAGCCTAACCTGTGATGCATGGCAGGCCAGCAATGCTGATGCCTATTTTGCTGTTACTGGGCACTGGATTGAAGAACACTCACCTGGGGCATGGTCTGTCGAGCAAGCACTTCTCAGATTTATTCAGATGAACACAGCACACAATGGTGCACACCTGGGCCGAGCACTTTACAAAGTGTGCAATCGCCTCTAGATTGTACCCAAGGTAGGTTTAAAACCTTTGCAAGCTACACTGCTAAATATGTTCTCTAGGTCGGCCACATCACTTGTGACAACACCAAGAATAATGACACAATGCTTCAAGAGTTTGCACACTGCTACCTCCTCAAGACAGGTTCTACTTTCAACATGAAACACTGCCACATTAGGTTTGTGCTTGTTCCTTTGTTTTTATGTGATCCACTGACACTTGTTCATGCAGATGCCTCGTGCATATTATAAACTTGGCTACACAAGCAATCATAACAACATGCAGCAAGGCCAAGTTCTGTGATGGTAGCCCAGATGACAACAATCTCCCAGAAGATCTAGGAGCCACCGAGCACAATGAGATTGGTATTGTCCAGGCTATCTGCATTAAGGACCATCATTCTCCTTTTAATTCCCTCATGTTCTGCATCTGACTTGAGGGTATGAAGGCACACTCCTCTGCTCAATGTAAAGAGGCTTTTGAGGCCATTCAATACTGACATGGTTGTAGCGGATGACTATCGGCTACGTCAAGCAAGCTGAAAATTGAACGGGCTCGTCAAGGACAACTCAAGCCTGACGCGGAGATAAATCACGCGCCGAAACTAACCGTTGTGGAGCGTGCTAGACTTGATACCTTTATGCAAGGTAATAACAGCGGTGTCACACTAACGATGAGTCTGAGTAGAAACCAAGAGGACAAGTTAGATTGGTTACTATAGAAGACAAGAGGAATGCGCACCTGAGTAGAAACCAAGAGGACAAGTTGGTTCTACTCAGGACGCTACAGGGTGTCTTATATACTACTAGGGATGAGTCACTTACTAATCTACTGAGTAAGTATGAATGACTACAAGCTGACGCGTCGTATATCTATATTTAGCACTTCTATTGTGATTACTGATCACTGTGTCATAAGTGCTTACTTGCACTGACACGTTGCCCTAATAATAGAACAATGCTGACTGAAACCTAATACAGCACGTCATCTACATTACCCTATTGTTCTACGACATTCTATGTCCTTCTAACCAATCATAACGTACACATGTCTAATAATTGATAAGGCAGGTCCTTCCCAGGATCACGTGCCTTTATGACGAATATGAATGCACATGTTGGCATCATGTGACTAACCATCTTATCACATCTAATGATAAGGACTCCAACACAGAAAAACAGAAAAGATATACGCGTCCGTGACAATGGTGTGCCACTGGTCCAACTCCTGCTCAACATGAAGGTGCAATGGAGTTCAATGTACATCATGCTGTCTTGTGCCAAGTTGCAACAAGAGGTATGTATCTCTTCTTTGGTGAACTATTCTTACTGACTCACACTCTTTCATAGGCTGTCAACAAATTTGTTTTGGAGCTGGGACTCAAGGAAAACAGCTCTGAGAGGCAGCGCAAGATAACTGCCCTTGCTTTGAATGACAATGAATGGACATGTGTGTGCCTGTTCTGCAATGTTCTCCAGGTAAGATTACTTCTTTGGTGTGCTTCAATACTGTTACTGATGCCTGGTGTTATTCAGCATGCAAATGATGCCCAGCAAGCCTTCTCGTCTGCTTCGACACCAAGCCTCCAAAATGCACTCCCAGCATTGGAGAGGTTGCACACAGCAAGGGAGAAAGCCTCTAGCAAATCCTGATATGTGTGCTTTGTTCCGGCTCTCAATGCAGGGATGGCAAAGCTCAACCAATACTACCAGAGATCGGCCAAATCAGATGTGCATATCCTGGCTATGGGTAAGTTGTTCCCTTTTTGTTCTCTCTTATGTACTGTACTGGCTAGAGTACAGCAGTGTTACACATAGTCCTAAACCCCAAGAAAAAAATGGCTCACTTCACAAAGCATTGGCCGGCTGAGCTTGTTGAAGATGTAGAAAGTGTTGTCTGCAAGTGTGTAAGTCACTTAACTTTTGTTCATTTTAGAGTACTCATTTGTCCCTCAAGTTTGTTGAGTGTTATACTGCAAGGAATGCTGGGGAACACTCTCAGATTGAACACATTCACAAGGTGGCTGTGTCACACCCCAAACTTGGCCGCTGGAACATCGACGATACTGACTTGTCTTCAGATGACAAGTCCTATTTGCAACCCTCCAGTACAGCTGACACATATCTTGAAGAGTGGAACCTCTATCTCAAAACAAATGAGATTGTGCCAGATGATATTGGGATTGTTGGTTGGTGGGGGGTGTGTCACATGTTGTTACCTGTCCCCTTGAGCTCACATTTGACCTTTTGTAGTTCCATGGACATCACTACCCAACATGGCAATCACTTGCTCGTGACTACCTTTTGATTATGGCCTCTTCAGTCTCAAGTGAAAGGGCATTTTCTTCGGCCAGTATCACAATATGTAAGCGATACAACTGCCTTGATGCTGACATTGTCGAGGCATTACAGTGCATGAAGTCACTTATCCATCAAGATCTTTTGGCACGGGAGAGTGTTACTATTGCCAATGAAGAGCTGGAACTTGACCATGCTGATGAGCAGCCTGCAAACCAAGACAATACTGCCATGGAAGTTGTAGATGCAGATGACTTGGGTTGGGGCACAGTTTCTGATGAAGGTGATGACATTGCTGAGGCTGGTGGCAATCATACAGAGATCAAATTAGTGGAGTAATGTGGTCTGTACAGCCAAAGTGCTTTCAATTTACTTAAATATTACTGTCCCAACATATAAGCCGGGGCTTCTAAGCTGCCCAGGCCGAAAACATACCAAGCCAGGGTTTGCAGGCTGTGACAGGCCTTAGCCACAAGAAGCCTCTATGAACAGCTTAATCCTCAATTTGTTCAGGCCTGAAGCCTCCAAAAGCCTGGCTGGCAACCTGGCTTTCAGGCCAAGCCAGGCTGGGAAACCACTAGGAAGGGGGGCATGGGGAAGGGAGTGGGAGTGCAGGATGTAGAGGTGGGGCTTGGGAAAGGCAGCATCTGTAAGTTGGGAGGTGTTCTAGGAGTTTGGGGAACATTCCTTGAACACCTTTGAATGTTTGAACCTGAACACCAGCCCTGTTCTTGAATGCATCTGAATGCCTGATTTGGGTGCACTTTCCATATTGGGTGGCAGGCATCTTGCCATATATAGATTTACAAATGGAAATATGTCTTATTTTAGTAACTTCCCCTGATCTGGCAATGCAGCATTGAGCCTAATACAGTCTAAACCATTTGAAATCATTCAAAGTGTCCAGGCTTGCTTAACTCCCAGAGCAGGTTTACAGCTAAGTGGGAAGATGGGGAAGGAGAGCATGGGGAAGGCAGTGGGGCAAGATGGGAAAGGGGTGCATGGGGAGGGGGGGCATGGAGATGGGGAAGGTAGTGAGCATTCAGGACAGGGAATTTTGGTAGCTAGCCTGCAACAAGTGCTTTTGGAGTGACAACATGTATGTTGGACATACTCTTGTACTTATTAGTTCAATTCACTGTCCTATATAGCAAATTCCAATGCTGGACCATATGATGGTGGGCATGGAGATGGGGAAGGCAGTGAGTGCTAGAGCACTGTGAGCATTCAGATGGGGAATTTTGGTAGCAAGCCCACAACAAGTGCTTTTGGAGCAACAACATGTATGTTGGAGATACTCTTGTACTTATCAGTTAAACTAACTGTCCTATATAGGCAAATTCCAATGCTACCATATCATGGTGTGCCTCCAGTGACCTAGTGACCTAGTGACCACAGGGACATCAGATGCTCCTCCCTACAGTGTCTTCATGGAAAAAGATTCTGCAAATTCGAGCATGAGACTTCAATATCAGAACATTACTTGTTTGCCCCAATACTGTGGTAACTCATTTGAGGTGAGTTATTTTGTGATATCTTCTATTCATATTGTAGAGGCAGAGGAACATCCATTTTCTGCCTTGTCTTCCTGGTTCTCATCAGCTACTCTTTCCCATTCTGGGAACAAGCTCACACATTCTAACTTTTGTCCTAGGAGTTGCACATGCAAGATTATCAGCAGAATCAAAAGACTGCAGGCTCTAATGCTTTCAGGCAATTGGTGTTCAGTGGCATGATGCAGCCTTCTTTGGCCCCTAGTTTATTCAGACAACCACAACCACAACCTGCTGAACAACAACTGGCAAACCCTCTTTTCAGTTCAGTCAGTAATACTGCTGCAAATAATGCAAACATGGGCACAGGCAATGCTTTCAGTGGGCTTGGGCAAAATCCAGCACAACCAATGGGGGGGTTCAGCACATTCAACCAAACTTCCCAACAGCCTGCAGCAAGTGTTTTTGGTGCCTTTGGCCAGCAACAACAACCACAGCAACAGCAACCACAGCAGCAACAGCAGGGTGCTAGTCTGTTTGGGAGCACTGGTGCATTTGGGTCTCAAATTAAGCCCCCAGGTGGATTCAGTAAGCTATGTGTTATTACTTGTACATTTAACTTACTCATGGTTCAGGAACAGGCAGCTTTGGGGGTGCCCCCAACACTGGATCTACCAGTTTGTTTGGACAGACCAACACTGCCCAGCAGCCAGCTGCTCTCACTTGTCTGTTCAAGCAGAATCAACCAACAAATAACACTTTTAGTGGGGATGCATTTGGTGAGTCAGAACTGTATTGCTAACTTGTTTTGTCCCTAACTACCTTCATAGGTGCAAGTACTGCTGCCCAAAAGCCGTCCATATTTGGGCAGACCACCAGACAACAGCCCTCAGCTGATGGCAGCTTTGGTCTATTTGGATCTCAGCAGCAGCAGCAACAACAGAACCCCCAAGGCCAACAAGGAAATACTGGGGCATTTGGAAACCAACCGGTGTTTGGACAGATGAACACAGTGCAACCTCAACAGGGTGGATGTAGGTCAACTTTTACAGCCTACTCTTCTGGCAATATCTATAGCACAAAACAGTATTTGGTGCTACTCAGGCTCAACAGCCTGCTACAGGACTGTTTGGTGGTATGGGAGGTGGTCTGTTCAGAAATGTGTAGCAGCAAGGCAGCCAACCATCCACATTTGGTCTGTTCAGAAACAAGACAACAACACCTACATCAGGTGGTGGCAGACTCTTTGGTAATAATGCCACTAGCCAGATGTCAAGTGTACCCAACAACCATCTATTACAAGTATAAAACTACCATACTACCTACATACTACTGTTACTCTTCAATACCATATTCCTCAACATTAAGCATCTCCAACCCTGCATGGCTTCTCAATATATGAACTCTTGGCCCTCTAACCCAAACTCCAACTAGCTTACTAAGGCTAGATATTTCCAACACCCTACAATCCTCTGACCACTTGCCACACCATCTCCTTAGGACTTCCATTGTGTTCACTAATGGGCAATAGACCACCAAGCTGCAATCATAGTCTGGCACAAAGTAAAATGCCATTGTGTCTCCAAAGATAAGTGATTCTGCCTTGGCTTCAAAATATCTAGATGCCCTTGAGACTTGCCCTGCATCCTCAGAGATTCTGCTTCTTAAAGTGACATTTTCTGAAATTATGCACTTTCCCCATCTCTCAATGATGAGGTCCATATTAAAATCTATCTCAAGATAATCACAGATTGTAGCAAGGTGCTTCTGATATTCTGAGGGATTGTCTCTCTCTGCCCTTCTGATGGGAAGAGACTGATATAGGGGTTTTTCCTTCCTTTTATTTTTAGGAGAAGTTATTAAGCATGGATACTTCAAGGTTAACACTTTGTTGATTGCCCTTTTGTCATGGACTGTCTCAGAAGTGCTCTTACTACACAGTGATGACTGTTGCGCAGCACATGGCGCAGCACGCAGGCTACAGAAGACTCACCTTTGGTAGAAGGTGTTTGCTAGTCTTAAGCGCAGTGTATAGAGCACGAGTGAATACAAGTGATATTCTGCTGGGGAGGGTAGGTCTCTTTTCACCCCTCCTTATATAGGGAAAAGTGACCTCTATGGTCCCACCATGTCCCTTTGCGTAACTATGATGAGTAAAGGTGTCCACTATATCGCGTTTTCAGTGACGCCTGATGTGTGGAACACCCTAGAACATACCAGAATCATTCACATGACCCTGATAAGAGTTACGCCCATGGATGTGCGTAATGTAGCTACTTAATATGGTAATCATACTTTGCGTAGTCTACTTATGTCGTAACTGCTATAGATAAGATACATACGTACTTATTACGTTTCAACACTCCCCCTTGCTAAGTACACAGTAGTGGTCTATGTTACGTGTCGATGGCACGTTCTGCTCGACTTGAGCGGAGTCTGAACGATGGCTACGACCTCTGTTCTGCGCCCGGAGTTCTAACCAATTGGTGCGCAGTCTGTGCGTAAGCTCCCTGGGATGTGGGACAACGTAAGGAGGATCCGTGATTGCGAAGGCACAGAGGAATACTCTGTGCGGACTCGGTGATAAGTGAACAGGGAAGCGCGCTGGCTTATGCTGTCACTGAGTGGAATGAGACTGGGAAGTCGAATGACTTATGCAGCTCCTGGTCTGTGAGTTCTGTGAGGTTCGCTGGTCAAGAGTCGATATGATTCAAGAACTCAGAACTAAGGTCTGAGTGTGCTACGTGTACAGGTTATATAGTCCGAGTCGCCAAGCAGATACTATCAGTACCAGTACTTGGAAAGCCACCTAGTCAAGTAACTATCGTAGTAGGATGGAGTCATAGTCCGAATACTAATAGTATCGGTAGTAGGAACGAGTCGGAATGAGTCATGACTAGAATCGAACAAGTCAGCAGTAATGAGTAAAGTCTGTGCATGAGGGATAAGATGACGAAGTAAAGGTGACGGTCCCAATGGTAGTCCGTATGGTAAGCACAGTTAGATAAGAAGAAACGTAACATTACCCCCTCTTTAGGAGGCAAGTCCACATGCCTCAGACGGCTGAAGAGGCCCAACCCTCTCTCATTTTTGATTGCTCCTTGTATCGTTCTAGTCCATCTCTGATCAACGTACCATTAATGTTCATGATACGCTCCAGCGCGTCAGCTCCCTCTAGGTGTCGAATAGCGTCCTGTCGCTCTATCAGTGCATGGTAATACCTTGCTTGCGCATCTTTCATTGATGCCAGAGCGGACTTCATCGCCATGTGCTGTGCTCGATAACGGCGTACCTCTGCACCCAGAGTGTGGTCCCCTTCCTCAACAAGGGCGTCGTCAATCTCGAATCGGCAGGGGTGGTTGATCTCGAAGAAATAGAGATCAGAGGGGAGGTAGGTGGGGACTGTAGTAAGATCGTGTGATGGTAAGGCCCTAAGGCGTTGTGAGTGTGCGTTTGGGCTATGAGCCCGAATTCCTGCGACGTAAGTGTCATCCCCTCGGTCTAGACGAGTCCACTTGGCTGGCCACATGTTGCCTTGCGCATCTTGGATCTGACAAGGGATGAAGTCTTTCCCACAGTTCAGTCGGAAACCGGGTATGGGGGGAGAGGCGTTCGCTTGATCTTCCCAAGATAGGAACGTGTCAGCATCCGTCCACCCGTCGGTATCTGCGACAGTGCCAAGATCTCCTCTTCCCTCAACTCCTCCAGTCGGGCTGTGTACCTCCGAGGTTTCCGAACCTTTTTTGGCGTAGGGATGGAAGAGGGATATCGGGGATCGCGAACGCGACCTCCTTGAGTTCGTAGATAATGCTCCCACACTGTGCTGCCTCTTAACAGGCGGGGGGATGATGGTGGGTTCGGAATAGGGGATGGGGAGCGGGTTAGAGCAGGTGGAGTGGGGAGACGTGGTAAGGGATCTGGCAGGGTGGAAAGGGGTTGTTCCAGCTCTGTGGGTGAGTGCTGCCTCGATGTGTCCGTATGCAGCGTCCCAGGCGCGTGCAGCATTGTTGGTTCGATACACAAAGTCGGCGGGGATGAGGGTCTGTGGGATCGTAAAGCTAGATCGTTTTGTAAATTCTGGGGTCGACGGAGAGGGTTCACGACTAGGGGTAGGACTGGGAGTTCGCCAGGAGGAAGGCTCAAACCAGGGGCTTCGGGTGGCATCCTTTGTTCCGTATCCGATACGGAAATCACTCGAGGTGGGTACGTGGACAAGTCCAGCTGCAGCAAGCGAGTCCCTGACCAGTTCCTCAGTTCCACGGGCGGGGGAGACGTGTCCTTCTGACTGAGTGTCTGATACGGTGGTTGGGAGAGTGATGGCATTGGAGGACATGAGGATGTAGAGTAGTTGAAAGAGCGGGGATAGTTTCGATACGGTCGTCCTGATGGTCTTTTTATGGGTGACGGATGAAGGGTTACGTTGCCTAAACTCTTCAAGAGCTTCGTCAGCATGCATGTCCTCCCAGTTGACCCATTCATTATCCGAGTTTGGGTATCCCTTCCACTTGACCAGGTATTGAACCTTGCGCCCCCTTCCATGTCGTCTTGAATCGAGAATTGCTTCTACTTCGTATTCTTCCGTCCCTTGGATCAGGTCAGGCGGTGGCCTCGTGTAGTTTGGACCGTGGAACTCCATTTCGATATAAGGAGTTAGAAGGTCTACATGAAATACATCGTGTATTTTCCATGTCCCTGGAAGCGTCAGCTGATATGTGATGGGAGATAAGACCCGTTTGATCGGAAAGGGGCCATGACGTTTAGGGGCTAGTTTGTTAGAGGGCACATCAAGATGAAGATTACGCCCTTCTAACCAGACATATTCTCCTTTCTTAAAGATCCGGCCTTCTTTCTTTGATTGCGCCCATCGCTGTTGTGCCTGTATGATATGTTCCTCGGCTTCTTTTCTGACCCTTTTCCATGTTTCTCTACGGAGTTCTAGAATAGGAATTGGGGTTGGGGCGTCAGAGATCTCGGCTCGTGGTTCATATCCCATGAGCATCTTGAATGGTGAATGGTGCGTAGTCTCATTCTTCCATGAATTGTGAGCAAATTCGGCAATAGGTAAGTGCTCCTCCCAGTTATTCATTTGGACGTTGACCCATGGTCTGAGGTATTGTCCAAGCCATTGATTGGACCGTTCAGATTGCCCATCGGTCCGAGGGTGATATGCTGTTGACATATTCTGTGTTGCCCCGATAAGATGACAGAGCTCCCTCATGAACTTGGAGATGAATCGGGGATCCCTATCACTGATTACTTTGCTAGGGAGTCCGAACCTTGGGAATACTTTGCGGAGATATAAATCAGCTACTCCTTCGGCGCTGATTGACTCGTTGCATGGTATGAATAAGGCCATCTTTGTGCAATCATGATCTGTGATGGTGAGGATCGAATCAAACCCATTCGAGACTGGAAGTTTTACAATGAAGTCGAGAGCGATCGTTTGGAATGGTAAAGCTTCATGGACAGGGGTGATGGGAGATAGTGGCGCCTTTCGTGCCTGAGTGTTGATCTTGTGCCGTTGGCATTCGGCACATCCCTTGACATATTCTTGGACATCCTTCGCCATGTTGGGCCACCAGTAGAACCGAGCTACTAGCTCCGTTGTTCGGGATATCCCTGGGTGTCCAAAGGCTACTAGATCGTGGTGGTTGTAAATGATCTTGCGTCGTAGTTCCTGGTTTCCGGTTACCACTCTTCTATGCTCCTTCCACCATTCTCCATTAAGCTTCTTGAGATTGTGTGGGTCGATCCAGGGACGTAATACTTCTTCGTCTTGTGATGAAGAGAATCTGGGAATGAGCGTTGTTTCGGAGTTAGTCGTGGTGTTTGCTCTTGCAAACATGTGATCTGGGAGAACTGTGACATCTTCGTTATCTCGTTCTCCTTGATCGTAATCTGGTCGTCTAGATAAAGCATCCGCTCTCCCATTGCTTTTTCCGGGTATGTGTCGGAGTTCTATGTCGAATTCCGATAGCTCTAGAACTTCCCTGGCTATCCTTCGGCTTATCTTGTGAGGTTGTCGCCAGTATTGCAGATTTGCATGATCAGTGTGTACAATGATTTTATGCGGTGATCCTGCGATGAATGACCTCCAATTTCGGCAAGCTTTGACTATGGCTAGATATTCTAGATCGTAGATGTCGTAGTTTCGTTCTGCTTCTGTGAGAGTTGTGGAAAAGTAGGCAATTGGGTGTCTCTTGCCGTCTTCTCCTCGTTGCATGAGTACTGCACCTAAAGCGAATCCCGAGGCATCTACTTCGATCTCAAATTGTTTGTCGAGTTGTGGTTGTGCCAGGACGGGTTCGGATGTTATCCGCTTTCGTAGTTCGTCAAATGCTTCTTGATGCTTCGTGTCCCAAGTCCATGGTGTGTCTTTCCTAGTTAGCTCATTAAGGGGGCGAGCTATGTGGGAAAATTGATAGATAAAGGGGCGATAAAAATTGCAGAATCCTAGGAACGATCGGACTTGTTTGACTGATGAAGGTGTAGGCCAGTTTGCTACTCCTTTTACTTTGGCAGGGTCCATGCGTGTTATCCCCCTTTCAAGGATTAGCCCCAGATAATCGACACGAGGTGCTTCCCATATGCACTTTTCTGGTTTGATGAAAAGATCGTTTTGCTCCAAGATGTCCAAGACTCCATGCACCGCTTCTCTGTGTTGTTCCAAGGATTTTGATGTTGCGATTAGGATATCATCCATGTAAACGATAATCTCTGTTCCTTTCCCTCGGAATAGATTGATGATCGGTTCGAGGATGTAGTCCATCATTGCTTGGAATGTGGCTGGGGAATTGGTCAATCCGAAGAACATGACTAACGGTTCCCATAGTCCGTATTTCGTTTTGAACGCTGCCTTGTGTTGATCTCCTTCCTTGATCAGGACGTTGTTATACCCTTCTCGGACATCGAACTTGGTAAATATTTGTGCCTCTCTTACTTGTGAGATGAGATCGGGGATTAGTGGGAGGGGATATCGGTTCCTGATCGTGAATTCATTGAGTTTGCGATAGTCCTGGACATGTTACGTGTCGATGGCACGTTCTGCTCGACTTGAGCGGGTTCCGAACGATGGCTACGTTGTCGGTTCTGCGCCCGGAGTTGTAACCAATTGGTACGCAGTCTGTGGGTAAGCTCCTTAGGATGCGGGACAACGTAAGGAGGATCCGTGTTTACGAAGGCACAGAGGAGAACTCTGTGCGGACTCGGTGATAAGTGAACAGGGAAGCGTCTGGGCTTATGCTGTCACTGAGCGGGGTGAGACTGGGAAGTCGAACGACTTATGCAGCTCCTTTGGGTTCTGTGAGGTCTGCTGAACAAGAGTCGATATGATTCAAGAACTCAGAACTAAGGTCTGAGTGTGCTACAAGTACAGGTTATATAGTACGATTCGCCAAGCAGATACTATCAGTACCAGTACTTGGAAAGCCACTAAGTCAAGTAACCGTCGTAGTCGGATGGAGTCATAGTCCGAATACTAATAGTATCGGTAGTAGGAACGAGTCGGAATGAGTCATAGTCAGAGTCAAGTAAGTAAGCAGTAATAGGTCAAGTCTGTGCATGAGGGATAAGATGACGAAGTAACGATGACGGTCCCAATGATAGTCCGTAAGGTAAGCACAGTAAGCAAGAAAGAAACGTAACATTACCCCCTCTTTAGGAGGCAAGTCCACATGCCTTAGACGGCAGAGGAGGCCCAACCCTCCCTCATCTTCGATCGCTCTTTATACCGCTCCAGTCCGTCTCTGATCAACGTACCATTAATGTTCATGATACGCTCTAGAGCGTCTGCTCCCTCCAGGTGTCGGATGGAGTCCTGTCGCTCCATCAGTGCATGGTAATACCTTGCCTGTGCGTCCTTCATCGATGCCAACGCAGACTTCATCGCCATATGCTGTGCTCGATATCGGCGTACCTCTGCACCCAATGTATGGTCCCCTTCTTCAACAAGGGCGTCGTCTATCTCGAATCGGCACGGGTGGTCTATTTCGAAGAAATAGAGGTCAGAGGGGAAGTAGGTGGGGACGGAGGTGAGGTCATGTGATGGTAACGCCCTAAGACGTTGTGAGTGTGCGTTTGGGCTATGAGCCCGGATTCCTGCTACGTAAGTATCGTCCCCTCGGTCTAAACGAGTCCACTTGGCTGGCCACATGTTACCCTGCGCATCTTGGATCTGGCAAGGGATGAAGTCCCTTCCACAGTTCAGTCGGAAACCGGGTATGGGGGGAGAGGCGTTCGCTTGATCTTCCCAAGATAGGAACGTGTCAGCATCCGTCCACCCGTCGGTATCTGTGACAGTGCTAAGATCTCCTCTTCCCTCAGCTCCTCCAGTCGGGCAGTGTACCTCCGAGGTTTCCGCGCCCTTCTTGGCGTAGGGGTGGTAGAGGGGTACAGGGGATCGCGAATGCGACCTCCTTGAGTTCGTAGATAGTGCTCCCACACTGTGCTGCCTCTTAACAGGCGGGGGGATGATGGTTGGTTCGGAATAGGGGATGGGGAGCGGTTCGGAGCAGGAGGAGTGGGGAGACGCGGTAAGGGATCTGGTAGGGGCGAAAGGGGTCGTTCCGGCTCTGTGGGTGAGTGCTGCCTCGATGTGCCCATATGCGGCGTCCCAGGAGAGTGCAGCATCGACGGTTCGACGCACAAAGTCGGCGGGGATAAGGGTCTGTTGGATCGTAAAGCTAGATCGTTCTGTAAGCTCAGGGGGCGACGGAGAGGGTTCGTGACTAGGGGTAGGACTGGGTGTTCGCCAGGAAGACGGCTCGAACCAGGGGCTTCGGGTGGCATCCTTTGTTCCGTATCCGATACGGAAATCACTCGAGGTGGGTACGTGGACAAGTCCAGCTGCAGCAATCGCGTTCTCGACCAGTTCACTAGCTCCACAGGTGGGGGAGGCGCGTCCCTCTGACTGAGTGTCTGATACGGTGGGCTGGACAGAGAGGGCATCGGATGACATGAGGTTGTAAAGGAGTTGGAAGAGTGGGGATGGTTTTGATACGGTTGTCCTGATGGTCTTTTTATGAGTAACGGACGAAGGGTTACGTTGCCTAAACTCTTCGAGAGCTTCGTCAGCGTGCATGTCTTTCCAATCAACCCACTCGTTGTCTGAATTAGGGTATCCCTTCCACTTGACCAAATATTGAACTTTGCGCCCTCTTCCATGTCGTCTTGAATCAAGGATTGCTTCTACTTCGTATTCTTCCGTCCCTTGAACCAAGTCAGGTGGTGGCCTCGTGTAGTTTGGACCGTGGAACTCCGTTTCGACATAAGGAGTTAAAAGGTCTACATGGAATACATCGTGTATTTTCCATGTTCCTGGGAGGGTCAGCTGATAGGTGATAGGAGATAAGACCCGTTTAATCGGAAAGGGACCATGACGTTTAGGGGCTAGTTTGTTAGAAGGTACATCAAGATGAAGATTGCGCCCTTCTAACCAGACGTAGTCTCCTTCCTTAAAGGTCCGGCCTTCTTTCTTTGATTGCGCCCATCGCTGTTGTGCCTGTATGATATGTTTCTCGGCTTCTTTTCTTACCCTTTTCCACGTCTCTCGACGGAGTTCTAGAATTGGAATTGGGGTTGGGGCGTCCGAGATTTCTGCGCGTGGTTCATATCCCATGAGCATCTTGAATGGGGAATAATGTGTAGTCTCATTCTTCCACGAGTTGTGAGCAAACTCGGCAATAGGTAAGTGTTCTTCCCAGTTATCCATTTGGACATTGACCCATGGTCTGAGGTATTGTCCAAGCCATTGATTAGATCGTTCGGATTGCCCATCGGTACGAGGATGATATGCTGTTGACATGTTCTGTGTTGCTCCAATGAGATGACAGAGTCCCCTCATGAACTTGGAGATGAATCGGGGATCCCTATCACTGATCACCTTGCTAGGAAGTCCGAACCTCGGGAATACCTTGCGGAGATATAGATCGGCTACTCCTTCGGCGCTGATAGATTCATTGCATGGTATAAATATTGCCATTTTTGTGCAGTCGTGATCGGTGATAGTGAGGATTGAATCGAACCCGTTTGAAATAGGGAGTTTTACGATAAAGTCAAGAGCAATTGTCTGGAATGGTAGGGCCTCATGGACAGGGGTGATGGGAGATAGTGGCGCTTTTCGTGCCTGTGTGTTGATCTTATGCTGTTGACATTCGGCACATCCCTTGACATATTCTTGGACGTCCTTTGCCATGTTGGGCCACCAGTAGAATCGGGCCACTAGCTCCGTTGTTCGGGATATTCCTGGGTGTCCAAAGGCGACTAGATCGTGGTGGTTGTAGATGATCTTGCGTCGTAGTTCCTGGTTCCCGGTTACCACTCTTCTTTGCTCCTTCCACCATTCTCCATTGAGCTTTTTGAGGTTATGGGGGTCAATCCAAGGACGCAGGACTTCTTCGTCTTGTGATGAAATAAATCTAGGAGTGAGTATTGTTTCGGAGTCAGTTGTGGTGCCTGTCCTTGCAAACATGTGATCTGGGAGCACTGTGACGTCCTCATTGTCTCGTTCTCCTTGATCGTAATCTGGTCGTCTAGATAAAGCATCTGCTCTTCCATTGCTTTTTCCAGGTATGTGTCGGAGTTCTATGTCGAATTCGGATAGTTCTAGAACTTCCCTGGCTATTCTTCGGCTTATCTTGTGGGGTTGTCGCCAATACTGTAGATTCGCATGGTCAGTGTGTACAATGATTTTATGTGGTGATCCCGCGATGAATGGCCTCCAGTTTCGACAAGCTTTGACTATGGCTAGATATTCCAGATCGTAGATGTCATAGTTTCGCTCCGCTTCCGTGAGGGTTGTAGAAAAGTAGGCGATTGGGTGCCTTTTGCCGTCTTCTCCTCTTTGCATTAGTACTGCGCCTAAAGCAAATCCCGATGCATCTACTTCAATTTCGAATTGCTTGTCAAGTTGTGGTTGCGCTAGGACAGGTTCAGATGTTATCCGCTTCCGAAGTTCGTCAAATGCTTCTTGATGCTTTGGTTCCCAAGTCCATGGCGTATCTTTCCTTGTTAGTTCGTTAAGGGGGCGAGCGATGTGGGAGAATTGATAGATAAAGGGGCGATAAAAATTGCAGAATCCTAGGAATGATCGGACTTGTTTTACCGAAGAAGGTGTAGGCCAATTTGCCACTCCCTTTACTTTGGCAGGGTCCATGCGTGTTATCCCCCTTTCAAGGATTAGCCCCAGATAATCGACACGAGGTGCTTCCCATATGCACTTTTCTGGTTTGATGAAAAGATCGTTTTGCTCCAATATGTCCAAGACTCCATGTACCGCTTCTCTGTGTTGTTCCAAGGATTCTGATGTTGCGATTAAAATATCATCCATATAGACGATAATCTCTGTTCCTTTTCCTCGGAATAGATTGATAATTGGTTCGAGGATGTAGTCCATCATTGCTTGGAACGTGGCTGGGGAATTGGTCAATCCAAAGAACATAACTAATGGTTCCCATAGTCCGTATTTCGTTTTGAACGCTGCCTTGTGTTGGTCCCCTTCCTTGATTAGGACGTTGTTGTAGCCTTCTCGAACGTCGAATTTGGTAAATATTCGAGCGTCTCTTACTTGTGAAATGAGATCTGGGATTAGTGGAAGGGGGTATCGGTTCCTGATCGTAAACTCATTAAGTTTACGATAGTCCTGGACAGGTCGTAGCTTCCCATCCTTTTTCCGGACAAAGAAGAAAGGAGATGCGTATGGGGATTTGGATGGGCGGATGTATCCCTTCTCCTGCATGTCTTTGAGGAACTTCTTTAGTGCTTCGTCTTCTAGCGGGGTTATTGGGTATATTTTGCAATCAAGGGCTTTTGGTGCTCCTTCTCTTAGCTCGATTGCATGATCCCATGGGCTTGACTTTGGAAATCGTCGCGCTTCTTCTTCGCTAAAGACCTTAGCATGTCTTTGATATTCTGCTGGTATTGCTACCGCTTGCGTATACTGCCCTGCGTCTTGTGCCAGTTGTGTTGAGATATTACGATGCCAGCTTGATTCATCTTCCAGGTCCTTGACTATCAGATCCTTTTCGTTGTCAGATAGTGGTTCCGTAACCATTCTAGCCACTATTGTATTTGATATGGTGGATTGGGTAGTTTGATACCAAGATAAGGATCGTATGATGATTGGAAGATAAGAAGTGTCAATTGCTGCGTCCTTCCAGCTGAACTTTGGTTCAAAATTGGCTAACCAGGGGTATCCTAGGATAAGATCCTCTAGTCCTAGATCGGTTACTAGGAATCTCATTTTTGCGTTCCTTTGTCCTGTTTGGACATTGAGATCCACATATTCCGCGATCATTCCTGCTTTGTTGTTAGTTCCATCGATATTCCAGATCTTCCTAGCCTGGTCTAGTGGATGGGTTTTGACACGAAGTCGTTTAATGAATCGGGGATGAATGAAATTGTCCGTGGCTCCAGAATCTACGAGGATTTGTTTATCGGCCCTTGTGTATGCGGTTCGAAATGAGACTGGTATTTTCATACTTCGAAATCTGGTCAAGTATACAGAGTTACATTGAAGCATACGGATAGCTCTTCCCCAGGCCGTTAGGTCAGAGCTTAGGCAAAATCCTCGTTCATAAAGATGTCCTGGATTACTTTATCTTTCTCCCCTTGATCCATGCCTCGTACCAGCTCGACTAGTTCTTGGGCGTTAATCTTTTTGATGGAGTGAGATGGTTCGTGGATCTTTGATGCGCCACTACTAGCAGTACTAGTATTGGGGGTGTCTTGCGTCGTATCACTGGTTTTATTGGTATCAGTGGCACGGATCTGTGAGTTTTGATTAGGACAATTGCGCCCTATATGTCCCTGGCACCTGCATTTGAAACATTTGCCTTCTTTGTGCAATTGGGCTACTTCTTCTTCTGATAAGGCAGCCCTGGCACGGATACGTCCAGGGGTAGTGTCCATGGCATTGTTGTCTTTGGCAAAACGTTGTTGCCACTGCTGTTGGGTCGGTTTTTTGGGGTTCTTCGAAGGTCGTTCGAAAAAAGCTTGGTATTGAAGGAATTTGCGATGGTATCTGATGGCTGCGTCTTCATAATCTGCTACTGTGGTTAGCAGATTCATGTTTTCGTCTTTGACTATAGCCCTTCGGAGTCCTTCGGGTAACCCTTCGAAGTATTTCTTTCCCACCAGTCGTTCGTCTAGATTGTATTCGGCGAGCCTAGCAAGCCGTTTGTATTCTGCCGTGTAGAAGTCTAGCTTCCCTCCTTGCATTTTGAGTTGATTGAGGGCTGCTTCCGCTCGTTCTGCGCTCATGATATCTTGGAAAAGCGTGGCGAAATCATGGATTACTGTATCCCATATGAATTCGTCTGTTTTTCGTCCTCCTGAGCTTAGATGGTTGCTGACCACTCGGATTTGGTCATTGACCCAATTGCCGACATTGGGTCCGCGAATGAAGGTGAGGAATAGCATGGTGCGTTCGAGGGGTGTAGCCATTACCCTGGTTCGATCGTTAAGGGCTCTGTAGACGTTCCATTCGGTCATGAATCCTTCTACTTTGGTTCGATCTCCATCAAAGATTTCTGGTTCTCTTCCGATTAGTTTATCGGTGAGTCGATTTTCTGGGTTGTCAAGGGGTTGTCCGGGATCTCCCCCTCCTCCAGGGTTTCCAGGATCTCCCCCTCCTCCAGCGTCTGGGTTTTCATCTGGTCCTCCACTTGGAGGTCCCACTGGTGGTCCGGTTCCTCCAGGAGGTCTTCCACCAAGTCTTCCTCCTCCTCCGAGAGTGTTTCGAATTGTGTTTGCTGACTGAGTTCCTCCTGCGGGTGTTCCAGCTCCAAGAGCTCGGGCCAGTACGCTTGTTGGAGTGATAGTGGTAGTTGATGCAATCTGTGACATTCTAGAAGCCAGCGAAGGTAGTCTGCTGATGGAGGGGATAGTGGGTCGGGTAATGTGTGTGGGAATGAGTTGAGCCAATGCAGCAATGGCGTGTTGCTCGATGTCGCTAGTGGGGATAACTGTATCTGGATCTGGGGTATCTCCTCCTTCACTTCCGAATCGGAATGCAGTGGCAAGTGGTTCCTCTTCTTCGTTGTTGATTCCGTCAATGGGGCCCCACCTGCTTCGATCAGTCCTTTCTTCGTCAAAGATTCGGAGTCCGTATTTGATATGCGCTGGTCTGGTGATCCTATACCGTCCTTCGATCTGTTCTGTAATTCCCCACTGTAGAGTTTCGAAATTGAAATCAACGGCAGAGAGTCCCCCTGTATCGCTATCGGGGTCAGAGGTGTAATAGCCTGTTCCCAGGTATCCGTCTGAGTACCACTCTGCTTCTTTGAGATATCTTTTAGGAACGTTGCGTTCCCCTCGTCGGTCAGTGATCAATGTAGAGGTAGCCACGGTTGTCGAGAGTTCTGAGTTAATGTTACGTGTCGATGGCACGTTCTGCTCGACTTGAGCGGGTTCCGAACGATGGCTACGTTGTCGGTTCTGCGCCCGGAGTTGTAACCAATTGGTACGCAGTCTGTGGGTAAGCTCCTTAGGATGCGGGACAACGTAAGGAGGATCCGTGTTTACGAAGGCACAGAGGAGAACTCTGTGCGGACTCGGTGATAAGTGAACAGGGAAGCGTCTGGGCTTATGCTGTCACTGAGCGGGGTGAGACTGGGAAGTCGAACGACTTATGCAGCTCCTTTGGGTTCTGTGAGGTCTGCTGAACAAGAGTCGATATGATTCAAGAACTCAGAACTAAGGTCTGAGTGTGCTACAAGTACAGGTTATATAGTACGATTCGCCAAGCAGATACTATCAGTACCAGTACTTGGAAAGCCACTAAGTCAAGTAACCGTCGTAGTCGGATGGAGTCATAGTCCGAATACTAATAGTATCGGTAGTAGGAACGAGTCGGAATGAGTCATAGTCAGAGTCAAGTAAGTAAGCAGTAATAGGTCAAGTCTGTGCATGAGGGATAAGATGACGAAGTAACGATGACGGTCCCAATGATAGTCCGTAAGGTAAGCACAGTAAGCAAGAAAGAAACGTAACAGGACAGGTCGTAGTTTCCCATCTTTCTTTCGAACAAAGAAGAAAGGGGATGCGTATGGGGATTTTGATGGGCGGATATATCCCTTTTCCTGCATATCTTTGAGGAACTTCTTTAGTGCTTCATCCTCTAGTGGGGTTATTGGGTATATTTTGCAATCAAGGGCTTTTGGTGCTCCCTCTTTTAGTTCGATTGCATGATCCCATGGGCTTGACTTTGGAAATCGTCGTGCTTCTTCTTCACTAAAGACCTTGGCGTGTCTTTGATATTCTGCTGGTATTGCTACTTCTTTCGTATATTGCCCTGCATCCTGTGCTAGTTGTGTTGAGATATTGCGATGCCAGCTTGATTCAGCTTCTAGGTCTTCGACTATCAGGTCCTTTTCTTTGTCAGATAATGGTTCCGTAACTATCCTTGCCACCATCGCATTTGATATGGTGGATTGGGTAGTTTGATACCAAGATAAGGATCGTATGATGATTGGAAGATAAGAAGTGTCAATTGCTGCATCCTTCCAGCTGAACTTTGGTTCGAAATTGGCTAGCCAGGGATATCCTAAGATAAGATCCTCTAGTCCTAGATCGGTTATTAGGAATCTCATTTTTGCGTTCTTCTGTCCTGTTTGGACGTTGAGATCCACATATTCTGCGATCATGCCTGCTTTGTTATTAGTTCCATCGATATTCCAGATCTTCCTAGCCTGATCTAGTGGATGGGTTTTGACACGAAGTCGTTTAATGAATCGGGGATGAATGAAGTTGTCTGTGGCTCCTGAATCCACGAGAATTTGTTTATCGGCCCTTGTGTATGCGGTTCGAAATGAGACTGGTATTTTCATACTTCGAAATCTGGTCAAGTATACAGAGTTACATTGAAGCATACGAATAGCTCTTCCCCAGGCCGTTAGGTCAGAGCTCAGGCAAAATCCTCGTTCATGAAGATGTCTTGGATCACTTTATCCTTCTCCCCTTGATCCATGCCTCGTACCAGTTCGACCAGTTCCTGGGCATTAATCTTTTTGATGGAGTGAGATGATCCGTCGGTTTTAGGGACGCCACTACTAGTAGCACTAGTATCGGCGTCTTGCAAAACATCACTAGTTTTATTAGTGGCGCGGATTTGTGAGTTTTGGTTAGGACAATTGCGCCCTATGTGTCCTTGGCGTCTGCATTTGAAGCATTTGCCTTCTTTGTGCAGTTGGGCTACTTCTTCTTCTGATAGGGCAGCTCTGGCACGGATACGTCCAGGGGTAGTGTCCATGGCATTGTTGTCTTTGGCAAAACGTTGTTGCCACTGTTGTTGGGTTGGCTTCTTGGGGTTCTTCGAAGGCCGCTCGAAAAAAGCTTGATATTGGAGGAATTTACGATGGTACCTGATGGCGGCGTCTTCATAATCTGCTACTGTGGTTAACAGATTCATATTTTCATCTTTGACTATCGCTCTTCGGAGTCCTTCGGGTAGCCCTTCGAAGTACTTCTTTCCCACCAGTCGTTCGTCCAGATTGTATTCAGCAAGCCTAGCAAGCCGTTTGTATTCCGCTGTGTAGAAGTCTAGTTTCCCTCCTTGCATCTTGAGTTGATTGAGGGCTGCTTCTGCTCGCTCCGCGCTCATGATATCCTGGAAAAGAGTGGCGAAATCATGGATTACTGTGTCCCATATGAATTCGTCTGTTTTGCGTCCTCCTGAAGTTAGGTGCCTGCTGACTACCCGGATTTGGTCGTTGACCCAATTTCCAACATTGGGTCCACGAATGAAGGTGAGGAATAGCATGGTGCGTTCGAGGGGTATAGCCATTACCCTGGTTCGATCATTAAGGGCTCTGTAGACGTTCCATTCGGTCATGAATCCTTCTACTTTGGTTCGATCTCCATCGAAGATTTCTGGTTCTCTTCCGATTAGTTTATCGGTGAGTCGATCGTCTGGGTTATCAAGGGGTTGTCCGGGATTTCCCCCTCCTCCAGGGTTTCCAGGATCTCCCCCTCCTCCAGGGTTTCCCGCATCGGGGTCTTCGTTTGGTCCTCCACCTGGGGGTCCCAATGGTGGTCTGGTTCCTCCAGGAGGTCTTCCACCAAGTCTTCCTCCTCCTCCGAGAGTGTTTCGAATTGTGTTTGCTGACTGAGTTCCTCCTGCGGGTATTCCAGCTCCAAGAGTTCGGGCCAATACGCTTGTTGGAGTGATAGTGGTAGTTGATGCAATCTGTGACATTCTAGAAGCCAACGAAGGTAATCCGCTGATGGAGGGGATAGTGGGTCGGGTAATGTGTGTGGGAATGAGTTGAGCCAATGCAGCAATTGCGTGTTGCTCGATCTCACTAGTGGGGATAACTGTATCTGGATCTGGGGTGTCTCCTCCTTCACTTCCGAATCGGAATGTGGTAGCAAGTGGTTCCTCTTCTTCGTCGTTGATTCCGTCAATAGGACCCCACCTGCTTCGATCAGTCCTTTCTTCGTCAAAGATTCGGAGTCCGTATTTGATATGTGCCGGTCTAGTGATCTTATATCGTCCTTCGCTTTGTTCTGTTATTCCCCACTGTAGAGTTTCGAAATTGAAATCAACGGCAGAGAGTCCCCCTGTATCACTATCAGGGTCGGTGGTGTAATAGCCTTCTCCTAGGTATCCGTCTGAGTACCACTCTGCTTCTTTGAGATATCTTTTAGGAACGTTGCATTCCCCTCTCCGGTCAGTGAGTATTGTGGAGGTAGCCACGGTTGTCGAGAGTTCTGAGTTAATGTTACGTGTCGATGGCACGTTCTGCTCGACTTGAGCGGAGTCTGAACGATGGCTACGACCTCTGTTCTGCGCCCGGAGTTCTAACCAATTGGTGCACAGTCTGTGCGTAAGCTCCCTGGGATGTGGGACAACGTAAGGAGGATCTGTGATTGCGAAGGCACAGAGGAATACTCTGTGCGGACTCGGTGATAAGTGAACAGGGAAGCGCGCTGGCTTATGCTGTCACTGAGTGGAATGAGACTGGGAAGTCGAATGACTTATGCAGCTCCTGGTCTGTGAGTTCTGTGAGGTTCGCTGGTCAAGAGTCGATATGATTCAAGAACTCAGAACTAAGGTCTGAGTGTGCTACGTGTACAGGTTATATAGTCCGAGTCGCCAAGCAGATACTATCAGTACCAGTACTTGGAAAGCCACCTAGTCAAGTAACTATCGTAGTAGGATGGAGTCATAGTCCGAATACTAATAGTATCGGTAGTAGGAACGAGTCGGAATGAGTCATGACTAGAATCGAACAAGTCAGCAGTAATGAGTAAAGTCTGTGCATGAGGGATAAGATGACGAAGTAAAGGTGACGGTCCCAATGGTAGTCCGTATGGTAAGCACAGTTAGATAAGAAGAAACATAACAGTCTAAGCATAATGAACAAAACAAAACAACATTCAATCCAAGAACTTGAACTGAGCACGGGACATATTGTTATGAGAAATACTCATTGACGACCTATGCTAGTTGTTTCATAGCAGTTTAAGAAGTCTCTGATGAGACGTGTTAGAGACTAGACAAGAAATTGAAAACGCGGTTTCCATCTTTCTGTCCCAAACGTCTCTGAGGAAATGTTTCCGTGTAACAGTGGTTAGACTGAACACCACGCTTCTCATCGACTCTTAATGACTAGGATGAGTAAAACTCTAATCCTAATTGCTCTCTGAACTTCTGAAATTTAATGCGGCCCAGATTCTTAGTAAACAAATCTGCGGGATTCTCAGATCCTTCAATAAAGAAGAGTTCAATCTTCTTAGCGCGTATGACTTCACGTATATAGTGGTAACGGATGTCAATGTGTTTTATGCGCTTTTCCTGCACCGGATTAGATGCAAGGAAGATGGATCCTTGATTATCACCGCATAATGGAATTGGTGCTAGGATAATACCGATCTCCTCAAAGAGTGACCGTATCCAGACCAACTGTCTGCTTGTATCAGCAAGCGACATATATTCTGCTTCAGTGGAAGAGAGCGCGATAGATTTTTGCACTCTAGAATTCCAGCAGAATACACCATTAGCTAGTTTAACTAAATAGCCCGTTGTAGACTTTCTAGTGATCGGGTCTGAAGCCCAATCAGAGTCAGCATATGCTAGTAAACCCCCATCGCTTTTGCCATCATAGACTAAAGCATAATCGGATGTACCTAGTAGATAGCGGCAAATATACATCGCTCTATCTAGGTGATCCTTATTGGGGTTTGCTGCAAATTGCGACAGTTTAGTCACAGCATAGGCTATATCTGGTCGCGTTCCAATCATAATATATAGGAGTGACCCTATTACTTGTTGGAACTGAGAGCGGAGCTCTGGGTTTGGAGGGTCTTTATTAGGCAATGGCTGATACCCTTCTGGTAACGGAGTAGGTACAGTTTTCGCATTTATGAGCTTAAAACGCTGCAGCACTTTGTGTAAATAATCTACTTGGTCGATTAGAATACGACCTTTCGATTTCACTATGCGCATGCGTAAAAACTCTTGCGTATCGCCCAGATCTCTACATTCCCAGATCTGCATAAAACGCTCTTTCAGAGAACTAATGTCTTTTTTATTTGCTCCAAGAAAGAGCACATCGTCGACATAAACGATTATGACAATGGTTTTGCCTTTATTGACAAATATACCAGAGTCTGAAACAAGTCGTGTGCATCCTATCTTAGCCATGGATCCATCAAGCGCTTTCCACCAGGCTAAAGCAGCTTGTTTGAGTCCATAGATGGCTTTCTTAAGGCGCATCACTTTGTTTTTATTTTTGTGGCCAGGGACTTTAAACCCTTCAGGTTGTTCCATATAAAGCTCCTCATCGAGGTCGCCATATAGGAAGGCTGTTTTGACGTCTAGACCGGAGATGTGCCAATCTTTTAAAGCGGCAAGCGCTATCATCATCCGGACTGTCTCAAACCGTACCACAGGTGAGAATATTTCGTCATAATCAATGCCTTCAACCTGAGAAAAGCCTTTGGCTACAAGCCTAGCTTTTTTACGGCCATCCGACTTTAAGTCGAATACCCATCGGTTTTTTATGACCTTTCTGCCTTTCGGCGGGTCTACTAATTCAAAGACTTTGCATTTGCGAAGAGAAGCCAACTCCTCGCGACACGCCTGTTTCCACTCCTCCTGCGATTCTTTTGGCATTCTAAGAATGTCCCTAAAGGTCCATTCACGAATATTGGAGGTATCAGGTGACCCAAGATCATACGGTGGAACTGCTTTGGCAAGCAGATAATCTTGGAATTTGACTCCCCCTTCCTGAGCAAGGCGGGTCAGCAATTGCTGATCTACCTCATCCTCTGAATCATGCGAACTTTCACTCAGTGTAGTTGGAAGTTTAGATGCAGATTGCTCAGGAGATTTTCCTGATTCTGTCTGATCATGGGATGAACGTCGCCGGGAGCTACCCGGTTGGTTCTCAACCATTTGTTTCCAAGTACGAGTCCGCTCAATATCTCGGCTGACCTTAGAAGGGTGCCTATCGCCGTAGATATTATCAGGATTGGTAGGTACTTTCCTCAATCGCTCTGACCGCCTGGGTGCTACATCAGATGTAGTTTCAGGTCGAGACCGTGATTTACCCTTAGGCTTAGGTACAGGGTCAGTGCGAGGAGGCGGAGCTTGCTGCTCTGGAGGATCATCTGCTTTCGCAGGAACCTCCTCAACCCCGTCGGGTTGTGGAGCGCTACTCCCTTTTGGTGGCTCAGGGGGTGATAAGTCAAGATCACCAGGAGTGGTGTCTTCGAAATCAAGTGGTGGTTGATTAGATGGAGGTTCATCTAACTGGGTTGTCCCACGTATTTTCCCAGGAGTCTGCTGATTAGAGCAGCGAGGGAATAATACTTCATCAAAGAGTGCTTTGTCTGAATAAAACAAAGTATTTGGAGTACGCATAAACATGTCACCCTTCATTCCGCTAGGTCTACCTAAGTAGATCATGAGTTCGCTTTTAGGAGATAGTTTATTTTTTCTGCGAGACTCAGGAATATGGACATATGCGCCACAACCAAAAACTCTAAGATGAGAAATGTCTGGGATTTCATTGTTTAATAATTGGTAGGGGGTCTTCCAATTTATACGACTCATAGGAGTCCTATTATAACAATGTGCAGCATGATTAACTGCAAATTCCCACCAGGACTGCGGGAGACAAGCTTCTAACCGCATGGCCTGGGCTTTATCCATGATAGTGCGCATAAAGCGTTCAGCGCGCCCATTTTGCTGTGGCGTATGGGGCGTGCTTTGAAGCACTGTAATGCCAGCATCCTTCAATGTTTTAAGGAACACATCTGATTTATATTCACCGCCGGCATCGGACATCCACTCTTTTATGGTAGTATCAAATTGATTTTTGATAAGCACTAACCATTGTCTCAAAGCCGTAATGGCTGAGCCTTTATCACGCAAGAGTGTAATCCAAGCATACAAAGTATAATCATCTAAGAAGACAATAAAATACTTGTATTTGGCATATGACGGTAAAGGAAAACTTTTTAAATCAGAGTGTATCCTTTTAAAGGGTGTGGTTGCCCTTGTAGTGGAAGGAGGATGCGATGCAGAAGGCATTTTGCCTTGCGCACATCCAGGACATACATCATCAGATGTATTAGGAATTTTAATCCCATCGGGAAAACCCTTAGTATGATCTTTAGCATGCCTTAAAACCTCTTTAGATGGGTGTCCGAGGCGACGATGCATTAGATCATAATCTACTTTGTAGATATAAGGTGTTTCGATGAACTGCGCTTCTACACTAGTAGATGTCGCATCTAACCAATATAACGTATGACCAGGTATTAAAGGCTTACACTGGACAAACGGTTTTTGGTGTAACAAGGTTATATGCAGCGAATTTCCCAAAACGCACATTCCTTGTTGCAAAAATTCTCCCATTGAGAGAAGGCGAATACTCATTGATGGAATGTAAAGGACTGGATGAACTCTGGTCGTAACAAGAGTCTTATTGACATAATGCCGAAGCAATACTGTCCCAGATCCTTCAACAAAGATCGTATGAGCCGCTGTTCTAACAGGTTGCCTGTCAGATTTTGGATAAGGCTGGTAACTTATGAAGTCACTCTTTCTGTTGGTGAAGTGCGCAGAAGCCCCTGAGTCTAATAACCAGAGGGTTTCAAGTCTCTTATTACACCGTGCACACTGAGTAAAGAAATCATTGTGTTCGCATTTCAAGATATCAAGAACGCCGAGATTAATACTGTACAGTTTAGATACTACAGACGATAACATATTATTACATTGCCGCTCCTCTTGCTTTTTTCGGGAGCGGGCTGATACTATGTCAAAGTCAGCATCATGTGCAGTGAGTGAATAAAGAGCGTACTCTTCATCATCAGATCCCCAATCAAGTAGCTCATCCTCCAATAAGGAGTTAGCAATATGACCGGGTGTCGCACAACGCGAGGTAGGTGTGATAGGCGAGGTGGGTGTGGATGCCATCGCACCAAACTCCAGGTTCTGGAGGTATTGCTGGTGGTTCCTATAAAGTTCATTAATGAACTCATTAGAACTCCTGCGTTGTACAGCTCTGGAGTGACCAGGATTTGCCCACATTGCCGCAATCTCATCCTCCGAATGGAGGGGTCCTACAGTCTCTGGATCGACATACTCTGGGGTAGGTGCTCGGGTTATACCTCCAGAGATTTGTGAGTTTAAGTCGACAGACAAAGACTCAAATGCAGATACAAGAGACGTACCCCCATCATCTTCAAAGTCAGACTCGGTCAGCGTATTATCGCGCCCGGGAACTGGCTGAGACATGTCCACGTCCACCTTGGAGTCATACTCCTCGTCATAGTTGTAATTTGACCTTGATCGTACTGACTGATCGTAGTCATCAAACCGCTGCTCAATCGTTTTGACGACTTGAATGCTCAGCGGAGCATCCATGCGTTCAAGTAACGAGAGCGCTCTATTGACGGTAGGGTAAGGACCCTCAACCCTTGCCTGTAAGGTAGGGTGGGGAATGGAGACAGTGCACGTTACAATGGACGATGATGGTCCAATGTGTGCGACAGAGGTAGTGGATGGGGAGGGAAGTGCGGGAGTGAGGGCAGCGACTGAAGCGACGTGAGAGTGGCCAGTCTGAGCCTTGCCTTTGCCTTTAGCTTTGCCGCGACCACCTGCTCTCGCACCGCGCTGCTTATGCTGCTGCTGGTTGGGAGGCAAGGAGTCTGCGTCCTGCTGCTGACTTCCACTCTGCTTTTTAAAGTGAGGGTTGTTGCGCTTACGCTTAACGGCAGAAAGCTTATCGGCTGCGAGTTTGTTAGCATGCTGCTCCTTCTTGTTCTTCGAATGAGCACCGTGATTGGTTTCATTCTCGAACTGAGTGACGACTATATCACGAATATCTCCGAAAGTGAGATCTTCGATTTCATAGCCGTTCTGAATGATGGGAATGAGGTTTTCCCATTTGAGAGGAATAGCAGCCATCGCAATGAGGGCTTGGAAGTGGGAAGGGAGTGAGAGCCTCTTAATCTTGGAGCCTTTACCGATGGTCGTGTTTGCAATGCGAGTAAAAGCAGCTTCTACTTTGTCAAACTGGGGACCAGGGTGGTGGCTAGGATTAATACGCATGGTGATCGCTTCTCTGAAGTCACGATAGATGGATGGGAATGATGCACCGCCGAACTCTTGTTTCAGCCAATCCCAGGACTGTTCAGCGTTAAAGTTGGGACTCATACGCTGCTGGATGGCAGGGGAAAGGCGAAGGGTAATATTGCCCAAAGCCATGTCATTCCCCTTATGCCAAGCCGTCCAAAGAGCTGGGTGAAGGGGAGAATCGCGGTCAAAATCCGCTTTATCGACCTTGTACTGAGCTTCCATAGTGGCATGAGCATTTTGATCAGCCTGGGAAGCAGCAGGATCGAGGGGTAGAGGCGCAATGGGAAGGATAGGAATTAAGGGTTCCGGGAGGCTGCCATCAGTGTATCCCCAAAGGCCTTGAGCCATGAGGAAGGCACGCATGGCCTTACACCAGGTGACATAGTTTTGTCCGTCAAAGACTTGGACAAAGGTTGTTAGTTGGGACGACATTGTTTTCTGTGAATGCTTTGAGAATCGTCAGCAAAGGCTATTCACAATTACTGAGTGAGAAAAACAATGGTCTAATAGGAATGTGTCCTTTCGACCGCCAACAACAACTCTCCTTTCGGAGAATTGCCTTGAGGAACGATCTACTCCACCTCAAATCAATGAGATGGTGTCATTCATGACCCCAAGGTCTTACATGCCCATCAAGGGCGTTGTAGGCTATGCCAACGACACTAGTCTCAGCACCACATCCACTTTACAGTGGGTAGTGGGCAGGTGCGCTCAGCGCACAGCTAGCCGTTGTGGCAGGGCCCATAACCTGTTGCGCAGCACATGGCACAGCACGCAGGCTACAGAAGACTCACCTTTGGTAGAAGGTGTTTGCTAGTCTTAAGCGCAGTGTATAGAGCACGAGTGAATACAAGTGATATTCTGCTGGGGAGGGTAGGTCTCTTTTCACCCCTCCTTATATAGGGAAAAGTGACCTCTATGGTCCCACCATGTCCCTTTGCGTAACTATGATGAGTAAAGGTGTCCACTATATCGCGTTTTCAGTGACGCCTGATGTGTGGAACACCCTAGAACATACCAGAATCATTCACATGACCCTGATAAGAGTTACGCCCATGGATGTGCGTAATGTAGCTACTTAATATGGTAATCATACTTTGCGTAGTCTACTTATGTCGTAACTGCTATAGATAAGATACATACGTACTTATTACGTTTCAACAATGACTATGTTGTAAGCAGTAATTAGTCATGGACTACAATAGGTTGATAGTTAGGCTGGTGACTCACACGCTGTCAAAGTGTTCTTATTGTTTCGTACATCACATGCTCATGGACATTGCATCATACTAGGATAGCTGTATTAGGGTTCGCTTTAGTTATAGTTCAAGCTGCACTTTAAAGTCAGCACATAACTGTATATAAGCTTAGTCTAGTACGACCAGGATCCCCATCCTGGTCTTCTTCAATTTGCTATCTTGTTTCATTCTTCCTCTCCAGTCTGCCTCTTCTTGTCATCATCTTTCTCTTCTTCTTTCTCTTTCATCTCTTCTCTCTCATCCCCGACTTAGTGGAGGTGCTGTCACGCCCTTTTCACTCTAAGGGGACCTAGTGTTAGCAAACCTAGTGTCTGAGAACACCAGTCACGTGTTGCAAGCCACCTCAAGATGTCCAAGTTGGACAAACAGTTAGCAAACTGTTACATTAAGACCAGGATCCCATTGTGGTGTTGCAATACAACAAGAGAACTCTGGGCATCAGAGGAGCCTTTTGAGGCATACAAACTACAAGGACCAGTACAAAGGGACATACCTGAACTATTCATCAAAAGAGCCGAGTGGCAGGTAGTCAATGGTATCGAACGATATCACGCAAAGTCAAACACACCGGAAGAATCAGCAGACTCAGAGTGTTGGTATGCAGTTGAGTTCAATTTCAAGCACCTCTGTTGGGTGGAAATCTGCTGGATTGAGAATCTAGAAATTGGGGGACATTGGCAAGCATTCCATATTGCCGGAGAAGATTTAGGGCTCGATATCACTTCACAAGACACAGCAGATCAAGATCAATTAGACCATGCTAGGAGGCCCTGAGATACAACAGACAAAACCCCCACAACATGAACAAGCACCCCGTTGACAGCCAGCAAAGCAAGCACTATCCAAATCTGATCCCCAGCACCACAGAGAGGAAGTGATCAAGTTATTGCATTACAGTTAGCTGAGTCATTACATATACGAGATCCAGTCATGAGTCGTACAATGACCATGGAAATGCCAGCAGGCACTATCAATCCACAAACAGGGCATATGGAAATGCCTATGAATCCAGACGACATAGCACTATATCGTGCAATAGGACCAGATCAACCTGACCCACCAACCAACAGAGAACGACGAGCATCCCCAAGAATACCATTTGGATGGCCACGAGGAGGACAAGGACCAGGAGGTGGACCATTCGGAGGACCACCAGGAGGAGGTGGAGGACTGCCCAGAGGTGGAGGACTGCCAGGGGGAATTCTGATGCCTATGCCCCAAGCACTGCAACCAGGAGGACACCACGGAGACAAATAGTGGGAAACCCACCCAATATATTCACAGGAGACCGGTCCAAAGCGGAGCAAATTATCACTCAATGGCAACTCTACGAGGGAGTCAACATCACTAATACACTAATGCATAACCCATACCAATGAGCTATGTTTTTCCTCACCTACATTCAAGGAAACCTCATTAATGAAAGGGTAAAGGGAGTCAATGCATGGCTTCATACGCAGGTGACAACCCAAGGATGGGCCACAACAGACGAATGCCTTTGGAATGGCATAATCAGTGCCTTCAATTGGCAGTATGCCGACATATTGGAACAAGAAAAGGCACAAGCAGAACTAGGAAGAGGCCTCTGCATGCAGAACAGAGATTTAGATGGCCTAATCACGAGATTTGAACAACTGGTACACCATGCCAATTACGATGTCAATCAGCCACTGGTTCTGTGCATCTTCACAGATGCACTGCCACATGCAATGTACGAATATATATTCAAGAACATACAACCTTGGGATTATGAGGGCTGGCGTGAAGCATCCATACAGCAACAAAAAGTGTTCATACACATGAAGAGTAGGCTGGAACAATTCAATCCAAGGAAAATGGCGCCAACAGGGCCCAATAACTGGAAGAGCAACTACAACAACAACCGATGGAGGCGACCGAATCTTCCGAACCTCCCCAATCCTAATGCCATGGATCTATCGCCAGGGAGGGCTTGCCTAGCTCAAGCAGAAGATTATGAGCCTGGATGAAATCGATACCAAGAAGGAGTGAAACGAGGATCCACTCCACCAGCAGGGCAAAGGAAAGTCCTCAGATGTTTTAATTGCGACAAACTAGGTCACTTTAAAAGAGATTGCCGACAGCCTTTGAAGCCAAGCACTTATTATCAGCAGAACCAAGGTCCTTCACGCACTCGACAAACGGATACTAGCAAAGACGGTTTTTATGCTGCCTGCAGTATAGTCAACGATCGCAGCATTATTGAAGGATGTACTCCACAACAAAAAGCTCAAGCTTGGCTGGAAGGAGTTGCAGAAGAACCCGATGAGGTTAAAGACCTTGTTATGCAACAATTATGGAAGAGAGAGGATTTTCAAAATGCCTGAACCCAATGGCCTGGGTGAGGGCTCTTTGTTGTAACTCTGTATATATCACACGCTACCGTTCTATGCGAATTCCAGTGTCAATCGGTACCAGTTACTTCATGGCCAATAAGCGAGTGCTAGTAGATTTGGGGGCCACTGATAATTTCATGCACCCAAATTTTGCGACAAAGATGGGGTTGGGAATGAAAGAACTCCCAACACCTAGAAAAATATTCAACATCAATAATACTACCAATAAATCAGGGAAGATTATGCATTACCTTGATTTAGACGTATACACTAAAGGGATCCACAAAGAAATGTGCTTCCTCATTACTGATATAGGAAGCGAAGATATACTTTTGGGATATCCATGGCTGGCATCTTTTGAACCAAGATTCAGCTGGAGACATGCCGTTATCGATGAACAAGTGCTCCCAGTTGTCATTTCATCCATCAACCCCCATATCATCAAACAACAGCCAGTGATCGCAACAGCTTTAACAGAGGAGGAGAAACATCATATAATTTGCACACTTGAGTCTCAATCAACCATTCAAGGGGTCGCTACTGAATTAGCAATTCAGGCTGGTCAGAACCAAGTGGCTGCCGAAGTCCTGAAGGTCTATGAGCGATTTTCTAAGCTGTTTAGCAGTGAAGCATCGTCACAATTCCCACCCTCAAGACCCTGGGATCATGCAATAGACTTTAAACCCACAGCCCCAGACACACTCCCCTGCAAAGTCTACCCCATGATGCAAGATGAAGACAAATCGCTGCTCAAGTTCCTACAAGAGCAAGAAGCTAAAGGATGTCACGGACATGTATATCCTTTTCTGTTTTTCTGCGTTAAAGTCCTTATCATTAGATATGATAAGATGGTTAGTCACATGATGCCAACATGTGCATTCATATTCGTCATAAAGGCACGTGATCCTGAGAAGGACCTGCCTTATCATTCATTAGACATGTGTACGTTATGATTGGTTAGAAGGACATAGAATGTCGTAGAACAATAGGGTAAAGTAGATGACATGCTGTATTAGGTTTCAGTCAGCATCGTTCTATTATTAGGGCGACGCATCAGCGCAAGTAAGCACTTATGACACAGTGATCAGTAATCACAATAGAAGTGCTAAATATAGATACACGACGCGTCAGCTTGTAGTCATTCATACTTACTCAGTAGATTAGTAAGTGACTCATCCCTAGTAGTATATAAGACACCCTGTAGCGTCCTGAGTAGAACCAACTTGTCCTCTTGGTTTCTACTCAGGTGCGCATTCCTCTTGTCTTCCATAGTAACCAATCTAACTTGTCCTCTTGGTTTCTACTCAGACTCATCGTTAGTGTGACACCGCTATTATTACCTTGTATAAAGGTATCAAGTCTAGCACGCTCCACAATGGTTAGTTCGGCGCGTGATTTATCTCCGTGTCAGGCTTGAGTTGTCCTTGACGAGCCTGTTCAATTTTCAGCTTGCTTGACGTAGCCGATAGTCATCCGCTACATTAGGACAAGTTCATATACTTCGCTCTTGACACATCTTCGCTCACCAGCGACACGTATCCATTATTCCCTAGGTGGCTAGTGCACACATAGTCTTAGTACATACACCTTACCTGTGCGCCTGAGGACCAGAGCAGAACGGCCGCTGCAGTGAAAGACCTGCAGACGCGACAGCTACCCTCTGTAATCAGAACACTTGTGAGAGCGCTTCGGCGTGAGAGGCAGCCAACAGGTCGAGGAGACTGCGGCAGACAGCCTTGTGTTCCTGTACTTTTCATTTCATCCCCATTCCTGCCTTTGTCTTTATCGCCGCAGCCTCGCGCCCTGTGTCATCGATCAGGGTGTATTGGTCTTGCTTGATAGACATTTGCTCTTCACCTTTCGGTTAGCGTTACGCGCTGATCGTACCCTTGCACTATCGTCCACCCCAGTTTCGTCAAACTGGTTATCATCATTTCTCGCCTATTACAGGCATATCGCACGTTCCGTCGAAGGAGAAGTACTCCTTCATCCATAAACGCATCACTCGAAGTACATGTTCCTACCCGCACACCATCACCTATCCCTCGTACGCCCTCACCACCGGCACCAAGTCGTTTGCCAGTCTCTCCTTTATCATCAACCTCCACTTTAATCAATCATACGCCCAACGTTTCTAGAGAATCGTTGGTCAGCACGCTTGTTGAAAACGAGTACGTCTTTGAAGAAAACGAAGGAGAGGAGTTATCACCGGCTGCTGTACAATTCGCTGAGCATATCAACAGCGAAATCAGAAGAAACCGGTTTTTATATCATCTACTAGAACGAGACTTTGGTGGCCCAGGCGGATACATAGGAACATCTCCATTTCGAGTACACGACTTTTATCTTACGCATTTTCTTACGCACGAGTGGACTGGTGAAGGGAACGTCAATATCAGACCAGCCCTTTATTCGGAAAGAGATCTACTCCATCCTCACGAAACTCGAGAGCACGAATACGAACACTCTGCTCATTCCTCTTCATCTTCATCATCCCTCGCAGGTCCAGACAACCCCAATCTTGTCACCACTCCTTCTCAATCTTCATACTTTACCGCAGTTGTAGTAGAACCCACGCTTTCGTCCACCGAAGTAAACAGTGGCGAAAACCAGGTGGAAAACTCAGCTTCGCGGCCAGAATCTCCCAGCCAAATCGAAGAACAATAAAGCAAAAGCTCGAGATCTCTCGGCTTATATTGTCGATTGGGCAGATTTATCAGCAGAACAAAGAAAGGAATTAGACAACACATCTTGGGGGCCATGAGCACCTGACTCAGACGAGGACGAAGACATCAACGAACCAGATTCAGACGAAAGTATGTCTGGAAACCCAGCAGCAGGAGGAAGCGGAGGAGGTGCACCTGGAGGTGGAGGCGGACCACCAGGAGGAGGTGGAGGAGGAGGCGGTGGCGGTGGATTACCACCACTCGTCCCCGCTCCCCCGCCCACTCTAGACGACCTTACGAGATTAGTCGCGGACATCGGCAATGCCATTGGACTCTTAGCACAGCAGGTTACACTACTAGCTGCAAGGCCGGGAGGACGAAGTGGCAACCGGGATGTTATTCCCAAACCAAAAGCATGGGACGGCAAAGGAGGAAGTGTCGAAGCTAGACATTTCCTCGCTGCATTCAACAATTATGTGCAAGCACAGGGAGACCCACTTAACACATTCAATCAACCCACAAATGCGTGGATTATAAACCAGACCAGCTGGATTCAATCAGTATTGAATCTAATGGAAGGTGACGCACGAACATGGGCTCTCCCCCATTTAGAAGAATTGCAGCACGGCCGGGACCCCTTTGGTGGGATTTGGCAGACATTCGTCGACCAATTCTCAAGAAGGTTTGCCCCTCTTGACACAGCAGAATCAGTGCGGGAGGCGTTGAAGAAAATACGACAAGGAAAAGGATCTGTGCCAGAATATATGGCACAGATCGATCAGCATACAGGTCAGACAGGATGGTCAGATGCCGACCACCGCCAGCGTTTTTATGACGGACTCTCTGAGTTTGTAAAAGACGGATTGGCACTCACGGACCGACCCATTGGTACCTTCGATGAAGTAAGGGCTGCAGCACAGGTTATAGACCAGCGTTACAGGCAGCGCCAAGCTGAGAAGAAAGGCCATACCACTTCCCATACGCCCTTTGGGGCATCATCAGATCCTAACACAATGCAGGTAGATGCCACTCGCACTGGTAGCACCGGCAACAACAACAGCAACAGCCCTAAAAAGGATAGGGCCACTTATATGAAACACATGCAAGGGAAATGCTACGGGTGCGGTTCAACACAACACACAAAGAAGGACGGAGGACACGAACGAGATGTATGCAACCACTGTGGTAAAGTTGGCCACAGATCCACGGTTTGCTTCGCCAAGTACGTTGGGAAGCCGGGCAAGTCTGCCTCAGCAAAGGCTACCACCGACGGAACGGTCTCAACCCCGTCTACATCATCACCAGCGGCCACGGCAGCCACCTCATCATCCTCAAAACCATCGCCGGCCAAAGATAACAAGACACAAGCAGACTTGTTGGCCCAGCTTATGGCGAAAATCCAAGAACAAGACGAGCAGATCAAAGCTCTGAAAGCGTCTTTTTAGTGTTGGGACTATCAATAGCTGCGGATAGTTCCCTAGTAGTACCATATGACTCAGTTTCGGACTCATGTATTCATAGTTTTTCAGTTTCTGCTTGTAAGTTAGATAGTAGTAGCATTTCTTCTGTCGTACCAACCCTATCTACATCTGCCTCGGAGATGAACAATGTATATACTGTTCCTATCGCTCCAGTTGAAGCAGTGCAGCAAATGAAGTCTTCTGATGCTGCACTCAATTCTGTAATTATTCCTGAAACAAAACATGCAAAATCCCATTTCCATATTTCGTGTATATTAAAAGGACGTCATCGTACTACAAAAGTAGCAGCTATGGTCGATTTGGGAGCAACTGCGCTCTTTATCGACAAAAAGTACGCCGACAGCCAAAAGATGTGGCAGGTTCCTCTTGTTCAGCAGATTCGTCTTCATAACATCGACGGAACTCTAAATGAAGCAGGTAGCATAACCCATAAAGTATCACTTATTCTGCAAGTTGGTCAAGACGAAGAAAAATTCGATTTCTTCGTAACCAGCTTAGGACCAGAAAAGGTTATTTTGGGTCTACCATGGCTTCGACATCGGAACCCTACCATAGATTGGCAAGCAGGCACAATGTGCCTCAATGCAGATCAGGGATTGGGCCCTGAGCAAATTGAGGTAGAGGTGACGCGCATTATGGCAAATCGAATGGAACGCCGCCATCTCCTAGCGGAGAAAGTACTGGAAACTTCTCAAGATGACGTATTCTGTTTAGCAGGCTTTACTTACTCGCAAGCAATTGCTGAGAAAGCGATAGCAGCTAAAGGAAAGAAAATGTTTAATGAGATGATCCCTATTCACTATCGTGACTTTGCAAAAGTATTCTCAGAGGAAGAATCTCATCGACTCCCTAAGCATCAGCCATGGGATCACGCCATTGATTTAGAACCAGATGCAGTAACGCATTGAAAGGTCAAAACGTATCCCATGTCGATATTAGAACAGGAAGCATTGGATAAATTTTTGGAAGAGAATTTTGCAAAAGGATATTTGAGACCATCAAAGTCACCGATGGCCTCACCCGTATTCTTTATCAAAAAGAAAGACGGAAGTTTGCGACTCATCCAGGACTATAGGCGTCTTAATAAAATTACCATTAAGAACCGATATCCATTACCGCTCGCCTCAGATATCATCAATGGGCTTACAGGAGCACAATACTTCACTAAGTTTGATGTTCGATGGGGGTATCATAATATTTGAATCCGTAAAGGAGACGAATGGAAAGCAGCAATAGTAACCAATAGGGGACTGGCCGAACCCACAGTTATGGGTTTCGGATTCCACAATGCCCCAGCTACTTTCCAAGCCCTTATGAACTCAATGTTGGTTGATCTAATCGCACAGGCTGAAGTTGCGGTCTACATGGATGATATTCTCATCTATAGCCGTAACCTCGAACACCATCGCAAAATAGTACGCGAAGTGTTAAGGAGGCTACAGGAGCATGACCTTTATCTAAAGCCTGAAAAATGCGAATTTGAGAAACAAGAAATGGAGTACTTGGGAATGATTATTCGACCCGGAGAAGTGCGGATGGACCCTGGCAAGGTCGCCGCAGTTAAAGATTGGCCTACACCAACGACTCTGAAAGAAGTAAGAGCGTTTATAGGATTCGCCAACTTTTATAGGAGGTTTATCAAGGACTTTGCTACTGTAGCGCGTCCTCTCCATGACCTCACTAAGAAAGACATGCCTTGGAAATGGCATGCAGAACAGCAAAAAGCATTCGACTGGCTCAAGGAGAAGTTCTGTTGCAAACCTATTCTCAAGGTTTATGATCCAGAACTGCCCACGCGAGTTGAAGTCGATGCTTCAGGATTTGCAACCGGAGGCATATTGTCTCAAAAACATACAGATGGTCTTTGGCACCCAGTAGCTTATCGCTCTGACTCTATGAGTAAAGAAGAGCGTAACTACAAAATCTACGACAGAGAAATGCTAGGCTGCATTAGAGCATTCGAGGATTGGAGACATTTCCTCGAAGGAATTCCTTTTGAACTCGTTACCGACCACAAGAATATAGAGTGGTGGGCAACAATGCGAGATTTAAATCGACAACAAGCACGGTGGTCACTCTACCTAAGTCGTTTTGATTTTAAAGTAATCTATCGCAAAGGGGAATCAATGCAAGCAGACGCATTAAGTCGGTTCTCAAAGGATCATGTTTCAGACAGAGACGACAATTGCCAAGTCCAGGTCTTAGGACCCCAGCATTTCCTAAACGCTGCACAAAATCATTTCCGTCCAGAAGTAGACTCCCTTGGAGATCGCATACGTTGGGCAAGTCTGCAAGAAGCAGAAGTTATAGAGGGTCTTAAAAGTATAGATAAGACCGCTCCTAAAGCTCTCACAGACGGTGTTGCGATGTGGGAAGAAGACGATGGTTTCGTTTATTACAAGGGACGACTATATGTGCCAAATGATAGGCCATTAAGAAAGGATGTGGTACGATCATGTCATGATTCGTTAACCACGGGTCACCCTGGTAAAAACGGAACCATAGAACTAGTTAGCCACTATTATTGGTGGCCACGCATGGCAGGATTTATCTCTGCATATGTAGAAGGTTGCGACAAATGTCAGCGCTATAGGAAAGATATACACCCTAAAGCGCATGTTCAGCCTCAAGAAGTACCGGAGGGTCCATGGCAAATCATTGGAATAGACATGATAGGACCACTTCCTGTGTCACGAGGAAAGGACGCTATCCTTAACATAGTGGATCATTATACGAAACAGATCCATCTATTTCCTGTGACAACGCAACTTACGGCTGATGGAGTCGCATCCATCTACTTCGAGCAAGTCTTCCCGCTTCATGGAATCCCTAAGAAAATCATTAGTGATAGGGGACCCCAATTCGCGGCAAGAAGCATGCGTGCCCTGTACAAGCGACTAGGGATAGACTCAGGTCTTACTACAGCCTATCATCCACAAGCTAATGGCCAAGTCGAGCGTAAAAACCAAGAAGTTGAAGGTTATATACGTCTCTTTATTGGCAAGCGTCAGGATGATTGGGCAGACCTACTACCTACGGCGGAATTTGTGATCAATAGCAGGCTCAATTCAGCTACAGGGCATACGCCCTTTGAGATGTTATATGGCTATACGCCTGATTTCACAATTCCTATAGGCCGTATCACAGGAATCCCAGTTCTAGACAAGCGTCTTCAACACCTACAGTCTGTAAGGAAAGATGCAGAGGCTGCCCTTCGCTTAAGTAAAAAGCAAATGCAGACAGATGTCGAACAACGTATGAAGCCATACAAGTTTAACGTTGGGGATAAAGTTTGGTTGCAAGCAAAGCAAATAAAGGTTCACCAACAATCGTCCAAGCTTGGACCAAAGCAGTTGGGCCCTTTCGAAGTCACTGAAGTTAGAAGTGACGTCGATTATAAGCTTGCACTTCCCCCTGCACTTAGGGTACATGATGTATTTCATATAGATCGCCTTAGCCCTTACAAAGGGAACGAAGTCAATGGGCAAGAGCCACCCCCACCTGAGCCAATCACAGTAGAAGGCGAAGAAGAATATGAGGTTGACCATATCAGAGATTCAAAGCTCTTCGGTCGCACCCTCAAGTATCTTGTTCGCTGGAAAGGTTATGGGGAGGGCGAGGATACATGGGAGCCAGCTAAGAATCTAGCACATGCACCAGGAAAAGTCACGGAATTCCATTCCAGAAATCCGGGGGCACCTAGAAAAATAGCAGCACTCCTATACGCGTCCTTGCCTTGGCAGTCGCCAAACCAGTTTACAGAAGTTAACGCGGACATTAATCCCTAATGAGGGGGGTAATGTCACGGACGCGTATATCCTTTTCTGTTTTTCTGCGTTAAAGTCCTTATCATTAGATATGATAATTAGTCACATGATGCCAACATGTGCATTCATATTCGTCATAAAGGCACGTGATCCTGAGAAGGACCTGCCTTATCATTCATTAGACATGTGTACGTTATGATTGGTTAGAAGGACATAGAATGTCGTAGAACAATAGGGTAAAGTAGATGACATGCTGTATTAGGTTTCAGTCAGCATCGTTCTATTATTAGGGCGACGCGTCAGCGCAAGTAAGCACTTATGACACAGTGATCAGTAATCACAATAGAAGTGCTAAATATAGATACACGACGCGTCAGCTTGTAGTCATTCATACTTACTCAGTAGATTAGTAAGTGACTCATCCCTAGTAGTATATAAGACACCCTGTAGCGTCCTGAGTAGAACCAACTTGTCCTCTTGGTTTCTACTCAGGTGTGCATTCCTCTTGTCTTCCATAGTAACCAATCTAACTTGTCCTCTTGGTTTCTACTCAGACTCATTGTTATGACCTTGCGGGGTCAAACAGATGCACGACGTGTGCCGGAGTTGATCTGTGGTACAAGGGGTCAAGGTTAGTTTGTCACTCGAGGTTCGATGAGGCTGTGAAGCCAAACTAGACAGAGTCTGAGAGGATTCGGAAAGGAGGCTAGGATTCGCAAGAAGTATTCGAAGAACAGGATGGGGCTATAGGACACATAGTCCAGCCTTTATATATACATACTAATGGTACAGCATGAGTCACTCAGGATGAGCCTATGTACTAGGAATGAGTCACTACCAGGATAGTGCAGCCTTAAGGCCCGCGAGTGGGAGAACGAGAAGTAATCAGCGAACAGCCTTGAGGGCCGAGTATGAGTCATAGGTGAAGAGTGATATAGTCCAAGGGATAGATGGGGAATGGGGTGGGCAAGTGGGGAAGGTAACGAAGAGAGGAAAAATATGCGTCCGTATCATAGCCGCGGTGAAAGATCATGACATCACCCCCTTTCTTATGCTGAGACCTCCACGTCTCATGACTCTCCGTTCCCTTCTTCGTCCTCGTGGCCTACGTATCCCTCGTCTTCCAAGGCGGGGTTGTGTTCTGCAGGGAGGGGAACTTCGACGAGGTGGAGATGATGGGCATGGCAACCCCCTCTGTAGGTGGCATGGCGACGAGGTACCAAGCAGCGAGTGGTGGTGTGGCACTTGGAGTGGGGTCGGGGGCAAGAGGCGCTGTAGTGGTTGGGGGCATGACAATAGGCGCAGCGACGACGTAGAGGGGGGTCGGGGAAGGTATACTTGACGCCCCAGCGGTCTTCGAACCAGGGTCTAAGGGACTCACTGTCTCCTGACTCTACGTCGATCATAACACACTGAGCCATGGAGAATGTTTGGGGTTTGAGGAGAGGGGCGGTGCGATGAGAGAGGGGGGCAGAGATGCGTTCTCCTAGATGCATGTAAGGGTGGAGACGGCTCCGAACTTGTGCCTTCTCGAGACGTTGACAGAGGGGAGTAGACTTGCTGCGCCATTTGAAGAACTTGTCTTCCAGGGCCTTTCGTTGACACAAGAGGTTCTCGTACTCCAGCATGTGGGCACGGTACCGGTCGACGTCAGCAAGTACTCCGTAGTCCCTGAGCTCATACAACGCGATGTCTACTTCCACAGCTCCAGGGTAGCCAGCATCGAAGATTCCCAGCACCGAGTTGTCAGAGCGAGCGGGTGAGATCTTGGGGCCAATGAAGGGGGCAGCTTGGAGGGGCCAGCCATAGGCTTGGTGAGGTGGGTCAGAATCGTCTCGGAGCCCCAGGACATAATGTTGGTGAGACACGAAGTCTAGGTCAAAGCGTACGTAGTGGGGGTCCTGGGGAGTCCCGTAAGGGGGGTCAAGGGCGATCTGTTCCACGTATTTGTCGTGGTTGGGGTCTCCTGGTTCGTATCGGACGTAGGACGTGGGGGCTCGCTGACCTGGAGGTGATGGAGTAGGAGGGGGGTCGTGGAATACAGCGCGGGGTCCGTCTCCCAACATGGCTTCGCATATTTCGATGGTTTCCTCCAAGGACAGGGGCTCGGTGGGAGGTGAGATACGATGGTAGAGCGAGAGAGGTGGGGGGGGGTCGCGGATTCGTGACAGGAGAGTGGGAGATGGGAGAGTGGAGGGAGGGACCATGGGGGACGTCGTAAGCTCAGGGTTGGGTACCTGTAATGGGGTTACGGGTGACCTGACAGGGAGTCCCGGCGGGCTGAGCGGGTAGGTGAGAGTCTCAGTTCCCAGGGAAGACGGGGGAGAAGGGGTGAGTAGAGGAAGGGGAGAGAGTGGTTCAGACATGACGGTTATTCTTCGAATGGTGATGGGGTTTGGTCCCGGACCCTGAGTTGCTTTATAAGTGGTACGGATGGCAGAGGGATGGGTTCGGTAATAGTCTCTGATGAGTGAGTCAGCGTGGAGATTGGTTAGGGGTTCCCAGCTATCGTGCGCTTCCGAGAAGCCTTTCCACCTGACTAGGTATTGGAGTTGGTGGCGTCTTTTCCTTGCGCCCAAGATTTGTTCAACTTCCCATTCTGGTTGTCCGTCTATTAGGTCTGGAGCGGGCTCTTGATATTTGTTGCCATTTAGGGTTGTTTCTTTGTAGGGCGTAAGGAGGGTGCCGTGGAACACGTTGTGAATCTTCCATGACGGGGGTAATTTGATTCGGAATGATGTTCTGGATATGGCGTCCGTGACTAGGAAGGGCCCGAACCTTCTAGGCGCTAGCTTCGCTGAGGGGTGAGTGGTATTAAGGTTCTTCCCTTCTAGCCATACCAGATCTCCTTTGTTGTAAGGGATGAAGCTTGACGGGAGTTCTATCGCTTGCGATCTGCATAGAGCTTCGGCAGCATCTTTCCTAGCTTGGGTGATAAGGGCCAGTCTGTCGTTCAGTGGCGGGGATGTGGTGGTCCGGAAAACTTGATGGACGCGTGGTATGTGTCCCATGATGAGTTCGAATGGCGCTTTCTTGGTGGTGGCGTTTGGCCAGGCATTGAAAGTGAATTGGGCCAGGGGTAACAGACGGCGCCAGTTGGTTTGATGGAAATTTGTGAAGATTCGGAAGTATTGTTCGAGTTTCTGATTGGAACGTTCTGATTGTCCATCTGTTTGAGGGCGATATGCCGTACTGGCGTTGTGTTGGATGGAGAGTATGCGGCATAACTCTTGAATGATGGTGGCCATAAAGCGGGGATCTCGGTCTGATATGATACGTGAGGGTAGTCCATAATGGGGTAGTATGTAGGTGGCGTATAGTAAAGCAACTCCTGCTGCGTCTATAGTTTCGTTGCAGGGAAGGAATATGCAAGCTTTTGAAAAAGTGTCAGTGATTGTTAATATGGAATCGTATCCTTCTGATGTAGGTAGTTTAACGATGAAGTCCATTGCAACTGATGTGAAAGGGAGGGTGAAGTTTTCTGACATAATAGGGAACGGGGGCGGTTTGGGTTTCGAGGGGTTGTTTTTTCGTGACTGGCAGATATGGCAGCCCTTGATGTATTCGGTGATTGTCTGTTTTAGGTTAGGCCACCAGTAGTCACGTGCTATTGCCCATGCCGTGTTGGATATGCCCGGATGTCCTGCTGTGGGTGAGTCGTGATATAGTGAAATTACCCCCCTTCTTAAGGGTAGGTCGTCCATGACTACTAGCCGGTCTCCGTACCAGTAGAGATCGTTAATGATCTTTAGGGGGAATGTAGTGGCCCACTTCTTCAGGAGGTCCGGTTGTCGTAGTTGACAGGCGTGGGTCCTATCATCCACGGAGGAGAAGGTGGCTGCCCGAGCGAACAGGTGTGGGGGAAGGGCTGTTATGTTATCATTATCTTCCGATCCCTGTGGGTAGTCCGGTCGTCTAGATAACGCATCTGATTTGTTAGCCGTTCCTGGGAAGTGGACTAGGGTAAAGTCATAGTCCGCTAGTTGGGGTATGTAACGGGCGACTCTGCGATTGATGTGGCGTGGGTGACGGTAGTATTCCAGATTTTTGTGGTCTGTGAATACCGTGGTGGGAAAAGGGGAGCTTAAGAGGAGGTGGCGATGATGGGTGAGACCCCGGAATACGGCCAAGAATTCTCGGTCGTGGATGTCGTAATTCCTTTCTGCTTCGTTAAAGGTTTGGGAATGGAATCCCACAGTGACATGTTTTCCCCTGTCGTCTTTCTGGGTGAGAATGGCTCCCGTAGCGAATGCAGAGGCGTCCACTTGTAGGAAGAATGGTCGACTGAGGTCGGGTTGGTGGAGGGCGGGATTATTTAGAATGGTGGCAATCAATGAATCGAGAGCTTTCTTGCACTCCGGGGTCCATAGGAACGGGTGATCTTTCTTCGTGAGCGCTACGAGGGGGCGTGCGATGTTGGCAAAGTTAGGGATGAAGGGGCGCTGGTAACCTAGGACTCCTAGGATACTTCGGACTTCTTTTACCGTATGGAGATTGCGCGGCCAGTCTTTAAGAGCGCTCGTCTTCTTTGGGTCTGGTTTCAATTGATCACCATCGACGATGATTCCTAGGTAAGTTATAGAACGCTGTTCGAATTCGCACTTGGCCGGACAGAGGAAGTAGGATTCTTCTTCTAGAAGGTCTAGAACCTCATGGACGATTTGGCGATGTCGCTCGACGTCGTCTCCTGTTGCGATAAGGATGTCGTCCATATAGACGAAGAGTTCAGTAGGGTATTTGTTAAGTAGGGGCCATAAGAGACGACTCATGGCTCTACAGAAGGTACTGGGGGCGTTGTTCATTCCAAATGGTAAGACTCTGGGTTTGAATAGGCCATAAGGAGTTTTGAACGCGGCCTTCCACTGGTCCTCTTCTTTGATTCGTATATTGTTGAAACCCCATCGTAGATCCGCTTTAGTGAAAATCTTTTTCCCTTGGAGTTGATCGATGATGCCTCCTATCAGGGGTAAAGGGTACACATCTCGTACTGTCCACGCGTTGAGCGCTCGGTAGTCGACAATGGGGTGGAGTTTGCCATCTTTCTTGGCCCGGAAGAAGACAGGTGAGGCGTAGGGGGAATTGGTTTCGGTAATATACCCTTTAGCCAGATTTGCATCAATATAGACTTTGAGGGCTTTGAGTTCCTTTTCCGTCTGTCTGTAGAGTTTGCAGTCCAGTTTGGCGGGGGCTCCCGGTTTAAGCTCGATAGCGTGATCATCCAGGCGGGAGGGGGGGAACCTTTGAGCGGCTTCTTCACTAAAGACTCTCCAGTGACGGTGATATTGTGGGGGAATTGATTCTTGTGTTTCCTTCTGGTCAGAGGTCTCTGGGGGAGTGGTGACGCGGACGAGGGGTTTTGATCTAGATCGGTAGCCGGCTGTTTCGATGCTGAAGTCGTCCCCTTTTAGACAGTTAGTGCTCCAATCAATAGAGGGGTTGAAGATCCTGAACCACGGATGACCAAATATGATGCGATCGCTCCCTAGGTTCGCAACATAAAAGCCCAGTTTTACTACTTTGTCTTTTTGGCGGATCCACAGGTTACAGTATTGGGTAATGCTTCCTTCTTGGTTGAGGGAGCCGTCAACGTTATTGACATGTAGAGGGTGAGGTAGGGAGCGGGTTCCCAGGCCTAGGGAGTTTACTGCTCGTTTGTCGATGAAGTTATGAGTGGCTCCATCCATTGTCTAGGAGTACTTTTGTTTCGGTCTTTTTGTGCCACATGTGAACTGAAATTGAGATTGTCATTGAATCTTTCTTATTACTGTACATGTTAGCTACGAGGGGTACCGGGTTTGCGACCGTCAAAGCCCGGCAGAACAAAAATCCTCGCCCATGTCGCGGGCGTCGAGGTAGAGTGATCGTTCTTCGTCGCTCATCTTCGCCTCGAGCGCTCGGATTTGCTGGGCGTAAGACAGCTTAGGTGGCGGGGGTGGTGGAACGTTTGCCACGGATGATGAAGTTGACGAGGTAACTGGGTTGGTAGGAGAGACGACTGAGGCTTCTCGGACGTTGGTGTTTCGTTGGCCCGAAACGTTCTGCGCGTTAGCGTTTTTCGGGCAGTTGCAAGCCATGTGTCCTTGGGTACGGCACCTGAAGCACCGTCCCTCGGCTCGGTATTGTGCTCATTCCTCATCGGTTAGTTTCTTAAACGGGGTGGTAATATTGGCAGCGTCAACATCCATGGGGACGTGTTGGCTGTTTGACGAATTGGAGTGAGCGCGCTGGTTCGAGTTCTGGTATGAATGTCCGTCACGTGATAGTTGGTTTCGGCGGGGCCCCACGAGTCCCGAACTTTGCAGTTCTTTGATCTTCGCGACTTCCTTTCGCGCCGCGTTCTGCCACTCATCCATGGACTCTGGCATTTTGTCACGATTAATCACTCGGCGCTGAATGGCCTCTCGGAGTCCCGATCGATAGCGATCAATGGTCCCCTTGGCGTTGGCTTCCCATCCAGCTGCATTGGCCAACCGGGCGAACGTGGCGTTGTAAGTATCGATGTCGAGGTCCTTCATCTTTAAGTTCATAAGCTGACTATATGCACTCTGAACTTTTGTAGTATCGGTCCAGGCTCCTTTGAACGCGGCCTCGAACTCTTGCCAGAGTATTTCGTCGCTTTTGCGGATGCTCCCCGGTTTGGTACTATCGGTGCGTTGTTCGAGTTCCTCATCCTGAGCGTTCACCCAATCTTCTACCATAGGCCCTTTGATGTAGGACAGGGCAGTGAGTATTCTAAAGAACGGGATGCTGATGGATTCGTTATTTCGGTTTAGCAGCCGGTAGCGACGGAACTCGTTCCAGAACGACTCGGATCAGCTTCGGTCCCCGGTGAATACCGCGGGCGCCGTGCCTTTCAAGCCATTGGAAGGTGTGTGTGTTGGGGCTACTGTGGTGACGTTGGCTGACATGTCGATGTCGTGAGTTTCGGTGGGGACATCGATGTTGATGGGTCCGAAAGCTGACGTGATTGAGGAGACGGTGGGGTTTTCGGTGGTTGGTAAGTGGGTGCTTTGGACACTGACGGCGGAATGTGCTGATATGGTATCTGATCCTTCAGAGGAGTTGCTATTATCGAATGCTCCTGGAGTGAATCGGAAGGAGGTGCGAGACGGGGTGCGGGATATGGGTTGGTATTCGGGGTGTTGGGGATCGGTTACGTTCCAGTATCCGATTCCAAATATGTTCTGGACGGGGATGGCTAGGTTTTCTTGGGTGTAGAAGGTACGTGCGCTAGCGTCGTATCGGAGCTCGTACCAGTGGTTGTTGATGAATTCGACGGGTTCGAGGGAGTTGTTCGAGGTAAGGTGTTGAGGAATGTAATACCCGCGGTTAGGTCTGTTCCACTCGACGGTCCCTTTTACGTGGGCTGGGAGGTCGTCGTGGGTTCTGCGGGTGATGGGAGTGGCTTGGTTGTTGGGAGCAAGGGCGACTTGTAGGGACGCCACGGTGTTCTAGGTTTCGAGGTTACTGTGGTACAGGAGTGAGGACGTAGCGCGTCCTAAGAGGGATCCTGTTCTTATGTTATGACCTTGCGGGGTCAAACAGATGCACGACGTGTGCCGGAGTTGATCTGTGGTACAAGGGGTCAAGGTTAGTTTGTCACTCGAGGTTCGATGAGGCTGTGAAGCCAAACTAGACAGAGTCTGAGAGGATTCGGAAAGGAGGCTAGGATTCGCAAGAAGTATTCGAAGAACAGGATGGGGCTATAGGACACATAGTCCAGCCTTTATATATACGTCCTAATGGTACAGCATGAGTCACTCAGGATGAGCCTATGTACTAGGAATGAGTCACTACCAGGATAGCGCAGCCTTAAGGCCCGCGAGTGGGAGAACGAGAAGTAATCAGCGAACAGCCTTGAGGGCCGAGTATGAGTCATAGGTGAAGAGTGATATAGTCCAAGGGATAGATGGGGAATGGGGTGGGCAAGTGGGGAAGGTAACGAAGAGAGGAAAAATATGCGTCCGTATCATAGCCGCGGTGAAAGATCATGACACTCATCGTTAGTGTGACACCGCTATTATTACCTTGTATAAAGGTATCAAGTCTAGCACGCTCCACAACGGTTAGTTCGGCGCGTGATTTATCTCCGCGTCAGGCTTGAGTTGTCCTTGACGAGCCCGTTCAATTTTCAGCTTGCTTGACGTAGCCGATAGTCATCCGCTACAAAGGATACATTTGTCCCTCAATCTCCCCTTATGCATCACCCTTTTTCTTCATACAGAAAAAGGACAGCAAGCTGAGACCAGTACAGGACTATAGGCAGATTAACAACATCACGATCAGCAATCAGTACCCCCTCCTGCTAATCACTGATCTGCTTACAGACCTTAGCAGTGCAAAGATCTTCACAAAACTTGATATCAAAGACGGATACAACAACATCTGTATCAAGGAAGGAGATGAGCACAAGGCCGCTTTCAAAACCAAATACAGATTATGGGAACCGCTAGTCATGTTCTTTGGACTGAAAAATTCACCAGCTACATTTCAAAACATGATGAACTACAAGTACAGGGATGTTATTGACTATTGGAATACCAGGGGGACAGTGATATGAATATACATGGACAACATCGCCATCGCCACCAGCACCAATTTAGAAGACCACATCCACGCAGTATCTGCGGTGTTTGAAGTTGCAGAAAAGCTAGACCTCTACTTTAAACTGGAGAAGTGCACTTTCCATGCCCCACAAATGGATTACCTGGGGGTAATCCTTGAAAAGGGGATAATGCACATGGACCCTGTCAAAATTGCAGGAATTAAAAATTGGCCTACACCCACCAAAGTTAAGGACATCAGATCTTTTTTGGGCTTTTGCAATTTTTACCAACCATTCATTCGAGGATTTGCACACATAGCACAGCCACTAAATGAGCTAACACAAAGAGACACTGAATGTTATGGACAGAACAATGTCAAAAGGCATTTGACAAACTACAGAACAGGGTCACAAGCGAACCAGTACTAGCACACCCTGAACTAGACAAACAGTTTGAACTGGAGGTTGATGCATCTGGGTTTGCCATAGGGGCAGTATTGCTACAAAAGAAAGAAGATGGCAAAAGACACCCTATTGCCTACTTTTCAAAAACCCTCAATGAGGCACAGCAAAACTACAACATAGCAGACTTAGAACTACTTGCAGTTGTGATGTCATTGGACAACTGGAGGTCATTCCTAGCTGGATCACCCCATAAGGTCATTGTGTACTCAGACCACCAAAATCTGTTGTACTGGAAGGAACCACACAAGATTAGTAGGCGTGTAGCCAGGGAAGTACTTCATCTATCCAAGTATAACATTGAAATTCATCACATCAAAGGGACAGCCAATGGACAAGCAGATGCACTATCAAGGAGACCCGATTACAATCAAGGCATCAAAGACAACACAAATGTAACAGTGCTACCAGAACACCTTTTTGCAAGAACCACCACAACCATCGAGCCGCAACACCGTCAGGATGAAGATCGCCTTAAACAATGGATTGATCTGCACCAACTCAAGCAGCTGAATGGCACTTGGTATAAAGAAGGGCGAGTAGTCATCACCCACGAGTTACCAGGCAAGCACAAAGTCATTTGAGCACATCACAATCCACCAGTGCATGGACACCCAGGCATCAATAGAACAATACAAATCGTAGAACACAACTACTGGTGGCCTCAACTATGCGGCAATGTTACAGATTATGTCAAAGGATGTGCCGATTGTCAACGCCACAAAGTCAACAACAGACCGACCAAAGCACCTCTGAGGCCTATCTATCCTAAACCCGAAGCTATGCCATTCGAAACTATTGCATTAGATTTCATTACTAAACTCCCAGAGTCCCAGGGATATGATTCAATACTCACTGTAACCGATCACGACTGCACCAAAGCAGCTATATTCATACCTTGCAGGGAGGAAATCAATGCAGAAGGCACAGCAGCACTCTACATACAACACATATTTGCACACTTCGGATTACCACAGAAGGTCATTAGCGACTGAGACCCCCGATTCATATCCAAGTTCATGCAAGAAGTATGTCGTATCACGGGAATTGAGCGGAACCCTTTGACAGCATATCATCCGAGGACCGATGGACAGTCAGAATGTTCCAATCAATGGGTGGAGACTGCCATTCACTTTATCTCTGATTATCATCAAACAAACTGGGCTCCTTATCTGCCTATAGCACAATTTGCTCATAACAATTGGCCTAGTGACACCACAAGGAAGTCTCCGTTCTTCCTTTTAATGGGTTATCATCCTCATGCTGATTGGGTTTCAGCACCCTCTCCACTCCCACAAGTCACATTGTGCCTCAAGCAGCTGAAACAGGCACAAAATGTGGCGCAACAACTCATGATCAAGGCACAGCAGTCATGGGTTAAACACTGAGATATGCCTAAGTACAAAGAAGGGGACCAAGTATGGTTAGAAGGCAAGAATCTCCGTATCAATCAGCCGACTGCCAAGCTTGTGCCCAGGAGACATGGCCCATTCAAGGTTATTAAGGTACTATTGCTGGTCAGTTATCAATTAGCCCTTCCCACACAGTGGAGCATTCACCCCATGTTTCACATTGATCTTCTCACACCATATTGCGAGACAATAACACATGGGCCTAATTATCAGCGCCCATTACCGGATCTAGTTGATGGGGAAGAAGAATACTCTGTGGAGAAGATTCTAGACTCTTGGCTATTCGGCAAAAGACAGTGTCTTCAATATTTGGTCAAATGGGACAGATATCTGGACTTGGACAACATGTGGATTGATAAGGATGATGTGTTTGCTGATGATAAGGTGTGGGAATTCAAACAATTGAAACCCGACAAGCAAACACATATAAGGACACTTTGCTATGTTGATTTCCCTCACTCCCCAACACCCTCTACCGATCATCTCCTCATACAGCACACTCACCACTACATGTCATCTAATGGACAAAGTGATCTTGCCCATGAATATCCAGCTGGAGCATATGACAACTCCACCGATCGGGATGAATTACTCGATGAGGCCCGTGTCCCCCTTGATCCCTCCGCAGTCCCATTCAAACCTTGATCCCCTTCTCCCTCTGCCCAATCTATTGCCAACACTTTCAGGCAACTCTCTATCCACACCCCCACTAGACTCACCCCAGACAGAGCTGCTGCTGCTGAGGCTCTCCGAACACACCCATATGAAGTTTCAGTCCCCGCTGCCGCAGTTGTTGGGGATGAGGACTGCTCGAGCTTGGCATCAGGAGCAGCTGGCCCTAGTACAGAAGCGATTCGACGAGAAGAACCGGCAGCGCATCACAGCAGGGCACATACCTACCTGTTCACCATCCATACCTGACCTCACACACTGCCCCCTCTGTGACGGACCCTGAGAATACTGCCATGGACACTCTGACACCAACCAGCCCACACTCCCTGTCCCAGCACCGCCAACACCCATACCTATCCCAGCTCCAGCCATTCTGACCAACAGAGTGGCAACATTTAACCTCAATCATGTGCAAGCCAAGGCACTGGCAGCTAGACTTGCCACTGCACTCCAGCAAGACGGTCAAAATCCTGCTGAAGTACTGCCTCCCTACCCCATCCAAGAAGAAGCTGCCCAAGGGATGGGTGTACATGGACAAAGAGGCAGAGGTCAAGGCAGAGGTAACCTACCCATCCAAGTATTGCAGGGTCCACCCCCACCTATCCCTCGACCTGTTGACACCCGCTGACCTGTTGCCCGTCCTAACATCAGCACAGGAGACTTGCACCTGGCCCGCCAAGCTAGGGCACAAGGTTATGAAGAGAAAATTGGAAGAAGATATGTTCCCTTCCATATCCCAGGCACCAGCAGTGAAGAAACCCCAGCACAATTCATCAAGGTCCACATGACAGACAACCCCTATGTGGAAGCACATATGTCACCATTCACCACCGTGTACTGTGGAGAAATCCACACTATCTCGGAGGTCAACAACAACGAAGAGGCTGAGGAACTAACCTATGAGATCCTCAAAATGTTCGGTGACGAGTTCCAGGACACTCATCATGTAGACTCAGTGCTGGATTGCATCCTGGACCTCTTGTTGGAAGCTGAGGTATGCCGATGGCGAGGACTGATGAAATGCATGAAGGGGGTCAACAAACAGATAAGGCAGTTGGAAGACCACCTATTCTCATTAGGAGTGGACCAGAGGTCGTGTCGACAGAGGTTGCAGAACACAAAGGTGGTACACAGAGTACTAGAGGAGATGGGTAGGGATCAGCACATTCACCCGCTGACACCTTGGTCTGCAGAATGTGGGCATTCCTCCTGAAAAGGGGATAATGTCACAGACTGTCTCAGAAGTGCTCTTACTACACGGTGATGACTACATTGTAAGCAGTAATTAGTCATGGACTACGATAGGTTGATAGTTAGGCTGGTGACTCACACGCTGTCAAAGTGTTCTTATTGTTTCATACATCACATGCTCATGGACATTGCATCATACTAGGATAGCTGTATTAGGGTTCGCTTTAGTTATAGTTCAAGCTGCACTTTAAAGTCAGCACATAACTGTATATAAGCTTAGTCTAGTACGACCAGGATCCCCATCCTGGTCTTCTTCAATTTGCTATCTTGTTTCATTCTTCCTCTCCAGTCTGCCTCTTCTTGTCATCATCTTTCTCTTCTTCTTTCTCTTTCATCTCTTCTCTCTCATCCTCGACTTAGTGGAGGTGCTGTCACGCCCTTTTCACTCTAAGGGGACCTAGTGTTAGCAAACCTAGTGTCCGAGAACACCAGTCACGTGTTGCAAGCCACCTCAAGATGTCCAAGTCGGACAAAGGGTTAGCGAACCGTTACACCTTTCACAAAGCATTGTGGCAATATTGGCAAATGGTGCCTTTTTAGATCTAACTTTATGCCCAATCTCTCCAATGGCCCACTCACATGTGGCTTGAGATCCAAATCTGATTGAGCCATTCCATGCAATATGGATTGGAACATGTATTAATTGCCAGATGCACAATCTACATCTTGAAACTTTGGCTGGGTCATTCTGCACATAAAGCCTCTCAAATCCTTCAAGAAAAGATCTGACTAGATTGTACAAGGATACCAAGTCCATATCAGACTTTGGTGTGTGTGACATTGCAACTTCAACAACATCCACAAATTGTGCAAAGTTGCTTAGTACCTCATCATTAAATCCTAACTCCCATGCAATTGGTATAATATACCAATGAAGGAGAGCCATCCATTCATAAACTTTGTACTGGCCTTGGTGCTTTTTATATGGGTTTCTGATTTTCCCACTGAGAGATGGTGGGAGGGTTGCCATTGCCTTCTCAATCTCTTCACCAAGTTCTGAAGCCATTTCTGCATCCATATGTATTGTCTCATCATCAGAACTGTGTGTAACCCACAGATCCCATATGTGCACCATGCAGTTTTCATAGAATAAATGAAATGGGTCTAAGGGAAAGAATGATGGGTGGGAAAATGCAGGGCTAGTGGCACATAGTGTGACATGTGAAATTCCTGTTTCCTTCACAATCTTTTGATGCACTGTTTTATTGATAGCAGACTCAAGTCTTTCAATGGTTCTCCAATAGTGGCTTTGCCTTCTTAATGGCAAGTGAGCCAAATCAACAATATCATGATCTGGATTATGTTTATCTTTCTCAGGGGGAGAGACTGGATAGTATTGGGCCTTAGCTCCTCTGCCCTTGGCAGGGAAGGCACCTTGTACCAAACTAAAGCAATCACCATAAAGGGCTGAATGTCCAGCCATTCCACTCAACTTGGCAGATCCAAGCATGTCTCCTTTCACTCCACAAACAAATGCCTTTAGAACAAAGTATGATGAATCAATGGCATCCCAAGTCCACATTCCAACACTTGATTGTGCCATCTCCTCAAAAAGTGGATAGATGAAGGACTCAATGTTCCCAGGAGCTAATGGCCCTGGGATTGCAAGAGGAATGATGACATTATTTGCTTTATAGCACATCTCTGGTGGGAGATTGAGCAGGAGGACAATTAAAAGCCACATATTAGATTGCTTTTTCATTGTGAGCTGAGCACCATCAGAGGAGATTGATAAAGCAGTCTCTCTTGGATCATGAAATAATCCCATTTTCTCATAATGGTATATGTTGTCACGGATCGCGTCGAAGTGGACTGATTCAGCGGTTATGACTACGCCATCAGATTACATTAGTCATGGACAGGGGCCGGAATATCGTTGTAGCACAGACTCACACGCTGTCAAAAGCGTTATTGTTCTCTTACTCCACATGCACATGGACATGACGTCATATTAGGATAGCTATACTAGGGTTCATGACTCATTACTTAGTTCAGACTCCGCTTTAAAGCGAGTCTTACGTGTATATAAGTCGACTAGTAAAGACCAGGGATCCCTATCCTGGTCTTCTTCAATTCGCTATCTTGTCTTGTTTTCCTTTCCTTTCAGTCTGCCTTTCTTCGTTGTCATCTTCCTCTATCTCTTTCTCTTCCAACTCTTCTCTCTCATCATCGACTTAGTGGAGGTGCTGTCACGCCCTTTTCACTTCAAGGGACCTAGTGTTACGTCAGCCTAGTGTCCGAGAACACCAGTCACGTGTTGCAAGCCACTCAAGTAGTCCAAGTCGGACAAACGGTTAGCGAACCGTTACATTAAGACCAGGATCCCATCGTGGCGTTGCAAACTACAAGGGAACAGTGGGCATCAGAAGGGCCCTTTGAAGTATACGAATTACGAGGACCGGTATTACGGGATATACCGGAGTCATTTATCAAAGCAGCAGAGTGGCGTGTACACAACGGTATCGAACGATATCACGCCAAGTCAAACGCACCAGAAGAATCCAGCTCAGAGCGCTGGTATCCAGTTGAGTTCAACTTCGAGCATCTTTGTTGGGTGGAAATCCGCTGGATTGAAAACTTAGAAGTCGGGGGAACTTGGGAAGCCTTCCGTATCGCCGGAGAAGATTTAGGGCTTGATATCACCCCGCAAGACGCAGAAGATCAAGATCGATTGGATCGAACTCGAAGAATCCGAGACACCATCGACGAAACCCCTACAACAAGGACGAGTACCCCATCGATAGCTAGCGAAGCAAGCGCTATTCAAGTACGGTCACCAGCACCACAAAGAGGAAGCGATCAGGTCATCGCGTTACAGTTAGCTGAGTCTCTACATATCCAAGAGCCAGTCATGAGTCGTACAATGACTATGGAAGTACCAGCGGGCACGATTAACCCACATACGGGGCATATGGAGATGCCCATGAACCCGGACGATGTAGCGCTATATCGCGCCATAGGACCAGATCAGCCGGACCCACCAACAGCTCGCGAACGACGGGCATCACCAAGAATACCATTCGGATGGCCACGAGGAGGCCAAGGACCGGGAGGCGGACCATTTGGAGGACCACCCGGAGGAGGCGGAGGCCCGCCAGGAGGTGGAGGACCGCCAGCAGGGATTCCCATGCCAATGCCACAAGCACCTCAACCAGGAGGACATCACGGAGACAAATTAGTGGGCAATCCGCCCATCATCTTCACAGGAGACCGCTCCAAGGCAGAGCAATTCATCACACAATGGCAACTCTACGAAGGGGTCAACATCACCAATACGCTTATGCGTAACCCATACCAACGAGCTATGTTTTTCCTCACCTACATCCAGGGAAATCTCGTTAACGAATGGGTCAAGGGAGTCAACGCATGGCTCCGTACACAAGTCACGACCCAAGGATGGGCAACAACGGACGAACGCCTGTGGAACGGCGTAATCGGCGCCTTCAATAGGCAGTACGCCGATGTATTGGAGCAAGAAAAAGCTCAAGCAGAACTAGGAAGAGGTCTTCGCATGCAAAATGGAGATCTAGACGGGCTTATCACGAGATTCGAACAGCTGGTACGACACGCCAACTACGACGTTAACCAGCCACTGGTGTTGCGGATCTTCACAGATGCATTGCCACACGCAATGTACGAATACATCTTCAAGAACATCCAACCACGGGACTACGAAGGATGGCGAGAGGCGTCAATACAGCAGCAAAAAGTGTTCGTACACATGAAGAGTCGACTCGAGCAGTTCAACCCAAGGAAGAACGCGCCGACCGGTTTCAACAACTGGAAGGGCAACAACAACGCCAATCGATGGCGTCGACCTAACATTCCAAACCTTCCAGATCCAAATGCAATGGATCTATCCCCAGGAAGAGCACGATTGGCTCAAGCAGAAGATTACGAACCAGGGAAGAACCGATACCAACCCCAACGAGGGACCAATACATCAGAAGGACAAAGGAAAGTCCTTAAATGCTTCAATTGTGACAAACCAGGTCACTTTAAAAGAGATTGTCGACAGCCCTTGAGGCAAAACCCCTTTTATCGACAAAATCAAGGACCATCGCGTACTCGCCAAGTAGAGGCCGAAGATGACGAGTTATACGCCGCTCGAAGCATCGTTGATGACCGTAGCGTCATTGAAGGACGTACCCCGCAACAAAAAGCTCAAGCCTGGCTTGAAGGGGTGGCTGAAGAACCTGATGAGGTTAAAGACCTTGTCATGCAACAACTGTGGAGGCGAGAGGATTTTCAAAATGCCTGAACCCGACGGCCTGGGTAAGGGCTCTTCGTTGTAACTCTGTATACATCACGCGCTACCGTTCTATGAGAATACCAGTGTCGATTCGTACAAGTTGCTTCATGGCCGACAAGCGAGCGCTAGTAGATTCGGGGGCTACTGATAACTTCATGCACCCGAATTTCGCGACAAAGATGGGATTAGGGATGAAAGAGCTCCCGAACCCAAGGAAAATATTCAACATTGACAATACCACCAACAAATCAGGGAAAATCACGCATTATCTTGACCTAGATGTATACACTAAAGGAATCCACAGAGAAATGCGCTTCCTTATCACAGATATAGGAAGCGAAGACATTCTCCTCGGGTATCCATGGCTGGCATCCTTCGAACCCAGATTCAGCTGGAGACACGCTGTTATTGATGAGCGAGTGCTCCCTGTTGTCATCTCATCGGTCAACCCTCGTATTATCAGACAGCGACCAATAATCGCTGCCACCCTGACAAAGGAGGATAAAAACCATATCATTCGCAGTCTTGAAGCACAACTCAATCCTCCATCCGTCATTGGAGGAGTATCCACCGAATTAGCAATACAGGCGGGACAAAACCAAGTCGCTGTTGAAGTTCCAAAAGAGTATCGACGATTTGCAAAGTTGTTCAGCAGTGAAGCATCGTCCCGATTCCCACCGTCAAGGCCATGGGATCACGCCATAGATTTCAAACCCACAGCTCCAGACGCACTTCCCTGCAAGGTTTATCCTATGACACAAGATGAGGACAAATCGCTGCTCAAATTCCTACAGGAACAGGAAGCTAAGGGATACATTCGTCCATCCATTTCACCATACGCATCACCATTCTTCTTTATACAGAAGAAAGATGGTAAACTCAGACCTGTACAAGACTATCGACGAATCAACGATATTACGATCAGCAATCAATATCCACTCCCACTGATTGCAGAACTACTTACAGACCTTAGCGGCGCAAAGATTTTCACGAAATTAGATGTCAAAGACGGATACAATAATATTCGTATCAAAGAAGGAGACGAACACAAAGCCGCTTTCAAGACCAAGTACGGGTTATGGGAGCCACTAGTCATGTTTTTCGGGCTGAAAAACTCACCAGCTACGTTCCAAAACATGATGAACTATGAGTACAGGGACATAATTGACTTTTGGAATGCCAGGGGAACCGCAATACGCATCTACATGGATGATATAGCTATTGCAACAAGCACTAACCTGGAGGACCACATCAAGGCAGTATCAGCAGTGTTTGAGGTAGCAGAACGACTAGACCTCTATTTCAAACCAGAAAAATGTACTTTCCATGCCCCACGCATGGATTACCTGGGGGTAATCCTTGAAAAGGGGATAACGCGCATGGACCCCGTAAAAATTGCAGGCATCAAAAATTGGCCTACGCCCACCAAAGTTAAGGACATCAGATCTTTTTTGGGCTTCTGCAATTTTTATCGACCATTTATTCGAGGATTCGCACATATAGCACGACCACTCAATGAACTAACACGAAAAGACGCCGAATGGTTATGGACAGAACGATGCCAGAAGGCCTTCAATGAGCTACGGGACAGAGTCACGAGCGAACCAGTATTGGCGCATCCCGAACTGGACAAACAATTCGAACTGGAGGTTGACGCATCGGGATTTGCAGTAGGAGCAGTGTTACTGCAAAAGAAGGAAGACGGCAAAAAACACCCCATCGCGTACTTCTCAAAAACTCTCAACGAAGCGCAGCGCAACTACGACATTGCAGACTTGGAACTGCTGGCGGTCGTGATGGCCTTGGACAACTGGAGGTCCTTTTTGGCTGGTTCACCGCACAAAGTCATCGTTTACTCGGACCATCAAAACTTGTTGTACTGGAAAGAACCGCACAAAATCAGCAGACGTATCGCTAGGGAAGTACTTCGTTTATCCGAGTACAACATTGAAATTCGCCACATCAAGGGAACATCCAATGGGCGCGCGGACGCACTATCAAGGAGACCAGATTATGACCAAGGTACCGAAGACAATGCAAATGTAACAGTATTACCAGAACGGTTATTCGCAAGAACTATGGCAACCATCGAACAACAACACCGTCAAGACGAGGAGCGTCTCAAACCATGGATTGACCCTCACCAGCTCAAATGCTTAGACGGCATCTGGTATAAAGAAGGACGTGTGGTCGTAACAGAAGAATTGCCAGGTAAACGAGAAATCATACGAGCGCATCATGACCCACCAGTGCATGGCCACCCTGGTATCAACAGGACAACGCAGATCGTGGAACGCAATTACTGGTGGCCACAACTACGCCAAGAGGTCAAGGATTACGTACAAGGATGTGCTGATTGCCAGCGTCACAAGGTCAACAACCGACCAACCAAAGCACCGTTGAGGCCCATATATCCCAAGCCCGAAGCTATGCCGTTTGAAACTATTGCACTAGACTTTATCACTAAACTCCCTGAGTCGCAGGGATACGATTCAATTCTCACCGTCACCGACCACGACTGCACCAAGGCAGCGATATTCATACCATGTCAAGAGGAAATTAACGCAGAAGGAACGGCGGCACTTTATATCAAACACGTGTTCGCGCACTTTGGACTGCCAAGGAAGGTCATTAGTGATCGGGACCCTCGATTCATATCAAAGTTTATGCAAGAAGTGTGTCGCATCACGGGGATCGAGCGAAATCCGTCAACGGCGTATCATCCGAGGACCGACGGACAATCAGAGCGCTCAAATCAATGGGTCGAGACGGCTATCCGGTTCATATCTGATCACCATCAGACAAATTGGGCTCCTTATCTTCCTATCGCCCAATTCGCACACAACAATTGGCCAAGCGAAACCACGAGGAAGTCTCCATTTTTCCTTCTGATGGGATATCATCCACGCGCTGATTGGATTTCATCATCATCCCCTCTGCCCCAGGTCACATTACGCCTCGATCAGTTGAAACAGGCACGAGATATGGCGCAACAGCTCATGATTAAGGCTCAACAGTCATGGGTCAAACACCGCGATACGCCCAAGTACAAGGAAGGCGACCAAGTATGGTTAGAGGGCAAGAATCTCCGGATCAGTCAACCAACCGCCAAGCTTGCGCCCAGAAGGCATGGGCCATTTAAAGTTATTAAGGTACTATCGCCGGTCAGTTATCAATTGGCCCTTCCCACGCAGTGGAGCATTCACCCCGTGTTTCATATCGATCTTCTCACGCCTTATCGCGAGACAATAACGCATGGGCCCAACTATCAGCGCCCACTACCCGATCTGGTAGACGGAGAAGAAGAATACTCCGTGGAGAAGATTCTAGACTCCCGGAAGTTCGGCAGAAGACGGCGTCTTCAATACTTAGTCAAATGGGAAGGCTATCCTGACTCGGACAACATGTGGGTCGACAAGGATGACGTATTCGCAGATGATAAAGTACGGGAGTTCAAAGATTTGAACCCCGCCAAGGAAATACATATAAGGAGTCTCTCATCTGCTAAGTCTCCCCACCCCTCAGCTCTTCAATACACTCATCTCTTAACTCAACACGCTCGCCGATATATGTCATCCAATGGACGATCTGACCTTGCCGAGGAAGCTACTGCTGGAGCGTACCCTGACTCCGCCTCTGGGAACGAAGATACCATCTACGACAACATTAGGAGACGTGCCGACGCACGACCACCACCCATCCTCAGAGCTCAGGCGACTCCATTCGAACCTCGACCTGCCTCCCCAAACACCATCGCCGATGCATTCCGACAACTCACGCTTGCTGACGCCGCAGAATCTCGCGCTACAGATAACCCCGACCACGTCCTTACGCTTCGCGTGCCCGAAGCCATCGTCACTGGGGATGCTGACGGCGCGAGAGTGGCATCGGGAGCAGCTACTGGAGGCCAGGAAGAAGCACGACCTGAAGAACCGCCGACGACGACAGGCCGGCATGCTTCCGCTAGCCCGGTGTCACCCTCTGATATCGGATTCTGCGCTCAGTGCCATGGACCAAGAGAATACTGCCATGGCCACGAATCTCCAGCTCCTACCCCAGTCCCCGCTCCCGTTAATCCCATCCCCGTCCCCGCACCATCCACTAGCACCAGCGCAATGGCGCACTTTCGCCTCACTCGTGAAGAGGCCATGTCTCTGGCAGACAACATTGCCAACGCCCTCGAAGTCCGTCGTCAAGATTCCCCTGAAATACCGCCGCCCTACCCCGAAGACCGACCAGCTGCCGAAGGGATGGGTTTACGACGTGGCCGAGGTCAAAGAGGAAGACCTCGCCAACCCGTCGCTGTACACTACGCCGACCAAACCACTCACCCGCGCCATGCGCAGAGAGGTGGACAAGCACCGCGACGACCCCTATCGCCGTCTGCGCAGGGGTATGAACGCAACATAGGGACTAGTTACGTCCCCTTCCTCATTTTAGACGAGACTGGTCGACAAGTACCCGCCAGGTTCATTAAGGTCCGGATGACGGACAACCCGTACGTCGAAGCCCGACTCGCAATGGATGGACCAGTACACCGAGGGGAGATCCATGCAGCAGCAGTCACGGATCGAGTAGCGCCGCGGCCCACTATGGGGCCTGATGAACTGCGGCTGCTCGACCGGGACTATCAGGACTGGATGGTGGTCGACGATGCGTTAGCCACGCTCCAGGACCGATCACTAACCGCCGAGGTTATTAGGTGGAGAGCTCTCCAGAAGCGGTTCAAAACGATCCAAGAGTCGATTCGCAAAATGGAAGATTGACTCTTCGCAGTAGCCGTGGAACAGCGGGCTAGTCGGAATAGGTTGGAAGAGGCATGGGCGGCGCATCGTATTGAGGAAGAGATGCAGCGAGACAGGCGGGTAACCACGCTTACAGCATGGTCAGTGGAACGTGGACGTTCCTCCTGAAAAGGGGATAATGTCACGGATCGCGTCGAAGTGGACTGATTCAGCGGTTATGACTACGCCATCAGATTACATTAGTCATGGACAGGGGCCGGAATATCGTTGTAGCACAGACTCACACGCTGTCAAAAGCGTTATTGTTCTCTTACTCCACATGCACATGGACATGACGTCATATTAGGATAGCTATACTAGGGTTCATGACTCATTACTTAGTTCAGACTCCGCTTTAAAGCGAGTCTTACGTGTATATAAGTCGACTAGTAAAGACCAGGGATCCCTATCCTGGTCTTCTTCAATTCGCTATCTTGTCTTGTTTTCCTTTCCTTTCAGTCTGCCTTTCTTCGTTGTCATCTTCCTCTATCTCTTTCTCTTCCAACTCTTCTCTCTCATCATCGACTTAGTGGAGGTGCTGTCACGCCCTTTTCACTTCAAGGGACCTAGTGTTACGTCAGCCTAGTGTCCGAGAACACCAGTCACGTGTTGCAAGCCACTCAAGTAGTCCAAGTCGGACAAACGGTTAGCGAACCGTTACATATGTGATTGTCAGAATTAGCAAATTCTGACTTCTTTACTCCTGCACCCTGTGCCAGTGCATCCAATGTCTGCTTTAAGCAATGGTCCCTATGGCACATCTCATGGGAAGTTTCTGTATTGGCATAATATGCCTGAATAATTGGGGTGATAGGCATGTAGAGCATAGTTGCCCTTGGCTTGGGTTTAGCTCTAGAGCTTCTCACTGATCTATAACGTGGTTCAGTACAGTCTTTGCCATTATGACTGTATGAGCAAGCTTGTTGACTTTTGGCACCCCCAGTAAAGGCCATGCAGCTTTTGGGGCACATATCCACAAAAGAAGGCTTTATGCCAGTAAGGTCCATGGCCAGCTGCTTGACTTTGTAAAGGCTTAGAATTTCCTCCTGTGTAGCCTCTGCAAGTACCTGTGCATGGGCATTATATGCTTTGACAGTGCCATGGGAGCCTGACCATGCTAGGTAGTGCTGCAAAGACAATGTCTCTGATTTGGATAAGGTGTACTGCCTTGGAGGCTCAACAGGACAAGGGGGGAGTGTATAATCCCCCAGCAGCCATTTTTGAAGCTGGATAATCACATCAGGAATGTGGCCACCTGATGGTCTATATGCCTCATCAGAACCCAAGTCATCAGGCTCAGCAAAGCTATCATTCTGATCCTGATGGTCCACTTGATCAGACTCTGAGCTCAATTCCTCATCCTCAGTCTGATAGCCTGGCAGCCTAGAATTTGAGCCCAAGTCATCAACCTCATCTCTCTGCAAGATCTGCTCTGGGATGTTAAAAATGACATCCTCATCATCCCCTAGATGCAGTCTATAATCCCACTCTGGGAAATCCTCATCCTCATCCATCATAGGGTATGAGGGAAATGGGTCATCTGAAATGTCAGTGTTATAATAAGATATAATCATATAAATACTTGGTAAAAACTACTTACAGTCATCATCTACCATCATGGCATCAGTGCCTACCAGTTCACCTTCTGGAGATGAAGGTGAGTCAATATGAGCATCAGCTAGGTGCAAGCAGATCAATCAGTATCACAAACATAGATAGATATGCACTTACCATCTGGACAAGGGGCATCAGCTGAATCTGAGCAGATCAATCAGAAATTACAAGCATAGGCAGATATGAACTCACCATGCTGATAATGGGCATCAGCTATGCCTAGGAAGATCCATGAGTATTTGTAAGCAGGGATAGATGTACACTTACCATCTGGATAAGGGGCATCAGCTGGATCTAAGCAGATCAATCAGAAATCACAAGCATAGGCAGATATGAACTCACCATGCTGATAATGGGCATCAGCTGTGCCTAGGCAGATCCATGAGTATTTATAAGCAGGGATAGATGTACACTTACCATCTGGATAAGGGGCATCAGCTGGATCTAAGCAGATCAATCAGAAATTACAAGCATAGGCAGAGATGAACTAACCATGCTGATAATGGGCATCAGCTATGCCTAAGCAGATCCATGAGTATTTGTAAGCAGGGATAGATGTGCACTTACCATCTGGATGAGGTGCACTAGTTGGATCTAAGCAGATCAGCCAGTATTTATCAGCATAAGTAAATATGCACTCACCAGCTAGAGAAGAAGATCCAAGGTCAAAATCCCCATCAATGCTATGGAGCAACTGTGTGATCTCATCATGGCAGCTCTCTACAAAAGATAAAGTGTCCTGATGTGCCCCAGAAGCTCTAAGATAGTTCAAATGATCCAGATTGTCTTTAAAGTGAGTCAGAATAGTCCTCTTTACTCTCTCCTTCTCTGACTTGCACTTGAAGCAAGGGCAGAGGTACTTGGGTACTGGGGCCATTGTTGTTGCCAGAGGATAATAGCAAGATGCAAGATAGATGGCCACAGATGGCCCGCAGATAACAAGTTTCGAAGATTTGTGTTCCTGGGCTGCACTTGCCGCCGTGCCACTGCTTAGCATGGCTCCTTGCACATGCACAAACATGCATTTGTGTTTGTTTTCTTGTGTCTCTCTTCTGTTCCCTCTCCTCATTCTTCTCTCTACTCTCTTGGCTTTTTTTTTTCTATGTCTAGTTCAATCTCTATGCCAGAAGATGTATGGTGTTCCCTCTGAAGAACCTCTGGAAGGCTGGTCACAGGTTGAAGGGGAGGAAGGCGGCTTTGACAATGACAACAACAACGACTACAACTATGACTATGACTACTCCCTTCCTCCTCCCGCTCCCCATCCCCCAACTTTGATCATGCCAGCAAGCAGTCGAACGCCCTCAGTCTCTGGTGCCATCTCTCAACCTTCTGGCCTCCCCATCTCCACCATCACCTGCCTCACCCACAATGAACTCTGGCATAACCCGGAGTTCATGAAGCACGTGAACCTGGTGAGTTTGCTTCAAGAACTTCTTAAGTTGCAGGAGAAGTCTGTGCCGTCCAATTTTTGTTGTGAGTCCCCATCCATTGCCTTGTCCTCCACTCACTGTTTTCTTTCAGCTAAGCCTCTCAGCACATCAAGTTCCCTGACCCTGAGCCAGTCTGCTTCACAAGTGTCCTCCCTCATTCAAGCCAGCACATTCATGTCCTTTCCTTGTAAAGCTAAGCACCCCGATGAGTTTCCTGTGTCAATCCTCTGGACATGGGAGGACTGCAAGACTGATGACTCAGTAGGTGTGTCCAGCAGCAATGTTTCCCATCCCCCCATGCAGCATGCCATTTGCCATGAAGATGGGTTCATGCTTAGCATGGCAGAGTGGAAGGCAATTCGTCATTCTGCAACAATTGTCATTTGCTCCAACTTGGATCCCCTCACCCCTGCTGCCCAAGCCAGGGCCCACCAGCCACGCAAGAAGATGTACTTCAAGTGTTATTTTCCGACAGAGTGGACTCAAGCTCTTTGCAAGCTCAAATCCCTGGCCCCCCTGCTGTCCCTTTGCACTGGGGAATATAAGGCCGACATGATCCTCGGCTCGGTGCTGCAAGACGAGGTCACCTGCAAGCAATGTGACACCACTGCCGCCCCTGTCGACTCCTGTGCATCGAGTCCTTCAAATCTTGGTATTCCTCCTTCTTGCGGCGCCCCCTCTTCTCGCAGTGCCTCTTCTTGTATTGGCCCTCCTCACAGCACTCCTTCTTCTTGCAACAGTCCTGGTTCCAGTCTCACCATCCCCCCTCCCTCCAGCACCTCTCCTTTGTCCAGCACTGGCTGTTCTCATCCCCCTTCACCTCGTCGGGTTGTGATGAGTGCTCATCAAAAGAGCTCCAAACCACCCCCAACTGCGACATCAAAGGGTAAGCACTGATGCAAAGCGAGCCCAGTCCAAGTCGAGAAAAGGGCAAAGAGTGCTGAGGCCTCAGGTAAGTATTGTTTGCATGCATTTGTTGCATGAGCTGACCCCCCTAGACACTGTGCAAGGCCAGTCCCCTCCCCCCCCCACCTTCCTTACCATGGTCTGCTCTAGTGTGACCACCAACAATGTAAGTTTTTGTCCTGTACTTATTACTTTCATACTTATTCTTTTTGTAGCCCAACCCCCCCAATGCCTCCAGCACCGAGAAGGCCCCTCACAACCCACCGTGTCCGAAGCCCATCTTATGCAAGAGGCCTGCCCCGACTCAGTCCACAGACACTGACCATGGTGAAAGGACAGATGACAATGACACATCCACCCAACCACAGCCCATGGCCAATTCCTTGGTGCCGGTGGCTAGCACTGTGGATGAGGGTTCGGACATGGACCTGCAACCAGGGGTGTGTTCTTTTTTTCTCCCAAACACTCACTCATATTTTTTCAGGGTGATGACAGCATGCACCTGGAGGACCTCACCCGAGATGAGCTGCTCGGGTGGATCGACGGGCGTGATATTGAGGCACAGAACAGGCGATCACAGAAGGAAGGTAAGCCAATTGCCCCCTGCCTCGAGCATCATCTCACCCTTGCAGATATCATTCGGGCGATCACAACAGCAAGCAAATCGGAACAGCCGTCGGAGGAGGACATTCAGGACATCATAGATAAGGTAAGTGTAATTTGACCCTTCATACTGGTACTGATTAAACCCTTAGCGCCCCAAATCTAAACACACTACAAGGGCTGCCTAGCAGCCCATTCTTTTACCATACAGAGTTATGTGTCCAGAGGATGGACTGTTGAGCACGTGCCCATGTTTTTTTTTACCCAAATAAAATGTTTTTTGGTTCTGAACATACAGTGCAGTCATGTGATTGTCCAGTTTGACTTTTACCTGACTATGACAGTCAGGTAAAAGTCAAAATAAGTCAATCTGTAGTCAATTTACTTAGATGTGACTTCCATTGACTTTGTTTGACTTTTCCTGACTTTTTCTTGACTTTGTAAGTCATGAAAGGTCAATGCAAAGTCAATGAAAGTCAATGCAAAGTCAATGAAAGTCAATGCAAAGTCAATGAAAGTCAATGCAAAGTCAATGAAAGTCAATGAAAGTCAATGAAAAGTCAATGAAAGTCAATGAAAAGTCAATGCAAAGTCAATGCAAAGTCAATGTTTTCATATGACTTCCAGATGACTTTTCTTGACATTTTTTGACTTTCTAGTCATGAAAAGGTCAAGAAAAGTCAATGAAAAGTCAATATTTTTTGCATGACTTCCAGGATGACTTTTCTTGACTTTTCTTGACTTGTTAGTCATGAATAAGTCATTGATAGTCAATGAAAAGTCAATGGAGACCTTGACAGCTGATTGACTAAATTTGACTTTTGGTTGACTTTTCACTGACTGAAACATGACTTGTACTAGTCAATTAAAGTCAAAAATAAATTTAAAAAAGTCAGGAGCAGTCAATGAAAAGTCATTGCCCCTGAGTTGACTACTGTTGACCACACCATTGACTGCAGCTGACCTTAATCGACTAAAACCTGACTTTGGCAGTCAAACCAAAGTCATCAAACACAACCAAAAGTCAAGAAAAGTCAATTCACTATACATTGACTGTCAACTGACTTTTGTTTGACTTTCTTTTTTACTGAGTGTACCAGTTGTTGCTATGCCTAACCTGGCAGCACAGCCACCAATTTCTATTCCTCTGTGAGCTCCTTCCCCTGCTGAATCTAAAGGCAGTGCAGAAGAAGTACAATCACTATTAGACCCTCCCAAACGACCCTCCACTCCACCTTCCACAATTGTCCCTTTCCCACCTCCAAATTCACTGTGAACCCCTAAAAAGGAACACACCACACCTAGATCACCACCACCAAGGACTAGTGCCACTCACACAATTAAGCACAAGCTGCTGACATCGCCGGAACAAACAATTCCTGGCAGTTTTGCAGATCGTTTGCAGTGCTCTGAGCTGCTGTGAGAGATGGACAATGCTCCAAGGCATAGTTCACGTGTGCAAGTGCCAAACCCTCGGTACTATAATGCTGACAATGCAGCACTACCACAGAACTGCCGACTAGGTTTTGCAGAGCTTCTAGCTGCCGTGTTTTTGGGAAGGGACCCCGCCACCTATTCAGAGGCAATGAGATCTGCTGATGCAGATCAATGGAGTGAAGTGTGTCAATACGAGATGGATGTGCTAGCCAAGAACAGCACTTGGGAGTTAGTTAAGCTCCTGACTGGTTGTAAGGCAGTAAAATCAAAATGGGTCTTCAAAGTAAAATCAGATGGTTGCTACTGCACTCGCTTGGTGGCTAAGGGATTTATGCAAATCCCTGGTCTTGATTATGATGAAACTTTCTCTCCTGTTGCCCGATTTGAGTCACTGCATATGCTCCTGGCATTGGCCGCGCTGGGGGACTGGCATATCCATCAGATGGATGTCAAGTCTGCATTTCTCAATGGTGAGCTTGATGAGGAGATTTACATGGAGCAACCTCAGGGTTTCATCAGCTCTGGTACTGAGTCACTGGTGTGTCGCCTTAAAAAAGTGATATATGTTCTCAAACAAGCCTCCTGTGCATGGAATTTACAACTCCATGGAGTCCTCACTGGGCTCAGTTTTAAGCAGATGTATGCTGATGCTAGCATTTATGTGAAGTCTCAACAAGAGGGGGATGATCCACTCTATGTTATTGTTTATGTTGACAACATCACAATAATGGGAGCCTCTTTAGATGCCATTAAAAATCTAAAGACAAACCTTTCTGAACAATATGAAATGTCTGACCTTGGGGAGATACAGTCATACCTCGGTATTCACATTACATGTGACCGCTCCCTTCGGCAGCTTCAAATCGATCAATCTGGGTATCTTACCAATGTCTGGATCATTTTGGCATGACGAATGCCACCTCCCATCCTACACCCCTACCTGCCAGTGCCAATGAGCACCTTGTGAAATTTGATGGTGAAGCTACTGCCTCTGATATCAAACATTATCAGTCCCTTATTGGGAGTCTGCTTTACCTGCAGATTGGCACACAACCTGATATTTCCTTTGCTGTATCACGATTGGTGCAGTATGCAGCAAATCCTTCCCCTCAACATCTGTCACAGATCGCCCTTTGAAGCGCTGAGGAAAGATCACATTCAATGACAAAGCAAAGGTTGGAGCACTGATTCAGAGAGTGCACACCTTTAAGAAACAGAAGTTGGCTGATGAAGCTGAAGAAGAGTTGCAGAGAGAGCAACAAGCACTAGCACATGCTGTGAGTACCCGCCAATATGCAGTGGTGCAATGTACTGGCAGTGTTACAGGATGAGCTAGGACCATGTGATTATAGCATGTGATGACGCCCAGACCTTGGAGGTCTAACATATAAGTCATGGGCTATGACATCGGAGCAAGACCACCAGAAGAAGTCATGTGACCAGGTCATGTGATGGAAGCCCAGACCCAGGGCCTAAACAGAGCCTAGAGGGGTCTAACCGGATAAGTGATGGGCAGCTGATGAACTAATGACATCATGATCCAGACAGGGTCTGGAGGGTTCTATTCTAGAAGGATCTGGATGGATTCTGACTGGGAGTTGGAAAGGATCTGGAAGGTTCTAGGCAGGCTTGGCACAGGGTGTCAAGAGGCGTGTGGTGCACAGAGTATTTATGCCATTGGCTGAAGATAAGGCCATGGACAGACATGTGTTGGATGCCCCTGGCATGTGAGTTGCCTTGAGGTAGTTATCTATGAGTCATGCCTGATAAGCCCCTGTGGCTTGATGGACATTTATTATTGGACGATAGTAGTATGTTTCAGATTGGAGAGGAGCCTGAAACATGGCTTCCTTTAGGATATAAGGCTCTGCAGCTCGAGCAGTAGTCTTTAGCTTAGTTGTCTTGAGATTTCTACCCAGTTACCTCGGAGTCGACCATTCCTGTGTATTCCCAGATCTCATCTCATCTCCAAGCAGATACAGTCATTGCTTTGCCTTAACTCAGGCTGTTGTGATCATCCACTTCTGTATATATACCAGCATTCCTATCCCTTGTCTCAGGTGATAGAGGTCCAGTTTGTCAAGTGTAGCCATTGTCATTCATCAAGACCCCCCTTATGCCTAAGTCAGGCAGAACAATTGGTAGATTGTTACAACTTCTGCAACTTGCAAAATATGTCCTGTCCTACTTAGTGGGAACTGTGGATAAGAAGCTTGTCTATGATGGTGCTGATGGAGATGGCCTTCATGGCTACTCAGATTCCAGTCTGGCTGATCAGACTGATGACTGACACTCAACTGCCAGTTATGTGTTCATCCTTGCAAATGGTGCTATAAGCTGGTCCTTGCAAAAGCAAAAAACAGTAGCTCAAAGCACTACAGAGGCTGAATACATGGCAATGACCAATGCAACTAACCAAGCTGCCTGGTATAAGAGCTTCCTTATGGAACTCAAGTACATGGTTGACAACCCCATTCCCATTCATGGTGACAACAAGGGTGCCATTGACTTGGCCTTGAACCCTGTCACAGGGAGACGATCTAAGCATATTGATATCTGATATCATGTCATTCGGGATTATATTGAGAATGAGACCATTTCTCTCATCAGAACCCCTACTGCAGAAATGGTTGCCGATGGCTTCACAAAGTCACTTCCTCACACCTTGATGCACAAACACAACATTGACATGGGTCTTAGTACTGACTAGATTGTTAGATCACGGGGAGATGTTGATAAGTACCGAGTGCAGGTAGCAGCTCTTACAGACCTAGGGACTATGGACCCTCAGATTAGATACTTGTAGAATAGATCCTTATGATCTAAAACAATCTTATCTGTAGCAGTATGAATAAAGGACTCCTTGTAATAGCTGCCAAAGCCCTTTGTAGTAGCCAAGTAGCTGCTGAAGGAACTTGTTTTTTATTGTAGTTATTATACTTTTTGACAGGACACTTTATTCTCCTTGTATTGTTCTCAACTATGTACATTCCTTTATTGCTGTATATAGAACAATACATTCAGACATGTATAAGTAGTATAGCTTGTACACCCTGGTTCAGCAGTTCTCATCTGCTCTACCAGGTCAGTAGTATATTATATCTCTAATGATATAGTTCTCATCTGCTCTACCAGACACTATCTACCTGCTCTACTTGCTTAACACACCCTGTGCTGCTGCCGAACAGACCTAGTGACTCTTATGTGAGTCTTGCTAGCTTCCCTGTTCATCAGTTATGACATAAGTAGCTACATAACATATGGTAGTAGGTGCAACAGGCCCCCTGATAATACCACCTAAGGTTGGGTACAGATTTTGGGTCCCAGGGGTTGACCAAAATGACCAAAATGGGGGTCCCAGGGGTTGCCTTGGACCTGACATTGGGCTGACATTTCCCAACATGGTAGTCATATAGCATAGCTGAGTGAAGAAGGTATAGCCCATGTGGTGTATGGGCAAACATGATTTTTTTTGTAATGGTGGTAACCAGGTGACTCAGGGTTCGATTCCCCACCTGTATAATTTTTAGATGGGTGTGTGACCCTTAGTAATCCACCTCTGGGCACTCAGACACTCGATTAGAGTGATACAGTAGCAGATTCATATATGTGCCTCCTATGGATCTTGCATCAGACCAACAAATTCTTTTTTTCCTGTGGTGTGAGCTTTTGCTTTCCGGTTCAACGGGCTGGCTCTGGGTGTCAATGGGTTGACTTTAGTGGTCCCAGGGGTTGCTGGTACCTGACCTTATTCCCAAAAAGGAAGTCCAGGGGTCTAGCTGAACCTGACCCTCCTTCCAAAAAAGGTATACAGATGGGTTGTCCTGACCCAACCTTAGGCAGTATTATCAGGGGGCCTGGTGCAACTTGCAGAGGACTCCTTGAACTGTAACCACCACAATGGTTGGTTTTTCCCACAGCTATGCCAGGGCCAAGGATGGCCAGAGATGGCCAGTAATGCCAGTTCACACTGCACTAGCAGTATCATGATGTTCTCCCTCACTCACAGTGGTCCAGGTGTGATGTCGCCTTATCAATAGAACACCTTACTGCTGATACCCTAAGCCAGCACTAAGCACTGAAAGCTAGCTTAAGTATCACAAGTTCATGGGGTGTGAAGCTGGTCAATTGGGTCCATGCAGGCCTCTGCAGGATTCTATACTTTGTGGGCACAACTGCTGGTGCAGGTGCCATGTTGGGTTTGCTTTGCTAAGGCCACACACATGTGTGGTACTGTTGGGGATGCAAGGGATGAGCTACACAGAGCTCTAAGGAAGCAGGGACACTTGGGTCTGTGTGGGCTTCTGCAGAATACAAAACTATACAAGTGCAGCCACTGGGGTCGGGAGTGCATCAGGTTCGCTTTGCTAGGGCTGCACACATGTGCAGCACTGTCAGGAACGCGAGGGGCAAGCTACACAGAGCTCTGAGAGATCGGAAATGCAAGGGGAGAAGGGTACTAATGATGAACAGGGAAGCTAGCAAGACTCACATAAGAGTCACTAGGTCTGTTCAGCAGCAGCACAGGGTGCATTAAGCAAGTAGAGCAGGTAGATAGTGTCTGGTAGAGCAGATGAGAACTATATCATTAGAGATATAATATACTACTGACCTGGTAGAGCAGATGAGAACTGCCAAACCAGGGTGTACAAGCTATACTACTTATACATGTCTGAATGTATTGTTCTATATACAGCAATAAAGGAATGTACATAGTTGAGAACAATACAAGGAGAATAAAGTGTCCTGTCAAAAAGTATAATAACTACAATAAAAACAAGTTCCTTTGGCAGCTACTTGGCTACTACAAAGGGCTTTGGCAGCTATTACAAGGAGTCCTTTATTCATACTGCTACAGATAAGATTGTTTTAGATCATAAGGATCTATTCTACAAGTATCTAATCTGAGGGTCCATAGTCCCTAAGTCTGTAAGAGCCGCTACCTGTGCTTGGTACTTATCAACAATAACTGTTATAGATAAGATACATATGTACTTATTATGTTTCAAGAAGTCCCACACTGTCCACCCTTTGACACTTCAATGAGCAGTTAAGATAATTCATGTATCAGGACATGCAGCAAGATATGCTCGCCTGTTTACTTCATAAAAAAATGACTCTCGCAAAAACTCGTACACCTAACTAGGTCCTCCCTCTTCGAACGGATTCTCAATATACTCTAGCTCGTCCTCATCCGAGTCATCAGGATGCTGGCTGGGCGATTGGTGCTCCTGTGAGTGAGACTGCGTGTCCACGAGCGAGATGGGTCGTTTGGGAAGCAAACCAATCTTCCCTGTCAAAGTCAAAGAGTCTGAGCGTCAGTACGTATACGAACAATTTCGGACAGAAGAGCGGGGGCTGGGAATATCGTCCGAACCTGGATCGATGGTACTCGATAACGGGCGGCCCGTGTTCGTCGCGGCCGTGGGAGAACCGTCGGTCGCCGTATGCGGAACAGGCGCACCAGGCTGCGAGGGGGGAGGATCTGCTGGTACACAATCATTCAGTCAGCTGGCCAACACACACCGCCAACAAACGCGACGGCCGTTTTTGCGCACTCACCCTCTACGCGTGGGCTCGGGTCAAGTCTGGGTGCGTAGTACGCTTGTTGCGCGTGTCGGTCTAGTCCCGACGACGTGGCGTACTGCTGCGAGCTGGCGCTGGCGCTGGGGGGCGATGGGTTTTGCGTGTTCCTGTAAGTACGGTCAGTCGGTATCAGACCCCAGCAAAAATGACGGTGATTGCCGGACCCCACTCCCCCTCGACTACCACCCCCGCTCGTCTTCCTCTGGGGTCGTCCGCGGGGTGAGGAGGAGGTGTGCAAGTGCAAGTAGATGGTGGCGGTGGCGGTGGTGTAGCAAAAAAAAAAAAAAAAAGGAGGGCGAAGATCAACATACCTTGATTGATCATATTCTTGAACCTTGGCTTTGACTTTTGACACCAAAGAGCTAAACGTCCGTTTCCCGCCTGTTTTGTGCATCAGCATCAGTATCATTACGATATGCAACGTGTGGTGTGTGCGTCCGCGCCCCAGAGTCCCGTACACCACCCGACTACCATCAGTAGCCCCAAAACCTCCTCACGAAGATCAAAAGAAAGACGACAGTAACGAGGGGGGCTCACTTTCTGCCAGCTTACTGAATTGGTCCTGCACATCCGTCATGGTGTCCCTCTCCCGTTGTGAGGTGGGACTCTGCGGGGACGAGCCGCGGCCCTGTTGCTGCGGAATAGCAACTGCGGATGTCCGCTGCGCATAGGGAAACTGGCGGAGCTGCTGCTGCTGTTGCTGGTGCTGCTGTCGCGCGATCTGATCGCGTGCATAGCGCTGTTCGTCCTCGAGGAGCAACTGCCGCGCAAACTCCTCGTCCAGTTGGGTTTGCGTGGTCTAAGCGTGGAGTGGCGATGCGTACGATCGAGATCATTCAGTTTAGTGATTAGTAGTTTTTAAAACCCGGGCCTTCCGGGAAAACGGGTTGACATACCTCGGGCGGTTGCGCGGGAGCAGCTGCGGAGGAGGGGACGTGGTCGGGATCACTCATGGACAGAAGAGCATCCACCGCGCGATCTTGGTCCCCGCCGACGGTGTCGACAACAGAATGCCTAGAGAGACATTGGTTACCCACGTGAGAGAGCGACGGGGAAAATATCTCAAGAGACAACACTAGGCCCGAAAATTGGCCGCTTACAGGATGGTTGCATCAAAACCAGGAAAGATGGCGTGTAGCGAGGCTATCTTGGGATCTGCAAACTCGTTGAAAGCAGGCTGTTCTACAGGTTCTGGGGAAACAGAAATTTGCTCCTGCGTTAGCGGCTGTGGTTGAGCGTCATCGGGTGGTGGTGTTGTAGCAACGACAGTTACGGTATCGCTGACGTTCGGCACCGGCTCTGGTGCGCCTTCTTGCTCGACGGTCGGGGACTGGGCGGGAGGTGATGGGTGTGGGTGTGGGTCATCTTCGAGGCTATAACCAGGCAAGTGTGGTTCGTCGGACATGGCTTAGTGGTGAAGAGCGCCTGCAACCCGAGGTGACGCGGTGACGACCGAGGTTACAGCTACATTTAGCAGGACTCGGCTCTAGGCATAATACACTTGGTACCAGTACCAATACTATCGTTTCACCGTCCTGCCTGTGCGCCCACTTGTACCTGTTCCATCTGCCTTACGCTTCCTGCTCTCGCTGGTAGCACTAGCACCCGAGTGCGGCGGAGGAAGAGATGACTCCAATCTGGCTGTAACTCCCCGCAGCAGTCTGCGCAAGATGCGCATCTCACCAAGTCGTACTACCATCGCGTGCTTCAGGTTCAACGGTATCGGTTTTTCCGGGACCTGTTCTGCTCCGAGTAGAGCCTCGTCATCCTAAAACGTATATGGATTAAATTGATTAAAACTAGCTTCTATGACAGGACTTACCTCAATTGTGGTCGGATATTCCGTCAGGCGCCTTCTCACGACATCAGCGGTCACGGACAAGGCAACCTTGTCTTCCTTGGGTTTCGGCAGTTTGGACTTCTGCTTCGTTTTTTCCCACTCTAGCGCTGACATCATCAAAAGACGCACAAACGAGGACATCTCTTCTGGCACATCGTTCGAAGAGTCCACCACAAACACACTGTGGAAGGAAGATTAGGGACTTGAGATCAAGGCGTTAGAGGGTGGAGAATTGCGCACTCGTCGCCCCCCTCTTCTAACCACCAATTGACCCGTTCTGTACTCCGCGGACCGGCACACTCGGGATGATAATTTTGCACAATGACTTCCATTACCAGATCAGCACGGATTTCAACAATGTCAGCAGGATTCCCAATGCCTCCGTCAGTAAGCGGAACTTGATCAACATGCCCATAACACCGAAGGAGATCTGAATTTGGGGGGTCTCCATATGTGTTCCACTGGTCCAGGTTTTCTCATGTGAGCATCCAAAAAGCCGTGGATAGGTGGAGCCGTATGGAAGAGACTCACAATTTGTTCGCCCTGACGAATTGAGCGTGTCGTAACCATTCGGAGATCTCGGCTTTCGTCAAAAAGCTTAGCCTGGACGGATTGGCGGGCTAGTGAGATCCGATAGGTGCAAGTGGCTCACTGTACAGACGTACGCTCACACACCCGTACCTCGCATTCAGCATATCAGCCATTGGAACCATGGCCACATTGGCGGGGTCGTCGTCATCGTCGCTCGCCACATCACTCTCAACATCTTCCATGTCGTCATTACCATGTTGAAGAGACGAAGAGTTGTCAAAGCCCATCTCCGGGTCTTCGTGGACTAGAACCGGATTATATGAACCATCAACCCGCGGTTGCGCCTCAACTTGGAAGCTTCGTGAGAGGATGCGGCTTCCCGTGATATGGTATGCTTCTAGAGAAAATTGTGGAGTCGGATGTTCCGCCCCAAACAAGTCCATTCTACTCTGAGAAAGAGCACCGACACGAGGTTGAGAATCAGATCACCTGGTCTGAAGTACACGGACCTTGAGTATGGGCACCACTTTGTTAGCATAATCATTCTCGGCTTGCTCCTTTCCTATCCTATCTGGAAGAACCTCAGCTTGCAGCCTATGACCATGTGAAAGACGGACAGACCTAGGATAGCTGTACCTTTGAGATGCTCGAGATCCTCGGAGCCCCAAAACATGGGCGTATCAAAGGTGACCGGTAATGAGGCTTGGATAGTTTTAGGTGATGAGTTGTCTGTGGAACGGGAACATGCGTACCAAGATACGTCGACCACTTGGAGGATTCGCCTTGAGCAGCTTCCCACATGAGGCAAAGGATGAGACCTGCCCAACCAATGTGAAGGCCATGCTCCTTCCAATCTTGCTCGCCAATCAAAGAGGGGAGAGAGGATGTCCGGGTCGACAAAGTCAACTCGCGGGGGAGAGAAAAGAGGGTGTGACCTTCCTGAGCCCATCAAACATGAGGTTAGAACGGTGCAAGTTGACCGTGTTTGGGGTTTGAGAGTACCTGGAGATCGCGAAGAGCAAAAGCCCCCCAGCCGAGGTTGTCAATCGGCGCGAATGTCAGCGCAGCGCGGTCAAATGTTCCGTTGTGGGCGGTGAACCAGTCGACCAAAGAGTCGGGATCCATCTTAGTGTGAGCCAATCCACAGGGCAATGAAATCACATGCTCTCAAGCTTGCTTTCTACTACTTACTCAACTCATGTCCCTTGTAGATCGTCAACTTGAATCCGTCGATATTCGTACTATTCAGGATCACCACCTTCGTTTGAACTCCTTGTATTTTGACCACAGGGACACCGTACAACACCTGCAAAATGCACTGCTTACTCAGATCCTTCCGAATGTAGTTGACGAACTCGGGCTTGACAAAGCCGCACGCGACATAGCAGGAGAGTGGCTGCATGACGATTGTAAGTCACAGTTGTTCGTATGAGTCGGCTGCGCTTATATTTAAATATGACAGTGTCTATATTCCGTACACTCAAGGTGAGAGAACATGGAAGCGCCGCCGCCGGTAGTCGCGTTTTTGGCAAACCGTTGACGTGAATACACCTTTTCAGCGGCATAAATTCACAAAGGCATTTGCACTAGAATCCCTCAGGGCGACTCTTATTTGGCGCCTATGCCACTTGAAAGCCCAAGATCCTAGTGCTTTTCCGCCTTCCCCCCTCCATGCTCTTCCCCCTACGGCTACAGATATATTAGGGCGCCCTATCCTGATTCTCCGACTTGCCGATCTGGCGAACTTGCAGAAGGATCCGAGAGAGCACATCTTGCGCACCGTTGAGGGTCTCCGTATCAACCTTCACAGTATCAATCCCTCATCACCGCCGGAATGCCCCATACCTGGCCCGGCTTTACAGTACATCCTCCTTGTCGATATGGAGAGCGCCTCGTTGAGAAATTTTGTGCGTCTGGTCAGCCAGCCCGTTTTAATGTCCGAGTATTTTCCTCCCTGGCTGACCACTCTCGAGGACAGAATCTTGACCTGCTGACTTGGTACATCCACGAAGTCGCGCCTCGTTACCCGGGTATGTTCGGGACTGGTATGTCTTCTGAGTAACATGTTGCTTTCTAGTCACTTCTAACGCCACCCCGCTGTGCGCTCTAGTCCTCGTCATCAACTTCTCCTGGACCCAATCCGGCATCTGGACCATCATCAGGTTCGCATTCCCCTGAATCCAGACTGCTCGACATGTGAACGTTGCCTGTCCTGTCCTTTTCCCAGGCTCGCCCTCCCTGAGTCAGTGCAATACAGGATCTTCTTTCCCACGAAGGAAACCCTGCACAAATGTATTCGTCCGTCCAGCCTCCCTCAGGGTAAGCACGCCCTACAGCCCCCGAGTCACGTCCCTTGATCTAACCCCCTAATCAGACTACGGGGGTCTTCTTCCTCTCCTTTCGGAGATTCCCAACATGCTAGATGTACCTCAAACAACAACCCTAACTCCTTCGCTTTCACCATCATCATTCTCTTCCCTCGATGAGGAAGAAGCCAGCGGCGCATCACCCTCTCGTACACATGCTCTGGAGGACAACAAGGCGGCTTGTTCGACTGGCCGAAAAATTGCATCGCTTGCACATGTCTCTCCGCGATCGCAGTGCAATCCCTTCTACGGTTACCCCATCGGTCCATCACCCTCCTCGCTGTCGCCTGCCTCGTTACCTTACCTACGGTACGGCCGCCGCCGAAAGCGTGACCTCATTCGTACCCTCGCCACTCTTTGGTGGGAGAAGTGGAGGTCAAGGGTTTCGTGGTCCGCTTCCCTCCTTCTCGTCTTCTTCTGTGTGCGATGGTGGTGGCGCCAACGAAGAAACAGCATGTTTTTAATACGACGCGAACCCCATTAAGCGAGATGTCATAATGCACACAGTAGAAAAATTTATTCTTGATGAGGGCCGCGATATGGCGGCATGAGGCAGTACAATGCGTCTGCTGTGAGCCTCGAAACGAAGCATGCGGTGAGCTCGAGACGCGCCTCTCGTTTCGAGAGAGACTGTGGATCAAAAAAATGATGAACTGCTTCGGTCAAAGTTTGTGTGGCTAGGTAGCGCCCGCCGGTGGTGGCGCATCGTTGGGACACACATACACTCTAACGCTTACGAGCACTTCTCGCAGGGCAAAGTCGTCATCTGTCGTGAAGGAGATCGTGTCCGTATGTAATGGCTACAAAAAATATTCTGGCAGCTAGCGGAGAAGAAGTGGGATTAGGCATTCGTAACCAAAAGGGCAAGAGGCAGGGGATAAGGCTAACCTTTCCTCCAGCGCTCTGTGCCGCCTGTTGGCTCGGCCCATCCCGTTCGTTTTCAGGAGCAGCTTCGAAAACGTTGAAGTACATCTTTCCGCCGGGAGAGACTTCTAGTATACTTGCGGAGTTCCCGCATCGATAACAGTAATTCGGCGCGGACCACACCGTAGACAGGTGGTTGTCAAAGAGCGATGCGTAGCCCTCCATGCACAACTGATGAGCGCGTAGAATATGGGTCATGCCGTTCGTTTCCAAAAATTTGTAAACAACACCCGACCCAAACGTGTAGCCGGCGCCACTGTTATGGTTCGCATTAAGCTGCCTGGAAAGTTCCGGACGTAGAAAGGAGAGTTTATTACCGAGGTGATATCGCAAAGTCCTCCTTCTCCGGATCGGGGTCCGACCATACAAGGTCAGCCATGGGGCCTTCATGGGGTATTTCTGGGAAACGCGCACAAACGGATCAAACGGGAAGACACGTGAAGTAAAACGACTAATACAGACCACGGAATCGGTCGACGACCTTAATTTGGTCTATGGAGTGAATAGACGGAGAGAGCCCTAGAGGATTTGAGACGCGACGAGAGGCAGTGCGCATAAGCGCAAGCGAGTTGGAAGAATAGACGAGCCGATAGGAGTGGGGAAGAACAAAGGCGAACTAACCACCATGAACGCAGAATATCTTGTCGTCAATGACTACGGATAGCGTCAAGAAGTCAAACATATCGGTAAAGTACGTCCAAACTCGCGACGAGCCGTACTTGCGGACGCATTCTGTATAAAAGCCGTATGTCTGGGGCCTCGGTAAATGATAGAGGAGAAGCATCAGGAAAAGCAGAAGGCGCACTTGAGTCACCGCTCTTGACTCATGGTTGCCTCGAATGAGCTGGACACGGTCAGGATATCGAAGCTTGAGGCATGTGAGAAGGGATATCGTTTCAACACTAAAGAGCCCCCTGTCCACGTAGTCACCTGAGGGGTTGCGTCGGGAGTTTAGGTTGAGCTTAGGTCATGGTGATTGAGTCGGAGGATTCTGACACACCGAGGAACAAATAGTTGGTGTATGGGGCGTAACCACCTATACGGAATATTTCTATGAGATCATAAAACTGGCTTGAGAAATGATTGAGTGTCACCAAACAGAAATGATGGCTTAGGGAAGCGCGCACCCGTGTATGTCACCGACCACGGTCACCGGGGCACTGACATGCACGACGTTAGATTCTCGCATGAGAACTTCCTTTGTTTTTTCGCATATTTCCCGCAAAAGGGCCTCATGGAGCAATTGTTTGTGCAGGAGCTGCTGGATGCATGCGTCGAGGTCGAAAGGTGCCATGTAGATGCAAGATAGATTAGACGCGCTGCTGCGAATCTAGCACCCACGTGACACACGCCCGCACCGACCATCGCAGCGAGCATGAGGAGCATCCTCGTAGGCAGAGGCTCACAGAAGGGAATTCTTGTTTTTTTGTGCGCAGTTTCCAGTTTGTATCACTACCAGATCCGACATTTCGCACTGATGTAGTGCTTGCCCAATTCATATCATCATCCGCGTGCCTTCCAGCTTTAACCTACTCCCCCTCAATTTTCCGCTCGGTGTAACTCCGAGAGCATAAGGTACTTCGATCTCGACATACCATATCTTACACAGAACTCGGCAAACTCAGTGATCAGATCCGAGTCCATCCCCCGGCGTGCACTTGCCGCTCTGGTGTTGGTGAATGCTTACAGTATGTTTTCGTCAATGGTCCCCTTCGCGACAGCTTTCGTTCGGATGCAATAACAACCCGTTCGACCGCTTCTCTGTACAAACATCCGCACAAACACCTTCCTTCCTCATTTCTGAAAGCGCTCCGACCATCTTCGTGTCTCAGACCGTTCGCAACGCCTGGTCTTGGATCATGGGGATGGCCACATTGTTTCGGAGGCTGTCAACCATGTCAAATTCGTGTGTGTAAAAATTTTGACCAACCGATATGACGGCCCTCCATGGAACCCTACCCGGCCATTGCTCTAGTTACGAGTAGTGAAACTCGTGTACACGAGTCACCCCGTTTTCCTCCGCGCTCCCAGATATTCCGATCACGTTTTCGGCCTACATTCCCCGGGCGGAGAGTGCCTGCTCTACACAGACTCCGGCCAACTCTGTTCGTTCCTCGCTGCGTCCATCACGACTAGCTAACATCGTTAGCTGACACCGTACTCGCCCGCTTCGATGCGATGATCTGTTTAAACTGTAAGTTTTTTAACTATTTTTCTTCTCCAAAAGCAGATAATCCATATGGTCGTCGAGTAGTCCCCCAGTGAACACTAGTGGCGCAACCACTCCTTACCATTCAAACTCCCACGATTTTACGCCAGATCGCGAGATCAACTCCATCCATCGGCAGCACGATCTCATTCAGAGGGCGACGATGATATCGAAAATCCGTTCAACTCTGCAAGGGCGGTGCCGAATGCCTACCCGCTTATTACTAGTTAGGCGCTCGATTGTCAGATCAATGCGGGTCCATTTTTTTTTCTCAAGGTAACGTCAGTCAACGACGGGATCTCAACGACGTGTTCCAGGATACGTTTGTCAAGAAGGGATAGGTTCTTCTGAATATCAAATGGATGGATGCAATATTCCATTGAGACCGAAGGTGGTTTCCCTTTCTTGGTAGAGAGAGGGTAGTGTACTTTGATCGTGCAACGATGCGGCTTGAAACCCTGACTTCTCTTGACTTGACTTCGGACCCAAACCGGTTTTTGCCTCTCTCACTTCGGCACCCGCTTGCCCTCTCCCCTACCCTTTGCCTTCCTAGGTTTGTACTGGGCCGTATTGCTGGCACCGCACCTGGCCGGTCTCTGTGTGCTAGTTGGACAAATCCGATGCCGTTCAAACATCGCTATTCTTTCCAAAGCGTATCGACACTATAAAGCCTCTTGTTAGTTGGCCTATCCTGGAGACCAATCCATCGCGTATCCTCATCATGCAGTCACCCCACGACACCTCCCGCGGCCACTCATATCACCGTCATCAGCACTCACTATCCTCTACGCACACTCCAAGCTACCCTGACCACCACCACAGTGGTCAGGCTGTCGGCTATCACCATTCCTCCGTGCCCAATGTCCAACTGCAGAGACCTTATGGCGCTCCTCAGGACCACATTCACTCCGGTATGCGTGTCTGTGTCCCCCTCCACTTTGAATATCCGCTCATTTGAAAGCGACCAGTTATGGCGACCAGTAGCCCTCCCGCTGCGCAAGGCTTTCCTATCGCACATCAATCGGGTTCATCTATAAGCCATCAGTACCTTCCTCAGCAATACGCGTCGGATGGTCAACAAGCGGTATTACTGAATCCTGGCGTCCCTTCCCATTATCAGAACTACCGCCCAATAGAACACGGACAACCTATCGTCCCGTCCCAACCCCACGGCCACGGACAGTATGGAACTCCACCGAAACCTTATCCCAACCCCGCGATGCAAGCCCAGGGTGGACACGCCGCCCAGTATTCGAATCCCGCCAACCATCCCTCTTCGCCTATCGGGTATGGGCCACCATCACCCCCTTCTTCGTCTTCTTCGTCGCCCCACGCGTGTGGAGTATGTGGGGCCACCTTTACTCGTCCGCATGATCGCAAGCGTCACTACGAGAGCCAACACACGACAATCGAACACGTCTGCCAGTACTGTCGGAAGAGTTACGCGCGTGTGGACTCGCTGAAGCGGCACTTGGACAGGCCATGCGACAAGATGCCGCAACAGGGGCAGAAGGGTGCTTGACTTGTATAGAGTTGCGTTGTGGATACGCCTGTTTTTTGATCGTTGCAATATGCGATAGACCTCTCTGTAATTCTAGATGCGCACTTTGATCGTCTTGCTCTCTATGTCTCTCGCTTCGCAGATACAATACGTTTGTTTTACATTAGTGTTTTCCCTGCCAATGACGACGATTCACATCAGCTGACGACCCGGACTTCTAAACCCAAGGATCGCGCCCCCTCGAGTACAGTACACGTCGGCGGCCCAACAGAGTGGACCGGCGCAAGGCGGAGGCAGCCAGCTACGTTATGGGTTTCCTAATTCGGCGAGATGCATTTATCGTCGTCGGTCAGCGAATTCGCCTCGTGTAGACGCGCTGATCCTATCCAGGAAATAATGCGAATCAGCCATCGTGATCACGATCACACAGAGAAGAAAAAATATCAACTTCTTGGCCTGCCTAGCCTCTGCCATATATTTTCTTGTTCGGAGGATGTGTGGCCGGCATCTGCTGTCATTCCCTAGTGCGAGGATCACACCATCAGCTGATGGCGAAAAAAAACTTGGGCGTGTCATTAACACGCACACCCCCCCCCCCCGTTCGACCCTCCCCTCACCCTCCGCTCAGAGCCCCGTTGTCTTCTCTTCCCCCCACGCGCTATGCGAAGCTCGGAGATTGCCTTCTTGGAACAATGCAGCATGGCGACTTCCACTACCGGCTGGTGTGAAGTGCATATTATGTGCATGTAGACCTGTATGTAAACGTGTGTGTGTATGTATGTGATGTTGTGATCTCGCGGCGCGCCTTCTAATTCTCTCGTTCTCGTCGTTCTTCTCGGGAGGCATATCGAGATTGGGGAGAATGGGCAACGCAAACGCAAAATCGCCCGATTTCCTTGCGATCGTCACCCGATTTCAATCGGGGGCACGTCATCGCCCATGCACCCCCCATGCCGCGCCCACTGCCAGCCCTGCTTGGAGTTGTCGACAGCTTGGACTGGGCGTGGGGATGCCGCACCCTGAAATGGGGCTACTGTGCTGGCGTGTCTGACCATCGTGTACTCCTTGACACTGACATTGACCGGAGTTGCAGTGATGCCTGTGCACGCATTTGTGTTCCCCCTCCCTCTTTTGTGCTCTGCTCGTGCCGTGCTCCTCAAACTTCGATCCCCCCCCCTTCGATGCTTTCCCTGAAAGAGCTGAGAGAGGAAAAACAACCCACTGCACCCGCCCCACTTGTCACTGTCAGCCAACTCGGACGAGCATGGCACTATGTCTAGACGTCGGGCCTTTAATGATCGTCTTCTGCGTTGCTATTGCATCAGGACTAGATGCGTTTTCTTTTTTTGTCTTTGTATTCGTCGTTGCACATAAGGTGCTTCGCCGCATGACCATAAGGTGAGTTGCCACGGCATCTAACTTGAAACACGCAACGCAATACAGCCGAACAGCTCCCCGTCAGCTCCAGGTTGAATCCCAAACGAATGTGCGTTTCCAAGCATGCAGTAGTAACTGGGGGAGCTTTTACTATTGGAAAATGCCATGAGAGGAACTCTTCTGCTCGTGGCTACTAGCGATCACCGATACAACTCCGCCGGCTCTTCCAGGATCAGGATCGCATCTGCTGTATCCCGGGGATTCTGACAGCACGGCCTAGCAGGACTGGGCAATCGCCTTTTATGTGTGCACTCATCGCACCGTGTCACCGGGGGCTCCTCAGTCGTACTACACGCGCGCGTTCTCCCCCCGGGTCGTGCCGCAACTCTTCTGTGCCAGTAGCACGCATGGGTAGAGGGGGCCTGCGATTCCCACTCCGACTAGCACAACACGGGCTTGCTTCGATGCTGACGCGTGAATGCTCTGCGGACAAAGCAAGGCGAAAGGATTGGTACTACGGTTCTAGCCCAAGTCCCAGCTGGAGGGAGAGGGGAGGATCATCGTGATCCTCAGGGCAATCGTGTGCACTGGCACCTGTTTTCCTTTCCATCGACAGGGGCCTGGGTTGTCGTCTCTCTTTCTTTCTTTGCTTCTGCGCTTTACTCGACTTGGTCTAGCGAAGAAGAGAAGTCGTACAGCTCTGTCAGACGGCGGGGGGCATGCCCTTGACGATCGCTCTTCGCCGTCCTGGTTTAAAACACCACACTCGTCCGTAACGGACTCGCCGCTGGCTAACCTCCGTTTGCGCGGCTGGCTCCGGACATAATTCTGATGATACTAGCCGCTGCTGTACGCTGGCGCTGGTCTCCGAGGCGTTGGTGGGAAGAAATTATCATTCAGTCCGCCACTTTGTTTTTTGTTTTCCCCTTTCGTCTTGTCTTTCTTTCCTTGAGAGCTCTTACTATGTCTGGTGGCGCGATCTGAATAACGAACGTTCTCGACAAGTGTCAAATTATCACACGCAGAGAAACGAGCGAAGGTCGTCATTTCGCGAAACCCCCTCATACACAACAGAAACGCGTACCCACGCCCATCCGGGTATTCCTGGGTGAATCGAGAATGAATGACGGGACGACGAGTAGCCGGCACGGCGAGTAATCGCCACTGTGGCAGCGAACTACGCCAACCAGGTCAGTGTGCGAGACTCGAGGTGTCGGGTATCCCGGATCAGTCGTCAGCTAATGCAGACATGGCACTCCTGAACAAGGAATGTGCGTGTATTAAATAAAGGCAATACAGTCAGTGCTCTACTATGGTTACATGATGACAATGACCGGGGAGGTCAATCCTCCGGATCTGAATCGCTATGTTCGGGTTCGGGGTCAGTTTGGTTGAGACCTTCAATCTGGACGTCTCTCGACGGGTTCGCGTCGCCGTCGCCGTCACCTCCGCCCCCCTCTGCCTCCAACTTCTTCATCTTCGCCATAACTTTGTCAGCACGATTGAAGATCCCACCAGTGGGCGCTCCGCAGACCGCGCATTTCGGCGTCTTTGCAAAGCGTTTGATTGCACAAGACGAGCAGAAGTAGTGACCGCATCGAGTGACGACCGGGTCTGTAAAGGGATGGCGTCCAATTAGACAGGCGAATGGAAGGTCATCGTCCGAATCCGAGCCTGATGGATCTTCTGCCTGCTTCTGAGGGTTCGCGGCCAGCTTATCCAGCTGCCATCCTGCAAGGTCTAAACGTAGTTAGATAGGCTCCGGCCGATGGCGAACGAGGCACAAAGGACGTACATGTTCCTCGGTCGTGCAAGAATTTACACGTATCACCAAAGCCACAGAAGCCGGTTTCTGAGAATTATTGGAGTTGGTCAGTCAAACCGCCGGTGGGTAACGGCATGCGCACCTTTGTAGTCTTTACAGACATCTGGTTGATAATCCACAATGGTGACGGTACGAATGGTGCTGTTATTGCTGCGCACTGGACCTGTGCGCATCGATTTGGGAACCTCTTGGCTCTTTTTAATGTGGGTCTTGTACGACTTTTGTCCGTGATAAAGGCCATCATCGGGCACGTCGTCTTCGTCAGAGTCTACTTTCCGGACGCGTTTGGCAAGCATTTCCTCGGCCTCGTCACCCGCCAGGATTTCCAAAGCCTTGTTCACATGTCCACCGGTGGACGCCCAATTAATTCCAGGTCCCTCTCGTCTATCATCAGAGTTGTCGTCGGCATCGGGATCCTCGGCACGGCGCTGTGAAGATGTTCGCTTGGTTCCCGCGCTGAGCAAGTTCGTTCCGGCCTTCCGGGACGGTAGAACAACTTGTGATTTTGACGTCGAAGCAGACGGTGTCGTATTCGCCAGAGGGGGGGAAGGCGTGCGTTGTCGCGTCGTAGTGGGTCTCGCTCTCTTTTTCTTGAAAAATGGGACGGTCACGGTCTCCGCCATGATGGACGTTGTGGAGTTGTAATTTCAACCGAGGTGATCAGTCATCATCAAAGGATCATGTGACAAGACCCGTTGCTCAGTCATCTTATCTTCCGCTTTCTTTTCCTTTCCTCTGTTTCCTCCCATCCTAGGCTTAGGTTGCTTACGCTGTATTATGAGTCCCCCCAGCCTTCAAGGGCTCAATCTTGTGCAGCCGGCGCAGCCCTCTGACTCATTTCTCGCCAATTCGAACGATTTGCTTCATTTTCCCGGACTAAGTGCCCAACTCGACATCTGGTCAAATCTGGCTTTCGAGTCCGACGAACCCCTTGTCCGCAAAAGCGACAAAAAATCGGGCGGGGAAGTAGATGAATCGACCCTATCCGTAGAGGACGAGGACGAGGACGACGCCGACGATGGCCAGCCCGCTAGTGCAGATAACCACGACAATGTAGTAATGGGCAACCCTATCATCCCCACGCCGCCCGCTCAACCTCCTGTCGCCTCGCGTGCCCCGTTGAATGCGTTCGACATCGGTAGTCTCCTGGCCGGTTTTGGCATCGATCCCTTCATGGCGTCTTCTGTCCAGTCAACGTCCGCCACTCCTTCCTTGGCGCAGATCCTGTCACTCTACCCGAATGCTGCACTCCCTCCCCTCCCACCTGCTTCCACCGAGTCCACCCCCCCAGCAGCTAAGCGCTCTCGCACACGCACACGCGTATCTTCCATATCGGCGAGTGTTGGCGACCAGAGCAGCGATGCTGCCTCTCCCGCGGCCGCCCCCGCGATGACCCCGCTCACCCCTTCGGAAGACAAACGGCGGCGCAACACGGCGGCATCGGCCCGGTTCCGATTAAAGAAAAAGGAACGCGAGGCGGCCCTGGAGAAGAAGTCAAAGGAACTGGAAATGCGTGTCATGGAGATGGAGCGAGAGTGCGAGGGTCTTAGAAGAGAAAACGGTTGGCTGAAGGGTCTCGTCGTCGGTGTCACAGGTGCCGGTGCAGGTCCAGCGACTGCCGGAGTGAAGCGGCCGAGAGAAGACGCTGATGGCGGTTCCAAATGATGAAAGACTTTTTTTTCGATTATCTGTCTTGTTTATATGAGGCGAGAAAGCAGTACGGGTACTGTAGAACGACGGGAAGAATGTTGTAATGAGCAGAAGAGACCGGTTATGAACGGTGGCCGTCGCCCGTCGCTGTCGAGCTCAATTCCGTGTCGGCTGTAAATCGCTTTCCGCGCTGTTGACGATGCTCCCTTCTACTTTCCACTTCAACCAATAAATTTCGGATGCCGTCTAGAGGCGGTCTTTTCTCCCCCCCAAGGAAGCCCATTTCCTATACCGACAACCATGCACAGCCAGGCGGCACCACCGCCGCGGACAACTCATTTACTTCCGCGCTTGACTCCTCCTCTCCCTTGCGTCCAGCTGCTCTGCGGCGACGAGGCTCAGATGGTGGCTCATCTGCGTCCTGGGGCAATTCAATGACATCCTATCATGCCAGGTCCCACACTATGGACAACACCAGCGACCCCCACCCTTTGCGTCGGTCCAGTAGTACCACGAAGACCGCGCGACATGACATGGGTAGCACTCGTCCGCGCTTGTCCCGCGCACTCACACCAAGCACTCCCAACCTCTCCCGTTCCAATCCCCCAACCAATAAGGCGGAGGGCCATAGGGCCGTCGTTGTTCACGAGGTACGACGGCCGTATTGTTTCTTCTGTAGGGCGGCTCTTAACGCCCAACTGCCACGTGCTTAGGTCTCGCCGAACGATTCACTCGCTGGCGTCGCCCTGAAATACGGGATCTCTGTCACCGAGCTGCGCCGTGCTAATCAGCTCTGGGCTTCTGACTCGATCCACCTCCGCCAAGTCCTGTACGTCCCACTAGACAAGGCGCGCCACGTCAATTTGGAAACTGTCGCGTCATTGCTGGCGCAGACAGCAGACAGCGCCGAAGATGACAGCGCCCGCCCTGCTGCTGTTGCTGCCAGCGCTCACTCTCACTCTCGTTCCGACCCCGATGCCGACCTCAATTTAGACCGCCCGTCCGTAGTTCGAAGAATACCCCTCACGAGTCTTTCTTTCTTTCCTCCACCCTCGTCCAACTCGAGCGCATTGGCTGGGGGGCTTTCGGCGTCGTCCTCGTCTCACGTTCTACCGCCCGCCGCCATCTCCTCCACGCCCTCCAAAGGTTCAAATCTGACGTCGACTCTTGGCGCGACCGCGCTCTCCTCCCTTTTCTCTGTCTTGCCTATCAATGCGTCCACGCGCGACGAGATATTCTCGCGTTTGTCAATAGATAGCGTGTCGAATTCGACGACGGGCAGCGACGAGGCTGAACACGAGTTGACGGACGTCCCTACGACGCCCAAACGCAAGCCTCTGCGCACTGAGGACGCAGCGCCAGTCCTGGTGCCCAGCACCACGCGGAGAAAGAACCGCAAGCGGCATGCGTGGCATTCTGACAACGGCGAAGACGCGCACGAGCCATACATACGAGACGTCGAACAGATCGCACTGGCGTCAAGTCCGATCCATACCACGCAAATGCAACCGGCGCCAACCATGCAGCTTCCTGGATATATGATGCGCAGCGGTGCGCCCAAGGACGCACCTCTCGCAGACAGCCTCAACGGTACTTGGCGTCCTCCGAGCGATCAGCATCCGCAAACGCGGTAGTCCCTGCAACCCGCAGATCTCCTTCACTCTGCACACAATACATGCGCCCATACAATCCATCGTCACATCTACAATCTCTAACATGCCGCAAAGCTTTAAGGACGAAGAACGCCGCCCACGTTTTATTTTACCTTTCCAGCCCCCGGCAACATACCCCAAACCCAAATCCCGCTGCCGAAAGGCTGGAGAGCGTTGGTATACGCGTGCAAAGCTAGAAGCAATGGGCCATCGCTGACGCACACTTCGATGATTTCCGAGTTGCGTTTCAGTGAGAGGCATGGTGTGGTTGGCTATGATCGGACGGATATGAGCAGAAGAGCGGCTGCGGAAATCGGGATCGCCTCGCGGTTTATTGACGGTATTCCTTACCAGCCAGACCAGGCTAGTTGACCGTTCTCGCACGCCGTAGAAGCAATCTCAACAATTCAAGGTTTGGGTGTAGTTTTCGGTTGGACGGTAGCCGAGAGCTTGCCTTGGCGACCCCTCGACGTGATGACCAATTGTTCACTGCTGCTGCTAAAGCTGGCTTGGTTAGCTCGGGTCGGCTGCGTGGGTGACTAGTAAGTCACTATCACTTTACATTCCATAGCATGTCGCGCCCTCGAAGTTAACTGCGGCCGTCTGTCAGCCTCGTTGTAGATTACATGTCATATATCGCACTCGTCGATCTGTTCAATTATCAAGAGAAGCTTTCCAACCTTGCCGTCTTCGTATCATGGTGGGCGCCTGTTTGTGAACGTTGGTTGATAAGGACGAGCGCCACCTCTTTTTTTTTTCTTTTACTCATTTTTGAACGAACGGACGAGGTGCTGAAATGCCTCCAGGGTTTCAGTCAGTCGGACGGTTCATCTGGGGGGGGGAAGGGTGAGGCTTGCACTTAGTGCGGGCGGACGGGTGAATAGTGACTCTAATGTTGGACACCCAACTACCATCGGGAACGCATCTTTCCATATTCAATGTGTTCCCACCCTGCCCCAGTAACTCTTGGCCGTGCTCTCTTTCCCTCTCTCCCTCTCGTCACTCACCGCCTTCTCGATTATCGGGGCATTCGTCCGATGAGCGGCCGTTTTGGAAGGGGCCCATGAAGCAGTCCACAACAAAAAATGATGGTCGCTGCAACGCTATGCCGTGGACAACTCCGGCCGACCACAGAGCCAGAACCCAGCTGCTCCCCTCAGCCAGACGACCGTCGAAGAAAGCCCATTCCTCACCAGTCGCCTCCCGCCAAGTCTCGACCGAACCAATGACCCGCCCTTCCCCCACTTTACCCCCCCCACCCTCCTTCTACCTTCTCTGATTGGTGTAGGCTGTGGAACCCGAGGAGGCCGACAAATGGTGGGCTAGGCCCCCAGTCGAGCGAGGACCGTATCGCGTGGCTTTGATGGTGCCCGATGCAAAACGACAACCCCGTGCCACGCGCAGCGCACAAGGACCGCCCAAGCAACGAGCCAGCCGCCACGACTTCCTCGACCATTGGTGGCCCTCTGAGGCCGAGCAAAATTACCACCCCACTATCAGCCTGTCCGTTTGATCGTACGTGCGGCGTCCCATCTGCCCGTGATGTAGATCGTCGTCTTCCTGACGAGATTGATGATCCCCCCCCTCTCCACCACATACTGGTATCCTCGTTGGTGACGTTGTTTCGAAGAAGTGAAGTGTCCAGACCCCATAAACCACGCCTCATCCCCGTTTCATAGCGTCGTGCTGGACAGATCGCCAAGGCAGCGCTGTACCGTATACGGGCCCAGGCAACCCTGCTTTTTTTCCCCGTGCCGCAGACAGCAGGTAAGGGTATCCGACACGGATATACACGTTTAGCTCCTGCGATTATGGTTCAATTCACACCAAACGCCAAGGCGCCAAACCCGCGGCTGCTCCTTGCTGCTGTTTGCCTACCACAATGCCAACGTCAGCACCGACAATTAACGGAGATGATATAGATCTCAAAAGCTAAAATTCGATCAAAGGTCTTTACGGCGCGCCTCAAGGTCCCCTCGTCACGCCTCCATGTGTGGTAACTTACATATGCAGTAAGTACGTTTTAATTCTCTGAAACTTACAGTAACGGCCTTGCTCACCTGGCCCGACATGGCAACAGGCATTACGCACTGCCCTTAGCCCCAAATCCTGGTTCGTATTGTACCACTGCGCACCCGCACATCTGACTCATATTCCTTGTTTTTTTAGATGCAAGCGCGCGAACGCCACGATCTACGACACGCATCCATCCGAGCGCTTTTGGTCCTTTTTTTGCTTTGGGACAACGACAACGATCACCAGACGATCATCCGAAATTGCAGGCACACCCCCGACGGGCGGACCGCCCTGCCCTGTCCTCGAGGTCATTATTGAGCTATTTTCATGCGACATCGTGGTGAGTGCTGCTACGCCCAGATCAGCGACGAACGCCTTCAATCTGCTTCGACTCGACTGCACCACTATTGTCACATAGTCTGTCCATCCCCCCCCTCCTCCCCCTCCTATTCTCCTTCTCAACCACACCCGCCCCTCCATCAAAGACAATCTGGCGCCGGCACGTTGCGCAACAGCGAGCTTCTGGAACACCGCGGAACGACACAAAAACGACGACGAGAATTTGAAAGAAGCAGACCTTCCTTCATTGGACCTGCGTACTTTGGCTCCCACATTTGGCTCCCAGTAAGAAACGCAATCCAAATAGGGAAGTTTCCCCAAGGGTTAAGTTAGCAGCAGGGGCCCGTTTAAATTTTGATACGCGGCTCCTCGCTCATGACCCGTAGATTGGCGGCGTGGCGCCGGCGACGCCCGGTTGGTCTGTCGCACAACATTCCGAGTTGTCGAGTTTGCGAGGTTTGCGCACTATTCTCTTCTCCTCCCCACATCTTCCCACCCTACCTATCATACTACCTCCTAGACGCGCGAAGGGCACGCGCAGCAAACAAGTGGCGTTGACAGCCTGGCTAAACGTTTTTGCTAGTGTGCTGGTGGCGGATCACTATCCTGTTACAGTATTTTGATAAATCAAGAGCAAAACGTAAGGACAAACCAAGGACGAGCGTCAACGAGCCCTGGCCCTAGCCGATGACTAGAAGCAATGTCGGTCTCAAATAAGATTTCATTGAAGCACGTATTGTCCCGAGTTAGACGCATGCATGCATTCGCGCTGTCGAGACCCTCGACATGTTCGAAACAACAAGAATAATAACTTTGGGATTTCGGCATTCATCGCCGCCGGTCGCTGGAGGTCGCTGAGCATCAACTTCGGGGCCGCTGGTATCTAATATAGATAGATTTATAACACAATGTGTTGCCATTGTCTCGTCGGGTGTCCCATCGCGACGGGACAAAGATGAACCAGCTTACGACTGTTTATTCGACATCCTTTGCGCTCCCTCATGTAGCCAAGTCGAGTCAGGTCAAAAAAGTATGTGTGAAACGTTATCTCAGGGCAAGGTTTATGTAAACATCACACAACATTACGGATTGGGGCTGTGGGCGCAACAAGGTGGGGCGACAAAGATAAAGGTGGCTGTCAGTCTGGGTGCGGGCCGGACGATATGATATGACGATGGCGAGGCACGGCGGCCGACTGAGGATATCGGACAACCTAATGGAACGAGTCGAGCCCTCGAGCCTCATGGTAGTAGCCTGCATGTTCCCAGTGGGCCGCATCAGGGCGGTTCAAGCGTGCAAGCTTAAGCAAAGCGATCAAACCTTAGGCCTTAGGAGAGGGGGAACCAGGTTGATAACACGCATTCCCAACGCGACGCCGCGGCGCACTGCAACGTGCGGCATCCCATCGACAACGCACAGTCGCCTCTAGACCGCATGCGCGCTCTTCGATTCGATCCAACCCAATCATCCAATCTGTGTTGTGGTGTTCTGTTTGTTATGTTTTTTTTTTCGATCTTTTTGTCAGGGAAGCAAGCAGGGAAGGGTCAGCCACCATACATCTACCATGCGGACCGGAACATTCTCGAGAACGCGGCCTCCCTTTCTTCCCCCCGATCCCAGAATAAGCATTAGTCCCCAGTCTAGCCGGATTCGATGCCTATATGAAAATCTGACGCGAATGGGGTGGGGAGAGAGGCGCGGGAGAGAAGGGGGGAAGGGAAGCACGGTCGCGTGCACACGCGGAGTCGTTTGGAACAAATCCTCACTAGATTGTTTTGAGTCTCGATTTGAAGGACGCACGATCCAGACCCAGGGTCCTTGCTGCCGGCTTTCTGGTATGTCCGGTGTCACTCTCGGCGCTGGCTGTGATCGTGAAAGTGCAAGCTTGGCTGGACAGGGACTACTTCATCGAACGTTTCGATAGGAAGCAAAAAATAAAGCAAAAGTTTGTTGTGGCGAACTCTATGAATACAGAGATGATGGTGTGTAAAATATTTGCGCAGTGTATACAGGAGAGAGGAGGCTCTTTTTGCGTGTGGAAAGAGAAACTGCGAAATGCGGGGATGGGGGGGGAATGTGGGCTGGGGACGGGGGCTGAGCGTTACGACTGGGAAAATAGATAGTTAGAAATTTGCTTGACCGAAACGACGACGACTCGGACATGATCATGGTACACATGTGGCAAGAAAAAAAAGAATGGCTGCGAAGAATGGCCGTGCTCATAAACAAGCGTTGCACACACACCCACAAGTGGTGGTGCGCGCATTCGACGAGGCTCAGTTACGGAGGAAGTTGAGAGACCGGACCATCCCTTCGTCTATGGGCTCCCGCCAAAAGCGTTGGCCCCCTTCGAGTAACTCGAGAGGTGCCAATGACAGCCCGGGTGTGCTCACGTATAAGCGGGGGGACGTCGGAAAAGGATTACCTCTTGCTGATCGCGCGACCGTCTCTCGCATCCTGTTGGTACGTGCGCAGAGGTAAGTGCCTGGAGGCACGTCGAGGGAGCGCAACTCGGGATAGTCATCCACGGTCAAGAGGTCGTCGAGGGATTCCTGTGTCCAGTATGCATCTGAGTCACGGTCATGAGTTTCCGGTGCAGCCCCGCGCGCGCAAGAAGTAAGGACGAACTGAGATGCCACTTTTTCTTAATCCCTGCTATCTGCACCAAGACAGAATACGTTTGCTTGATCATATGTTCTCCCCGTCTCCGCGGCCGCATAGCAGACGCACCAACGGGGTCTTCTTGAAACCTATGAGCATATCTTTGTCAAGTTGGGGACGTAGCCTTACAGCACCGAACTACACTTGCCTTATCGCTCTAGTTCTCTCGACCATCAACGACTTTGGTGCTGTATCCTTCTCGTGGTAGAAAAGAAAATCCTATTTTGAATTATGTTTGTGCTTTGATTTTGTTGAGCAGATGAAAAGTGGTAGCTTACATCTCGCGCTCTATGTGATATCAAATTGCGTCAGCGGGGTATTTGACGTAGACAGCGTGGACCACGACTATACCTCGATGGACCCCAGCTTCTTCCTTCTGTGAAGCGTTCAATACCCTGCTCCATAGACTCGGACAGGCTGCCGCTTCGTTCTTCCCAGACGTACACACAGCCAGAGCATAAAGCCATCCGTTCCTCACTTCCGAGACGTTGGACAATCATGGGTAGGATCCCAAGTCGGACGGCATGGAAGATGATTTCTGCATCCCGTGCAGTGCGGACGCGAACGTTAGTACAAGTGGGGGGCATCATGTTGAGGAGGTTATAAAATGTGGAGAGAGGGCAGCGTTCAAGTCGGCGCAGAGTTGAAGTACAAATAGTGTGCTTGGCGCCACGCTTTGGGAGAGAGGACAGTGGCAAGTCTTATGGAAAACGCCGTGCCGTAGAAGCAGGTTTGAATGGCTGAGGATGGTGGAGGATTGAGTGACCAACCATGTTAGTACAAGAGCGGGACCTATTTGCCGGTAAGTTCGAGCACCCAAATTGAAAGGCTGTTTCTTTAACTGCAAAACCTGATTGAACCTTATCTTCAGCCATGAAATTTGAGGGGACTCGTCAGAGTAAAGGCGGGCTCTCCTGATCGATGGGAAGGATCTGGGATTATTCGCGCAGAAGTCTTCCACCTTGAGTGAGCTTTACCCACATGGAGAATCGGAAGGGTATCAGAATTCCGTAATGTAAATGAAGTGACAAGCGACCCAAAGGAGGGGGACGGGACTTTGAAGCCTGACCGAGGTGAGGAGTGGGAGACTCAGTTCCAGAGAGGATCGAGGGAGCGCCAGCTGCGAAGGCCCCACATGTGATTGAATATATAATTTGCATACCGATTTTGATCAAGCAGTTTGGTCGTCGGATGGCCACCGCCGACTCCTGTTGCAAAACATTCTCATGGTTCGCAATTGAAAAGAACGATGGCATGGACTCAAATTCTGGAAAGAAGGGGACGCACGCCGTAAGCTTGGCGATTTTAGCAGACTCGGAGGTGTGCGGTTGCGGTTGTTTATTGTCATGTCTTTCGCGGAAGAGTCTGCCATTGACACTGTATTGACACACACCAACGTGTGATTCGCTTCCGTCCTACCTACTGCGATGCCTGATGGCGGTGAATTAGAGATCAAGGCATGGCTCATTCCTACCGCAATCGGAATGACATGGGCTTCTGGGGTTCACCGGGGGAGAGGGGAGCGTCAGGTGAAATGACTTACCCGACAGCTTTCTCGGCTGCGAAAAAAGCATCATAGCACCCAGTTTGGTAAATGGGGACCAGCAAAGCGTCAAGGGATTGATTTTTTTTTTTAGCACCCCCTTGTGACGACATAGTGGTTTGTGCTTGTGTGAGACGCGATTCCTTCCGAAGACTCGCCCAGCCTTCCACGCGGTCAGAGGTATTAGGGTACACCTGTCTTCTAAGCTTGGACACATTGAATTTAGATTACCCGCCCGTCATCTTCATAACCAATCTCCCGACTCCACTTGCTGAAGGAGGATTCCCTTCTTTAAACGGCGCTTTCCAAAGAGATTACACGATAGCAGTCGACTTACACACCGACCCCGAAGTACGCATCAGAAGCTCGGGAGTTACCAGGAACTTCCAGACGAGTTGGAAGGGGCTCTGACAACCTATATAACGCGTGTTTGTGTGGGCGCCGTAAGCTGTTATCTGCAAGTAGGTAGTGCGTAATGTTAACTCGGCACGATTCCCAAATCCAATGCTCCCCCAAGTTACTTGCCAGCGAGTACGGCATAGCTCATGCCACATCCAGACTTGGCCGTACGTCACAATGACCCTTGAAGGCAGAAAACCACAGACCGCCCAGGAAAGACTTTAGCCCACAAACCAGGGCGATCTGATGGGGGAGCCAGCGACTGCACCACTCCAGGTCGGATGCGTAACTGGATCTGTCATTTCCGACGAACATAACTTTCTCTCAGGCTCACTTTGCACCTCATTGCACGCCACCCGTCAGGTCGCCGAGATCGCGCCGATTGGTCATGCGGACCCACAACTCCTGATTTCGGCTTGACGCTCGCGTTCGCCGCTTGCAGGCAGGCCCGGATACACCGACAATATAATCGAGACAGCAATTATTTACTCGCGACCTTCATCTGGTCTCTTATCGACGCCTTGACTCGAGTGGGCAGGGACGATCGTGGACTTCTGGGCTCTAGCCCCGGCCATTGGTGCTCTCGATCGCACCCTCATCCCGTGTCTAGAATGAACAAGGGTGCTGTATCAACGTAAGGTGCTAGGAACCAACGACGGGCGTACACGCAGTGGGTGACATTCATAATTCAGCAATGTTGGGAATCCCAGCCCTGAGCGCAAATCTGAGGTAATGTACGGCACGGTCGCCGCCACAACCACCAATCACTTCAAGGGGGAGGCTATAAATTTATCAACCATGCACGGTGGCACGGGAAGAAATGTTGCTTAAACTAGAGACATGGCACTGTCCGGGACGCTGCCGTTAGATCCCTTCGGAGAAACTATGCTCCAAACGTGTAATAATCATCGTCATTGCTAGTACACAGCCATCCGTGGTTAAATTGCGTAAAAGTGCGTCCAAAATCGGCACAGCCATCTTCAAAGGCGGATCTCAGGCCCTAGACTAGAACCCCTTGTCGTATCCACCGGCTTTGTAGAATGCCTGCAGCCGAGAAACGATGCTGTCAAGGGCAGTGATCGACTTATTGAGAGATTCGTTCATGTGCTCGTCCGAAGCGGGGGGTCCTCCAGCGGGGTCGGCTTTCAGCTTGTTGAAAAAATCGGCGCGATAAGGACAAGCCTTCATCGCAACCTTTAAAAAAAGCTCAGCTGGGAGACTCGACGGAGAAAAAAGGGGACTGACGGAGAAGACTCCCTTGACCACGAAATTGTGGAAGGGCTTCAGGGTGACTTCGTAGGCTTTGCCGAACCCCGCTGCGACCTCCTCCGTGGGATTTGCCTGGAGGTTCTGGAGCCCCTTGCAAGTGAAGGAGTGCCCACGAAGGAGCCACATGAGGCCCTCTGTCGCCGTCCTCTTCTTCTCGCCCTTCTCATTTTCTACCAGCTTTTCGAGGGTGTCGGACATCGTCGGTTCCTTGTCGTACCGCGTACGGACTTTCTGCGAAGAGCGGAAGCACACGGGGAGGTGAGGATGTGCTGTAATCGGGCACTCATGACCCCGCTCTCACCGCGATATTGCCCCTCATGTCGGACTGGACGACACTGAATGCGGTGGAGCCGAGGAGATCTGATGCGCGCTGATTACTCTCAGATGCGGACGGATGCGAGAGAGAAACACACCAAAAATGCCAACGAGACCCTCGGAAGCCTTCAAGAAGGCGAGGGTGTCGACGCCTGCGTCGGTAATGGGGACATCTGCGAAGGACTGAGGGGATGCTCAGCACGGAGAAGAAAGAATAGACGCCATGGGAAGAGAAAGAGAGACGCACGGTGACGGAGTCAAAGTAAGGGGCCATGAAGACGTGTTGTTCTGAGATTGTTAGGCCGATAGTTGGTTTTGGATGTGTTGAGTCTTTGTTCGTATCAACGCCACGTTCTGCCTGCGTTACATAATTAATTAGCAGCACAGATCTTATCGCTTGATCTTGTCATGGCCCACCATGCAGACTCGTCTTCGCTGCCCTCCTCTATACGAACGAAGCCCCAACTCTGGGAACACCTCCTTACACAGCTCACACACCTCCTGGATGGTCAGAGAGACTGGGTAAAGCTTAGCTATTCTTCTGTCATGTCCTCTTACGGACCCTTCCTCCGCTGCTCCGTGCTATCATTGTATTCAGGTGACCAATCTAGCCAACACATCTTCTCTCATTTATCATTCATTGCTCTCATTCCCCGCTTTTGGAAACGGCCCTTCCTCTGTAAATTGGTGTGGTGAGCCCTCTCCTCGTTAATGTCGGCGCACATGCATACACACGCACACATACGCACATACACGCACATACACAGAAACTGCACCCGTGTGAGCCAAGCCATCCATGGCATGTACGCACCGCATGTGCGCTTCGGGCGAGAGTTTCCGTGAACCGCGGGTTGCCAGCTCTGAGAAATGATTTTCAAGTCCCCTTCGAAATAACTTACCCTTCTCTTAGGTTTTTACATCAATTCCTCCTTATTTCCGACTCCAAAAATTCGTATGGATCACAGCGCGCCTTCCGACGATGCCTCTAGCCGGCTGCTCCTGGGGCCCTTCTGCGGCAAGCCGGCCTGTCAGTTCATTGACACTGCCCCTGGTAGGGGTCGAGGTGTTTGCGCGGATTCCTTCATGTCTCGCAAGACACTCGTCGTGTCCGACGTCGGCGCGTATCCAGGGCACATCGCTTGCGACGGCGGTACAAAGAGTGAGATCGTGTGTCCCTTGATTCTCAGGACACAGGGGAGGGAGGTGCCACTTGGAGTGTTTGATCTGGATTGCCTTGCACAGGGCGCTTTCGGCGATGACGATAAATCAGGTTTGGAAAAGATAGCCCAGCTCATTGTTGACGCCTGTGACTGGTAATGCGTAATCGCAACTCAGTTCGTGTGGACGGATTGACGTTGACGCGAGCGCACGGCAGATGCCGTTGGAGTGAAGTGCTCAAATTTTTTTTTTCTATTTATTCGACTCTGTAGAGGCAATGGCGATCCGTTGATGTGTCAGCCCGATTCCTTTTTCCAAGCTAAGTATTCCTCGTGGAGCTTTCTCTGCGCAATCAATTCCTTCTGCACCTTCTTCGTCTGATTCTTGCGAAGTTCTTGCCCCTCGCCGTCCGTTAACGGCACTCCTTGGTCATCCCAACTGCCATAAGTACCCTCGGGGACATTGGGGGGCTTGAATAGTTGCTCAGGTGGGATACTTCCTCTCTCCAGCTTCTGCTGTTTCTTTTGCCGCTCTAGTTCCTGCGCCGCGGCTTTCTTCGTTGCCTTTGCTTCTGCTTGTGCTCTCTTTTCTTCGCGCGCCCGAATTAATTCGGCGGGATCGACCAACTTTACAAGCGCCTTGCCATCTAAGAGAAAGGGCCTAATTAGTTTTTTGACCTGATCCGAGTCGAAGAACGATCTACCTTCTTGGTCATCCAGCGCAACACCCAATGGGACTAAATCGGAATCACGTAGCTTGTCACACAACGCTAGAACTTCCCTCGCTGCGCCGTCACCTTTCGAGATAGCAAGCTGCCTGACACCATCCCTGAAAGAAGACAAGGCCCGTAGATACGGCATGACAACTTCTTCACGCTGTATGTATCGGGGTTTATTAGTTGACGCAACAATTGATTGTGATGATGGCGTGCGTGCACGGCTCACGTTCAACGTAGAGCCATCCTGGGATGCCTGTCCCCAGCCGAGCTCTGATGGATCACCTTCCCCTAAGCCGAACATCCTGAACATGTTTCCGATCCATCGTGCGACACGTTCGACGACGCCGACATCCAACTCGTTTGCACGCGAATTGATGTAAACATTGGTACGAGACACCAGGTCTCGCAACACGTTGACCGCAGTCGGTGTATCAAAAGAATCACAAAGGGCTTCTCTGAATTCGTCCTGTGCTTGATACAATCTTTTTGCACAAGTCATGATAAGAACGAAAATAAGATAATAGTGATGTTACGCACGCATCTGTCAAGGCACGCTCGGGACCGTGATACCGGTGGTTCCCATCCGGAATCGATTGTTCTATGTGGGCTTGACTAATCAGAGCTTTGACCACTGTGAAGAAATTCTTTCGGGGGTGTCAGCCCACGAGATGCGTTGCCGAGCTCAGTCTCATACGTTCATAGTCGTCTCAATATTCTTCACTTCACCGGTCATAAGCGACTCCGAGAAGTCCATCTTGGAATTCCAGAACTGCGTTAGGAAGGCCAGGCGCAGTTGGCGTGCCGTGTGCCTTTGCAAAATTTCCTATACGGAGTCACATTCACTGAAAGCGTGTAGAACCTGACACTCACATCAATCGTGATGAAATTTTTGAGTGATTTGCTCATCTTCAAACCCTCGATATGTAAATGTCCGGTGTGAAGAAAATAGTTGATCCAGGCGTTGCATTGGTGATAAGCCTGCGTACGAAAACTGAACACAAGTCCGTGTGATCTGATCCGACCGGATTACCTCCGACTGTGCTATCTCGTTGTCATGATGTGGGAAAGCCAGGTCTATTCCTCCCGAATGGATGTCTATGCTGTCGCCGAGGATGGCAGACGCCATCACAGAGCACTCAATGTGCCATCCGGGGCGCCCCTGCCCCCACGGAGAAGGCCAAGAAGGCTCTCCCGGTTTGGATGCTTTCCAGAGGGCAAAATCCGCCACGGATCTACGGCCAGTAGTGTTTGAAAGGGCTCCTGAAGGAGGTATCAGGACGGAGGGGTTAAGGAGGGGCGTGTGTGTGTGTACCTTCGCCCTCGGCCAATAACTCTTTGTTCCCTTTACTCCACGGTTCCAACTTGGCGTACGTGTGAGACTCGCTCGAATCGAATTTATTGGTGTCGAAATAGACGCTGCCCTCCACCTCGTAAGCGTACCCATTCTTGACGATGCGTTCAACGAACGCCACAATCTCGGGTACATATTCAGTGACGCGAGTAAGTGTGTCGGGCTCCTTGACACGGAGGCGAGCCATGTCCTCAAAAAATTTTGATTCCCAGAAGCGGGCCAACGAACGGGATAGAGACGGGTCTGTCACTGCCGCGCCGTTCTAACGATCATTAGAGCGCAGGTGGGTGCAGGGGAGATAAAGCACCTTCTTGTCTAGGGACAATGCCAAGATGTCGGCGGAACCATCGACAAGTCGCTGCGCATGTACGGCATCGGTCTGGCCGGACTTCAAGGAATCGCTCGCAGTTAGAATGGCAGCATAGGCACGGGACTAGGACGGCAGGATCAGTTGGTGCCACTGATTGATAGATGATAGAACTCACGGCAGAGGTGAAGTGCATCTCGAATTTCTCATCTTTCTTTATGGCCTCATCCTTCCATGCCTTGTCTGAGATTTTGATGGACAGTTTACTCCAAGCTTGGCGCTCTAACCCAATGGGAGGTACCTCATCGGGAGGTAGACCCTTGCTTACTTTTGAGCGCACATATGCCTCCCAGGAAGACTGGACTGTATCCAACAACTCTTGAGTCAGAGAGGTAGACTCTGACCGGAACTTGTCGACGAGATAGGTCTGCCTTGCTCTCAGTATGATCTACAATGGATGTTGATATTGATCAGAACAACATTCAGAAGGGCTACCAACCTTATCGTCTATATCGGTGATGTTCATCACGAAGTGGACATCATAACCGAAGTAATCCGACATGATTCTGCGAAGGATGTCTTGCGTGACGTAGTTCCTGGGCACAAAAGATATACGCTGGCCCGTGTTTTCAGACGACACAGAACCTACCTCGCGTGGCCCATATGCGCGGCATCGTATACGGTAGGTCCGCAGTTGTACCATTTAATGCGTCTTCCCTCACTTGGAATGAACTCGTTCTAGAGACGAAAACATGTGGTGTGTGGGCATTATCACACGCCCTAAATTTGAATACACGAACTTTGGTTCTGGTCAACGTGTTATACACCTTTAAGACAGGTTCAACAGTTTGACGTGACGGAGGCTTCCAGCTGGGTTGTTCGTGGGACATGATTTTCAAAGATGAGCCGAATAGGCGTGCAGAGTGATGTCCTACTTGGAAGATGATGGGAGAGCCCGCTCTCCCAGCGAGCATCAAGATATATGCGCTGTGTGTGTGACTCTTCAGGATCAGTTTGTGGCCAACCCCTTAGCCGACACAAAATATTCGCAAAAAGCCTTATGCGGTAGTTATCCACGTGATTGAATGTTTCCGCCACCATTCACTTTCATTTAGAACCTCTTGCCTCAGGCACATGAGGTCTCTCCTCGACCCTCGACATCAGACCATGGATCGAAGATAATCGTTTCTGGACCTCGCCCTGAGTCGTTACTGTAGTACAGGTGTTCGACGTTCTGCATTTCTAATCTCCATTCTCCTCGGTGCACACTCCCAGGCGTACGTGTTGTATGGGTTTGACAGATCGCCGATCTATAATAGCAGTCGTCCACGAACATGGTTCAATTCTCACACTAACGGTAGAAGACATCGATCTATTACTGTAACTCTCTTGCATGCACCCTCATCACAATGGTATGGACGGGCAGTGACGATTATGGAAATCAACATTCAACTTGAAGAGGCAGGTAGTGACCAAGCAGGTCGCCTTGGCCCGATGAGTCGTCGTTCGTGTTCACACCAGCCAAGCATGTTGACGTAACGGAACATTTGGTGGCTACACCGGGCACGGTGAAAGGCCGTGCATTATGTTCGAAGGTGGTGAGTAAAGGTGAATCAATTGAGGGTACTGTAGTTTCCACGGTCGTGGCAGAGTAGAAAGATGGGATCACACTCGGGGATTCCCTGATGATACGCCCTGAATTTTGTACGGTGGGTACGAGGTGGTAACCCGCGTTCTCCGTGTCATGATGGGGATCTAAGTGGGTGGAGAGGTGGCCAAGATTGGGTAGTCGGATAGCCGCATGACGGAAGCTGATTAAAGGTATAGAGTTTGATTCGCAACAACCTCTTACCCTCGAACTCTGACCAAATCATGATGGCGCATTCCAGATTTTATTCCGGCAAAGGCAACTGCTCATTTCTCCTGTCTGGGCTGCCAATTCAACATTCATGGAACACGCTCTTATCCGGTACGTCACGCCTCCAATCACGCTCGCTTTATGCGCGCTATTTCCCGCTTACCGTAAACGCCTTTGAAATATGAAATATGTACTTAAACCTTCCTCTGCGGTTCGCTATTACCTCTTCCCCCCCGTATCGCACACGTCCGCTCCTTCCCTCTTCCTATTCCCATCATCCCCATTGTAGTACTTCTACCCGATACCCGTCTCTTATGCAACGTCCAACTTGCACAGAGATTCGCGTTCGATCAGTCTCGGACGCTCTCGTCATCTTCTACGCCGTATCAAAGGGCATTTTGCCCATAGTATCCCGCCGATTAGACAGTGAAGAAAGGCGGTGCATCCGCTCTGGTTCGGTGTATGTGTGGGAGGAGAGGGGGCCTGACGCTGAAGCTACCGGAGTAAGCCTTTCGTCCCTAATGTGCCTAATTCCTCTAACAGCCTACTTAAGCTCGGGATTGAGAGATGGACAGATGGAATTCGTTGGGGACCATCCCGTGTTAGGTAGTTACGAAACTTTGTGCCGCATTTATCTCGGCGCTAACCATCTATTTTCCCTAGAGACGAGTTTTTGTTCTACAGCGAGAGAGAGCTCGACATGGAATTAGACGTCATTGGACAGCCGTGAGTCATCATTCCGTTTCTTTCCGATCATCAATCCTCACGGGACCTCATGTCTGTGGTTTTAGTTTGCATCTTCCACCAGGCTCATATTATGGACGCCCGAGGGAGCGTCTTATTAAACAAACCTATTCTGTATATGTAAATCTTTCTGGCCGAGGGAGGAGAAAGTGGCATCTAAGTGCGTTTGAACCTTGTTCGTCAATCACGGCTACCTATAACCCCATTTCGTAGTTGCTTATTTCACTCAAGAGACCATCGACAACCTCTACACCATAGATGACTTTTCAGAACTCTCTGGCCTTCAAGTGCCCCCTGGGAAATTCCGTAGCGCGCGGTGTGTCAAAGGGCGCCCGAAGGAAACGTCGGAGAATGATGGCTCGTTCAATTCCCATCATCCTCGTTCCCCGAAGTACGCGCCCTACCCAACCTCTACTGTCCAACCGCCTTCGCCTTTGGATCCACCGGCATGGCCGAAAGCAGTGCAGGAATTTGCTCATGGAAAGCTTGCACACAGTCGCTTCACTAGTGCACCCGACGGCTCGAAGGTTCTCGCACCACTAGCGTTTCTCGAAACAACACACATACCCAAGAGGCATCCCATCGACGACCGTGCCTTGCGCTCCTTCACCGTCGCGTGATCATCGACTTGCTACTAACCACCCTCTCTCCTTGCACCACATACCTTCTGGACACCTGTACCGTCTGCCTAGCTCAAACTTGCTTCAAACTCTCTCGATATTTGCTATGTGTCGTCGCTGTTCTCCTTTACATACAATGATGTTCTTTTTTCTCACAACGTCCACGAAGCCACCACGTTCGCTTTACGTGCTTCCCTGCTACCTTTTTTTTTTTTGACATTGGGCGTAACCTTGTAGCGAGTATGTATAATGAAACACTCTGTTTGCCTAGACGGTTGCAAATGATTCCAGACCACACAATGCGGCAGAAGCGGCATGGCACATGTCCTTCTAGCTCGTAAATTACAGTAACAGCAACTCCGCCCAGGGAAAGTCGTAATTCGGTCCCACGCTAATTATGATGATCAAATCTTCGGCCAAACGACACGACGTGATGCATTGTTCTTTCTCTTTTCGTATCTCAGCTCCCAAATGCAGTTTCTGATGTGGGGTCGGTCGTTCGCGTGCGACATCCGTCGATGGGGCCACACCCCCATCATCGGACGGACACTTGGCCCGCGTCGGTCACTCATGTACGTACTTAACTTGACGGCAAAAAAAAAGTTAGCCGCGCGTCTGGGAAGCAGGATTGTGGCACATCAACCGTTTTGATAACACGGCACACACAACAACAACGATCGAGTGCGCTGTTCGAGGATGCGCGGTTATGTTATTACTAAAAACACGGCTCGTTCGTAGATCGATAAGAGAATGAGGGGAAGAGGAAGGGGAAAAAAAAACGCTGCCGCATTCTCTCCCTCTTGCAGACACTTCGCTCGGATCTTTGAAGATCTTGAATTCGGTGTACGGTAATGCGGTGCAAAGCAGACCCAGTGAGAAGTGCGAGCGCGCGGTTACGCTAAAAAGGAACGGCCACAGGGGGGGAGAAGGGGGAACTGGTATTTCTTCCCCTTAACGACGGTCTGTCGTCTGCTGCTTGTCTGTCTTGTCTGTCCTGTCCTCTGTCTATCTGTCAGCTATCGTTGTTGTGTGGCGCTTGGTGGCAGGCGATCCCCTGATATGATGAACTTGGTGGCTTCAGTTGCGTTCCTGAACATCGTACCTGCCCAACTTTTGTACGGAATCTAACGTTCCAACGAGCGAAAAGGGGACAAAAGGAAAACCTTTTTGCTGCCGTGAGTGCCACGCCAGCGCCCTTTTTTGTAATTAACGTCTGCAGGAGTTTGGTCATGGTCGAGGTACGACTTACTCATTGTGTTTCTGGGTACCTGTCCTCCCCGACCGCCGACTTGCTCTTAAGGTTTAGGGCTAGTTCGCTTTGCTCATTGCCAGGGACCACATCCACATCGTCGCCACCGAAGCATGCAGCATGCTTCGTTGACGTAGCTCCAAGGGACACAATTGAGGGACACATTTGATTGGTTGCGCTCTGGGGAACATTCCGTAAGACACATCCAGGTTTCAAAATGACTCGTGAGTCTACACCAGAATAGACAACGTAATCGAGGCCAGGCTGGGTTGGATAGATCATGCGGTCAGAGTAAAAACATACGGCGGCCGTTTTGAGAAGGCGTGCGGGTCTCGGGAACTCACGTCGTGAGAAATTCTGAGACTTATCATATTCCTTTTTTGTAAATGAAAAATGATAACGGTCTGTGAAGAATAAATATAAGACTTATTCTTTTCAATCTTATCTCAGATAACCAGTTACCTTCGTCATCTGCTCAAAAAGAAATTTTCGTCAAGCTGCCCAACGTTCTGAAAGCGGCTGTGATCAATGATGATTTTACACTGCGATTCCACATACTGAATAGCGACCTTCCCGTCCACGTCTACGTAATTTTTTTCGCTAACGCGTCCGTCCATTGGCAAGGCATCCACGGGTATGGCCGAGGAACCCATCGTCTTCCAACTACGAAGCCAAGAATTGGGCTTCCAGGGGGATTGACGGAACTTTGTTAGCAAAGCCCATCAATCATTGTGTGAAAAAAAGAATGAGGCCAGCGGGAGTCTATGGTGCTTTAATTAAGATCGAGGGGGTCGCTCACCTACCTACCCACACCCGTCACACGAAATCAAAACAATTTAATGAGCCCATGAGAAACTTCCTTCGGAGCCTTGCGGGAACCGACATCATACGACATCAGCCGCGGAGCTAGCACAGGGATCGGCGACGTCCAGAGATCCTTATCAATTACTTTAGGATGGGCCCTGTATGCCAATAGTGCAACGCATCGCCAACCTACCTATCGGAGCTAAGGGGGGTGGGAAGGGGTGTGTGGGTGACTGTGGAACGACGATCCCGGTTGCCAACGGCCCCCAAACACGAGCAATCCGCCTCGATCGTACGGAACAGTGCGAAGACGTGCGAGAAGACGACGAGGAGGGCCCGTTTGGTGCATGTTGTAGAAATACATGAAACCACCCCCTCCCCCTCCAATCGTCAAGAGAAGCGGAGCTAGAGAGGGCGGGACCTCTTTGGCTGAGCAACAGCACACTTGCCTCATGCTTCCCTCGCACTTGCAGGATCAAGATCAAGATCAAGGATGAGTATTTGGGGATAATGCCCGTCTTTTGCCACTGGGCAAAATGTCGCCTCGATTCGCATTGGATGGGAGATTGGCGAGCCTTAACACCACGGAGAGTTGGTCGGGTTCAGTGCTGCCTCAGTTGTGAGGGAAGGCTCCGGGGATCCGGGGATCGATTGGTGGAGACAACATAATGCGGAGGAGCGCGGGATTGGACGATGCGATGGCCGTGGTAGAAACGGTCTGGAGAAGGACCTCCATAGGGAGATCAAGCATCATCGTCGGAATGGACTTGGAAAGTGCCGTGCAAGTCACCCGAATAGGAAGAACCACTGTGCAGCGACATAAAACGGCTAAAATACATCACCCCTATGCGATGGCCAAATGTGGAGTCACATTGATGGGATGATATTGGGCTGAAGACAAGAGTGCAAGAGGTATGTGCGTCGAGTGGTCGGAACGACTGCGGGGAAACAGGCAAGAGAGAGAGAGCGCGTTGTCGTGGTGGAGTGGAGAGGGCTGGACTACGAAGAAAGTTTAGACTCGAGCCAAGTACCTGGGTAGAATTAAAGGGGAAAGTCTGGGGAGATTCGAATAGAATAACGTGACATAAGCAATGGGGGACCGATGCAGCGGCCGGGTCTCGTGAACAACTGGGGTGGAAAACTCAAGAAGAAGGTCCGTGGGGTGATGGATGGGGCGTCATATGAGAGTGCGCCGAGGCTCGGAAGTAGATGGGTCTCAACATCTGACCTGGTCTCGGCTTTCGAAGCCGGGGCCACCCATGTGCCAAGGGGCAGTAGTTTAACAAGATGTGTGTCAGTGCGGTAAATCGTATCTTGGAAACAGACTACCGCGGAGGAAGTATCGGTGGCACTGACTACGAGCGGTCGCGGGTTGGAGAGAGAAGAGGAGCGGATGGGTGCGGAGGGAGAGACGCAAATGCCGATGCGATGGCTCCGCAGACCCATAACGGATAGCACATGGGCGGGGCTTGAACCACTTTCACGGATTCGATTCAAATTGTGCTCAACTGGCTTTATTTATATTCCCTCGTCGGTGAGCGTGTTCCTTTCCTTTCCCTCATCCCGCCACGACTCTCTCTCCACCGATGCAGGTCCCCTCTTGTACAAATGTTCGCATCAGAAGCACACTCGATGTGCACAAGATATTCTATGCAGTGTATCTCGGTTTACTGCCAATGATCACCAGACGCCTCGATGCCAAGGAGCGCGAGGCCCTATCCTCTGGTTATTGCTATGCTTGGGAAGACAGAGGCCCCCACGCGATCACTGGCATCGGCATCGAACGCTTCACAGAGGGCCGACACTGGTCCGCTTCTCGTGTACGAGATGTACGTCCGCTCTCACCATCTGCCATAAACGTCGCTCACGTTCTTTCCCAGGAATTTTTATTCTATTACGAGAAGTGGGAGCCTCCGAAGGGTAAGAACGGTGAGAGAGCTAGGTCGGTCATTCGTACTCGTGCCTGGGTCCCAATCGCGGTTTAATCTACTCCGAAGTGACAGCCAGCCCGCAAGAGATTGGGACCCATTTGTGAAGCAGACCTACTCCGTATACCTAAGCGAGAACGAGGGCAGCAAACGCAAATGGCATCTAAGTGCGTCTCTTCTTCGCGCCTCCCCTTGACCCTCGTCTTACCGGCGTAGCCGCATATTTCACCCAAGCCACCGTCGATAGCCTTGGCACAGTGGACGATATTCCTGTTTTGAAAGATCTCGTTGTTCCAGAAGGTCTCTTTAGGAGCTCGCGTCGAACAAAGACGAGATCGTCACGGGCCAACACGTCAACCCGTCCATCGGATGGAACACCCGATCTCTCAGCCCACGTCAGTTCCAGCGGAAAGACCGGCGGCGAAATTTCCCCAGTTGTTGAATCCAGCTCCACCCCGAACCGTCCTACTTTACAAATTGCGGCACAACAGTCAACATCTCCACTGAGCCAAGGGCTGCCACCAAGCCCGTACCCTCAGGATCTCTTCAACGGCCAGTCCCCTAACTACTCTGGGTTATCCCCAAACCCTGCACCGTCTGCGCAACACGATGCATACGCACGGCTCTATGGGGATTCATACACACCCTCTCCACAAGCTCCTGAGGGTTTCCATATACCGCCTGCACCACAAGTGCAGCCGCATGTACCACTTGGATACAACTGGCCGGCTGTTCCAATGTCACCTTCAGACAATACCTGCCAATCATCACCATACCCCTATCCAATGTTCGTTACCTCTCAAAACGTGGATTCCACATTTCACAATTCTCCCGCACATCATTCTCAAGTCTATGTATATGGTTCCACGTCTCAAGCGTCCCCGTCGTCGTTATATCACTATCGCACAGTTTCTCCTGCGCTTTCGCATGCTCCCAGCCAGTTTTCCACCTCGTCCCAGTCACAATCCTCTTCAGAAAGCGACTCCCCCGCACCACGTCCTGTCTCTGTCCGGACACCCTTCTTCTCACCGGAACCTCTCTCTGGACAGCTCTCCACCGATGTCGAACCGAAATTCGAGCACGTCTCTCTCGAGGGTATTCCAGAGCACGACGGCACATTGGACGTGGGTCTCGCCCCCCTTTCCAAGCTCAAGCGGTTCCATCCATATAGACGGGACCCCATGGACGATCAATTCGTGGCGAGCCTCGGCTCGCGGCCTGTCTAGGAACCCCCCGATTTGTGCGTCTCACCCCCTCGTTCTCGTAGGATGCCGCCCGCTGTGCTCGTGACACCCTTCGGGCGTCTGCACCCTCCAACCATTATTATTAACTCGCAGACGCCCCATACATGTACACCTTGAATCTGCTTGTATCATTCATTGGCTCGTCGTATCTTACTTACTTAGGAACCCCATATTTAAAAGGGGGCACAAAAGAGCTGTATGTAATGTTTACGGTCTTACATGCAACTACTACTCCCTATACCTGAGACAACCGTAGGACATAAGTGCCAGACGAAAGGTCGACAAGGAGTTACTAAATATGTGTTGCTTTGCTCGTGTGGTAAATATGATGAGTAATAGTTCGACGTATATGGCAAGGCGCAGCACGGAGAGGAAAACGCAAGAGATCTCAAACGAGTAACTGGAAAAAGAGACACACGGAGCGTGACGAGGATATCATTACCACTCAAATTCCCTGTCAGAGTGTCAGAGACACATCATCGCTGAGCACGTACGACTCACCCTGTACACTTTGCGAAAAGGTAATCTTTGCCGTTGATGTGTATCATGCCGTCCTTGAGTATGCACTTCCACTTGTTCTTAACCCTAGCAACCTGCACAGGGTAATGAGGATCAATCGGCTACCACACTACGCAACCGCCATACCTTGTCATAGGTGCAAAAGACAATATCGCTTACGCCAGGACCTTCCTCGGGGTCCTCCTCGCCTTCCGAGTCCGAGTCATCTAGATCGCTATTAATCGCTTCGTCATCGACGCCGCCGGCGGAGCTTTGGGAAGGCTGTGGGAGGGATGGATGCGAGGAATGTGGCGCATATTGTTGCGGGGATGGCGACGACGAATCAGAACTCGACGATGAGGGTCCATCGACTTGAGGGATCCGCGGAGGAGGCTGGGACTGCGGCGGCTGTGGCTGAGACTGCGGCTGCTGCGGCGCCTTCCCTGCTGGCGAGACGGCCGGCGCGGGCACTGCTACGGGGGTCGCCGTTGGTGGGACTGGGGGACGACTGGGACCTGCCGGGAATGTCAAAAGCGTATTTGGTGGAGGCCGCAACGGGGGAATTTGTGGCTGAATCTGCGGTGGCTGAACGAATTGACCGCTCAAGATGTATCGGCTTTCGAGAGGTTCCTTTTTGATGTGGTTCCCGGGTGCTGGGGGCGGTTGGGGCACGAAATGAGCTGGTGGATAATGCTGCGGCATTACGTGCATGGGATGCGGAGGGTATTGGGGAGGCGCCGGGGCAGGTGGTGGCTCAAATTCAGCGACGTGGGACGCTATCACCTTGGCCTCCCATTTCTGGAGGGAGAAATGGAGGTGAGACGTGCGCTAAGGACTGGGTGTAAGTAGACCAGAAGACAACATACTCTTTGCAGCTCTGCCAAAACGTCCTCACTGACACCGTACTCGTCAAAGTCTTTTTTTATCGAAACAATCACATCGTCTATAACGCGGCGGTAGATGGCAGGCTCATCGACGGAACAGCGTCATCCTTTGTACTAGTCAAGTACAAAGGCATTGACTGGCTCACCACTATTTTATTAGACATTTTCAATAGACGTTGAGTACGACGGGCACCACAACAGCGACGTCCGGGGTGATGAGGGGGGGTGACGAAGGCTTTTATAGATCATGTCTCCTCAGGAAAGGCCACCCATTCAAACTCCGCCATGACTCAGTCAAGTTCCCACGCACGGGCCATTGTCTCCTGGCACAGTGCCTTGGCATTGCGAGTAGAACATCTGAGGTCCTCCATCTGGCTGCAGGTCGAACCCGCGGCAACTCTGCGGACTATGCCGAGGATCTTTTCATCACCAGGGAGATCAGAATCCGCGTTCGTTCGACATTGCTCGACATTGGCGAGCGATCAGACGCTCTTGCGAAGGTCGCGGATGCCATATACGCCACACATCGTTCTGGTGGTTTTTCTTGTGTTCGGAGTCAAGGCTGCTGAACGACTTGACATTGAATAGCGCTTGTCCGCGAGCCACGCGATCGTATTCGAAAACGGACAGCGGATGAACTTTCTCACGATTTTTGGATACGATGAGGGCTGTATTGTCAGAAATAGAAGTTATGGTTGAACGTTGAACGATAATGTTATTCTCCATGTACTGTGAGACCAGAATTTGCACATGTAGTTTTGTCGGCCCGCCTGGTGAGCGCAGCCACTTGCTGTGTAAGTCGCGTCAACGACAGTTGCGGACTCCATCTCCATCTCAATGCGGGCCACACTCGTACTCCTCACCTTGTCTGGACTCGCACAATCTGCCCAACTTTACTTCCATCCACCTATTCATATTCACGGACGTCTGCCACGTCACCTCACCAGCGCCACGGTTGCCAAACATCTACACCTCGACCGACTCGCGCCACTCCAAGAGAATGGGCCTCTTTACTCAGGCGATATCGACCGGCCATTCGTAGGAGAGGGATCTAGCAGCAGTCTCTTGATCGCTGTTGACGATGCTGATGCAGAGTGTAAGCTCACGGCATTCGCAGAGTGAGCACCGGTCTAACACTTGTGCCTCTAGACACGGTTCCAGTCGACGACTTGACGACATCACTCGAATATTCGCATGATGACCCTACTTCAACACTCTCTGAAATCATCCAGACATGCCTATACCGTGCACCCCTTGCGTTCTCCCATGTATTCGACGGCTCAATCGGTCCAACGGTTTCCTTCTCCCCACTCCTGGACATAATGAACGTTTCGCCTCCGAAAGAGACGTTCCTCTCGGAGCTTTCTTCCATTGTAGAGTTCCTCGAGGCCGATCACCTTTCCTGGGATCGCTTCGGCGCGTTTCGCATCACCGGGCTCCGCAGCATCGCAGACGCTTACGGACGGAACAGCGAGCAGTACACGACCGCCGCAGCATCGCTCAATGCTGCGCTGCGCAGCGCAGTGAACAAACCCCACCTCAATCTCGTGATCTTCACCTACCCGGTGGTCCATGCCTCCGTGCAGAAGCGTCAAGACCAGTCTCCCCTTCCACCGCCAGCCCCGATGCCCCCCATCGGCTCGGACACGCACTGCTTTGCCTCGGAGGAAGTATGCTCCAACTCGACCGACTTGTGCTCTGGACATGGCTCGTGCGTTCAGGCCAAGAGGGCTGGCCGTACGTGCTTCGTTTGCGCGTGCCAAGCCACGAAGGCCTCGCAGGACCGGACGGAGTATTGGGCGGGCAGCAAGTGTGAACGCAAGGACATAAGCGGGTGCGTATGCTATGCACAACTTTCGTCTCGACTGGCCGCTGACTGTGCTTTGTTTCTCTTATTTCCGAACCAGACCTTTCGTCTTGATCTTCGGGACCGTGGTCGCGCTTATTTTGACTGTCGTCGGCTCCATCGCCCTCCTATCGAGCGTGGGCAACCTGCCTCTCCCTAGTGTATTGACGAGCAGTGTACCAGGCATGTCAGCGAGGGAGTAATTTAACCAAATCGTAATGCCAACTTGCGCCGCACTATACTGCTCGCCTTGCGTTTCTCGGTCCTGACACCCGACATGTTCACGGCAGCTAGGTAAAATATACGTCAAGAAAGCCGCTTTTGTGAAAACCCTAAATTTTTATTTGCGAGCTTCAGCCGCCTGAGTAAACCTTGAAAGCAAAGTGCATGCATGACGCGAGCTATTCCAACCGGATCAGGAGATCCAGGTTGCGCTCATCGTGCAACTCAATCGCCCGTCCGCCAACCTTCCCACATTATCTGTGCTAAAGCAATCAAGGCAGCCATGTACCGGCAACACGGTGATCACACAACAATTTCGCCATCGTTCGCTGTGTGGGGTCTACGTGTATTCGGACAGCTGACGTTGTCACGTTCTCACTGGGGTTGACCTGCAGCTCAGCGCTTAGCGTGTACCAAGACCCATGATGCGTTTACCTGCCTGAAGCCAAAGCCCGGTAAGTCCAATTCAGGGCAATGCCTTGGCTCAAGTCTGGCGTTCAAAAGTTTTACAGCATGTCCACTGATGGTGCCCCCCAACGTAAAGCGCATGCCGATCGTGGGCAGCATCGCGGCTTACAGTAAGGGTTCAGGTGTAAATTTTTACGGCCAGGCGACCCTGCTCCGTGTGTGCCCAAACACATTTATGCCACTTAGAGGCAATGATGTCCGGGAAACACATCGACCGGTCCTAGGGACCGAAGTGGTGGGCTTCTCGCCGCTCTCATTCACCTCATAATCCATATCGTTGGGACAGTTTCGCTCTCTGGGGTGAGACAGGGGTTCCAAGGTTTGTGTCAAAACCTCGTCAAGTGTCACCCTTTATTGTGTTGTTGAAGGGACGACACGTACACTGATATCAGAACAGCCCCGTGACGGTCTTCTTAAACCGTTTGCTACGAGGCACGCTCCAGGGTAGGTGGTTTGTATGTTGCGCCACAGATATTCCATTGCGCAAGGAGTACGGCATGGTCTTATCGTCTTGCCGCATGGCATGTCAATCGACTCTCGCAAGGGAAAAGAAGCCGGATTGTTGCATTCAAAGTGACAATCGTGACGTACGCGCAAAGTGGTGAGGATAAGGACCTTCCCTTGAAGGCTTAAGACGAAGTGCTCTGGGAAAAAAATAAATCACAAGCAACACTTCAAAGTTAGGACCCTGGAACGGGTTTGATTGTGGTTTCGGCCCCGTCACTGCTGATTAAATTAAACCGTGATCGTTTCGCGAAAAACATCAACAGGGCAGCGAATGACTAAAAACGCGGAAGATGTATGATCGCCGTCAGAAAGCCTGATGTGAGGAGGTAACGAAGAGACACCCACGGGGTGTTCCGCATACTCAAGGCAGGCGGCGGTAGTAGAACTCCATTCATTCGTCGAGGTTGATCGCGCTACCAAACCTCGCATACAGCTCAACTTTGAGCGCTTTCATGTCTACTTCACACTGATCAACGACCTCGGTTAGTTTTGCGATCTCCTCGTCCACCTGAGCCTGGTCCTTTTCCAGGCGCTTCATCGCACGCGGATGTGGCAGGTGAAGGAAGGCCTCGCCGACCTTGTAGCTATTTATAAGTTAGACAACACGCAGCAACATCGTGAAAGACGATCGTACAGAACGGGCTGGTCCTCGTCCGCAAGTTCGAGTTCCATCGCGAGATCATCGAAAGCCTCCTTCTCTTGCTGCATGTCTAAAGTCAAGACAGGCCGAGAGGACTCTCAGATTGTCGCCACTGACCTTCAAATTACCCATCTTTTCTGCCAAGGAGCGCACGCGCGTGTTGAGCTTCGAGAACGTATTGATACGCTGCTGATCCTCTAAGGGGAATCAGCACATGGTTGTCAAAGAGTGAACGATTGTACCCCAGGTTACTTCTTTGCTGTCGTCGATCTCATCCTCCTGCGATATCTATATATCCCGTCATAAAGGATGCAAAGCGTGTCGCGAGATTGAGCACTGTACCATTCGCATGTCGTTCCAAAGTGAGGGCAAATGATAATATCCCGGGCCGGCGTGAAGCTCCGGGCCCGGCGTTGTCCCGCCCGCGGACGCGGACGTGTCAAGTTTGTCGATGTCCGCGTCTGTTCTTCTGTTGCTTACTCGACCACGACGACATCTTCCGCCACGATGTCGCTGTCTACTCTCGCTGTGCCACGCATAATAGACGTGGCAGACGCGCTTCACCAAAATCTGACACTGGACACGGCAAAGAACTGCGTGCTGGTTTATTTCTTCGCGGGACGCGCATGGAAGCTTTTCCGGCATGTTCGAGCAAGGGGGTTCTTCCGATCGATCAAGGACATTTATGTCTTTATTGCGCAGGTTAGTGCCTTTCTTGCTCTTCCTTTAGCGTAACTCAACACTCGCTTTAGAGAACCCTTCACCTCGTCATCACATTGCCCTCGGTGCGCAAGAAAGTAGAGACAGAACTCGATGCTACGAGGGCCGACATAGATCGGCTATTCATACCGCAGGGAAAGGGTGTCGTTCGCCATCTTCAGCTTCCAAAACAAGGTCTTCCTCTGGAATGGATACTCGATGAGATGGAGCAGATGGACCGAGAGGGACCGTCACAAACAAACTACAGGGATGGAAAAATATCGGGCACGGTATATCGTGCGCGCATCTTCATTATGGTCCGAACTTCTCGTGTTGAACAGTATTCACAGACGGTGGTGACGACATGGAAAAAGTCATCGTTGCTGCTTTTCAGCGGTATTGTGTCTCCAATCCACTACACCCGGATGTCTTCCCCGCAGTCAGGAAGATGGAAGCAGAAGTTGTAGCCATGTGTCTGCGCATGTACAACAACCCCACTGGGGCAGGTGCGACGACGTCCGGGGGAACTGAGTCCATTCTTTCTTCCGTTAAGACGCACCGTGACTGGGCACGCGCTGTCAAGGGAATTAAAGAGCCAGAAATGCACGTTCTCATTCGCGTCGTGTTTGTCTACTGTGTGCTAACTAGATTTATCCAGGGTCGTCCCTGCGTCAGTTCATGCTGCGTTTGACAAAGCGGCGGCATATTTCGGTATCAAACTCCATTCGATTCCCGTAAACCCCGACACGCGTCAAGTTGATCTGAAGCTGGTCCGTCGGGCTATGTCAGTGTCCTTCGTTCTCATTTCATTTGCTCGCTGTTGACGTCTTCTTCAGAAATTCAAATACTATCATGGTCTTACACGTACCATTTTTCTGTGGCAGCCCAAGCTCACCCTAACGTTTCCAGGTCGCGGGCTCCGCTATCAACTTCCCGGACGGCTGTCAGGATGATATCGTCGGTCTTGGAAGACTCGCCAAAAAATACAATATTGGATTTCATGTGGACTGCTGTCTCGGAAGCTTCATTATGCCTTTCCTGGAGAAGGCCGGTTTCTCTGTTGAGCCTTTCGATTTTAGAGTGGAAGGCGTCACAGCAATCAGTTGCGATACCCACAAGGTTTGTTCTTTACTCCAGTGCATTTAGGGTAGCTGACTGACAGCTTTGCATAGTATGGATTCGCCCCCAAGGTACGTATCACCCAGGCGCTGCATTTGCACAGATTGAGACAGTTGTCCCGCTGTACTACAGGGTTCATCTGTTATCATGTATCGCTCCAAGGACTTACGCCAGTATCAGTACTACGTCAACCCTGACTGGGCAGGTATGCATGATTTTCCAAAGTTTTGTTCCGGCATATCCTGATGTCACCCCGTAAGGCGGTGTTTATGGTAGCCCTGGGTTAGCAGGCTCTCGGTAGGTGATGAACGCTGTTCGCATTAACACCGTCTGATCCACCTTGCAGTTCAGGAGCCTTGATCGCGGGAACTTGGGCAGCGATGCACTACATGGGCGAAGAGTACGTGATTCGGCATCACGCTTGTCGAGATTTCTCACTGCTTCTCTAAGTGGCTACGTTGCGTCCTGTCGGGCCATCGTCGGGGCCGCAAAGATAATCGAACAGACCATTCAAAACTCCTTCCCTGAGCTGTATGTGCTGGGAAAGCCGCCCGCCTCCGTCGTAGCGTTCGGCTCTCGCATGCCAGACTTAAACATTCTAGAAGTGGGGGACAGAATGTCAAAGAAGGGGTGGCATCTTAATGCCCTGCAAAACCCACCCGCTCTTCATATCGCCTGCACCGTACGCACCCCTCCCATCTGTCGGGAAATGCCGCGGAATCTGACGCGAGATTGCAGCGGCTTACGGTCGACATGGTCGAGACCTTTATTCAAGACCTAAAGGAGGCTATCTGGGAAGCGAAGGGGACCTCAGATGGAAAGGGGACTATGGTCTCTCTGTATGGTAAGTGCGAGAGTGCGGTCATCGCGCCGTGGACCGAATCCGACCTTTGATCGTCCTTCCTCCATACCTCTGAGGGTTGCTCCGTGCTGACGACGTTTTTGTCATGTAGGCCTTGGCAACTCAAGTCACATCGGCCCGCACATGGTAGGGGTTGTTCTCTCTGCATTCCTCGATGCCCTTTATCAGGCATGAGTGACGCACGTTCCGCGAAATCGTACTACTTCCATAATGTCGACATCTATGCTTATTATACCCTAGCCATCAACTGAGATGTTTTTGTGCGTTGAGAAAAGCCGAGAGGTCGCCGTTGCCTCCGAGCGAATGAGAATGGGGTGCCCGGTATGCTCTAGGCCCGACTGTGAGTCAAGTCGAGGCAATGAAGTGCCCTGATTTGTTGTTATAGTGAAAGGCGATGAGATCTATATAATAATGATCAGGACAAGAGGCCTTTCTTTCAACTCTCATGGCTTCCACCGAGAGTCACTTGCGTGAGCCAGACTCTCCTCGCATGCGCACAGAGGTCGATCTCCTGACCTCGGCGCTTCACAATGCGCTTCAGCCTGAGAGCGTGGCGTCTCCTACCCGTTATGCTGACCGCCAAGACTCGGGATACAGGAAAGATGATAAAAATCCTAGCATCGAAGTCATCGTAGACTCGGATCCTCTTATTCTCAGAGGCACAGGAGCTGAAGTCGCCCCTGCTCTCCTCTCAGGACGTGTCGTGCTTCATCTGGCAGAATCTACACCCGTCAAGCAAATCATTCTCCAATTTCGCGGGAAGGCCAAGCTCCCTCCACTCGCAAATGAGCCGTTAGTCCCCTAATTCTGTTCGCGCTCTACCACGTCCTGACACACAACACAGCGTCAGTTTCGGTAACTCTGCGATGACATATACCCTGTGCAGTCACGAGTGGTCCTTCCTCGAAGGAGAAAAGAAGCGCAGTCATACCTTAAAGGCCGGTCGCCACTTGTTCCCGTTCCAGCTCCACGTCGGCGGCTCTCTACCATCCACGCTCTACACGGACGCGTACGGTGGTGCGTCCGTCGAGTACAAGCTACGTGCTATCGCGACGCGTCCTGGCTTTGCGCATAATCTGCACACACAGCGAGTGATCACGCTGCTGCGATCCTTTGCGCCAGAAGCGATCGAGTACCAACAGTCGCTCGAGATCGAAAATACATGGCCGGAGAAGCTGATGTACTCCATCATGGTCCCGCATAAAGCGTGGCCTGCAGGCGACAGCCTCACCGCCGTCGTCAAGTTCTCGCCGCTGGTTAAGGGCGTCCGCGTCCTGAGCGTGATCACCACGCTCAATGAAACGATCAAGACGTTCACTCGTACGGGAAAGCAGGAATCGACCAAGGCGCTCATCGAGGTCAAGCATGAGTTCCGTAATGGCCAGGCGGTGTGCGTGCTGCACCCAGATCATCAAGAGCATGACAATTCTCCGCGCTGCTCTCGCTCTCGCGCACATTCGGCGACTGCGACTGCCCCATCTACGCCAGATCACGCTCAGCGGCCGCCCCCATCACCTGGACACGCGACAAACTTCATTCCTACGTCCCTTTCTGGCGATTCTCTTCCTGAAGGTGGTGGCCCATCGACGTCGACGTCGACGCAACCCCAGACAGGGACCCATTCTGTTCCCCTGGCCGTCGGTTTCGAACTATCAGACGGGGACATCGCGACCAAACTCGACATTTCCCTTCCGGCTTTCACGACGCCCACACATACCTTGGAGCCCATCACAGCCTCGCATCGTATACGCTGGAACATCCTCATCGGAAACCTCGACGGACACACCTCAGAGCTACGCTGTTCATTACCACTGCACATACTCGACGGTCGTCTTTTCGATGAAGCGAAATCCGCCACGGCCGCTACACGACAGCTTCTTCTCGGTGGGCCGGAGGTACCAGAGGAACAAGACCCCGACAGCGTGCTCCCCAGCTACCCCTCCCACATCCGCGACCGCGTCGCGAACGTCTACCTATCCGACCAAGCCGCTCTACGCGTGACCAATCCCTGGCTGCAACACGGCATCAGCCCCGTGCAGCATCGGGACGACGCAGCAGAGCCCGACGGGCGACTGAGCAGCCCGACATCGGGTACCCACACACCTCTCGAGTCATACTACGTGCCGTCGTCAGCGATCGGACACGCACACAGCGGCGATCCGGGACTCGAATACGTCAACTCGGAACTGCTCCTCTCCTTATCACACAATGCACCAGCGCCCCCGCCCGCAGTCGTCGAGTCGCCATCGAGCAGACCAGGCAGCAGCCGTGCGAGCCGTGCGCCCTCGCGCGCACCCAGCCCAGATCGGGAACCGCACTCGCGGAGGTCGTCAGCGTCGGGGGAGCTGCATGGGGCGGCGGCGTCGACTTATGTGCACGAGAACAGCTCTGCGAGCAGGAACTTACATGGTGTTTTCCACGCTACGATGAAACCACTAACCTCACTCTCGTCCTCCGTCCTCCCAACGCGCTACCACCACGCGCACACGCACTCCCAATCCCACGCGCACACGCACACGCACACCCACCATACGCCCGCGCATGCGCACTTGTTGTCGCAGATGACACCGCGCACTGTACCGGTGACGTCGCACTCGCAGCTGCACCGCGTGTTCACCGAGGTGCCGGACTATAGTATCTCGTCGCGTGGGTTCCTGGGTGGAGGCGTTACGCCGCTCGAGACGTTGCAGGGATTGCCGAGCTATGAGGAGGCGGAGATGCAGCGCTCTAGGAGCGAGTCGGACCTCGCTGCTATGGCGCGCCCTCTGCGCTTGGAGCCGCTCATGCGGACTGTGGCGACAGGTCCGCCGTCGCCTGCGTCGACTCGTCCTTTGTCTTGATTTTGGTATCGGGCTGCTGTTGTTGCGCAGGGCGTGGCTTGCACTGTCTTTTCAATACCCTTTAGAAGGTTCTTCTTGGTTTGGTTAACTTGTTAAAGTCATTTATTTCCCTCATTGTTTGGATAGAGGGCATTATAGATTTAGAGCCTGCTAGAGACAGGATTCTTGCATCGATCTTAGAATATAGTGTACTCCTTTATGGTTCGCAGGTACGGCAGACGAGTAACAATATTTGTTGTATCAGGAATCGGTCGAACTCAGTGAGATGGACGCAGATTCTAGAACTAGCATTGTAGCAACGACAACACCATGACAACAGCTCTAAGTGAGTGAGCACTTGCCTACGACAAGTTGTATTCGCCAGTATAGACCAGACAAAGTTTAAGGTATGTTAGATAATAGCAAAGGCGCCGCCAGGGCCTTGATTGGCTGGCGCTAGGCTACTTGGACTCGTGCTCACTGGCAGACGCGAAGGTCCACGGGTCAGAAGTAGCCCACTGGCTTTCTGGGACTCCGAGCTCGAAGAGTTTAGCGATGACCGCGGAGAAGCTGAACGTAAAAAAACGTGTTTAGTAAACACGTCGCAGAGAAGCACGGGCGTGACTCACTCCTTGAAGAAAAGCGCCTCGTCAGCGGCGTAGGCCTGGACCCACTTCTTAAACGACTTGTCCTGAACGAGCGCGTAGTCCGTGCTGTGTGGATAAATATCGGTGAGACGGCGCAAGTGTGCAGGCGGGGGACGCGACATACGGGAGCATCATCAGAGTCCCGGTCTTCTTGTCGGCATATTGCTTCGGCCCGCCCCACTTTCTCCAGACCCACTTCTCGCTTAGGAGTAACTTGTAGTAGTCATTGGTGACCGTCGTGGGGGAGAAGGTCCATGGTCCCTCAAAACCAGAGCGGTCCGTGTGGCAGCGGCCGAGGGCATGAGCACCGGAAAGGGCGACGATTTCCTGGTCGTTGAATCTGTCAAGTTGAAATGTCAGGTGGCTCAAAGGCTCGGGCGAATCATCAGCAAGTCATACCCCATACGGTAGAAAATCTGGCGCGAATGGGGTCGGTAAGATTCGTCACGGGATATGGGAAAGATGATACTTACGGAGCGGAGGTGGTCGTGAGCCTGGGACGCATCAGGGAGACGACCGTCTGGGGTTGCATCCTTGGCAAAGCCGTCGATGCGACCTGGACGCCACGGGATCTTCGGGCCACCCATTTCCTGCCTAGAGGTGAGCTACCTCAGCCCCCAAGCAAATGCGAGACCACAGACAGACCTGGACGGCAGCGACACCGCCAAGAGTCCAGAGGTCGCCGTAGCTTATCCAATCAAACTCTTTCTTTATCTCCTCCATAATGCCACGTGCAACGTGGAGACCGTTGTTGGCGTTGTGAGAAGCTTCAGGGTCGAAACGCATGGTAGCGTAATTACTTTTTTTAGTCGAAAATCAGTAGCGAAATGATAGGGATGATGGGTAGGTCCATACCTGCCACCAGTCTTCGAGTCCTTGTCGAAAGTACCAGAACCGTGCCATGCGAGACGGAGGAGAACAGGTCCAAAGGAACCATCTAAGAGAAGTGAGCAGCGTAAAACACGACGTTCCGACACGACAAGACATACCATCGTAGTCGCCGGCGTCATCAATCTTATGGGCGATTTTGTCGTACACCTGAGGCGTGGGGTCAGCGTTACACGAACCGAAAGGTACGGGCGTCTACCAGGTTACCTTTTGGTAGTCCGCTTTCGTTGGAGTGAGTTTGAGGGCAGCCTTGGTGGACTGTACGCCAGACTTTGCGGTTGTAGCGGCAGTGTCTGTGGAGCTATATGCGTAGTATCCAAGGCCTCCCGCGAGAGCGAGAGCGACGGTCGCGTAGAGAGCAGTGTTGGAGGACTTTGGGGGCGGCGCCTCCGTCGAGTACTTTCGGAAAGACGAACGCAGAGAGGACCTGGGGATACGGGCAGAGGCGAAAGGAGCACGACGCGCAGAGGACCTGAAGGAGGAGGCCATGATGGGAGTAATGGGGAGAAACGTGGTCCGGCCGACGATACTATCAGAGGAAGTCTATTGGCGCATGATTACATAAGTTCATCTCGTTGTTCGGCATCTCGTCTAAAGCGGCGTTCGGCCTTCCTCACCTGGTTAGGTTGCTTTTCGGTCCGGTTATCTCCGGCGTTTCGGGAACTCTTTTTTTTGGACTTGCACTCAGGCAATGGTGTCTTTCCAGTGAGTCTACCGCGGTCGTACATTGCGTTCCCTCACTTACTAATCAGCCTTCCTATCAAGATGCGACGGTCAGCCCTCCGTGTGTAGCGTTGCTGGTCGAATGCTGAGCTTTTTCTGTAGCTTGCACAGATGTTGTGAAAAAGCCAAAGCTGGATCGCCACTACGGACAATGTCACGCCTCCTTTACGTGCATCGATTGTAGTGCAACGTTTTCTGGCCCTCCACAATGGAAGGGACACACCACTTGTATCACTGAGGCCGAAAAATACCAAAAGTCGCTGTACAAAGGCGCAAAGAAGGTGTGTGTGTTCACGCGCTCTTGTTCTTATCTCACTTTTGATCAGGGACAGGACGCTCGACCGAGCAATGGAAATCATAGAAATGCCCAAGTTTCCAAGATACCTGGTAAGTATCATCAATCACAAAATAACCAGCAAAGCTGGTCCCGCCGCCAATATGCCCCCAATTATGTATCTGGAGCTAACACCACTCCTTTGGGATCGCCACCTCGAATGTCACCCGTCGACTCGTCACCGGTTGACTCTCCAGGGAATGCGCCTGAAACAGAGCCCAAAGTGGGTAAAAAGCGAGATTCAGGAGTTATAGTTGAGGCGCGCTACAATAATGTGCATTCCAACTACTACGACTAATTCGAGTTTACGCAGGCGGACGCGTCGAACGCGGCACAACCAAAACCTAAAAAGAAGAAAAGACACGACGATGCTAAAAGGCCAGAGGTGGCACTACCCCAAGAACCGCCATCTGTAGTGAATGGACACAGAAAGAGCAAGGAGGGCTCCAAGGCTGAAACCGAACCCTCTTTGGCCCCCGAAAAGGACAGAGGCGAGAAGAAATCCAAGAAACGAAAACGGAAGGAGGGAGATGGTGACGGGTCCAATGCTATCGAACAAACCGATGCGACTTCGAACGACAAACCCGAAGACGAGAAAAAGGCGAAGAAGCGGAAGCACAAGGAGAAACGAGAGGATGATTCTCCGTCAAAACAAAACGATGTCCCAGATGAAGTGGTAGCAACGAACGGCGAGGAAGTGAAAGAGAAGGCGAAGAAGAGAAAGAAGAGCAAGGAGAAGGGTGACGAGGTCTCTCCTAAGACGGAGATAGTGGAGAAGACGAGGAAGAAGAGAAAGAAAAGCGAGTCGAGTACTTAGAGCTGTCCTAGTACACACGTGACCGCACGTGTAATGGATCGATTGCAACGAGGCGTTGTACCCGTCGCCCAACTCAGAGACGACCGTCTACCGTTCCATCACCAATGCACGCGATTCAGGTCTGCAATCTTTCATCCCACCTCTTCTCCTAACTCCTCACGCTGCTTTCTTCGTGTAGCAACAATATTGGGCCGTCAGAGACTACCTCAGTCCTGTGCGATACCGTCCCGCCTCTTGTAATATTGGCCAGATTAATCTCAGCTCTGCAGGTTTTGAAGGAGAGCAAGTTCAGAGAGCATGGGAGGATAACCCCCGGTACGTGCTTTCATATGTCATTCCTCGTGCAACATTCTTATCCGTATCTCGTGCTAGAGGAATTCGTTGCCGCAGGTGATTTCCTGGCGTACAAGTTCCCTGTATGGGCTTGGTGAGCCATCCACCCTGACGTGGCTGTGCCGCCGTTGATCTTCCTAAATGCGTCAGGGAAGCAGGGGAGGCTTCCAAAGCCCGCGAATACCTTCCCGCAAACAAGCAGTACATGGTCACGCGCGGGGTCCCCTGCCTCCGTCGTGCGACCTCGCTCGCCTACACCGATGCCGATGAAGATGCTGAGCGATTGCTCACGTTCGGGGATAGCGCTGCTGCCGGGAACGAGGCTGACGAGTGGGTGGAGACCCATGCCGGCCGTCGGGCGAACGCCGACTCCGCTGCGAATCCAGGCTTCATCAGTGACATTCCAGACTTGGATGGACCCCATGAGGACGACGGCATCTCATCGGCTGCTGCTAATCTCTCCCTTTCCGAAACGCCAGACCTCGATGATATCCCTGATATGGAAGAAGAGCTTGAAGATGGTGACGACGCTGCTGCTGCACCTTCGAAGCCCCCTCCACCTCCCAGGAAGGAAGAAGAGGTCACAAACGCGAACCTTCTCTCAGTGCGAACGTACGATGTCATGATCACATATGATAAGTATTACCAAACGCCGAGGATTTGGCTCTTGGGTTATGACGAGGCAAGTAAAATCTGTCAGTATGGAAAGTTACCCGCCCAAGTGACATCTCGGCACGATACAGAACGGAACCCCACTAGTGCCAGATCAGATATTCCAAGACGTAACGGCGGAGCACGCATTCAAGACTGTTACGATAGAGGCATTCCCCCATTCTACCTCTCTCCAGGCTGCGTCTGTGCATCCATGCAAGCACGCGAGCGTGATGCGGAAGCTCATCGAACGCATGAATGCCGGCGTCGTGGAAGAGCAGAAATCACAGCGCAAAGCAGGGTCAAAGGACAACAAGAAAAAGTGGCTGTTCAAGCGCGGAAGCGGCGGAACGGGTAAGGACGACAAACCCGCGGCGGGAGAGGAGGAGGAGGTCGAGGGCATGCGCGTGGATTTCTACCTCGTAGTGTTCCTCAAGTTCATTGCCTCCATCGTACCCACGATTGAGGTTGACTCGACTGCCGCATTTTGAACATTTGATATGCTGCTGGAGGAGAGGAAGTTCTATACCACTCAATGACGCTCGAGTCATTGCTATGCTGTATAAGGTCTTGTACACTATCTCTTATTCTAGATTTCAAAATCGCGGATTCAGCTTCATAAATAGACGAGCGAGTTGTTCTGTGTCCTTATGATACCCGCCACGTGACGTGATGAGTCTCGACCGCGGCCTGGGCAACGGGATTCACTGAGCCTGGCAATTCGTCCAGCATGTCGTCAGACACTGACACAGAGACCATCGGTAGGATCAACACAGTCTTTTGTTTTACCTCAGTATTCACGTTGCCGCTGTCAGATTGGATTGAAGATTCCATATTGGAACGGAGTAGACGACTACGCGAGGCCAGGGACGTGTACGCGTCAAGCAGAACGCCCAATACCCTATGGCGGCTGGTATCACAAGTTCGCAAGGTGGTCGTCGCGTCGCAGTCGTGGTTAGTCGTCAGCATCGTCGGTAGGGTCCACCTTGCTATTGTCAACAGTGCAAGCGAATAAAAACGTCCTGCTTGCAGGTGCTGGTATCGGAATCAACGCCGCGCTCATATCTATAATCACGGAATGGCTCTCGGACATGAAGATGGGATATTGCTCGGACGGCTGGTGGCTGAACCAGCAGTTCTGCTGCTGGGAACTGGAGGTCGACGACGACGGCGCATGCGATGCGTGGCATTTGTGGAGCACGGTCACGGTGGCGCGATGGTTCATATACGTGCTTTTCGCTGTGAGTTCGTTCGCAACAACTTCCCCCTACCGCGAATTGGGCTGATTGGCCAAAAAGGCTACTTTCTCCTTCGTCGCCTCCAACCTCGTCCGCTCCTTGGCGAAATACGCCGCCGGTTCGGGCATTTCTGAGATTAAGTGCATATTGTCCGGCTTCGTCATGCGGGGCTTCCTGGGCTTCTGGACGTTCCTCATCAAGAGTTTGACGCTGGTGAGAGCGCGCTCTCCAACGCTTGTCTGTATCGATTCTATTCTGAAGCGAACGCAGCCCCTCGTGATAGCCTCTGGACTCTCCGTGGGCAAAGAGGGCCCATCGGTGCACGTCGCTTGCACGATTGGAAACCTCGTCGCGGGCCTGTTCAGCCGATTTTCTCGCAGTCAGAGTGAGCCTGGCCGAACCCATCTCGAATTTGACACATGGTGGCTGAACCTGCGAAGGTAAAAGGCGAGAGATTTTGACGGCTGCTAGCGCAGCAGGTGTTGCCGTTGCGTTCGGTTCACCTATCGGCGGAGTCATGTTCTCAATAGAAGTAAGGAGTTCGTTATTTATTTGTGAGATGTTGTATCTGATGTCTGGCTTAGGAAATGAGCCCGTCATTTAATATCAAGACGATGTGGAGGAGCTTCCTCTGTGCCCTCGTAGCAACCGTGACGTTATCGGTCTGTTTTCGGGGTTAAAAGCACAAAGGTCTACCTGCTGATTCTCTTTCTCCATCAGGCCATGAACCCCTTCAGAACCGGAAAGCTGGTACTGTTCCAGGTCACTTATAACCGAGATTGGCATTTTTTCGAGATCATGTTCTTCGTTATCCTCGGTATCTTCGGGGTACAGCCACCCACGCGGTTCCTTTCTTTTTCCGCCTCCATTCCGAAGCTGATCGGTCTCAAAGGGATTATATGGTGCCTTTGTGATTAAGTTTAACATGCAAGTCGCCTCGTTCCGCAGGAAACACCTTGGGAAGCATGGAGTTGCAGAAGCTGTCACACTAGCTACTATCACCGCAATGATCGGGTACTTCAATCGGTTTTTGCGGATCGATATGACGGAGAGCATGTCTATACTCTTCCGCGAGTGCGAAGACGGAGGCGACTTTGAGAATCTCTGCCAGTGAGCTCAGAGCGTTCTATTCACTTAGAATATTTTTCTGACACAATCACCTGTAGAACGTCTGCGCAATGGCGCATGGTGAACTCGCTTCTGCTCGCGACGTGTATCCGGATTTTGCTCGTCATCGTGTCATACGGATGCAAGGTCCCTGCTGGCATTTTCGTGCCCTCGATGGCCATCGGAGCGACCTTTGGGCGCATGGTGGGCATTATTGTGAAGGCAATGTACAGGTTTGTCGTGCCCATTTTTTTCGCGAGAGTGATTTGTCTGAATTTTGGGGATTGGAAGGGCATACCCTACATCCGGTATCTTCGCCGTTTGCCAGCCCGACGTCCCATGCATAACACCCGGGACTTATGCGTTTCTCGGCGCAGCAGCTGCTCTGAGGTGGGTCGAAGACGATATCTCTGTTTTCTGTCTAGTTTACTCACGGAGATAGTCGCGCAGTGGCGTTATGCGAATCACCGTCACCGTCGTGGTCATCATGTTCGAGCTCACTGGTGCCCTGACATATATCCTGCCAACTATGGTTCGCTCTCTGTTCTGAAAGTGGGAAGTCGGTCTTCTGATTGTATGTCTATAGATCGTACTCTTGGTCACCAAAGCTGTGGGAGACCTCCTTGGTGTGAGGGGAATTGCGGAGGAAGCTATTCGTTTCAATGGATACCCTTTCTTAGAGAAAGATGACCACGTCTACGATGCACCTGGTCGGTATCTACTTCTACTCGTGCAGTCGGCGCAGCTAACCGAATGCTGCAGTATCGCGGGTTATGCGGAGGGATATATACACCCTTCGGGCGACAGGCATGACACTAGCGGATGTTGGTGAGCGGGGTCGCTATTGTTCTCCTTGATGGACTCACGAAGAAAGGTAGAAAGCTATGTAGACGCTTCGAAAGTCAAGGGATTCCCGATTGTCGTGGACGATGAGACTCGGACGCTGGTAGGATACGTGGGGTCCCACGAGCTACGCACTGCTATCGGTGAGTCGATCCATTTCCGCTCCATGACAGCTTTCTGATTGGGCATCCCAGACCGAGCTAGACACCTCGCGGACATACAGCCAGATACCCTCTGCTCCTTCAGCCCGGATACTGCCGAACAGCCAGATGCAAGGTGGTCTGCGATCTGTAACGACGAGGACATGGAGTCAAACGTGCGTTATGCCGTTGCCGTCCCCGGCATCCTAAAGCTCTGGCCGTGGGTGAACCAGGTCCGTCACTATCACTACGCCGTTTTGCGAATCCGTCACACGTTTTTTCCTCACCACACGCACATCAGACGCCACTCACTGTCTCCTCCAAAATGCCCCTCGAGGTTGTCATGCAGCTATTCAAGCGCATGGGGTATGTACATGTATCCACTTTCCGCCCCGTTTCTCACACCCCCCGTTGCTCGCCCCCAGCCCACGCGTCATCCTCGTGGAAGACCTCGGCACGCTGGTTGGGCTCACAAGCGTCAAGGACGTGTTGCATTTAGAGCCGCACGAGCAGCTGAACAGCCCCATTGTCGCGTGGAGTAATCGGGGGACCTTGGATGGTGCCCTTGAAGAGCTATGGACGTGGCTTGCTGATGTGCGGAGCTCGATAAACGCTTGGTATAGCCGTGCGTCCAGCCGATGGAGGTGACATTTAGTCTTTCGAGAACCCCGAATGACAAACTTTGTTCTGGGCCTGGCTTCTGGTGGGTGGCGAAGCGCCGATACCCCGCAGTGGTGGTAGCCTTGCGCTGCGTGGGACTCAGGTTCGTGTCACGTTAACAAGATAATTGATTGATATGGAGCTGTCCAACAATCTACGGCGCTATGATTGATACCGCCGGGAAATATTCGTGGAACTTGACAAGACAATGATTCTATACGCAGACTTGAGATACCGTAACAACCGACGTCACAGGGGCTGGGTTATCGATGGGCACCATCGATCCTTCTCGGTGTTGTGGCTTGGCCGAGTACGCTAACGGGCCTCCGTAAGGGCTCTCCATTGTGATAAATTCGACTCTTAGTGGCTTCCGAGAACTCCGAGACCACGTGGTCGAGTGATAGTATCACGGGGGCACGCGTTGATCAGATGCAAGAACAAGACAACGCGCCTAATATATGAGACACGGGGCAGTTATACTTGTACTAGTACAAGACCTCTGAGTATTTTCATTTTATTCCTCCATTGCGTCCAAGATCCGGGGTTTATCTGACTTCTCCACAAATAACTCGCTCCATTTCGGGTAAACCCGCTTGTATAACGACATGCAGACTGTATCCATCTGTGATATGGGCGCGTCAAAGTGAGCTTTGAAGTACCCGTGAGTTCCGAGGGATTCGCGGATATGGCCTGAACGCCCATATTTGGTGTGCAGTTGGATGGGCTTGTAGTATAAGACGTCGTCTGCACAGGCGCCTCAGCTATCAGATTCTCGGCTAGAAGCTGAAAGAAACAAAAACGGTTGGAGCTTACCCGAATTGAAGAACATGTACCGGACTGTGGCGGTTTTCTTGTGAAGCTTGAAGGGATGCCCAGACAGAATGATGCGCTTAGCATTTATCCGGGTCGGATCAGGGCTGCGTAGCGTGCCCATCGCGACGAGCGACGGAGCTTAAAGTGACATTCAGTTCGTTCGTAGCATGCAGGGAACACGACCAAAAGACGGAGACCCACCATTCGCGTCCGCCGCTTCTCTCAACAATGCACAAGGTTGATAGCCGAATAGGATTGGCGCGTAAACGGTGGCCACGTAGGTGTCCCCATGTCGAAGGTATCGTGTGAATTTGTGTACGTTGTTGACGCCCCTGGATCCGCCCTGAGCGTACTGGCTGTATACGGGCTTGACGAGCAGTCGTCGTGGTCCCACGCAGAGTATGAGGGGATCCTGGCTGGTGTCACTACAACTGACAGAGAGAAAGAGAGAAGGGCGTTTTACTGACTTTTGAGCGGACGGTATCTTCGTACTCCGTATTTCGCTGGATGGTGAAATGGACAACCGACTTTTTGTGCTCGTGCTGCAGGAGGCTGAAAGCGACGAACGGACGTCCAGCCACTCGCTCCGCAGCGTCCTTTGGGACGTCTTTGAGATGCACAGTAACTCTCGTCCCAGTCTAGGGAATGTCAGTCAGCTCGCGTCTATGAATTTGCGAAAAATAGACCCACCGATACCGTGTCGGCTTCGGCTTCGGCTCGTCTACGAACCGCTCGCTCCGTCCTCTTGAAATCCTCAAACTGGAATATTCGTGCATAATCTCGAGGCAGGTTCTCGTAGGGATCCCACGGGCTCGTGCGGAATGATCGCATTCCGCGGTAACGCTGAAACCTGACTCTGGCTGGCAGTTCTCTCGGTGTGTCAACCTCATCAGGGAACTCTCGGTCGTCCCGTTCTTCTCGCTGCCGTCCACGCCAGCTCTCCAGCCTTTTTACATTTATGGGTGAGTCAGGCACTTGTGAAGAGGGAGGGAATTGTACTGACTGCATATTTTCTTCGTCTTCATCCAGGTCTTGGAATGCGACATCCTTGCTGTCGTGGGGCTCTACCTCCATCTCGTCTTCAACGTGATCTGGGACCTCAGCTTGTTCTTCCGCATTCCCATCTTGCACACCCTCGTTTTCGTCACCCGTGCATTCTTCGTCTTCTTCGTCCTCGTCTATAATCCACGCAGCTTGGTAAGCACTCGTCCCCTTCGGAACCCGTCGAATGGCACGCGGAGTGGTACCAGGGGCACCCTCTGGTATTATTTCCTCAGTAACGTCCCGAGGAGAATCGTCTTGCATCTCTTCTTCCGTAGGCCACGTTTGCTCGTTTTGCATGTCGTCAGGATCATTACTAGAAACCAGAGAGTCCGCGTCCTCCGGATCCGGGACTACGAGAACAGCGGGCTCTACAGCCATAGATGCAACATCAGTGCCTGCATTCTCGGCGGGGGGCGGTGAGGTAATCTAGGGAGTAGGTTCAGCAAAGTAAGATAAATAAAGCTGAAACAACGCACTTTGAGCACTTGGAAGTCGCCATAATTTGGCAAATGCACGAGGCGGTTAGGGGAAAATTGACCGCCTCGTACCACGCCTGTAACCGCGAGGTTTCCATCCGCCCAGTCCACAGACTCGCCAAGAAGCCAAGACCGCCCCTGTCGCCAACGGACATCGCGCGGCTTACCTTCCGACAGAGTTCTGACTGTGTTTAACTGGTCGGCGAGGGTGTTGAGATCAAAGACTCTGGATTGTTCAGGGTCGAAATATTGCATGAAAGAGAGGAGAGACTTCAAGACCCCCACTCGGGCTTTGGGATCTACATGATGTCCGGGGGCAACTACGGACACCACATCAGGAAGTCCTTGCGTTTGGAGCGTCCTGAGTACTGTTTCTCCCCATGCACCCACTTCCACGGCGGGGGAGAAAACAAAGACGACATAATCAGCTACTTTACAGGCATCCAAGCTGGCATAGAAATCCCCAAAGGCTAGCTGAATAAACTGAAGAGACGTTTTAAATCGTTCCACCCTTTGTGCACACGAAATGAGAATAAAGGATAGCGAAGAAAGGAGGGGAGCCGACGAACTTGATTTTCCGGATACTTTCCTGGCCTGCGTCGTCAGGAAGTCCCAGGGAGGTGGAAAGTGCGGACACAGCAGAGCGCGAATCGACGTCTTCACAAAGCGGAATCACAGCCACAATCCGAGGTGCACCATCAACACCACCAAAGATGCTAACGGCAGAGAGCAGAGACTGGCGCTTTTGAAGCTGGATTTGCTTTGCGCGATTTCTCCGGTTGACTTTAGATTGGGCGTTGGCGCCCGAATCGTGAATCTTGGTGGTCCGTCGGGAGACACGACCTGTGAACGATCATGTCCGATCTATACGTTGGTACTTCCTAGCGGGAAACACGCGATGGGGAAGGGCTCACCTTTTGCACGTTCTTTTATGGATGCTTTCGTAGCATGCCTAGACTTAAAGGGTTTGTTGGTCTAGAACGAGGACAGATATAAGGCTAATTTTGCACAAGTAGCAAGCCCGAGTGCATCAAGCACACCTGTTTCAACGTAGGTCTATGATGGAACGACTCGGACATTTTTCTGTTCTAACAAGCCACCTAAGGAAAGCCCACCGCCGCCAGGTCCAGCACAATCTAAGCGTGATGCATGTGATTTTGTGACAATTATTTGTGTCACGCCGACATTGGTAAATTAACAAAAACTCGTTGCTGTGTTATGCTGTGCGATGGGACGAGCTAAAGCTGCAGATCAATGCACAAGCGCACGCCATAAGTCCCCACGAGTGTCATTTAAGGACTACGGGTAAGATTTCGCGTGTTTTACATGCTACTTCTCTGTGCATGCCATCAAGGCGGCACTAAATCAGATGGAGTTCAACAGGCGAGTCGCCATCTCGAATCCTAGGAAAGTTGCGCCATTCGCAAATGGGGACCTGTGAAACAGAACGTCAGCCACCATCAAAACGGGGCGAGGTCGTGGAGACCACACCGAATCAACGTGGGCCCTAATCCTCTCGTAAACGCACTAATTCCCTCGCTTTTCCAGACGGTGCGGACGCAGTGAAGCGTAGAGCGGTACTTCTGCCCATCTGATGGGGAAAACCCGTCTGTTTGCATTCGTGATTTAACCATATCTATAGGATATATCACGGCCCAGAGCTAGCGCAGCTCCGCAATTAGCCGTGTGCACATGATACGCACTAAAGAACCACTCACAGCGTAGCCTGCCGCCGCGCCATAAAGAATCGCACTACCCGGGCTTATCTGCTCCCTGCGGATGCCTTTTTGCGCCATCTCACGCTGTACCAGTTTCTCATATGCCCAAAAGTAGACACCGTACCCCGTTGCCTCTCGAAGGAAAGTAACGCATTGTCCTTTATAAATACCTCGTATACCATACTTGGTTGATATCTTCTTTATGGCATCGAACGGACCGCGATAGACGGGATTCGTGTTCGACTGAGTCTGTAGCCCTGAACTCGACAGCTTAGGAAATTGAGTCGCGTGCATGCGCGTCGACGTGACGCACGTATCCGTATGTGTTCAACCGGTCCAGAGACGAATCCATTGCCCACTCCCGCGAGAGCTCCGGCGATCAGCAGCTGTGATGAACTTAGCGCAGCCCCTTTACCACTTCGGAGGTTTTGTGCAGCGAAATAGCGCTTGGTATATTCGAGAACGCCAAACTGGATCGAAACGCAGGCTCCGATGCCCAGCAACGGAGTCAATGTGCCCTGTTTTACGTACGATCAGGAAATAGTGCGGTGAAGCTGTTTCAGAACCAACCTTGTAGAATGCAAGGGGACCCTCGTTCCTTAGGATACCACCTGCGCAATCAAGCATGCCACTGTACGTCCCTTTTGCCGACGTTTGCATACGCTACGTGTTTAAGGTGAGGCATTGGAGCGTCGGTTCAGAGGCGACATACCACTTTGACGATGTCAAAAGGCTGTCCAACTAAGACCTAGTGTTGTGAGACAGCCTTCAATGACAAGAGCAACTCCGTTACAACGGATGTATGACCTGCCCGATGCCTCCTGTCGTTCCCGCAATAAGATCTTTAGCTGTCTGAGACATGTCGACGAAAGAAAAAAAAAGTTGTGCAAACGTGTCAAGTGGTGGGCCTGAAATGGCCAATCCCGACTCAATGAACGCGAATTTTACAAAGGCATGCGTAGATAAGATAAGATAGTGAAGGGTGTCGAACCCGGAATAATGCAGCGATGGCTGGGTATTGCCGCCTACATCTTGGCCCTCCTCCCGAGCTGTCGATTTGACTGGTTGAAAAGGTCCTTCAATTTCGCATCCGCCTCTCTCCATTTGTCCTGATTCTCTTTCGACTCGTTTAGCCACGCATCGGCAATGGCGCGCGCAGGTGGGATACTATGTGGTGGTTGGGCTTCTCGCCCCCGCCGCGGTGTTCGGGCGGCCTCCTTATTGAGAAAAGGTGACGGGGGTTCGAAGGCCATCTACGGGACAGGAAAGGTGAGCTGGGTATTGGAGAGACACATTGAGGAGACGATTTACCATGTCATGCAGGGTCATTAAAGGTGTTCAGTGTACGACGGGGCTTCCTTTGGGTGTGCTTATAAAGGAGAACATTTCGGAATTGAGGCAAAAGGGTCTGTCCCATGAAAAGATGTCACGCACGGATCCAGGGATTTATGGCACCGTATGAGAGCAATAAAGTGAATTGAGCGTGCGCTGCCATAAGAGGAAAGTTGAAAGGACGGAAGATCAAAGAAGGAAATGTCAAGGGAATTTCTCTTTACTTACCGATGCATCCAACAGTTTAACGGACGCAAAAAAGAACGAAGCGGTGAGCTGCAATGAGGCTAGATATTTATGACACGACAATGCATGAAACAAGATCTGAACTGAAACCATGGTATCCACGGGTTCTGCACGCCGCATGCGCAAGTGAACCCGCAGACCGGCTCAGAACGAATTGGATGTATTCTCCCAAAGGATCTCGCGATTGCTCTGAGGTAACCCCCGGATATCCATCCGTACGCGGTGCAATGGAAGTGCCCGTCAGCATCGAGGCGCCCCCCACATGCCGCTATACTGCACCACGAGTCACGCGAGGAAAGGCGAAAGGCAGGATGGGAGTCCGAGTGTGATAGACACAGTTCGCTCATGCTAGCAGTCCGCTCCAAAGCCAGTTTCAAGCGCACGATAGGTTGGCTAGGTGCCACCGGCCATGGTATACATTTTGTCTTAGAAGCGCGGAGGAACGTTTGAGAGCATTTCTCGGAAATCGCACCGTAGAGCTGGTGCATAACGAAAGGGCCCTGGTCGCTGGTTCCGAGTAAGTTTCCCCACGGCCCGCCTCCGTTTTCGGTGTACCGCTCGTCGGGCGGCCTCGAAGACACTCAAAGTTGGCTGAGTAATGACCTCCTTATGAACCACTTCACAAGACTGTTGTGAAAAGAGGCCATTGTCTTTCCTTTAGATTCAGGTCCTACCTTCTCATATGAGTGAAACGTGCGTGCAGGGACCAGTTCTAGTATCTCTTGTATTTGTCTAATCGTCAAATGGCTCCTTAACCTCATGTTAGGTCCGTTAATTTCCTTGGTGGATCGCCGCTCAATCGCCTATCATGGCTGCGAACATCGTCCGCATTTATCGATACACTCGTCGACTCCCCCTCCACTCGATGGATTGCCTTTCAAGACGGGAAACCTTTGTTAGCGTCGCGTGCGAACGAATCTCGCTTGGCGTTGTTGACCACCGCTGAAGTGGAGCCGTTCTTGGGCTCAAAGCCGTACTTTGGGCAAGGATATCAGGACGGCGAGATCCCTGCTGTCGATTTGCCAATTCTCGAGGCTGCAAGGTTCAGAGGAGCCCCAGCCGTCTTTCTCGGAGTCAGCGAACCGAAAGCGAACGACTATAACCCGGCTATCCCTCCTGAGGAACTGGCAAGGGTCCTCGTCGGCACACCTTTCTTCTCAATTGATGTCACCGAAGTCGGCCAATCTGAATTGGATCATCTAGTTCAGACTTCAGCCGCCGGGACAGATGGGTACAAGTTGACTTTTGCCGAGGCACGAGCTGCTATCCACAACCTGAGCGATTTCGATGCCGGAGTAGTTGCAGAGGCTCGATCCATGGTAGATTGGAATTTCAGGAACAAGGTACGTCGTCAGCATGCTTCATTCTCTCATTACTCAATCTGCTGTCTTAGTTCTGTGCCTCCTGCGGTTCGCCCGTTTACTCCGTTTGGGGAGGGTGGAAACTGTCATGCACAAGTCTTCTATCTTCGTCCGATAATGCTGGCAGGAAACCTTGCCTAACCCAGTTCAGTTCTCTTCATTTTTGCGTCGTCTGTAATCTAACCTTTTCTGCCAGGAAAGGATTGCACAACATCACTCATCCAAGGACTGACGCGGTCGTCATTGTTGCGGTTCTGAATGAGGCACAGGACAAAATCCTCCTCGGACGAAACGTGAGTTGTTATGTTCATTCCAGAGTTTTCCTAATCTCTCGATAAATATAGAAAAAGTTCCCATCCAAATTCTATTCTACTCTGGCGGGTTTCATTGAACCTGGCGAGACATTTGAAGATGCTGTCAAACGCGAGATCTTGGAAGAGGCCGGGGTTCGTGTCTGGGATGTGAAGTATCACTCGGGGCAGCCATGGGTTTGCGTTTGATCCGTTCAGTGTCATCCTGGAACTCATGACGGGCCAGCCGTTTCCCGCCAATCTCATGGTTGGGTTTTATGCGACTGGAGATTCCTCGGAACCTATAAGAACAGATCTCGACAAGGAGCTTGAAGGTACACACGATGTTGCCAATTCCAATTATCCTGGCTCACTGTATCGCTAGATGCGAGATGGTATACCCGCGAAGAGATCCTTGCGGTCCTTCAGCACAAAGACGGCACCAACTTTTCGAGAAGCAATTATAAGCAGCTCACGAAAGAGATTGACGAGAGAGTCAACGTTAAACTGTCTGGCAGCGACCCCCTCGGTGGCGATGCCGTGGCCCATGACCGAAATAGTCAACCTCAAGACGCATCTACTTCAGTCGCACTCGGTGTCAACGAACCACCTTTCAGGGTTCCCCCTCGGACTGCGATTGCCGGAGTATTGATTTCGGATTGGGCTTTGGGAAATGCCGTTGCGATCAAGGGAAGAATGTGACTGGTTGTCAATCCATGTACGCTTTATAGATGTTGCATTTACTGGCTTTCCAAGTTAGGGGGTTGCGTCGATATGCTAGTTGCGTCGGTCTCAGGTGTTGTGCATTACAGTTTGATTCGCAAGGTTTGAGTTGGTGACGTGTTTGCAGCTAGTAGAATTATTTGGTCATCATTGAAGCTTAATCTTGACCAGAAATGGAAGTGCAAATTCATATGCCTCGCTGGTGTAAAAAGTACAGAAAGATCATCTGAAACATTGGAAGGAGTCAGAGAACGTTACTGTATTCAACGCGCCTTCCATAGAGTGAAGTACAGAGGCAGAAGTCGTCGTATTCACTCGGTAAGCAGCTGCCAGTGAACTCGGAATTGGTTAATAGCGGGCCGGTTACCCGAAGTAGAGCCACTGCCATCATCGCCAGCGTTGTGATCTGGAAAGCGAAAAGGTCCGCCTTGCCCGAGGTCGGATTCATGCTACCCGCTGGCTTGTGTGCGAGGCGCACCGCACTCTTTGTCCGCACCACTCCACCATCCAACTTTTCCACCAGGCGTCTCGGTCGGTGGCCGTTCCGACGTTCCGGACAACCATCTCCTTTACGTCCACCCGGTTCTGGCGCGCGTCCACTCGCAGCATACTCCATTGCAATCGCGTTTGGGGTTGGGGTTGGATTCGTGGCCTACGAGAACTACCAGCCGTTCAGGCATACGGTGTTGGCTGTCGACAGATGCTCTCGCGTTGCTGGTGAGTGACACAATCTTCTTGGTGATGTGTTACGCTCAGTGTGCTTGTATGGGTTCACATAGAGGCCGCTGTATTCGGGGTGATAGATTACAAACGTACATTTGCAAAGACGTATGCTTCCGACGAAGAGAGGCTCGAGGCATATTCTCAATGTCACCTGCGTAGTGCGAACCGTGTGCTTCGGGCCTTACTGGCTAATGGAGGTGCGTACGCCCCCGACTTGCTCTTGTGAATTTGTTTTAAGATACGCGTTCAAGGTGTATTCATAAAGCTGGGGCAACACATGGCTTCTCTGTGCGTTCGTTAAATTTTCGCATTGGGGTCCGTTCTCAATTTCAGCACAGCGCCGTATTACCGTTGGAATGGACAAGTACTATGCGCCCTTTGCAGGACAAGTGCGATCCGACGCCATATGAGGACGTCAACTCGCTCTTCGTGTCGGACATGGGCCGCCCATTATCAGAGATTTTTGATTACTTCAACCCGGATCCTATCGGTGTCGCCAGCCTTGCTCAGGTACACATTGCTCACCATCGAGAATCTGGGAAGACCGTAGCGGTCAAGGTGCGCCTTTTCGACGCATCATACTTTTCAACTGTAACTCATGTCATCGTAGCTGCAACACCCTCACTTACTCGAGTTCAGCGAGATTGACATGGAAATGGTTGAGCTGACACTCGGTACTGATTTTGTTCTTCTGTCAACCCCTTACACTAACAAAGCGCGCTCTCAGGTTGGATTAAGAGATGGTTTCCCGAGTTCGAGTTTACATGGCTAGGGGAGGAAATGCGCGAGAATCTTCCAAAGGAGCTCGATTTCACCAATGAAGCCAGGAACGCCAAAATGGCATCGAAAAACTTTAAGAGCAGCAAGACGTCCTTGTATATACCCGAGGTGATATCTGCGGACAAGAGGGTGCTTATAATGGAATTCATTGAGGGCGCAAGAGTCGACGATCTCGAGTATCTTGCGGCACACAACATCGATCGCAACAAGGTTTCGTTAGAGCTGTCAAGAATCTTCTCCCAGATGGTATACATCGATGGGTGGTTTCATGCTGTGAGCTTTTCGCGCCTAACGTTCGATATCGAAACTAACCCATGGAATATTAGGACCCACATCCAGGTATTCCCTTTCTCGTGGGTGTTACGTTCGCGTACTCAGTACATTCTAAGGAAACCTCTTAATAAGGCCACGCCCCTCCGCCTCTCGATCGCCTTACAATTTCGAGATCGTTCTCCTTGATCATGGACTATATTTTGACTTAGACAGGACCCTTCGAATCAACTACAGCAAGCTCTGGTTGGCTTTAATTGCGCCCGCTACTCCGGAGAGCAATAGGGATCGACGAAAATACGCCGAGCTCGTAGGGAATGTTGGCCCTGACCAGGTATTTTCTTGCGCTCCATCCGGTCCGTGGGTGGACGCTTATCATAGCTCAGTACCCTATATTTGAAGCGGCGTTAACAGGTGAATGCAATGTGAAGATACTCTGAACATTGACCGACGCTTCTCATAGGCCGAGCCACGATGAACGACGCACCAGAGGAGCCACGTCGAGATAACGAAAACAAGTCGTCTTTTCGACGTGCGTCGAACATGTTAGAGCAGCTACCTCAAACAGACCAGGAGGTCGAAGCCCTTCGGAATGCCGTTATGACAAAGGAAGGGCTACTTCTGTCAGTCTTTGATATTCTGCGGAACATGCCCCGAAGGGTATTGATGGTCTTCAAGTTGAACGATCTTACACGGTTCGGCATTCTATTCCCGACCAAACCCCTTGATAATGACAAACTAATCCCGTCCCCAACAGAAGTCTGGACCACGCACTTGCTACGACACATTCGAAGGTGAGTTGTCAGTAGATATCTTCTCAGGTTATTCACTGCGAGGCCTAGGTTCGCGTCTTCGTTGTCGTGGCCAAATACTGCACAACGGCAGTTTGGGAGGATGAGCGACATACGATTTTCGACCGGATGAGAGGAAGCGGGCTCCTGACCCGAGGTTTAGCCGAATACTTTGGTGCTTGGTGGTGCGTCATGCGCAACGCCTATCTATCTCTTCTCACTTCAGCGATTTGCAGGAGGTATGAAAGATTATACTGTGGGCTTGTTGTTTTAGAGTGGTATATGGACATTCAGGCGCAGGCTCGAAAATTCACTGCATGGTTCAAGGGTTTATATCGCACTGGGTTTGAAGGCGCCCACAAAGCCGCTGCCGGTTTGACTTGACTCACAGGGTTTTAGACGCACTAAAGCTATCATGTTATATTTATGTAGATCGCATAGAATTCTCTTAACAAATGAGGCAGAGTGTCGACATAACTTGTGCGGTGACTCGGTGAGACTATATTCAAACAAGCTGAGGGAAAAGTAATGTCCCCTACAGGAGGCCATTGATAGCTTCTGATGCCTCCATGAGGTTCTTCCACTGTTCAAAGTAACTTCACTAGCCGCAAGCAGAGAGGGGTGATTGCCTCACCTGTTCAACCGACAGAGAAATTCCTTTTTTACCTGGTTTCTCCTCGCCCTCAGATCCATAATACTCTCTTATATCAATGAGAGTTGATCCTTTAATGAAGTAAGTAATCGAGACGCCGCAGACCTTGAACGGGAGAACAACCTTTGAATTCTCGGACGGTGACACGTTTCTTCTTCCCTAGATCCACATAACTTCCGCCTTCATTATTGTGTTTCAGTTTGTTTCGGGCATCGTCGGGTTCTTTGTCACTATCCTCGTCGTCTGCAACTTTTGGCTACCACGTGAAGATAGTCACGATGTGCACATGTAACGAAGATTCACTGACGTACTTTCTTCACTGTTTTCGCTGGACGTTGCTCAGCCTCCGGAGGTTGTGCATCTTCCCCACCATCAGACGATTCTTCATCCTCAGCCTTGCGTTTTTTTGCGCCCCTCGATTTCTTGAGATGCATTCACACGATCCGCAGTTTGGATGTGGGCAAGTGCTCACCTTCTCTACTGACTTTCGCGCAATAGAGGAAGACTCTGGTTTCTTCGTATCACGAAGCTTTCCCATGTTGTAGTATTGTGAGAGTAACGAGATAGGTCTGTGTACCGTAGGGGGTGCGAGGGCACGCGTCAGAACTGCGTCAGGTCGCGCGTCACAATCCAGTCACGTGATCCGCTCGTGATCTCGGGAAAAAGATACCATATATATCCAACACCCCCACCTACGCGTCATCCCTGTGAAGCGATTCGGAATCGCGAGCGTTTCCTCTGTTTGCGGCCACGTCTCACCCAATTTTAACGGCCATCGAATTGTCTGGACTGACATTACATCTTGTCACTTCCATCTGGGGCCGTAGTCGATGAAGATCCATCACAGATCCAAGCGGCCTTTGCCACCGGCAAGTCCTATTTACGTTCGATAGTAGACTATGTTAATCTTAATCTCATGCGCGCGTCTGCAGCTCCCGCAGGTGGTAGAGCTCATAAACAAACTCGCAAACACTCCTAACGAAGACCTACACGAAGTCCTGAGCCAAATCGACTCATGGAAATGGCCACGATCCGACCTGAATGCCTGGATCAAAGTACTGAACAAGTTTGACGCGATCCTGGAAGAAGTTATCCAGGACTACGATATCGACAAGCTGCAAGTCAATGTCTTCACCCCTATGACTAAGAAGACCGTTTCCGAGATCTTGCGCTTCGAGCGCTTGCTATTGGAGAATTCCACTAACCGAAAGACTTATGCTTCTTATGATGTGCGGCACCTTTCATATCGTTGAGGATTTTACGCTTATCGCCCTCTAGCGCATCAATAGTCTTTTGTCTACGTCCGATCTCGACATCCTTATTCTCGCATTGAACCTCTTATTGCGTCCTGCTCAGCAGTATTCTGCCCAACCTGCTGTATCACGCGCATTGAGCATTTCTACCTATCGTCTACAATCTCTCGGCAAGCGCTGGTCAAATTTGCGCGAGTATGATGTTAGCCTTGTCGACCTCGTTACAGATCAGGGTAGGCCTGTACTTGAAGCGCTTCCCATCGAAGCTCGAGAAGTTCAGTTCAAGTTTTACAATACCGGCAAGGCCAAGAGATCCAAGGATCAGACCAATGAGATGGAGGTTGATCTTCCAGAAAACTCGCAAGCTTCTCCTCAACGTACCATAGCTCCTGTTTCGATTGCACCTCCTCAGGCCGCAGGGGCCGTTACACTTTATTTCGACACTCAGACGCTTAGCTCGAAGGGTGCTATGGATGTCCTCGCGGACTGCATTGATACCTACAACGTACCAGAAGATGAGAGGTTCGAGCTTATGTGTCGTATACGCGCCGCTCAAGCACTCCTCCCTGGAAGAGAGGAACAACGCGAGAAGCTTATCATCGCCCGCCTCCTAGCTACTGCCATCTTCGTGCACACACACCCAGAGGCGCAGACGGCCTCAGCGCTCTTCTTATACGAACCCGATCTAATCCCACATGTCGCTGAGTTGCTGGTACTCGACAGGAACGTTCCAATTGCGGTTCAAACTGCCGCTGTGGCTACGTTGGACGCGATGGCAAGGTACCGCACTAAGGTGCAGGACGTCCTAGCTGCTGTGAATGCGGGCGTGAACCACGGCACACTGATGGCGTTGCTTCGCAAGACCGTTGCTGAGGTCGCCACTCCAGAGTCGACTCTACCTCATTCCTTTATTGAAGCTCTTCTATCCTTTGTTATCTTCCTTGCGTCGCATGCCGCTGGGGGGAACATGGTGGTCGGCGCCGGACTTATCCCACTCCTTATCCAGATCATTGAGAATCGTCTGCCGCAGCGCCTTGCGGTGGTTTCAAAGACTATGCAGTTGGTTGACAACGTCCTTTATAGCTTCGGCAACGCCTTCCAGCTGTTCTGTAACAATCGTGGAGTCGAGGTTATCGTCGACCGGATCGAGGTGAGCGGCGTTCTACCTTTCTAACCCTCTGTGTTGACTAGCGGTCCTAGTATGAAGTGGATGAAGATATTAGCACGCTAGGTCAGAAGGAATGTCCGAATGACGTTCCTAGATCATATGGTTAGTACGCATTTCACGAGAATACTGCATGATGTAACGTCTTGTAGGTCAACTCCCTGTCGTACGGGCCGCGGCTTTAAAGCATATCTTGCGCTCTATGCACCGCATGATGCAATCTTCTGGAACTGCTGAGGGCCTTCGCGGCCTCATTGACTCGTCATTGCTGAAATCCCTCAAAAAGATTATCGAGCATCGCAGTCTCTTTGGCCCAAATGTACTTCCAATTGGTATGGTCTCATGCTGCTCGTCTGCCCTTTGTTGATTAGGGGTCAAACAGCCATCAACATCCTGGCGACGTTTGTGCACAACGAGCCGACCTCTCTGACTGTAATCCAGGAGGCTGGCGTTCCGGAGGCGTTCTATAGGGCCGTTGAGGCTGGATTAGAGCCTGTGATCGAGGCAAGCGCAGCGCGTCCCTCCCGCTTACATAAGAATGACGTTCTTTCCAGGTGATTCAAGCGATTCCAAACGCAATCGGAGCTCTGTGTCTTAACCAAGCTGGCCAAGACCAGCTCACAGCACGACCCACTATCATACCTTGCTTGTTCTCGATCTTCACCTCGGAGCGCCATCAGCGTGTTCTCCAAGATAAAGAGAATGCTGTTCTTATTGGTTCAGCTGTTGACGAACTGATTCGCCACCATCCTTCCTTGAAGCCTGCGGTCTTCGACGCAATCAAATCCACCCTGAGCAAGATCGAGGACCTCGGAAGCACGTTTACACCACCCGATGGCACGGATTCTTGGTATGGGCTCGCACGGACTTCAGCGTCTGCCATTCAGGCGCCCACTGATGACGACATTCTGATGCGATCGTCCGACACCGTGCCTGTCGACGAATCTACCTCCGAACCTACTGGCAGGCAAGATCTCCTTACTATCTCTCTCGCCGAAGAGGTCCTCGATGAAAATGCCAGCGGGAGGTCGCACGAGAATATCATTGTCTCGTACCTCGACGTGATTTGCAGGGTGATTAGATTTTCATTCCTACATTGTCGTGAACTAAACTCGTGATCTTAAGTTCCTGGAAGGCCTGTTTCAGCACACCTCTCATTGCAAAGACTTTATATCCAATTCGGACGGCCTCGTGTTGCTGGGACGACTCACGGCGCTACCTTGCATACCGTACGATTTCGGTGGCAGTGTCGCGTCCGACTCTTTGGTTCAGGTCATCCGAACTATGTTCGATGCGGCTCCCAACGCAACTATGAACGCCCTGACTAGCTGGGTCAAAGTATCACTACAAGAGACGTCTCCATTCTGGAGTTCGCTGGGCAAGAAATCCAAGTTCATCGAGCTACTTGATTCAGCGGGTATTTTATTCCGACCCCTCCACATCCGTGATCTTTTCTGATTCAGGTTCTAGGTCAATCCCACGCCGACGCCAATCGAACCTTCCGTAATCTCGTTACTTTGCTGGTTCGAGTGATCTTACTCTCGGACATTTACGCGACTGCCGGATATGCCCATGGTCGCTCTACTGGGGGACTGCTTCAGACCCTAATGGGCACGGGAGCGTCGGAAATTTTGCCTGACCTTGGCGTTCTACATAAAGCTTGTATCTGGGAGAATGTTCTCTTGAAAGCTGAGATACCGGAGAAAGAGGTCCAGCCCGAAGGAAACGCCCTATTGTCGTTCTTGCAAGCACCGGGCAGGCCATCTTCTAGTGAGCCGGTCGTCGCTGCAAACGGTGCACATACTTCGTCTGCGACGGTTACACCATCGGAGGTTCCCGGCCAAGAAGGTCCCCGTGAAAGTGACCCACGAGAAGAGAACGCCAAGGCTTTCAGACATCTTTCCAACCAGATCCCGGGAGCATTGTCTCCATTTTTTCAATGTAAGATCGTCTCTGCGTCGGAGTTGCTCCTATGTATTAATTTCTCTGAAAGCCATCGTCAAGCTCTTTTCGACTCGTCGCAATCCAGATGCAGCACAAAAGCAACAAATTCTCGAATCAGCATCTAGTGTCGCTGACGTATTGCTCAAGCATCTCGAACCAATGGAGTCAGGTAAATAAGTTTGCTTCATATCTTTCAGGGGCTAAGTTTTAGCAGAGGACCCCGTGGATTCACTGTCGATTAGTTCCTGCTACACGTCGTTGCTTGGCCTAATAACCACCCTGATGGTCGATGGTAAGTTAAGCCTCACTCTCGTCCCATTGTTTCATCAATAAGTGACATCTGGCGTAGAGAGGACTGCTCAAAACACATTGCATACCGTCCTCTTCGATTCCTTTTACCGCAAGGGTGGACTGGACGCGATTGTGACCATCTGCCATAGCTTTATGCGTACCATCGACGAGCACTCAAAATCAAAGGTTGAGGATCGTACAGACGCCATCACCCAAGCTCTAGGTCATGCGTTTGGGGGCATTAAAGTCGCCTTACACCTCCTCCTGTCTTTGATCTCATCGAAGCCCATATTCGAATCCAGCCAAACGATACTTCTCCTTACTCGCGACAAGAAGGACACTGACCCTGACTACTTCGAACCTCATAACTTTCTCGTCAAAACTAGGTTGGCGATCCTCCCGCTTGTTAAAGAGCTCTGGGAAGCGTCTTGGCTAGCCTCTTCCCCACAAAGTTTGATCAAGTCTGTAGTGCAGGTGGTTCTGGAAATTCTCAACGGCGATGGCGAAGAAACTCCCCCCGAGGCCTCCCCTAACCCTACTCCAGGTGCTAGTTCTCTCTCCATGGGAGGTCCTTCTCTCTTCCGTGTTACGGTCCAAGACGAGAATCGCGTTCGACAACTCATCGATATGGGTTTCTCGCGTTCTGCCGCAGAGCGTGCACTTATACGAGCTCATAACAACGTCAATGCCGCTGCCGAGTTATTATTGGCCAGTCCATTCCGCTTCCAGAACGACCCAGAGCCACCCGCCCCTCCGCCACAGGAAGCGGTGGAAGGTGGTGAAGCAACAGGCGACATCGCTACGACAGGCGAACTTTCACCCCCCTCAACCTCGACACCGGCACAGGAAGAAGTCGCTACTTCAAGTCAGGAAGACCCGCCGAACGTTGAAGCCGATAGCAAGCCGCTTGGGAAGAGCGCCGAGGAATGGCGCAACGAATTAAATTCGATGAGGGAGCCACTGAAATCTGATGTTGGACGTCTGGCGCTTCGTCTTGTCGACCAACACCCAGAGCTTATATTCGACATCCACAATGCCTTCATCGGTCGAGCCGACGGCTATCAGCGTTCATCAGTCCGTCTCCTTGTTGACGATATTCGGGAGTTTACCTCCAGTACGGAAAGTAGTCGAGATCAACCCCTCGCCGTTCGATGCCGTCTTCTGGCTCTAGTCTTGAATGAAGTACCTGGTTCTTTCGCTTCCATCGTAAATGGTGACGAGCAAGCGTTCATGGAGGTCGTCCTGACTCTCCTACTTTCGATCGACCTTGACGCAGGAACGACGCAACCAGCAGTCCCCAAGTGGCTTGCAGCTCTCATGCTCGTGGCGGAGGCCCTATTAAGTCTCTCAGAAGACCCTCGTTCCATCACGTTACCGAAAGAAGGCGAACCGATTGTCTCCCAAGAAATCCTGACGGGCCCGCCATTTGCTGAAGCTAGATCCGTATTATTTGACTTCTCCCTCCGCCTACTCGCTTTGGCTGGTCTTCCTCGAGACGAGTTGCTCGCCTCCTTGCGTCTTCTCGTATTCATGACGCGGGACCACGATTTAGCAATGCAATTTGTGAAGCGCGACGGTGTTTCGCTACTTTTCCAAAGCCTCAAGTCGTCCTCAGGGGGAGTTGGAGGTAGCCAGTCGTACATTGCTATCATTCTCCGTCACATCGTAGAGGAACCTGCGGTGGTACAGCTTATCATGCGTGAGGAGGTTCAACGTTTTCTCTCCCTCCCACGCACTCGAACGGTGGATGCAACCGGCTATGTTCGCGCTTGCAACGCGATGGTGCTTCGGGATCCCAAAACCTTTATTGAAGTCACGACGTCGCTCGCTCAGCTGGAACGGCCTTTTGCTTACCTCAGCCAAATAATTCCCAAGGACTCCGACCGTCAAGGTGGCCCTCCTTCACTCGATGAGCCAGCAAAGGACACCAAAAGTCATCCAACGTCTCAGGCTGAGGTCACGGCCCACACCCTTCCGACTCCGCCCGAATATCTCGAGGCCGTTATGCATTTCCTCGTGGGCGAACTTATAGAGTCCGTGAAGCCAAGTCCTCGGCAATTGGAAGGCGTGCCTATTACCGAGTCCACCTCTGCTGAAATTCCCGCTGAGGGCAGCGTAAGACAACCCGCACCCGCGGAACAGAAACCCTCCGGCCCAAATGAAGCACAAGATTCTAAGCTGGATCACTATTATTGTGGGTTCTTGATGCAGTCCCTCACGGAGTTAATGTTTTCGTACGACGCGTGCAAGATGGCATTTCTCTCATATTCCACCAAACGTTCTGGCACACCGTCCAAAGACTCTGCGAAAGCACGTCTGGCTGCTTTGCACTTCGTCCTGTCAGACCTCGTCTCTTTCCACACTATCGACCCCGAACCCAGTCACGACGCTCGCCATAATGTCCCACTTTGCAACTGGGCGATGTCCTTGATCGTTGCGCTGTGTGTGGATACTTCTTCCACTCAGCCCGTTAAAGACGTTTCTCCGGAGCTGATCGCAGTGCGCAAAACCGTCTTGGAAGCGGTTAGTCGCGCCATCAAGGATCCGTCGCAGACGGAATCTCTGGACGCCCGCTACGGCCGACTTCTTGCCCTGGCAGATCTCTGCTATCGCCTCCTGACAGTTCGATTCAATCCGGGGCTTCGTAAACCTCTCGAGGAAACCCCGACCCATATCGCAAAGATCATGCTGGAGAAGAACTTTGTTTCGACTCTGACAAACGCTTTGGCGGAGGTTGACCTCAATTACCCCAACGTTCGTGTAGTAGTGGCAGCGATCTTGAAACCTCTTGAGCTACTGTGAGTTTTTCTCAACAATACCCCACGAGCGCTGCTCAATCACCCTGTAGGTCCAAGATTGCAATCAAGATGAGCCGCGCGTCCGACAAAACAAAGAACTCGGAGGAGTCGAAGGACGAGATGGATCAGGAGAGCTTACCTGATGAGGATGAGATGGAGGACGGCCAGGACACGGCTCGCGACGTGACTCCAGACCTCTATCGAAATTCCTCGCTTGGCATGTGAGTCATGAGTAGTTGCTCGGTGATTGACGCTTATTTCGCCTTCTCGTGGACAGGTTCGGAGGGGTTCGTGCAAACATCATGCACGTTATTTATAAGTGCTAACATTTATTTAGGATATGGAAGAGCAATTTGCCGCGGAGGATGTCATTGATGGTGATCACGGCGACGAGGACGAAGATGTCGAAATGGATTTCGGTGAAGAGACAGGGAGTGAAGGGACTTCGGCGACCGACGAAGATGAAGACGAACAGGAAGATCCCGACGGAGATGAGGGGGATTCTGAAGACTGGAACGACGACGAGGAAGATGAGGACCTCCTAGAAGAAGATGTAGAAAATAGAGCGCCGGAGGCCGAACCCCAAATCGATCCAGATGTTGACGTTGACGGTGTATGGGAGGTATGGCGAATTTTTTTTTCTCAGATGGGTCCGCTCATAAAGTCCTGGATTTTAGGGCGTTGGCATGGAGGATGGCGCCCCAGACGTCGATGGGGAGGAAGGTGACGAAGAGATTGCGGGTGAGTGATCGACTTACCCGTGAACCCTGTGGGTCGTCTAAATATATTATATTTTAGTCCCCATTTATCACCACGATACTGAAGAAGCAGAGGGAGATCTAGAGTCGGACGAAGAGTGAGCCTCGTGTTTTATTCGCTTACTCACTCCTCACACATATGACAGGCTCGAGGGTGAGCTAGGCTTCGAGCCGCAAGACGACGGTCCAACTATCGAAGACGTTCTGGGCTTCAACGAAGCTGTTTCGGACAGCCTTCCGGGATTCATTGAAGCTCACGATGGTGGTTTCATCATCTCTGGAGGAACACGCGCCCGTAGAGGTCGTGTCGAAGGTTAGCCGAAGACATCTTGACATAGATCAACAATCTGACGTTAGGGACAGACGACGATCTAGGCATTCTCGGCCGTAACAGGGGTGCTGTCGCCTCTGCAGACGCAACTACGCATCCGCTGCTCCTCGAAGCTTCTGGAAGTTCAGGTCATCGTATCCCGGACATTGGTCGTGCAGGGCGTCGTTCACAACGCATTTTGGCTACAGGCGGCCATCAGGATCTTCTCCAAGCAATCGAAGACATCATTGGTGGTGGCGCAGTTCAACTTTTCCAACACATTGTCAACCCTCGAGCTGGGGGAACCACCGATACCATTCGTCTAGACGTGCCTCCAGGGACCCTGGTCAATCTCGATCGCGGCCTGCTTCCACGCAGAGCTGGCGTATCTGCTTCTCTACGCATCGATCAGTCCCCCCGTTCCGTGCCACTCCGACAGGAAAGCCGGGATTTCGACCCCCTTCAAACCATACAACGCTGGAGTGAGGAAGCCAAAGTCCTTCATGGCAAATTCGCGTCCGATCGCTTCGTTAAGTTGGGGAACCACGTCGTGCTTGCCCTACTTCCCGCCGCTGTGGAGAAAGCCAGAATAGCAAAAGAAGCGAAGGAAGCAGCAGACGCAGCGGAAAGGGAGGAGGCAGAACGCAAGGAGGCAGCAACGCAAGCGGATGAAGAAGCGAAAAAGGCAGCTGAAGGCGCCTCTCAGATTCCGACGACGGCAATCGCTCCTCCAGCAGTAGACGTGGCGAGCAGTTCCGACGCGCCTGCAGCACCAATCGCACCAGAAGTCGCACCAGAAGTCACACCAGAAGTCGCAACAGAAGCAGACGCTGAAATGCTTGACGCTACTGCCGAATCCGCTTCCGAGAATGAACAAGAGATAGATGATTCAGAGGCACCAGATGTGACGACCGCCCAAGAAGGTCCCTCGGAACCAGGTCCCGCTAGTGGACCGGAACGTACGACTGTCATGATTCATGGTAGCCCCGTCGATATCACAGATACCGGGATTGACCCAACTTTCCTCGAGGCGCTTCCGGATGACATGCGGGAAGAAGTCGTGAACCAGCACATACGGGATCAGCAAGCGGCAAGAATGGAGCGCCCTCCCGACTCCCAGATCAGCGCGGAGTTCCTCGATGCGCTTCCACCTGAAATCCGTGCCGAAATTTTACACCAAGAGCGAATCGAGCAGGCCCGACGCCGTGAGGAAGAGAGGACTACTGCACCAACAACCGGTGATGCGCCAGCAGCCGTTGAGATGGATCCAGCCAGCTTTATCGCCAGCCTTGATCCCCAGCTCCGACAAGATGTCTTGATGGATCAAGACGAGGGCTTCATTCAGACCCTCCCGACGCACATCATTGCCGAGGCAGGCGGGTACCGCCAGAGGTTCCCCCGCCAGCCTCCCCGGGTCGGCGCAGGCTCCCGAGCACCAGGTGCTCCTCCCACGGCTGTTACACGCAAGCCTCAAGCGCCCCGTGACGCTATTCAGTTACTTGACAAGAGCGGCGTGGCCGTCTTAGTGCGACTACTTTTCTTCCCCCAAATCTCGAGAAAGAACATCTTGTACAAGGCGCTCGTCAACTTATGCGAGAACTCCAAAACTCGTGCTGAGCTCTTCAACTTCCTTCTCAACATCCTGCAGGAAGGAACTGGAGACCTCGCGGCCATCGACAGAAGCTTTACGCAGATGACAATCAGAAATTCCAAAGGCCCCGCACCAACCCATCGTCCTGCTGGGAAACAGAAAACCGGCCCGGAGTACCTGAGCTCTCTACCTGCGCATCACTCGCCAAGTGAAGTTGTTCCTGATCTTATCGCTCAGCGCTGCCTCGAGGCTTTGACCTACATCGTTTCGTCGAATGAGTCATCGTCACTCTTCTTCCTGACGGAACAAGAGATGGCTGTGGGGCTTCGAAAACACGCTTCCAAGAAAGGCAAGGGTAAGGAGAAACAGGCGGCACAGACGCAGTACCCCATAGTTCTGCTCCTCTCCCTGCTCGATCGCCAATCGCTGTTGAAGACACCATCAGTTCTGGAATTGGTTGTTAGCCTACTCGAGACGGTGACGCGCCCACTCACGGGCCTCAAAGTACAACAAAAGCCCGAGGAACCCGCACCGGCTACGACCCCACAAGCACAGCCACAGCCATCCGAAGAACCCTCATCTGAGCCTCGCGCTTCCGCAGTTGATCCAAATGCCTCTGCCCCAAGTAAGTTGATGCCATGTGTCGATGATCTATCATAATGAACTTGCGTGTCAGCAGTTAATCCGACACAAGAGAGCCAAAAGGAGTCACCTCGACAGGAGCCAACAGAGGAAAAGACTTTACTGGTCAACCCCCCTCAAATCCCCGCCAGTGCGCTAAGATCTATCGTTAATATCCTGACTGTTGGAGATTGTGGCGCAAAACCCTTCCACCATACGCTCTCCCTGATTCAACATCTCTCATTCATCCCTGATGCGCGAGACGTCGTCGCACAAGAACTTCGCGGTAAAGCCCAGGAATTCGGACAGAGCCTCTACCATGACCTTGACGAGCTAGCCAATTCACTTAACGAACCAGGAGACGACGTGTTCACGTCTTCCGTTGCGTCCCGATTTTCCTCTCCCGCCTCCGATCAAGCGAAGCTCCTCCGCGTCCTGAAGACTATCGACTACATGTTCTCACCAAAGGCAACGATAACCCCCGAACCGCAACCTACCGCGGATTTGGAAAAGATCCAGGGAATATACGAGTCATTCCGGTTCACCCCATTGTGGCGTCGGCTAGGAGACTGCTTGTCCATAATCGAGCAGCGGTCCGAGATCGAGCACATCGCTACCGTTCTCCTTCCCCTCATAGAGGCACTCATGGTCGTTTGCAAGTACGTAGGGTCTGCATCCATATCTGGAGGTACCACAAGCCGATTGTTGCGGGCATCTGCATCTCCTCGTTCACCAACTACACCACGGGAGGCGATGGAAGACCTATTTGTCACATTCACAGACGCACATCGCAAGGTCCTCAACGTTATGGTACGGAACAACCCATCGTTGATGAGCGGATCATTCTCGTTGCTTGTCAACAACCCTCGCGTATTGGACTTTGACAACAAGCGAAATTACTTCAATCAGCAGTTGCACAAGCGCCCGCACTCTCGCGAACATCACGGAACTCTACAACTCAACGTACGTCGCCAGCGCGTCTTCGAGGACAGCTTCCAGTCACTGCAACGGAAGACCGGAGAGCAAATCAAATACGGTAAACTCAGTGTGCGATTCTACGATGAGGAGGGTGTCGACGCAGGCGGCGTCACGCGGGAGTGGTTCCAAATCCTCGCCAGGCAGATGTTTGACCCCAACAATGCTCTATTCCAGCCATGCGCAGCTGATCGCCTCACTTATCAACCGAACAAGGCGTCGTGGGTCAACCCAGAACACCTGTCGTTCTTCAAGTTCGTAGGTCGTGTCATCGGGAAGGCTATCTACGACGGCCGACTCCTGGATGCCTACTTTGCCCGTAGCATGTATCGACAAATACTCGGGAAGCCCGTTGATTACCGCGATGTGGAGTGGATCGACCCAGAGTACTACAACTCGCTTTGTTGGATACTGGAGAATGACCCGAGCCCATTGGATCTGAATTTCAGCGTTGAGGGTGACGAGGTACGTTACACGTGGATGAGACCCCTTCTGCTTTGTTAACGTCTCGTCTAGTTCGGCGTTACCAAGATTGTTCCACTGAAGGAGAACGGGGAGTCTGTACCTGTGACGCTCGAGAACAGGCGGGAGTTTGTGCAGCTCTCAGCTCAGTATCGGCTATACACCTCGATCAAAGACCAGCTTGAGAATTTGCTGTCCGGGTTCTATGAGATCATTCCCAAAGATCTCATTGCGATCGTATGTCTAAATATTATGTTTGGGCGTCAACTTCTCACCTGACCTCTCCAGTTCAACGAGAAAGAGCTCGAGTTGCTAATTTCTGGTACTCCCGATATCGACGTCGACGAGTGGCGCTCCGCAACGGAATACAATGGGTATACAAGCTCAGATCCCGTCATCGTCTGGTGGTGGCGTGCGCTCAAGTCGTTCAACCGAGACGAACGTGCCAAGGTTCTCAGTTTCGCTACTGGAACATCCCGAGTTCCCCTGGGCGGGTTCAATGATCTACAAGGTGTACAAGGCACCCAGCGCTTTTCTATTCACAGAGCATATGGCGATCCAGACAGACTTCCTCAGGCTCATACATGTACGTGGCGTTGATAAAGCTAGCCGACTAGGAGCTGATGCTATTTTACTAGGTTTCAATCAAATCGATCTTCCGCAATACACGTCTTATGAAATGCTTCGACAGCAATTGTTACTCTCGATTAACGAAGGTGGTGAAGGTTTTGGGTTTGCGTGATTACTGTAGCAAATTTGTACTGTACAACAAAAAGACAATCGCATTCGCATTACATAAGCCATTGTACGCTTTCGACTCGAGCGCGCATTGGATTTAATATTTGACCTTCACAAATGCAAGTCAACGATCTCCTTGAACCTAACGTCCGCATACGAGAGCTTAAGAAAGACCGCGTGAATTTTGTCCTCGAAAATGTTGATCTTGCGTACGTGACTCGGGGCCCATCGCGATCCTCTCCTCACAAGCTATGCTCCTAGCTTTGCAAACTCCCTTCGGAGGGTTATGATGGCAGACATTCCCACAGTTGGTGCGTTTATACGGCCAGTTACTAGGTATACATTCTTATAGTCATATAGCAATCGACATTGTGGAGTTTGTGACCAACACAACCGTTCTCCCAGACGAGTTTATTGCTCACAGGCTAGGCATGATCCCCCTTGTTAGTAACAATTGCGACGAAGCTATTCGGTATAGTCGGGTGCGCTCTTACGATATCATATATCCTCCCTGCACCCTTAAACTTTTTGCAAGGATTGCACCTGTCTGGAATCATGTCAAAACTGCTCCATAGAACTTCTTCTGAGCGTAGCTTGCAACGAAAACCGAACTATGGAGATCACCAGCAACCATTTAGATGTGGTAGCCCGTGGGGGATACGGCTGGCGGGAGGAGGTGGACGACGGGGAGGAAATTGCGAGGCGTTCAGAGACTTTCGGTCACCCTGTTGGAAAGAGTGCGTCTTTTCATTTAGACTCACTCCTTTACCCTGCGTTGAGCCATTCGTCGTATTCAGACGACCCTTCCGCACCCCCAGTCTTAATATGTAAAATCCGAAAGGGTCAGGAGCTCAGAGTGCGCTGTATTGCAAAGAAGGTAATGCAAAGTTGACTATTACAAAACGTGTGCGGCGCTCAGGGTGCATGCATCAGGGCATAGCAAAGGAACACGCGAAGTGGTCACCATGTGCCGCGGTCTCTTTCGAATACGACCCACACAACCGCCTGCGCCACACGACATACTGGTTCGAAACCGACATCAAAAAAGAATGGCCATTAAGCGCAAATGCGGCGGAAGAAGAAGCTCCTCGCGACGACGAGCCATTCGACTACACCGGGAAACCGCAGAAATTCTACTTTGAGGTGGAGACGGACGGGAGTCTAGGCCCGCAGGAGGTCGTCATGAGGGCAAGTCCCGAGTCGCTTTCCTCGGTGATTAACTAACACGGCGACTTCAACAGGGTCTCACAGAGCTACAGACCAAGCTCGCCAATCTCATCCTCGGACTCAAGTCCGACCCAAATGAGCTTGACACTCTCGGTGGAGACGGCGGCGCGCAACTTCCGCCGCCGCCGAACGGCGCTGCTGCAGCGGTCCCAAGTGCGACGGGGTGGGGTGGAGCAGAGGCTTCTCCTGCTGCCTCTGGATGGGGTGGTGCTACGACGGCGCCCGCTAGTAGCGGTTGGGGAGGTGCTTCTGCGACTGGGGCCGGTGGAGGAGGCGGTGGAGGAGGAAGCGCTGGGTGGGGTGCGAGTCCAGGTTCTGGGGCATCACCCTCAGCAGGAGGGTGGGGTACCAACGCAACGCCAGGTGCGTGGGGTGCAGGAGGCAGCGGCTGGGGAACAGGCAGCAGCCCAGCTCGAAACACCGGTTGGGGCAGTCCCAATCCACCGCAGACGCAAAGCGGCTCAGGCTGGAACGTGTGATACGCGTACTGGTAGCATCATCTCGTAGGCTGTACTCCTCGATCTCGCAATGATCAGCGCATTCCCATTTCGTCGAAAACAGTAATAGTAAGGACAGCGGAGCAACGCATGTTATTTCCAACCAAGACAGTAGATCGAGGAGGTATGTTAGACATGAGATTTTGTTGCATAAATTTGCAGGGTTCAGCATCAGCAGGAAGCTTTCGAAACGAAAATGAGTAAATATGAAATAGTGGCGCTGGTGCGCGATCAGTCCTCCCGGGATCTCATTTCAATTTCTTCTGGTGCTGCCAGTGTCTGGGCAATTGGCATCGATGGGCCCTTGGATGGGCCTGCTGGGCGCGCACTCATCGAGGGTTCGACCGGTATTCGCGGGAAGTGAGCCTGTAGTCCGGCATTAATCAGCACCGCTCTATGCGCAACCGAAACATAGACAAGGAGCATGTCACATACAGGTTCCGACTCTCCGAAAACAGTTTCGGTGTCACCCACTATGCTCAAATAGTCAACAAATTGAATGTACTGAGCCACGATGCAACCTTACTGATTGCGGCGCTTCGGCTTGTCAGATCGTAGCCACCGTACGGCATGTGAGGTGTTGCTTGAGGCATCGTGGGGCCAGCAGCGATACGCTCACTTTCTTGAACCTCTTCCCAGGGTACGACAGTGTAACGTTTAGGAGCAGGCGTAGCGTCAGGGTTCCCACTCGGGCCATAGATTTTCGCTTCCGCAAGGTGAATCTTGAGCGCACAAATCCATTTGTTGCGCCGAATCGCTGTGCATGATCGTCAACGCCCACACCATTTTCTACGTCAAGGGCCAATCATACCCTTCAAGGAGCCCTGTTGCCAATTGCTCTTGTACATAATCTCGGCCTTCAATGTCATCTTTTCCTGGTCGGGTATATCTTTCGCGACGAGTATGGCATTAGGTATGGAATCAGGATTTGATCCTGATCTTGACACATACCAACAACAACGATGTCAAAGGACGGTTGGAAATCCCGGCGTTCGCTTTGAACGAAGCCAAGCATGAGAGCGCGCAACCTCTCGATCTTCTCGAATGATGTGGAGTAATCGACGTCAAAAGTGAACGTCTCTGACATCTAACCGAACTCGCTCAGCGAGGTCGCATTATAACCGATAATACAACGTGCCTTTGGGCTTCGGCGAAAATTTTGAATGAACTAAAGGATGCGGTGAGCTAATCAGTTGTTCAACGTCTATCAGACTTACGAGACTGTTCAGTACGGTATTTGACACCTGGACGTAAGTGCCATGACCATCCAAAAGGATGGTGCTAAGGAGGCGAATCTCCTTCACCGTATAAGTGGTTTCTTTGCCAACATCGAGCCTATCGCCAACATCGAACGGGTGCAGCACAAACAAAAAGATGATACAAGTGAGAACATCGCTCAGACTCGAACCGATGAGCCAGCTGAGTCCTACAAGGCGTTGAGCTAGGATATTGCGGACTAAAGTATACCATACCAAGAACTAATGTGCCTGCGGCGGTAATCAGCGAGGCAATTTCAGTATCCTACGCAGCAGGTTGGTGATTGGTAATCAATGTAGTAGAGTGCACCTACCAGTGTCACAGCAATAATCAGAGCAGCGACTACGACATAGACGCTCATTAAAAGGTTGTCTAGACGACCTACAGCGCTGTCTAGATCGCGCATTGAATGCTCAATTGACAGCTGTTCCCTATGGAAGTCTCTGTAGACGTGCGAGACGTTAGGAGGGAACCAGGAGAGTGGAAACATTACGGACCCGCAGGCTTGTTCGGTCTCATCAAGCGTGACATCTCCATTCCCATCTCTATCAAACAGCCCGAATGCAGCATCGGCCACCTCTAATGAAGGGAAGAAACGAGAGATATCCTGAAAGACCAAGTCTTCCCTGCCTCGCTTGCGGAAAGAAAAAAATATCCGACGAGCAAGCTAACGTTTACACGATCAATACGGGAGCAATGTAGACAGCGTATGGAATACGCACAAGCTTTGTTTTGGTCGCCGATTCTAGTGCTGTCACGACCATAGCTTGGGGTGAATTTGGTTGCAACACCGAGCTAACCAATTCACCATCTCATTACCTCGACTTGGCGATGAAACAAGCATGATCGCACCTGCCAGCAATCTCAGATGCAACATTTCCAAGTGCGGTTGTCGTTGTCGTTGCGGCAAAGCGGACGCCTCTGATAGCTTGTTTGACGAGGCGCTTGGGATTCACCGTAAGTCGCTTATCACCCCGCGAGTCGTGAGGCTCGTCAGGATTCTCCGGTTGTTCGGTGGAGTTACGGTATAACGTAGTCAGCGCCTTGATGGCAAACTTCTGATTTGCGATGCGTTCTGTAAGGAGAACTGTAAGTTGTACGTGAGCATTTCAAATAAAAATGCAGACCTGCGTAGGACCGTTCATGGAATTTCCCAGCTATCCACTGGATAGAGAATTTTTCGAAGAGCAAAAGTGCGGCGCAAAGGTAAATGCCGAACAGCAGTTTGCCTATGAACGATATGATATGTACACTTTTAGCAGACGCCTTCGCATCTTGCCGACTGCCGATGAGGGGGTTCCAAGCGATCCAGATCGCCAAGGACCAGGCAAAGAGGGCAACGTATCTGACAAAATGGGCGGCGATGAGCGCGACAATGGTGGAAGCAATTCGTAAGTGTCCGATATGGTCACCGACCTATGTAATGCTTCTAACCATTCGATGTAACGACGAGAGCCGACCGCAACAACGCCGACGGTGTACTTCGCGATGTGGGGAAGAAGCCTCCTATTAATGAATTGAAGGTGCCATAAGTGGCTGTCATAGTTAGCACGGAGTTCAGATTTCGACATACGCTCCCGCTAGGCTGGCCCACCAACCTGTAAAATTTTGCGGTGAGACGAGGTCATCGGAACATTGCATATGACCTTACCACACCACATAACGCTGAACCAAATGCTCCACCAAATCAAACGCACTCCCCATATCTAGGACGCAAAGAATATAAGTTCCCCGACCTTTGAGAGTGTGACAAAGTGAGCCAACCTCTCCTTTCGGAGAAACCGTAAGGGCAAGGATGCCTGGAATCCAAATAATAGCCAAGATAGGGACGATGAATAGGGTCCATCGCGTCACAATCGAGGCGTTAATGAGAAATTGGTAAAAGCGCACAAACTGATAAGGACGGGTTAAGGCCGATGCCAAAGGTGTCACAAAAGAACAACACTTGCCTTCGATTTCGGGAGATCTCCATCGGCAAATGCCAGATGGTCTTCGCTTGGGTTGCGAGAGTCGAATCGCTCGTAGGATTGGCCGAGTTTGCGAGCACCTCCAAGTAAGTCCCAGCTCTGATTCCGGCCAGCAGGGTGGGTCCGACCTTGTGGGTTCGATTCGGTATGCACTTGTGGGGGGTGTCCTTCGTAGGAAGAAGGTGAGTCCTGCTCAATCGCGTTCGCTGGACTGCCAAGTGAGACACCGTTTTGAGGGGGTAAAGACTGTGCTGGATTTCTATTCAAAGGAGTGCTGGCGTGGAATGATAGTGATGCAGGATGGTCATCGTCAAACAGACTCTTTTCTTCAGAGGGCTCAGGAGAGTACCCCGGACGCTTAGGCGCGCTCATGGGGGTGCAGAAAAAAGCGAGGGTGGTTTCGCTGCTTGACGAGAGCGGGTACCTTCAACGTACAACTCCTAACCTTAGTTTCGCTCTTATTCAGACCCCATAATTCACCTCTCTACGTCGCTACCGCAACTGCTGTCGTCGTTGCACTCGGCGTCCGATGTTCGGGGAGAACACCACGGATAACCCCGGCGTTGAGTCGCTAACGTGTGCCTGCCTCGCTAGCCAAGATGAACACGCACATGGCACGCACATCGAATTCAGCAACTAGACCAATATGGCTTTGCTGCCTGGAGTTCGGATGCATTTCTGGGTTGTATGTCTCCACTGTACGTACTATCCAAAATTCAAAATTTGTCTGATACACGCCCTCGGCAATGTCTCTCGGTCCTTGTGGGATCTTTTGCGCAGTTTCTTCCTGTTCTGAGTAATCACCGCTCTGTAGTGACTACTGGACCCAGTCAACGTTGAGAACTCCGCAAGGCTCTCGTACAAGCACGAATTTTAGCTATGCATAGGTTGGTGACCGCATGTGGTATGGATTTGGGGTGTTCATTGCTGTCTCAGATCATATGCATGTGCTGAAGGCAGTGCGACGAGACACGCACATAGTGCACCGCGGCCTCAAACTCAGCTTGACTAGGCTGCTTGTGGATGACCCTTATTCACACGATAACCACCGTGGCTGCCGCCTGTCGATGGCGAGACTCCACTGGCGATCCCTGTTCAGCCGAGTAAAAACAAATAAAGCAACAACACGTTGTATACGATCGTCAAATCAAAATACTTCAAGGGTATCCTACAACCCATACGTGGACGCATGAAAAGCCGTAATGAGTTACAAGTAGTAGAAGAATTTCCGTTATATCAATAAAGTAGGGGGAATACAGCAACCGTGAAAGGAAATCCATCGTTAAAAGTCGTTGCAGTCGTCACGAATCATTATAAATCACATTGAGATCGCGCGCCCTTTACCGATTTCTTGGTTCGAGCGCAGTATTGAGCGGCCCCGCTCAGGCTCCTCTTGACCATAAGAATCTGGCTCCGGGTTAAATGCTTTGTCTGCGCGGACGTAACTGATCGCTCGGGGACTTTTGTGAGTGAACCCTGCGAACGCGAGTGCCTTGCGAACGTCCAGAATTTCTTGTCCATGGACCTTGTCGCGCAGTAGTGGATCTCGAGTAGCATCTGGGGGAGCCCCGTTGGCTGGTGCGAGTGGCTGCGCAATGATCGAATCACCATCAGACGGAGGCAAGAGACCAACACACCTCAGCTGGTATATCGTCGTCAAAGTGTCGAGTGTCCTCAGGGTTGCGGAGATCGGGACGAAATGGTGCAGAATATCGATGAATATTCGCCCAATCAACTCCACGAAAGAATGGGTGCACCTGTAAAAATGTGTTTAGAAAAAGAGGGTTCCAAAGGAATCCCACAAGCACGACTTGCTTTGATCAGTTCTGCTCCGTCGACACTGCGAGTAGCCCCTGAGGGAGTGATGAGGACGCTACGTCTAGCCTGCACGATCATTGAATTTGGGCGGGTAACTGAGGTCGAAGTCTGAGAGCCCAAGCGATCCTCGGGCTCACAGAGCAGCAGCTGCATTAGATCGACTGCTTCGGGTGACACACGTGGAAGTGAAGGGAAGCGCAAGGATTGTTTCCAATTCAAGATCTTCTGACGCGTGACGTGGCGCTAGAAAACGGACGTCAGAGTCAAAGCGACGTCCAATGGTGCAAAATTTCTTACAGAATTGCTGACGAACGGAGGATATCTGGACACCAAGGACGGATGTTACATCAGTCCGCCGATGCCAACAAGAGTGCGTAACTACGACGTACCCATACAAGCACTCGAACATGATGACACCTAAGCTCCACCAGTCGCAAGAGTATGAATATCCTTGTCCACGGATAACTTCAGGAGCCACTAAGAGGACATCGTCAGTTCTACGTATGTGTACCTCTGGCTAGAATACGTGCTGTACGAATTTGTCCCACACCTGTCGCTTAGTTAGCCGAGTCACTTACAATCGGGAGATTTCACTTACACGGAATACGCCAGCTGACGTAGGCGGCGGCGATGCAAGGAACTCTTAGAACGAGAACAATGATATCTATCGAGTACTGAACATGCTTACCTTCCGACGATTCTTCTCCCTCCAAGTGAAGATGCCTCCTCGACCATCCCCCATCAGTGCATCGAGGTCCTTACGATCGAGACGTTTTGGTCGCGAGCCGTCCGCCCTAGTGGTATCTTCCAAGTCAATGCCGTGCTTCCTCATGAGGTGTAACCTCTGCTGCTCGTAATCTAACGGATCTAGATGGGCATGCCTTCAGCGGCGACATTGAATGCTACACACATGAGGTATCATGGGCCCAGTGTAGGTCAGTTCTGATGAAAGCGACTCAGGGTCAAACAACAACCTGGCAGGAGAGCGACTCACGCTAAACCGAAGTCGCTTAGTTTAATGTGACCGTCGGGGTCAAATAAAAAGTTCTGGACAAGGGCTACGAGTTCAGCCCGTTCAGGGGTGGTTAAGAACGGACTCACGTCTGGTTTGATGTCGCGATGAATGAAACCAAATATGTGACAAGACTCAATAGCTAGGACCATCTAATGAGAAGGCAATTCAGTGTTCGATCTCCCATTAGGAAGGGGGCTAGACCTCAGCGATGTAAAAACGAGTGAAGTCTTCCGGGAAAGTGTCCCTTTCAATGAGCAAATTCAGCAGATCACCTCCCCCCATGTACTCGAGAACCTGCAAGCAAAGAGATCGAGGGAAGGACCTCTCACACATGATGAAACACGCACCAGGTAAAGGTGGTCCCTGTCTTGGAAGCTATAGTGCAACCTTACAATCCACTCCGCGCCTCCTGGGGAGCTTACGAGTGACGCGGATTTCAGAACATCACGCTCTGCACGAACGTGCCCTTCCTGGCCCTTCCTCAACATGTCTGTCTTGCGCAACTAACAGCATACGGCGATCGAAAAAAACTTGTCAATCGAGTAAAGTAACACGCACCTGTTTCATGGCGAACAACTTGCCAGTGGTTCGTTCTCTAACGAGAGAAACGACACCAAACGCACCTATTACGAAACAACTTTGGGAGTTTGAACGCAATCGTGAGTGCAGCCAAACTCACCGTGACCAATCGTCTTTAATTTCACAAACGCACTGACGTCGACTTTGCGACGTTGTTCTCGGAGGTATTCTGTTTCGTTCTGACGCCAACAAGCACGGAGTTCATCTTTCCGGGGATCGGACAAGTCCATACTTAGCATATCTCTTTCCATCGCTAACCGCCGCTGCTCCCGAGAGGGTGGGTGTCGGAGCAAAGGGAAGTAGAGATTTTCGAAATAGATCCTAGCCGAGACGGCCTTCTCCAATGTTGCCAGGGATGGTGTGATGACCCTTTTAGGCTCGGGTAACGGAGGGATGTTCTCGGAGAGCAGAGGAGTGGGTTTATCCTCATGCTCTTGTTCGGGATGAGCCACGAGACCACCTCCCCATCTAATAGTAGAGTTTCCAGGACGGCCGGGAATACCTTCAGTGGTAGAGAGGCATACATTCTCCTTCGCAGCTACGGTAATCATAGAAGAACCTTGGGTGCTAACGCCGTTGACCACACGTAAAGGAGCATCCTCTCCATTCGCAGTTCGGTGCTGCTCCGGCTTGAGCGCGCTCACAACCTCATTGATTGCGCGAGCCTGGTTTGCCTGACGAATACGAGCCTTTATGGGAATAGCCCAACGTGGGTCTGAATGGAGCGAAGTGGTGAATGGAAAATATTTTCTAGTTGGTGAGACGCTCACTGCCTAGTTTGCCAAGGCCATCAGGACCCCATCGAGTCAAGAGGGCTTCAGCCTGATCGGCGTCAGATGCATGCACTAAATGGCTGGTTGGAGTTGAGGCTAAGAGGTGGAGAGGCGCAGCGATCGACACACGTACACAAACCCCATAGGCTTGGACACCATGTCTTTACTAATTCGCCTTCCCTTCTTTGGTGAAACAGGGCCAGAAGACGGCAAGTTGGCAATTGGCGGAGCAACATTACCGAGGAGGGAATTATTGTGCCCAGGTAAATCCTCGTATCGCGGACCAGCTACCGCTTCTGGAGAAGGATCTGCGCTTGCCCCCCACAAAAATCGAGAGGGCGAAGGTGTCGGAATTAGCGCTAGTAGATCGTAAAAGCCTTTGTGTAAAAGAGTGCCTCCACGTAATGTACCAGGCGGTGGCCCATCGTCAGTACGGGGAGTCGGACTAGGCAGTCCAAAAGGAGGATGGGGATTGGAGCTATGATAAGGATTGGCGAAAGAGGAGTAAATGTCATTGTGATCTGCGCCGCTTAGGGGGTATACAGGGACGGGAGGAGTGGGCAACGGTCTGGACGGTCTGTTGGCCATGGTTCGGGACGGATCCCTGGACGGACCAGTGCGGGGAAAGGTGCAACGGCCTGGCCAAAGCGACTGACCTGAGAAAGCTCCCCAGGTCAGTGAGGAATGCGCGTGACGCCACGAGACACGTGCTCTTCACACACGCTTCATTAGGCCTCCGTTAGCAGCAGGCCACTCTTCTGGTCTGGTGCTGGCACTCGGCGTTGGCAATGGCAGTGGCATCAGGAACTAGCTATTAGTCCATCTCCACAATCCCTTTCCATTCATGCACACGCGAGCAGTCTTTGGTTGGCCTTCTCCCAGTCCGGTCCAATCAACAGGATATTCCAGATACAGCTAGTTTCTTATTTTGACTTCTCACTCGAGCCAACAACGGCGACTTGGACCTCCTTCGGTCCGTGCCGATCATTTCTAGCTAAACGAACCGCTTCCTTGGGTTATTGAAACCGTTGAAACCGGGCCGAGGGCCACGCGAAGAGATGCACACATCGAGCCAGACGTCCTCAAGTCAACCCGTCAGAGGCCGCCTCTGTCATGCACCGGAGATCCATCGTGTCGTAATATCCCATAGTTTGGCATTTGAGATCGATTTGAACCAATTGCCGGGCAACAGTTCCTACTTTTGCAGAACTTCAACTCTCCTCCCTTCTACCATCCTTCACCTTGCCTTAGCTGCACTGCTCCCTTGCACGTTTCGGATCGTAGAATTTGAACCTGCATTCTTACTACTGGCAACACGTTTGAAACCCTTGACCACCGTCTGTGCGCCTCGAGGCGAGATCTCACAGCCTCACCATATCCGGCAGTATAACTTAATACTCAGCGTGGGTTCCTGGGGGTACTTAATCCTCACTTGCATAACTTGATTGAGCGTCTCTTCACTCTACATTACAATTCTCTCTTTGCATTCTCCTGTAATAGCTAGCTATGTCCTACTACGATTACTACGGTGGAAGGTCGTCGAGAACGAGCCACACTGGCGGCGATTCTCATAATGGTTCGTTCGAACAGGGTAAGACTGTATTGCCCCCACTCACTATAGCTTTCCCAACCTCTAAATCTCCAGGTTCGTCTTCTCATGTCACTCCAACATATGTACCAGTTAACTCAATCCCTTCCCCCAACACAGTGTCCGGAAGCCATTCGAGCTCACACCCTACTCAGCAGCACCCCGCATACGTGCAACAACAACAATACCGTTCGTATTTTGACCATCGGTGAACCCTCACTCACCGTCCTGACCACCAATGTAAAGACACGTCTCCCCAGCAGCAAGCACAAGCTGCAGCATACGGCCAGACTAATTACCCTTCAAGTTCGTACCAGCCTCACGACCCGAGGCACCAGAGCGGCCATGCGTACAACTACAGAGGCTCGCCGTCCTCTAACGCTCAAGCCCCTCCGCGGCTCCCGCCCTTGAGCGTGCCGAGCATCCCACAAGATCGATGGCCAAACACGAACCCACAGTATTATCAGGCTGACTTGCCGATGCAACCTACAGCGAACGAAATGCGCTCCCCACACCCACATGTATATTCCCCTCAGGCTGCGGCAGGCTATCCGCAGTACCAATCCCTTACCCATACCCAGATCCACACGTCACCCTACATATCGGGCTCTAGTCGAGGCTCTATGCCTGTAGCAGCACCAGCTAATCCGCACCATCATCAATCTATCCCAATGGGTCACTCTTCGGTAGATCGCACTCCGCACCCGCACATTCCCCGAACCAGTGCCCAGCTTCCCTATGCCCGTAACGCTCCTGAAATGGCGTCGCCTGTGGACTATCCTACTGACTCTTCAGAGCCAACTATCAAGAAGAAACGCAAGCGTGCAGATGCCCGCCAATTAGAAGTACTTAATGCCACATATAATCGTACCGCATTCCCTTCAACAGAAGAGCGTGCTGCCCTAGCGAAGCAATTGGACATGTCTGCGCGGAGTGTGCAAATTTGGTTGGTCTACCCCTCTTGTTGGCACCCTAGTTATTATCTCTGATCCCATCGACCGTTCTTTCAGGTTCCAGAACAAAAGACAATCAATGCGCCAAGGTGGGCGCACGACCAACCCAGCCACTACCCCCGTTTCCAGTGCCGGTCCCGCACCGCCGCCAGTTCCTACACCCACCCCGCCTGTTGCGTATGGTAGTCCTAGCCCAGCTGTCACGGTGAGCCGCATGATGCAGCAACCGGGAATGACATACGGCGGCTCTCGTTCTCCGCCGCCGCCGCAGCAGCAGCAAATACGAGGACCAACCCCCTCACCCCCCAGCGGCAGAAGCCGCGACGACCCCCGCAGGTGGCAGACTCGCGGATATTAAACCGAATCGTGCCCGTCAGCGCTCGGGAACTGGTTCCCGTGAGTTCACTCTTCTTTCGGTCTGCTGAGAATCAACTACGTTACCATATGCTAGTGTTATACCCCCTTATCATCTCCGATTTATTGTGCTTGCTTTGCCCATCACTCACAGACGCTTTTGTGTTTCCTTTCGAGTAGACCTTCTTTTTGGAATACCATCCCTGTGTATCGCATCTTATTTAGATCTCACACTACATTAAGCCTGTACTGTCGTCCTACGCTATGACTGCTTTCTCACATACTGTATGTTATCATATTGCACCTCCGGTGCGATATCTACATAATCTCGGATATCGTTGCATTTCTTATTATTATTCTCGACCGAAAAAGTCTCCACAGCGAACCGCGAGATTACTGATCCCCTGTGAGTACCATGAAACGACCCCATGCTAGGCTCCATTCTAGGGCACTCATAATTCACAGTGAAGAGTGGGAGCTAGCATCATTCCTGACTAAACTTAACTCGGCCACAGACAGGAACCGGATGTGTACGTTGCAAGGGGACAGTTGTTCCATATGATCCCGTATGTCACGATGGGCTATGACTTCGCCACATACCCTAGCAGGTTGACCATGTGACAAATCCAGGCTCGCCCAGGAGAAGTGTCGGATAAAGAACAAGGAGGTCGGTCGTGCGTAAGTAATGTCTGCCCCGTAGAAACGGCCCAAAAAATGAATGAACAGCTCTCGTAAGTGCATGGACGACTTCGCGTTCAGACGACGGTCAAAAGGTGGGAATATGCCTGTTGCGAGGCCCTTGGGATAACCATCGGAGCCACGGTCATTTCCACTTTTCATATACGCAGATGAAAGATGGAATTAAGGCAACTTACGTGGAACCCACCAAACTGTCGGATCGATATATCCTTAAAGGGCACCCGCGCGAAGATTCGATATGGTCATTCAGTGTCGTGAAATGATCTATGACTCGGGCCTTTAATGACGCTCGCGGGTCATTTCATAATGAGCCGAAATTACTCTGCGCTCTCCCCCCCGAAGGCGGGACAGCGGCGGGAGAGGGGGAAGTCGGGATGGAGACAGGCGCGTATACCGTGAAGATGTTAACACATCAGCATGCGATGCATGCGGAGCCCCGTAGCGCTCTCGGTTGTCCAGTTGCCTCCATCTGGATAAACAGTTACCACGGCGTGGTGGGGGACGAAAGGCGGTGAGAATGCCACCCCAGAGAAGACATGGCAATTCGAGTTTCTACGCAGCATCAGCGGTGGGTGCCGAATCACAGTCAAGGCGCGTCACAGTCGTGCCAACTTGATGATGATCCGTCACCGTATTTGCAGTCAAATAACACAAGCCAAGATCGATGCCATTTGACGTACACGGGCATCATACAGTGGCAGCTTTCCCCCGTTTGAACGTGGGGGTCGATTCCACGGTCTAAGATATCAGACGGCTGCTCGACGGCTGCATGCCCCATGCACGGCGTACGTTGCACAAACCTGTGCAGGGCGATAACGACGCGTGGCGAACGGGCTTTTTAATTCTAGCTTTTCCTTCAAAGCTGGGAGTCAGTGCAGGTGGGGGCACATGATGAAGACCGGAACCACTATCGAAATTTTGTGCGGCGTGAGCTGGGGGGCCCGAATATTCATTCTTGTAAGCGGAGTAATGACTCGGAATATCCACTTCTCAAAAAGGAAACTGTAGTAGTTTGGACGATTTGATATTCTTGATCTCGTGTGATATGGCTACGCTAATCATGTTTCCCCCGCCTCGAGCATGTAGAATAAATAGAAGACGCTGGTGTGTTCAAAAAGCTTTTTTTCAAACGTTAAATTAAAGTCTCCAGGGAGAATTCACACAGCCTCATCTGTACGTGAGATGTCGGGGTTGTCGCAAGTTTCGAGTGAGACGATACGGCATTCGTGTGCTGATCCACGTGCTTCATTATCAACTAAATCAACACCTAGGAAACTGTTCAGTCCTCACCACCACCACGTTCTGGGGAAAAACCTTAATCACCGATCACCGGTCACCGATCGCGTTACTCTGGCGAGGCAAATTTATGAACATGCATTGTGTGTTCTAAAAATTAAGTACCATCAAAGGTACAGTCATGCGTGCTTGACAGGCGTATCTAAAGAAATCTATGTGGGATGGGTGCTAATGCGCTAATCGGTGTCGTCCGGCTTGGCACCACCGAACTGCAACCAATGTAACTTTCTTAATCTCCTTCGTTCTTCCTGGGCCTTCATCTGGTTGCGTGTCAGCTTTTTCTTTTTCACTCCCGGAACGCCGGGTGTGCCTTTATCCTCCGTGCCGCTCGCAGCAGGCGTGGCGGCCGCCGAGGCAGCGGGACTCTGCACCCTTGAGCGTACTGGGGTGTTTGCGCCGCTACCTCTTGGAGATTTGAAGTCGAAGGCGTCTTCAACAACCGCCGCTTTGCCCTTGTGTGTCATCCGACCCTCAGAAATATTCCATATTTCTGGACCTGGATTTGATCAGCGCCTAATGTGGTAGAAATAGACATGAAGCTGACAAAGGGCATTTACGAATTCTTCATTATGCGATATGATCACCTTATTTCGATTCGATCACATCGGATTGACGATTAAGGGAAAGAAAGAAATGGGCGTACCACGGCGCCAGCCCAATCGCGAATGGCAACTGCGAGACCGCCGAGAGCTTCTCTGTCTAAGAAGTTGCTTGGTTCGTCGAGGACACAGATCTTTCGCCACCTTTAAGCTGACTCAGGTACCGGGGGGTACAAAGGAGACGTACCTGAGGGTTATTCCAGAGACATGCAGCAATGACGAGCTTGATCTTCTGACCTTCAGATGAATGAAACTGAAATTGAGACGGGATTTTCGACAGATATGGAAGTATAACTTACCACCCGAGAGACCAGCTATTTCGTTATATTGTGCGATGTCGCCATCTAAACCTATGTCTTCGAGATGCTTCCGAACAATATGAGCGGAGGTATCTCGCTGTCCGGCGCCTTCTCTTGATGCTTCTAGGTCATCAAATCGCGACACGATTTTCTGGAACCCCTTTTCAAGAAGGTCGTCACGTGGAATCCACGTATTGAACTTGTGATCTAAACCTTGCCACTTGATCTCGTATTGGAACGACTTCTTCAGTTTTTGACGACCCATGATCAGCTAGATGCGATATGTTCAGCCCGCGATGTACAAGAAAAAGTACTGAGTGAGACGCACCTCTAGTTTTCTATGTTGGCCGTTCTTGCCAACAAAGTCTTTATTGAGAACCGCCTTTTCTTCCTCCGTCAACACACGGGTGGACTTCTCCAAGACCTCACCTTAAAGGGGAACAATGCATCATACAACACGTGAACGACCCCGAGAGAACTCACGATCATTGCCATCTTGGAATCGCCATTGAATATACTGAATTGGTGTCTTCTCTAGGTGGCGCTCTAGAAGGGGGTAAATTAGGAATGTCCAAGGAGATCGATCGCCGACGAGCTTACCAATATGATGCGTCGCATGCTGCGAAACATACCCAATTCGTAGGGAAGGGTGCTTGTAACATGTTCCTATTTGGGGTTCTGTTTCACCCTGCACAGTGTCTCAGCGACGATGGTATACGCAATGTGCACGGGAGACGCACGGTAAGAAGCTTAATGAGTGTCGACTTCCCCGCGCCGTTGGGCCCCACAATCCCTACGCGACTGTCACGTTGTGTTAGCAAGTTCACCACGTCACATATGGGTTGAACACCAGACCTCGATAATGATAGGGCACAGCTAACACTTATTAAACTAGGATCTGATTTTCCCGGATATGTGAATGTACAATTATTCATTTTGAGGATAGCGCGAGTATTGCTTCGGACGCCCATGAGAGATCCAGGTGGTGGGAAAGAAAACTTGACTGAGGTAGCGGCTAAGGTATAGTACGATTTTGCTTCCGGATGAGTTTCCACGAATTTTGACAGGTTCCCGTGATAGTATACAAGCTACGCAGGCCCATGAATCATCGTTACGGGGAGCAATAATACGTGCAGACCTTTTTTTCCTCGTAGTGTATGATGTCCGTAGTGATGTTGTCTAAAAATCTGAATAGACAGGTGAGATAAGATTACGTGATCATTGCGGTGAGGCTGACCTAGAGTCGTGGCTGACGATTAAACATGTTACGTTGGTATGAGCAATGAGATACTGTTCTAGCCATGTTACCGAAGGCCGGTCCAACTGCAACCCAGTGGATGAGTCAAGGTACCCTGTCTGATATACTAGTAACATACGTGGTTGGTGGGCTAGAAGTAGGAAATCAGCCTAGGAAACAACCACATATCGATCGGGTGACAGACCTCGTCGAGCAGCAAAAGATCAGCATTGTACAGCATGGCTCTGGCCAATTCGAGCTTCATTTTCCAGCCACCAGATAAGCCACCAACGACCTCAGTTTGTCGGGAGCCGTCAAAGCCGACTTCCCGGAGTTGCGCCTGAACCTTGTCTCGCGGAATGTGCGCCAGTCCCTTATCTGTGCGGCGCAAGTTTAAAGATCTAGCCACTCTCGGGGGTGAATAAGCCGGGCTCACCTGACGCGATGAAGTCGATCACAGACAACGATGTGTCTTCGCCTTGGAGTGAGTGTTCCACCATGACGCAGCGCAACTGATCCTGGGGCGGGAAATTCTCTACTTTTCCATCTCGCAATTGACGCATAAGGGTTGACTTTCCAGACCCGTTCGCACCAAGAATACCGTAGCGGCGCCCGCGGTAGAGCTTGAGGTTTGTGTGCGATAGAAGGAGGAGGGCGCCATAAGCAAGGGAGAAAATAGTGTCGCAGAGGGGCTCGACGCCTTCCAAGTCCTCATCGTCAGCATGAGCGTGGCTAGCCTAAAACGATGGCAGGGTGAGCGTTGGGGATGAGGATCACGAAAAAGGCTGACTCTTTCGATATCGTAGAAGTGTTTGCAAACCAGCTCAGCCAACTCCGTGCCGCCGTCCTTACCATTCGGCAGCCAAGGAGCCATGTGAACCCCAACGCAACCACGCCAAACATTCTTGTCCGAGTATCTTTTCTTGTAAACAAGGTCTGCTACAAGGGTCGCCGTGAAGTCGAGAGCAATAGCCAAATGAGGGTCTTGAGCAGAGAGCGATCCACCTGCCTTTTCCAGGAGAAGTTCGGAGACAGTCTGCCGCGCAATGACGACTTCAGCGGTGACGTCCCGTGGAGGTAAGGCATCAGCCCCTGATGATGCACCAGCTTTCTGCAACGTGTTCAATGCACCTTCTGCGAAAGCACGGACCTGTGATCGAGGTTAGTCGCCATGAGTCGAAGCCAACCTAAATAAGACGAACTTCGGGAAATGCAGCAACCTCTGCGATCTTATTCACGCCGATCACCAAGGGACCAAGATAGGTCGCAGCCACGACGGGATCGCGGACTAATTTTACTAAGTTATCAATGACTACCACAGCCCGCCTCTGCACTTCCATGCTTCGATCGTTCAGCGCACGTGTGAGAAGAGGAACGAGGACAGCAAGGGCAGGCGCTGTAACTTCGGCTACGAAGGTCGTATTGGACAGGGACTTGATGCAGAGCGGGACAGACGTTGGATCGGACATGCATTTGACGAGTATGGGGATGTGCGGTGCCAAATCCGCATTAGCAAGAGTTGTGCACAATGCAGTCGCACACTTGACAGCTGCAGAAGTAACCTTGCGGTGATGGTATTCAGCGGACATTCGATTGGATGATCGGCGTGCGGCGCACCTCGTTTTTCGTGTCATGCATAGCTGCGGTGACGGGAGGCAGGATCGCAGCAAGCTCAGTGGCAACAGCTTCTTCGGCGCCACTGACGAAGGTTCTCATTGCATCAAGCGCACCTGCCTTGGCTCGCCACTTCCCGTTCTCTATAACACCTTCTAGGGTTTTGAAGACTAAGCGACTCGATTCGGGTGGAAATAGCTTCAGGATGGCTTTGGTTGCTCCAGTAGCGGCCTGGCGGACCACCTCGCCTTTGTCCATGTAGAGATCGAATAGAGTCGGGAGAGAGGACAGAAGGACAGGCGCAACGGGAGGTCCGAGAACAGCAGCAAAGGACTGGAACGCCATGGCCGCGGATTCACGTTCATAACCGGAGGTTTTGTTGGTAGCGAATTTGTGCATCGTCTCGATGACCTTTCCATTGCTAAAGAAGGACTTTATTGGATAATCGACACGAACAAGACGTTTTTCCACTAACTGGAAGGATGAGAAGCCCTGCTTCGAGATTTCTTGAGCTAGTTTATCGGCGGCCGCTTTCGCGTCTGGGTGATGGGAAAGATCACTATATTTATCATGTGGCTTCGCTTCGGTGCGTACCAGGTGCGGTTGGCGCAGATCGAAGAGATTCAAAGAGCGGAATAAAGAAAGAGCTGTCCATTCTAGTGTATGGGGTGGTCTATATGCGTGGTATGAAAACAAGCCAAGGACAGAGAGACGTGTTTTGAGAGATTGAAGGTTGTGAGCAAGAGGCTTCTAGAAGTGCCCTTGGCCCAGAATGATGTGCTGACACTAGTTTTGCAGTCGGCGCCTCTACCCAGCGCTGCAATTTTTCGACTCTAGGCAACGAACTTTGCCAATGGTCGGATTTCCTTGCACAGCGGGACTGGCGATGTTTTTTCCAAGGTTTTTTTTCTTTTCGTTTTTTTTTATCGATGATTGTACCTTTTTTCATAAATATATTATTTCTTATTATTTTTTAGGTGAGATCACGTGTGCCTTATAATCAGCCTTGTTTCTTGGAGCGGCTTGGAGTCAAGCTTGGAGTTGTTCTTGAGCTTGTTTCTTGGTGGATCTGCATGACGTCTCGTCGCACAGCCGCAAATACGGGAAACACACATTCATACTTTCTATTTCCCCCTCGTTCTAAAAAGTTGCGCATTGTTACATTTGCTTTCTTCCTCCTCTTTGGCTGTCTCGCGCTTTCGTCACTGTACAAATTAGGACCGTGGAGCGTGCCGGCCCTCCGGATTGCCTCATCACCAAGCTTATCTGTTTCTTCACCCAAGGAGACCGGAACCAAAGAACCCGCTCTCCTCAACAACGAAACGGTAACAGACGCGACAACAGAAACGGCTATGCCACCTGGGAAGTACAGCGTCGGATAGTGAGTTCGCGAATTTATCCTATATGATACTTAATTAATGCGCCAACTGTAGCTTCGTGAATTGGTCCGTTGCTCGATCGTGTTTAATTCCCGTAGCAGCTGCCGACTTCCTATCGCAGGGGTATCTACGGGCGCAAGTTTCCGCCTTCTTCGATACCAGCACAAGACTTAACGTATGTCGTCCTCGGACCCTCATTGCCCTAGTAACGACGAAATTAAAACGCACTACCCTTCCGTACAGTCACATACTTTACGCCTTCGCCAATGTCCGACCTAACACCGGTGAAGTTTTTCTTTCCGACCTCTGGGCGGACCAAGACATTCACTATCCCGGTGATTCATGGTCTGATCCGGGAACAAATCTCTATGGTAACTTCAAGGCGATATACAAGCTGAAGAAGCACCATCGTCATCTCAAACTTCTGCTTTCTATCGGTGGTTGGACCTACTCGCCGTCATTCCATCCGGTGGTTGTTTCACCGGCTCACCGTGCCGAGTTTGTCAGATCGGCCGTGGCTCTTGTAGAGAACTACGGCTTAGATGGCTTGGATGTGGACTACGAATATCCGCAGAATGACGCGCAGGCGAGGGGATACGTGGAGCTACTGCGCGAGTTGAGGGCGGCATTGGACGAACACGCACGCCGCAAGCATGCGAACTACCGCTTCTTGTTGACCGTGAGTGCGATCATTACAAGGTGAAAGTGCTACCTCACTAAGGTTCAACAGATAGCGGCACCTTGTGGACCAGACAACTACCAAAAGCTACATATCCGAGAGATGGTCCCATTACTCGACTTTTGGAACCTCATGGCTTACGACTTCTGTTCGCACTTACAGCTTCTATTCTTCTATTCCGTGGCTAACGGTCGACGCAGCCGGTTCTTGGGACAAAGTCGCCAACCACCAAGCCAACGTGTTTGGGGGCTCAATTAGCGCCTCGCAGGCCGTCCAGTGGTACATCTCGCGCGGTGTTCCGCGGCATCAGGTCATACTGGGAGTGCCCCTGTATGGCCGCTCTTTCCTAAACACGGACGGACCAGGCACACCTTTTTCGGGTCTGGGTCAGGGGAGCTGGGAGTCAGGCGTCTATGACTACCGTGCACTCCCACTCCCAGGATCACATGTTCTCCGTGACGAGCGAGCATTGGCAAGCTGGACGTACGATCACGGGCACAAGGAAATGATTAGCTTCGACGACGAAGTGGTCGGACGATGGAAAGGCGAGTATATTGCGCGAGAAGGCTTGGGAGGCAGTATGTTTTGGGAGCTGAGCGGGGACAAAGGCGGAGCACCGAGGGAGGGCATGGAAGGTGGTCATGGGAAAGAAGGACAACCCGGTAGGAGTCTCGTACGGATGGTGAAGGATGCGATGGGAGAACTCGACACACAGCACAACTGGCTGCAGTACGAAGGAAGCAAGTTCGAGAATCTGAAAAACGGGATGTGAGCGTAGTACGAGTGTACGAGTAGTAATTAATATTTCATAGCGTGTATAACAAGTGCAGGTCAAGGTTTCAGCGGGTCTCAGCGTGCGTGCTTCTAGCGAAACAGCGAGAGCTCTTTGAAGAGCCCTTAGACCCCTATGATACACCTCCCGAGACGGAGTCAAACGAAACATGCTGAAAGACCAAGACGGCATAGGACATAAAAACAACTACTGAGGGACTCATTCCAGCGCCATTCCGATACCAACCAGCCCCACCCAACCAGATAAATTCCCTTCTGCTAAACGACCAACAAGAAAATGCACCGTGGTGCCATTGGCGCGCGAGCCGCTATTCACACAGAAGTAGAATTTGTCGCGTAGTTTGGTTAAGAGAACGGACAACTTGGTGTGCTCGTTCACGTGTAGGAGCTTGAAGGACGACGGGAGTGACGTAGATGGCTGCAATTGGCCAGGAGTTATCTGCCAAGATGTAAGCGTTGAGCAACAAGGAGAAATAGAGCCAACGACGCGCCGGTCGAGTAGAGTCATATAAATTCAACGCGCGAAGGACATTGGCTTCGTGTCCTTCGCCATAAGGACCGCTCCCGAGCCAGAAACAGATGTCCCCGAATTCATCTGTGTCGCTCCCCTGTCCTGCGAGTACGCTTCCGCACGCATTCTCGTTTGCCGTACTGTTGGCAATCGATGCGAGGTCCCGAAGATACACTCGCACTTCTGGTGGGGGTACCGAGATGAGGGATGCGACTTTGATGAGGGAGGAGTTACGGTAGAGATGGGCAAGCGTTGCTTTTTGATAAGTGTTTTCTAGGTCATAGTAGAATGCAGAGGCAAGAGTTGTTCGACTAGACATAGAGATATGGAGAATTGGAAGCAGTGAACGTTAGTGAACTGTGGTGGGACACTTCGGGATTCTCGCGCTCCCGCTTGTTGGAGGAGAGGTCCTCTTAAGTGGTGTAGCAGTTAGTGGACCTACAATTTCCGAATCGGGTCACGGAGTCGACGTCATAACTTACAGTAATAGTTAATAGGTCACATCACCTACTAATACGCCAATCTGGTCCCAAAGCCGTCTGAATACTTGGAGTACGGTCCCACTCATCTGCAAGACAATCATTAAGAGCGCTCGTTTTCAAGGCCCTCTGTAGCTGAGATAATGATATGAAGCATTGGAGTTCCTCGACTGGAATAACGGAGGCATTCAATTGGAGCAGTCTCAGATAAAGCGGTTTCTGTCAGCAATCCCATCCTCCCTCCGTCTTTGCAGCTATCAGGGCATTCCTCAGGCATCTTTTGCAATGAAGCGCTGACCTTCCTGAATCTCTCTTGCATCTCTCTTCGCTTTCTCACCTCGGTTTATTCGCTTTTGCGGTCTAGGGCGGCCCACGATACTAGAAGGCGTGAATTTCAGGCACAATCATTTCATTGAGGAATCGGGAGAGGTGAGCTGACTCTCCGTGTTACACCGAGATGTGGACGCAAGGCAAATACGAGAGCTGACCTTTCCCTACCGAACAGATGAGATCCACTCACTGAGGTTCAAGGAATTGCGCCGCCAGTGGTGCCTCGAGGAGGAGTGAGAACGGCAGTGGCCCTGGCCCCTCAAGCGGCACCAGTTCTTCAATCAGGGGGGTTTTCGCTAGCCGCCTCGGCGCACCAACCGCCACCGCTTCTTCAAGTTTCCACTACCTGCGCAAAGACCAGGTAGGTGGAGGAAAGGATGGAGGAAGAGGTCAATGAGGCGGATGTTTTCTCAACGCGGGCCGGGATGGTTGATCGAAGCCGTCTAGTCAGACCCACGCTGTGGATGGTGTTTACTATGCATGTCTCGTTTGTAATTCTGTTCTAGGATACCACCGCACTCGGGCTTACTGTAAATTCAATATTTTTCACCAGCCACCGATAACGGTGGTTTGGAGATGGTGAGAAAGGTCCGCTCAGGCTGTTCCTTGCTTGTAGGATCCCAATGGCAACCCGTGGGCAGACGTTCGTAACTGTCTGGACAGAGGCCGTCACGACCAGTATCTGGACCGTCGTTATCTGGTCAGGGACATTACTACTGCTAGGCTGAGCGCTCTAAGCACTGATGCTGAGACCGATACTAGGACGGCACTGACTGGTAGGGCCTGACTTGCTAATGACTGTCATCGCTCAACTCAACACGCTATCCTCCGACGTTGAGTTCGACTCCATACTTGACAATTGAAGTACGGAGGCCTGAGGCCTGAGGGGCAACCTCGAGTAACTTTTGCTCTTGACGCAGGCCCGGGATGATGTTCGCATTCGTGCATGAGCGCATGCATGAGCTACCACCTTCAAGCTTCAAAACTTCAAAAGCTACAGACGAGGGCATGTAGGTTTCGAAAAAAGTGATTCGATAGCTTCTACGTTCTGTGCAGCTCGGCAACGTTGCTGTATCCGTACCGCAGCCTCATCGGGTCCTTGCTTATCATCTGGTGCTAGTGCGTGCGGTAGCCAGGCTTGAAGCTTGAAGGAGGGACGGCAACGATCTAGTACGAATTTGATATTTATTCACAGGAAGAGGCGGCGCTTGACCGACACGCGACAATATCGCCCACATCCCGGGCCAGCGCTAATGCCTGCTGTGCGACCTCCCCCTACCACTTCCGAGTCGTCACACACTACCAAATTCGCTAGATTAGCTGAGCGTTTCTATTCGAAGGACAGCCTACGAAATGCCTGCTATATCGTTTCAGGCGATCCTCGATAAAGCTCTCGACGAATACCGCGAGCAAATTGGCGTGGAACTCGACAAGCACCCCTTTGCTGCCGAGTTTCGAGACCGTGATTCTCCCGAAGACATCCTTAAGCTACTCGAAGCCAAGGCGAACGCATTTAAAGCCTATCGGGACGGAAATCGCAAGTTGATCAACTGGCTTAGCCCAGTAGTGCAGGTCGTCAGTACACTTTCTGGCGTTCTTAGCCAAGCCGTGAGTGTGAGTTTGATACACCGAATGTGTTAATTTATCCTATCGACATTCTCATCATTTGGCTTCTAGGTGCCATTCCCACCAGCACAAGCGATCTTCGCTGGAGTCGATGTTCTAATCACGGTGCGTGCCCCTTGACAATCTCCGCTTGGATATTTTACTAATCCGCATACATCAGGCAGCCGACGGAGTCAGCTCAAGCTACGACGCGCTTGTCGACTTGTTTGAATGTGTCGGAAACTTCCTCAAACGCCTTCGCATCTATACCGATGTCCCGATGTCCCCATCGATGACGGATATAATCGTAAAGATAATGGTGGAGCTACTCTCCGTGTTTGCCCTCGCCACCAAGCAAATCAAACAAGGTAGATTCAGTAAGTGGATCGTCATTTTCAAGGCACGATAGCTCAATATTGTATAGAGAAATTCGCGAAGAAGTTGCTCGGAGAGAGCGAGATTGAGGCCGTACTCCAGAGGCTCGACCGACTCACTCAGGAGGAGGGACGGATGACGGTTGCGCAGACCCTGCAAGTGGTCCACGGACTTGTGAATAACGTGAAAATAGTCATGAATGGTACGCAACATTTACTTGGCTTGTCACTGGCGCGCAGCTGAGGCATTGTCTTGGTAATAGATGGTAAAGTGTCAACGGACGGTATCCTGAAGGCTCTGGGTATGCTTTATCGTGTTCGCAAATGGGTGTTGCACGAGCTGACCACGAGGATAGATGCGATGCAACAATTGGCGAGTGATATGAACAAGATGAGGCGTTCGTCACTAGTTATGCTTCATCATCGACTGGTAGCTAAGACGGGTCACGATTACAGGCGACCAGATGCAAATTGCCTCCAAAAATTGGCTTTCCCCTCCTGATCCGTCGAAAAACTACAACATTGGATGCAAAGCCCATCAAGATGGAACCGCCACGTGGTTCTTCGAAGGGAATATCTTCGATGAGTGGAACGCGAAGGGCTCGCTTCTGTGGGTCCATGGAAAACGTGCGTTCTCAAAATTTGCCCTCACGACGACCCTAATTCCTTCTGCATAACATAGCGGGTGCTGGAAAGAGCATTTTGCTGTAGGTCTTGTCTCACTACCTCCGGTTATAGGCATTCACATACTCGAAAGTTCTTCGATTATCGAAAAAATTGACATCAAACGCAAGGCGGGATTAGCATCAATGGCTTACTTTTATTTTGATTTTAGGGACGCTGAGAAGCAACACCTACGCGGTCTCCTCTCCTCTCTTATTTTCCAACTCAGCGCCAAGTCCGATCCTAGCTACCAAATTTTGTCCCGCCTGTATTCGGATCACGCTGGAGGCGCAGAAGAGCCTTCGGAAGGTGCACTCTCGAAATGTCTCGTGGAGATGCTCCAAGTGCCAGGACAGCCTGCGACGTACATCATTATCGACGCTCTCGATGAATGTCCCAACATCTCCGGGATGCCGACCCCACGCGAACAGGTGCTCGAGTTTTTAGAGCACCTTGTCACGTCAGACCTTCCAAATCTGCACATATGTGCCACCAGTCGCCCGGAAATCGACATCCGAAACATTCTTGAAACGTTGGCGGCGTTCCGTATGTCACTTCATGATGAAGGCGGACAAAAAGAAGACATTTCCTCGTACATCAACAATGTGGTGCACGCTGATCAGAGGATGCGACGATGGAGAAGTGCGGATAAGAAGTTAGTGATTGATTCACTCTCAGATAAAGCAGACGGGATGTAAGTGATCGCCGTCATCGTTTCTTGAAACAATCTCCTGATAAATACCGCCAACAGGTTTCGATGGGTTTTCTGCCAGTTAGAGATCCTGCGTCGGACCTTACCTGCGCATATCCGAAGCACATTGAAAGAGATGCCGAAGACTTTGGACGAAACTTACGAACACGCGTTGCTGGCAATTGATGGAGAAATGCGACAGTACGCGCAGCGCCTCTTCCAATGCCTTGCTGTATCAATCAGGCCACTTCGCGTGGAGGAGCTTGCGGATATTCTGGCGGTTCGGTTCGACGAAGGAGAGCTTCCGAGGTTTAACCCTGAATGGCGACTGGGCGACGATGCACAAGAAGCTGTCCTCTCTGTCTGCTCCAACCTCATCAGCGTCGTCGATGTGAACGGGTCCCAAATTGTCCAATTTTCCCATTTCTCAGTGAAGGAGTTCCTCACCTCAAATCGCCTTGCTACCGCGACGGAGGATCTCTCTGGATATCACATCGTTCCCTGCTCCGCGCATACCATCCTCGCCCAAGCTTCCATTAGTGTCTTACTCGAGCTTGACGTTCACATCGACCAAGATAGCATTAAGAACTTTCCACTCTCCAGTTACGCTGCCCAACACTGGGTTGAGCATGGCCAGTTCGAGGGCGTATCTCTGGCCATTCAAGTCGCCATGGAACACCTTTTCGATTCAGAGAACCCGCACTTCGCCAATTGGGTCTGGATATACGACATGGATGATCCCTGGAGAGAAGAGATACTTACGACGCACCCAAAACGACCGCCGCCGGCAGCGCCAATATATTATGCCGTGCTATGTGGTTTCTACCAGCTCATAGAACACTTGATTACAGTCTGCCCAGGAGATGTCAATGCCAGAGGAGGTTATTACGAGAGCCCATTGTCAGCTGCATTTGTCAAGGAACACATCGACATCGCTCTGCTACTTCTTCGGCGAGGCGCAGGTGCGAATGTTTTAGACAAGAGCGGCAGAAGCCCACTACACCGGGCATTAGAAGGCGGACGCATTGACATTGTGCAGTTGTTACTCGATCACGGTGCTGATGTCGACCTACGAAACACCTCGGGAACCACTCCGTTAGTATTGGCCTCCTTCGAAGGAGAAATGGCGATATCGCGTCTATTACTCCAGCGCGGTGCAGACGTCAACTTCCGGGGCTTTCGCAGTCGTAACGGTCGTTCTTCGCTGCACGGGGCAGCACAAAATGGACATCTGGATGTTGCTCGGCATTTGCTCGAAAGTGGTGCTGACATAAACTCTCGCGACAACGGCGGTCAGACCCCTTTGAATCTGGCATCGCATGGGGGTCATGTCCAGGTTGCAGAACTGCTCATTCAACATGGTGCAGATGTCGGCTCCCATACTGACGATGGTCGGACACCTTTATATTCAGCATCGCGCTCAGGGCATGTCAACATAGCAGAACTGCTCATTCGGCAGGGCGCAAATGTCGACTCTCCTCACTATAGCGGTCATACTCCTTTGCATGCGGCGTCGTTGGGGGGCGATGTCAAAATGGCGGAATTACTCATTCAACATGGTGCAAATGTGGGCTCTCGCGACAATGAGGGTTCGACTCCTTTGCACCAGGCATCATCTCGGGGCCACACAGCCATGGCAGAACTGCTCATCCAACGTGGCGCAGACGTGGGCTCTCTGAGTTGTGACAATGGGCATTGGTCTCCTTTACACCTGGCGTCACAAGAAGGTCACATCAAGATGGCAGAACTGCTCATTCAACATGGTGCAGATTTCGGCGCCCGTACTGACGATGGTTGGACACCCTTATATTCAGCATCGCGTTCAGGGAATGTCAACATAGCAGAACTGCTCATTCGACAGGGCGCCGATGTGGGCTCATCTCACAATGACGGTCAGACTCCTTTGCATGCGGCATCGGTTGGGGGCCATGTCAAGATGGCGGAGTTACTCATTCGACATGGCGCAGATGTGGGCTCTCGCGACAATGAGGGTTCGACTCCTTTGCACCAGGCGTCATATTCCGGCCAGGCGGCTGTGGCAGGACTGCTCATTCAAGGTGGCGCAGATTTAGTCTCTCGTGACAATGACGGTAGGACCCCTTTACATTTGGCAGCACTCCAGAGCCGTCTCAACACCGTCAAGATCCTACTCGAATGTGGCGCAGATCGCAAGATACGTGATGACAAGAATAAGACACCTTTAGACCTGGCCTCCGGCAATGACAATCTCGACGTCGCAAACTTGCTATCCCGATCTGCTATTGTTCTGGAAGAAGAGGTTAACCCAGATACGTCATTCATCAACCCACAAAATCTCCGTCCAGACGTTGCGCGGTCCTCACAACCATCAAGAGGAAATGAGGAATCCGACAACGACTCGGATGAGGAGCCTTCAATGTGCACTGCGTCCGCAAATGGAAAGATCGACGTTGTACGTTCACTACTTGACCACGGTTCGGACATCGAAGAGAAGGATAGCGATCGCCGGACTCCGTTGGCCATGGCGTCGAAGTTTGGGCAACTCGAGGTAGCAAAATTGTTGATTGAGCGTGGCGCGAATGTAAACTCTCGAAACGTGAACGGTTGGACGCCGTTGCATCTGACGTCACGTTACGGGCGACTTCATACCGCGCAGTTGTTACTTGATCACAATGCAAACGTAGATGCACGCCAAAGGAGCCAAAGGACCCCCTTGGATCTTGCAGCGTGCAATGGCCATCTTGAGGTTGCTGAACTCTTAATAGAGCGCGGTGCAAATGCTAACGTTCGCAACGGCTACGGGCGTACTCCAAAACAGGAAGCATTGGCCAGTGGAAACGGCAGGATCGCAGAGTTATTGTCGAAGCATTAGTTAATAGTAGAACATGGCCACTAGCATCTCTAGGTTCGGTTCGGTTTTTCATCTACGTTTCACCAGCAATTCGTGCTAAAAAATGCTACAGGCTACCGGCCCGGCCGGCGTTCACGTAGTTCAGCACCATCGCGGCAATGTAAAACGTGCCATCTACGATCTGTTTATCACAAGCAGGTCTTGATCGTACTACTGTACTGTAATACTGCCAGTGTGTCATCTTCACATAAATCCACCATTTCTTTTCTCCCCTCTGAATAGCTTCATCATGTCTGCCATCCCGCCATTCAGGGAATTTCAGTCTGGCGTGAAGTAGTACCTCCCCAAAAGCTCTCCAGCCACATCTCCCTCGTCGACCATACCTGGCCAGCCCAAGATTCTCCTAGACGACGGGATGGGGAGACGTTACCAAGTGCCCATTGATCAAAAGATCTGGTACAAGTCACGGTGTTGACCTACAGTACTTACGAGACTGACTTCTACTCACTTCATCGACAAAATTAGCATCCCAGCTGTCTACCAAAGATATGCCTTCTTACTTCGCCGGTGCGGGAGGGGTCAGTGAGGGTCACAAGTATCCCGCGGCGCTGGGGGCTAGACATATATCGTAGATCGCGACGAAAGCGCTTTTTACAGAAGGACCCCAAAGGTTGAGGAGCGGCGCCACTTGAGCATAGTCGACAAATACTACGCTTTGAGGTATATCACCCTAGTGAGACGACGACAACGTATAGTTCGTAGTATACGAGAATGGCATAAATGGTAATCACAATCGGAAGCAACAACTCGCTAATCGAGTGGACGGCGGGAGTCGTAGTGAGGGATGGCAATTAGCCTAAATAAACAAGTTGCAGCCCGTTGCAGGTACACTGTCTCCACCAAATCATCCCCAAGTCTCCCTAGGTTTCCAACACTCGAACAGTGTCTCTCCCTTCTCCATTTGCGCAACGAGGTTGCGCGCGGTTCCTCCCTTCTGGCCCCCTCACGAGCCCTCCCCGCCAACGCGGCGCGCACGGCGGCGCGCATCTCATTTGAACTGTCAAGACAAGAATAAGGAGCCGAGACGCAACCAGAAATATACCCATTATCCCTGGTCGTCAATGAACCCCAAACCCACCTTTGCATCCTGTCGTGTGAGGTGCTGGAGGTGAACCAGTCGCATGCCCTTGGAACAGACCCGCCGCAATCTTGCCTGATCCCGCGATCGCTGTCCACCCGTGGAAGTGCCAGTCTTTTCCCGAAGGGCAGGCTCCCGAAATACGCGTGTCGTACCGTGCAAGCTTCGAGTATCACACAGGTACCCTCTGTTGCGCAGCACATGGCGCAGCACGCAGGCTACAGAAGACTCACCTTTGGTAGAAGGTGTTTGCTAGTCTTAAGTGCAGTGTATAGAGCACGAGTGAATACAAGTGATATTCTGCTGGGGAGGGTAGGTCTCTTTTCACCCCTCCTTATATAGGGAAAAGTGACCTCTATGGTCCCACCATGTCCCTTTGCATAACTATGATGAGTAAAGGTGTCCACTATATCGCGTTTTCAGTGACACCTGATGTGTGGAACACCCTAGAACATACCAGAATCATTCACATGACCCTGATAAGAGTTACGCCCATGGATGTGCGTAATGTAGCTACTTAATACGATAATCATACTTTGCGTAGTCTACTTATGTTGTAACTGCTATAGATAAGATACATACATACTTATTACGTTTCAACACTCCCCCTTGCTAAGTACACAGTAGTGGTCTAAGCATAATGAACGAAACAAAACAACATTCAATCCAAGAACTTGAACTGAGCATGGGACATGTCGTTATGAGAAATACTCATTGACGACCTATGCTAGTTGTTTCATAGCAGTTTAAGAAGTCTCTGATGAGATGTGTTAGAGACTAGACAAGAAATTGAAAACACGGTTTCCATCTTTCTGTCCCAAACGTCTCTGAGGAAATGTTTCCGTGTAACAGTGGTTAGACTGAACACCACGCTTCTCATCGACTCTTAATGACTAGGATGAGTAAAACTCTAATCCTAATTGCTCTCTGAACTTCTGAAATTTTATACGGCCCAGATTCTTAGTAAACAAATCTGCGGGATTCTCAGATCCTTCAATAAAGAAGAGTTCAATCTTCTTAGCGTGTATGACTTCATGTATATAGTGGTAACGGATATCAATGTGTTTTATGCGCTTTTCCTGCACCGGATTAGATGCAAGGAAGATGGATCCTTGATTATCACCGCATAATGGAATTGGTGCTAGGATAATACCGATCTCCTCAAAGAGTGACCGTATCCAGACCAACTGTCTGCTTGTATCAGCAAGCGACATATATTCTGCTTCAGTGGAAGAGAGCGCAATAGATTTTTGCACTCTAGAATTCCAGCAAAATACACCATTAGCTAGTTTAACTAAATAGCCCGTTGTAGACTTTCTAGTGATCGGGTCTGAAGCCCAATCAGAGTCAGCATATGCTAGTAAACCCCCATCGCTTTTGCCATCATAGACTAAAGCATAATCGGATGTACCTAGTAGATAGCAGCAAATATACATCGCTCTATCTAGGTGATCCTTATTGGGGTTTGCTGCAAATTGCGACAGTTTAGTCACAGCATAGGCTATATCTGGTCGCGTTCCAATCATAATATATAGGAGTGACCCTATTACTTGTTGGAACTGAGAGCGGAGCTCTGGGTTTGGAGAATCTTTATTAGGCAATGGCTGATACCCTTCCGGTAATGGAGTAGGTACAGTTTTCGCATTTATGAGCTTAAAACGCTGCAGCACTTTGTGTAAATAATCTACTTGGTCGATTAGAATACGACCTTTCGATTTCACTATGCGCATGCGTAAAAACTCTTGCATATCGCCCAGATCTCTACATTCCCAGATCTGCATAAAACGCTCTTTCAGAGAACTAATGTCTTTTTTATTTGCTCCAAGAAAGAGCACATCGTCGACATAAACGATTATGACAATGGTTTTGCCTTTATTGACAAATATACCAGAGTCTGAAACAAGTCGTATGCAGCCTATCTTAGCCATGGATCCATCAAGCGCTTTCCACCAGGCTAAAGCAGCTTGTTTAAGTCCATAGATGGCTTTCTTAAGGCGCATCACTTTGTTTTTATTTTTGTGGCCAGGGACTTTAAACCCTTCAGGTTGTTCCATATAAAGCTCCTCATCGAGGTCGCCATATAGGAAGGCTGTTTTGACGTCTAGACTGGAGATGTGCCAATCTTTTAAAGCGGCAAGCGCTATCATCATCCGGACTGTCTCAAACCGTACCACAGGTGAGAATATTTCGTCATAATCAATGCCTTCAACCTGAGAAAAGCCTTTGGCTACAAGCCTGGCTTTTTTACGGCCATCCGACTTTAAGTCGAATACCCATCGGTTTTTTATGACCTTTCTGCCTTTCGGCGGGTCAACAAGTTCAAAGACTTTGCGTTTACGAAGAGAAGCCAACTCCTCGCGACACGCTTGTTTCCACTCCTCCTGCGATTCTTTTGGCATTCTAAGAATGTCCCTAAAGGTCCATTCACGAATATTGGAGGTGTCAGGTGACCCAAGATCATACAGTGGAACTGCTTTGGCAAGCAGATAATCTTGGAATTTGACTCCCCCTTCCTGAGCAAGGCGGGTCAGCAACTGCTGATCTACCTCATCCTCTGAATCATGCGAACTTTCACTCAGTGTAGTTGGAAGTTTAGATGCAGATTGCTCAGGAGATTTTCCTGATTCTGTCTGATCATGGGATGAACGTTGCCGGGAGCTACCCGGTTGGTTCTCAACCATTTGTTTCCAAGTACGAGTCCGCTCAATATCTCGGCTAACCTTAGAAGGGTGCCTATCGCCGTAGATATTATCAGGATTGGTAGGTACTTTCCTCAATCGCTCTGACCGCCTGGGTGCTACATCAGATGTAGTTTCAGGTCGAGACTGTGATTTACCCTTGGGCTTAGGTACAGGGTCAGGGCGAGGAGGCGGAGCTTGCTGCTCTGGAGGATCATCTGCTTTCGCAGGAACCTCCTCAACCCCGTCGGGTTGTGGAGCGCTACTCCCTTTTGGTGGCTCAGGGGGTGATAAGTCAAGATCACCAGGAGTGGTGTCTTCGAAATCAAGTGGTGGTTGATTAGATGGAGGTTCATCTAATTGGGTTGTCCCACGTATTTTCCCAGGAGTCTGCTGATTAGAGCAGTGAGGGAATAACATTTCATCAAAGAGTGCTTTGTCTGAATAAAACAAAGTATTTGGGGTACGCATAAACATGTCACCCTTCATTCCACTAGGTCTACCTAAGTAGATCATGAGTTCGCTTTTAGGAGATAGTTTATTTTTTCTGCGAGACTCAGGAATATGGACATATGCGCCACACCCAAAAACTCTAAGATGAGAAATGTCTGGGATTTCATTGTTTAATAATTGGTAGGGGGTCTTCCAATTTATACGACTCATAGGAGTCCTATTATAACAATGTGCAGCATGATTGACTGCAAATTCCCACCAGGACTGCGGGAGACAAGCTTCTAACCGCATGGCCTGGGCTTTATCCATGATAGTGCGCATAAAGCGTTCAGCGCGCCCATTTTGCTGTGGCGTATGGGGCGTGCTTTGAAGCACTGTAATGCCGGCATCCTTCAATGTTTTAAGGAATACATCTGATTTATATTCACCGCCGGCATCGGACATCCACTCTTTTATGGTAGTATCAAATTGATTTTTGATAAGCGCTAACCATTGTCTCAAAGCCGTTATGGCTGAGCCTTTGTCACGCAAGAGTGTAATCCAAGCATACAAAGTATAATCGTCTAAGAAGACAATAAAATACTTGTATTTTGCATATGACAGTAAAGGAAAACTTTTTAAATCAGAGTGTATCCTTTTAAAGGGTGTGGTAGCCCTTGTAGTGGAAGGAGGATGCGATGCAGAAGGCATTTTGCCTTGTGCACATCCAGGACATACATCATCAGATGTATTAGGAATTTTAATCCCATCGGGAAAACCCTTTGTATGATCTTTAGCATGCCTTAAAACCTCTTTAGATGGGTGTCCGAGGCGACGATGCATTAGATCATAATCTACTTTGTAGATTTAAGGTGTTTTGATGAACTGCGCTTCTACACTAGTAGATGTCGCATCTAACCAATATAACGTATGACCAGGTATTAAAGGCTTACACTGGACAAACGGTTTTTGGTGTAACAAGGTTATATGCAGCGAATTTCCCAAAACACGCATTCCTTGTTGCAAAAATTCTCCCATTGAGAGAAGGCAAATACTCATTGATGGAATGTAAAGGACTGGATGAACTCTGGTTGTAACAAGAGTCTTATTGACATAATGCCGAAGCAAAACTGTCCCAGATCCTTCAACAAAGATCGTATGAGCCGCGGTTCTAACAGGTTGCCTGTCAGATTTTGGATAAGGCTGGTAACTTATGAAGTCACTCTTTCTGTTGGTGAAGTGTGCAGAAGCCCCTGAGTCTAATAACCAGAGGGTTTCAAGTCTCTTATTACACTGTGCACACTGAGTAAAGAAATCATCGTGTTCGCATTTCAAGATATCAAGAACGCCGAGATTAATACTGTACAGTTTAGATACTACAGACGATAACATATTATTACATTGCCGCTCCTCTTGCTTTTTTCGGGAGCGGGCTGATACTATGTCAAAGTCAGCATCATGTGCAGTGAGTGAATAAAGAGCATACTCTTCATCATCAGATCCCCAATCAAGTAGCTCATCCTCCAATAAGGAGTTAGCAATATGACCGGGTGTCGCACAACGCGAAGTAGGTGTGATAGGCGAGGCAGGTGTGGATGCCATCGCACCAAACTCCAGGTTCTGGAGGTATTGCTGGTGGTTCCTATAAAGTTCATCAATGAACTCATTAGAACTCCTGCGTTGTACAGCTCTGGAGTGACCAGGATTTGCCCACATTGCCGCAATCTCATCCTCCGAATGGAGGGGTCCTACAGTCTCTGGATCGACATACTCTGGAGTAGGTGCTCGGGTAATACCTCCAGAGATTTGTGAGTTTAAGTCGACAGACAAAGACTCAAATGCAGATACAAGAGACGTACCCCCATCGTCTTCAAAGTCAGACTCGGTCAGCGTATTATCGCGCCCGGGAACTGGCTGAGACATGTCCACGTCCACCTCAGAGTCATACTCCTCGTCATAGTTGTAATTAGACCTCGATCATACTGACTGATCGTAGTCATCAAACCGCTGCTCAATCGTTTTGACAACTTGAATGCTCAGTGGAGCATCCATGCGTTCAAGTAACGAGAGCGCTCTATTGACGGTAGGGTAAGGACCCTCAACCCTTGCCTGTAAGGTAGGGTGGGGAATGGAGACGGTGCGCGTTACAATGGACGATGATGGTCCAATGTGTGCGACAGAGGTAGTGGATGGGGAGGGAAGTGCGGGAGTGAGGGCAGCGACTGAAGCGACATGAGAGTGGCCAGTCTGAGCCTTGCCTTTGCCTTTAGCTTTGCCGCAACCACCTGCTCTCGCACCGCGCTGCTTATGCTGCTGCTGGTTGGGAGGCGAGGAGTCTGCGTCCTGCTGCTGACTTCCACTCTGCTTTTTAAAGTGAGGGTTGTCGCGCTTACGCTTAACGGCAGAAAGCTTATCGGCAGTGAGTTTGTTAGCATGCTGCTCCTTCTTGTTCTTCAAATGAGCACCACGATTGGTTTCATTCTCGAACTGAGTAACGACTATGTCACGAATATCTCCGAAGGTAAGATCTTCGATTTCGTAGCCGTTCTGAATGATGGGAATGAGGTTTTCCCATTTGAGAGGAATAGCAGCCATCACAATGAGGGCTTGGAAGTGGGAAGGGAGTGAGAACCTCTTAATCTTGGAGCCTTTACCGATGGTCGTGTTTGCAATGCGAGTAAAAGCAGCTTCTACTTTGTCAAACTGGGGACCAGGGTGATGGCTAGGATTAATACGCATGGTGATCGCTTCTCGGAAGTTGCGATAGATGGATGGGAATGATGCACCGCCGAACTCAGTTTTCAGCCAATCCCAGGACTGTTCAGCGTTAAAGTTGGGACTCATACGCTGCTGGATGGCAGGGGAAAGGCAAAGGGTTATATTACCCAATGCCATGTCATTTCCCTTATGCCAAGCCGTCCAAAGAGCTGGGTGAAGAGGAGAATCGTGGTCATAATCCGCTTTATCGACCTTGTACTGGGCTTCCATAGCGGCATGAGCATTTTGATCAGCCTGGGAAGCAGCAGGATCGAGGGGTAGAGGCGCAATGGGAAGGATAGGAATCAAGGGTTCCGGGAGGCTGCCATCGGTGTATCCCCAGAGGCCTTGAGCCATGAGGAAAGCATGCATGGCCTTACACCAAGTGACGTAGTTTTGTCCGTCAAAGACTTGGACAAAGGTTGTTAGTTGGGACGACATTGTTTTCTGTGAATGCTTTGAGAATCGTCAGCAAAGGCTATTCACAATTACTGAGTGAGAAAAACAATGGTCTAATAGGAACGTGTCCTTTCGACCGCCAACAACAACTCTCCTTTCGGAGAATTGCCTTGAGGAACGATCTACTCCACCTCAAATCAATGAGATGGTGTCGTTCATGACCCCAAGGTCTTACATGCCCATCAAGGGCGTTGTAGGCTTTGCCAACGACACTAGTCTCAGCACCACATCCACTTTACAGTGGGTAGTGGGCAGGTGCGCTCAGCGCACAGCTAGCCGTTGTGGCAGGGCCCATAACCTGTTGCGCAGCACATGGTGCAGCACGCAGGCTACAGAAGACTCACCTTTGGTAGAAGGTGTTTGCTAGTCTTAAGTGCAGTGTATAGAGCACGAGTGAATACAAGTGATATTCTGCTGGGGAGGGTAGGTCTCTTTTCACCCCTCCTTATATAGGGAAAAGTGACCTCTATGGTCCCACCATGTCCCTTTGCATAACTATGATGAGTAAAGGTGTCCACTATATCGCGTTTTCAGTGACACCTGATGTGTGGAACACCCTAGAACATACCAGAATCATTCACATGACCCTGATAAGAGTTACGCCCATGGATGTGCGTAATGTAGCTACTTAATACGATAATCATACTTTGCGTAGTCTACTTATGTTGTAACTGCTATAGATAAGATACATACATACTTATTACGTTTCAACACCCTCTGCCCACGGCCTACCTTCGAATCTTTCCCACAAGTACCACCTCTGCTTGCAGGATCGAGGTCCTCTGTCAGTCTCCAGACACGCTCTTCTAACGTGCTGTCTTTCCAGACGCCTCTGAACCTCCAGAGACCATGACTGTGCGAGGTGCAGAAGCGTTGGAGTGGCTCAGAGACTACATCCAACTGGACGTGGATCTCGTGAAGCTGTATGGCGGGTGGGCTGAGCGTGATGCTGTCTTCGCCAAGTTAGGTGCCACACGAGTTTCTAGGCTCACGCAAATGACTGGTGGTCAGATCTAGTGTGAACACGAGAAAACTTAGATCTTCAGCCTTGCGCATGGATGGAGCAGTAGTTGTACACGTTGAATAGCGCATGGGGGAACAAAACAGAAGGAAGGGCGTCTGCGTGCTCGGCCTTAGTCTTGCAAGGGATGATTGCGACACAGAGGCGAACTTTGAATTATAAGCCGACGCCGATGCGGGAAGAGGTCACAAATGTGGTTGAGAGACAATGCACACAGAGCGGAACTCGACCAGTGCGCGCGGACTGCCAGTGGTACAATCCTCCGGAGCAGGTATGGGCCCTAGTGTTGCCACGGCTCGGCTCAAATTGGCTGAGCCAGCCAAGCTGAGCCAATTTGAGCCGAGCTGAGCCAAAAAACTGGCTCATGACCAAAAAGAGCTCAGCTCAGCTTGCGAGCTAGCTGAGCCTGGCTGAGCCATAGCTCGATTAGGAAATGTGCTATGCTCGATTAGGCAGGAGGTTCCGAGCTCAGCTGCTGAGCTCGGAACCTCCTGCCTAATCAGTGAGCTGGGTGGCTGACTCGCTGAGAAGCTGAGGGGCTCGAGCGGCAAGTGCCGAGCTCGAAAATCAACACCTCCACTCATCAACACTTGTCAAACACGTCAACCGAGGAGGTGTGCAGTGCTCGGCGCTTGCTGGGGCACTCAGGCAGGTGAGTCCCTGGGATTCTTTTCCCCCTCCCCTCCCTTATCCTCGCCTGCCCGCCGCCCTTTGCGCTCGTCAGTCGCCCTGACTCGCCCATCACGACCGCCACCCCACGACCACGACCTCCTCACCACGGACACGCAGACTGCGCATGCTGTCGTCGCGCAGTCACTGCACGTCTGCAGCTGCCTGCGTGCCAACGGCTCGCATTGTTGTGTGTCCTCTCCTGCCGGCGCGACACCCCTCTTCAAGCTTCAAGTTTCGCATCCCGTCCCCCCTACCAGCACGATGCAGTCGTCTGCTGCTCCCTGGCCCCGGCGAGAAAGGGGACGTAGACAGCGGGATCACCCGCCGTCTATGTCCCCTTCCTCGCCACCTGTTCGTCCTCTCCAGAACCCCCACGCTGCCCTCTCCTCACTACGGACGCACAGACTGCGCATGCCGTCCTCGCACATTACCCTTCCCGCATCGCTGGTTGCCCCCGCATTGCCCATTGCCCATTGCCCATTGTCTGTCGGCGCTGTTGTGCACCGTCTATCGTTTGGCGGTCGCCCTCTTGCACTCGCTGTCGTGGCCACGTGCGGTCCTCTCCCCTCTCCCTCTCCCCCACTGTCGGCACACAAACTGCCTGCAGTCGGCTCACAGTCGCTGCACATCTGCAGCGACAGCATGCCGACTGCTGGCTCTTTGCATGTCGTCTCTGCAACGGTGCCTTCGCTGCGCCTCTCCCCACTAGCCCTGCCCCACCACCTCACCATCTGACCCCACCCAGCCCTGGCAAGAAAGGGGACATAGACGGCGGGCGACCCTGTCATCTACATCCCCTTCCTCGCCGCTTGTTTTCCCTCTCCTGCCGGTGTGATGGCCCCTCTCCAGCACCCTCGTGCCCTATCCTGACAGCACGTCGATGCATGCTGCCCTTGGCCCCAGCGAGAAAGGGGATGTAGACAGCGGGTGACCCAGTCATCTACGTCCCCTTCCTCGCCGCCGTCTGCTCTCTCTCGCCGGTGTGATTGTGCCCTCTCCAGCACCCCCACACCGCCTTCTTCCACCAGCACGACACCGCTGTCTCTGGCAGGACCGGCACCATTGCACCAGCTGGAGATGGCACCGCAATGCTGTCATCTCCTGCCACTGCCACAGCACCATCTGCTGCCACCACATACCACTTCATTTTTTACCACCTGTGCTCCCCCTCACTTGTAGGTAGTTACAAATGTAATTAGTTAGTATAAAATAAGATTGAATGGAAAAAAAAAAGCCCTGTATTATTAAGATAAAGCACAAAGTCATTGAGACCACTTTGTGATCTTGTATCGGCTACGATCCACACACATTTGTGTTCCCATGGTCTCATCTCAGTCTCCTCTGGTCTCGTCTTGCTGATCTTTGGCTGATCTTTGGCTGATCTTGGCTCCTCTGCTTGCTCTACACCTCCAATTCTTTTTGTATCACACTTTGCTTTGTCTACCATGGCTGGATCTTGGAAGAGGGCTCCTTCTACACCCAAAAAGACTCCCAAAAGGCCCAAAACAATGGGTAGGCAGAGGGAGCTTCCTGGTGGGGCCCTTGAGATGTCATTTCAGCTAGATGGTATGTATTATTAGCCCCAATTGTCTGCTCAATAGCTGATGTGTGATCAGTTTCATCAACAGCTGCTCAGACATCAGCCCTTTCACCTCATGTGCACTTTGATCTAGGCCCTACCCCTGCAGCTGCAGGTGGTCCTGCTGGGCCTTCAGGGCCTTCAGGGCAGGGAGAAGATGTCTTTCAGGATTCTACAGGTCCTCAGCCTTCCCACCAAGTGAGTATTTATTTTTTAGCTTTACAATTTATGGCTCAACAAATTTAATACAGCACTCACCTCAGTCTGAGACATTTGACCTGGGAGTTAGTCCTCCTGGGTCAGATGGCTCTCCAGAGGGTGGTGCTGGGCCTAGTGGTCCTCTGGGCCATGCCTCTGACCCTGCAACTCCAACACGTCACCAAAGGAGGGCTCAAAAAGCAGGTTCTAGGCTGGCTGCCTCAGGTGATGATGTCATTCAGTTCTTTCAACCTGTCAATGGGAATAGGAAGTGTACATTCTGCTTGTAAGTTTTTTTTTTTTTTAATTCATTTTAATTCATTTTTTAATTCATTTTATGCTGATAATTTCCACAGGAGACATTGGAAGCAGAACAAAGCTGTCAATGTACATCCTTATAAGATGAATACTGGGACAGGTAATCTTCGTGCTCATCTGCTTGCCCACCATGCAGAGGAGTGGGTCCAGGAGTGCCTAAAACTCAATGTTGAGTTGAGGGGTAAGGAGGGGGAACAAGCCTTGGCAAGAGTTAAAGGACTTCCTGTTGCCCATCAGGCTGAGGCACGGGTCCCCTTTACACATGATAACTTTTTAGATGGGCTTGTGCAATTTATTGTTGCCACTGATCAGGTTTTTTCTTTTCTTTTCTTTGTTTCTTTGTTTCTTTTTTTCTGATTTTTTTTATAGGCTATCAGGATTGTGGAGTGTTATGATTCACCAATCGTACTGCCTGACTTAGGCATAAGGGGTTTTTGATGAATGACAACGGCTACACTTGGCGGTCTTGACCTTTATCACCTGCTGAAAGGGATAGGAATGCTGGATAAACTATACAGAAGTGGATGATCACAACAGCCTGAGTTAAGGCGAAGCAATGACTGTATCTGCTTGGGTTTGGGTAAAGCTGAGGGAACTACACAGGAAGGGACAACTCCGAGCTAACTGGGTGAAGCTTTAAAGAAACTAAGCTAAAGACTACTGCTCGAGCTGCAGAGTCTTATATACCGTATAAGTAACACATTCAGGCTCCTACTGAACCTGAAACCCTATAGTAATCGTCCAATGGCATACTGCCATCAAGCCACAGGGGCTTATCGACCGTGAGTCATAGATAACGACCTCAAGGCATACCTCATGCCAGGGGCATACACTACATGTCCAACGCATGTCCATATCTCCCACCAATGGGATAAATACCTCTGTGCACCACGTGCCTCATGGCCTTATTGCCAAGCCTGCCTAGATCCTTCCAGAACCTTTCCGACTCCCAGCCAGAATCCTCCTAGAACCTTCCAGACTTCCACTGGCAGACCATCTGCCTAGACCCTGTCTAGAACATGACATCATAATTCATCAGCTGCCCATCACTTATCCGGTTAGACCCCTCTAGGCTCAAGTCTGGCCTCTGGGTCTGGGCGTCCATCACATGACCGGGTCATGTGACTTCTTCTGGTGGTCTTGCTCCGAACTCGTGACCCATGACTTATTTGTTAGACTTCTGTAGTCTGGGTTGTCGTCACGTGATCCCATCACGTGGTCTTCATCCTGCCTGTAACACTGCCAGAGCGCTGCACTATTGCATACTGTCGGGTACTCACTGCACGTGCCAGCGCTAATGTCTCTCCTGCCAATTCTTCATTGGCTTCTTCCGCTAACTTCTTCTTCTTGAAGGTGCGTGCCCTTTGAACCAGCGCTCCAACCTTTGCCTTGTTATCAAACGTCACGCTTTTCCGGTGTGTCACGGGCCGATCCGTGACATGGAGAGACAGGAGTTCTGCCGCCTATGCCTCCTTCTCCATCCTGAGCTGTGTGATGCAGACATCCCTCATAGGACCACTATGCAGAAGTGCATATTGGACACTTTTTCTGAGGTGGTTCATAATATGTCTCAGCATATTCAGGTAATGTTAAGTTATTATATGTCATAGCTTTTGGCTAACTGCTATTCAGAAAAACAGCCTTGGGAGGGTGTCATTCACCACAGACATGTGGAGTGACCCTGACCTTAAGCCATACATGGCTGTTACAGCTCACTGGCTTGAGAATGTTCAGACTCAGAGTCATGGTAGAAAGCTAACTCTCAGAGCTTGCCTTGTGGGATTCCTTCATTTTCCTGGGACTCACACTGGGGAGAGGTTGGCTGAGGCATTTTCTTTTATTATCAAGAGGACTGGGTTTGCAACAAAGGTGTGTCTACTTTTTCTAGATTAAATTTAGCTAATTATTATCCTTTAAGATTGGCTGGGTGACAACAGACAATGCAGCCAACAATGTCACCATGATGGATGCATATGAGGGGATATTGAAGACTCAGGAGCCTAATACTGAGTTTTCAGCAGAGCTCTGCCACATTAGGTGAGTATCAGCTATTTAACTGTTATTTTTTGTTAATAGCTCTTAGGTGCTTTGCTCATATTGTGAACCTCACTTGCAAGGATGTGCTTACAGAAGCTGAGAAGACTGGTTATAGCCAGGTTTCAAAGCTGAAGAATGTCATTAATTATGTAAGTCCTTTTTGAATATATGAATTTTGTGGGCTTATATTGTAAAAGATTAGGGGCTCATCATTGAGGAGGGATCTATTCTCCAAAATTGCACTGGAGTTGGAACCAGGGAAACCTCCACTACAGCTGATCCGCAGTGTGGAGACTAGATGGTCATCCACCTTTTTGATGATCAGAAGGGCAATACAGTTAAAAAATGTAAGTTATTTAAAAATTCAATGTATTCTGATACTAAATTCAAGTTAGGTGATCATCAAGTTTTATCAGGAGAATGAGGGGCTTGAGCAGTTGTATGAGTCTGACTGGGATAAACTTGGCACACTTTTGAGGATTCTTCAGGTATGAATATTTTTTCCTTCTAATTGTGTATGCTAATGTCTTGATCAGAACCCCTTCTATTATCAGCAAGCACTCTCTGCTGAGAAGACACCTACACTTTGTGGTGCAGTCATTGCTTTTGAGGGCTTTCTCAACTCTCTCAAGGAGTTGCAGACTAGCTTGAGCAATGAGGGAACAGATGTAGGGAGTATCATTGATAAAGGAGTTAAGAAGTTGGGTGAATATTATGGACTGATTTCTGAGATCCCAGCATATCACTTTGCATTAAGTGAGTGGCTTTCTTACTTGTAAAGCTGAAAGGTTTTTGATACCATGTGAATAGTCCTGAACCCTGTGTCAAAGCTTGAGTGGTTCAAGAAGGTCTTACCCTCCTATGAGGTTAGAGAACTGAAGGATAAGTTCCTGCAGGCAGTGAGTGCCTTTATTTTATCAAGTCACTTTAAAACTAAAGTCTTAAGTAGTTAGAGCCTTTATACACCCCACCTGCAGCCCCTACCAGATCAGCTGTGCCCCCCCCACTCCCTACCTCTAATATTGCAGAGAATGCCTTGGCATTTCTTGGTGTTGGCCCAATGCATGCCCATAATCCACAGACTGACACTTTAGAGGGTGAACTTGATGACTATCTTTCTGCCCCTATCAGATATGGCAACATTGTTGAGTTCTGGCAGGTGTGTATAAACTGTTCACTGTTATGAAGTGCTGAGAGCAGTTGGAATTATAGGAACACCAGAGACAGTGGCCAACCCTCTTCAAGCTTGCTATGGACTTGATTCCTATCCAAGGCACCTCAGTACCTTGTGAGCGGGTGTTTTCAGCAAGTAAGGAGACTGCTAGAGCCAGAAGAAATCGCCTTGGGCCAAAGATCATGGAGGCAACACAAATTCTCAAGTTTCAAGCAAGGCAAGAGCTCAATTTCACTGAAGGGCTAAAGGAGAAGGAGGAAGAGGAAGAGCTAGAAGGAGTGGAGGCAGCTGTCCCAGTTGAGGACTTGAGAAGTTACCTGAGGGAAATTAATGAGTTGTAGTTTGAATAAGAAGAAAGCTAAATACTTGTACTTGTATCTAAAAATGGCTTCTTACATGTGTTCCATCTCTATATCACCTGTGCTTGTCTTATGCCCCCTTACTCACTCTTACATTTGATGAAGTGTGGAGGGGTGTAGAGGGGTATAGATGGGTGTGCCATCACCCTTTCCCCCCCACATGCTCATGCTCACCTTTGCACTCACACCCTCACTCACACCCTCACCCTCACCCTCACCCTCACCCTCACCCTCACCCTCACCCTCACCCTCACCCTCACCCTCACCCTCACCCTCACCCTCACCCTCACCCTCACCCTCACCCTCACCCTCACCCTCACCCTCACCCTCACCCTCACCCTCACCCTCACCCTCACCCTCACCCTCACCCTCACCCTCACCCTCACCCTCACCCTCACCCTCACCCTCACCCTCACCCTCACCCCCTCACCCTCATACCCTCACCCTCACCCTCACCCTCACCCTCACCCTCACCCTCACCCTCACCCTCACCCTCACCCTCACCCTCACCCCCTCACCCTCATACCCTCACCCTCACCCTCACCCTCACCCTCACCCTCACCCTCACCCTCACCCTCACCCTCACCCTCACCCTCCCTCATCCTCATCCTCATCCTCATCCTCATCCTCATCCTCATCCTCATCCTCATCCTCATCCTCATCCTCATCCTCATCCTAATCCTCATCCTCATCCTCATCCTCATCCTCATCCTCATCCTCACCCTCTTCCTTTATAATTTGCCCTCATCCCCATCCTCACCTTCACCTTCACCTTCACCTTCACCTTCACCCTCACCCTCACCATGAGGGTGTGAAGGTGACAGTCAGGATGAGGGTGACAGTGTGAGGGTGAGGGTGAGGGTGAGGGTGAGGGTGAGGGTGAGGGTGAGGGTGAGGGTGAGGGTGAGGGTGAGGGTGAGGGTGAGGGTGAGGATGTGGGTGAGGGTGAGGGTGAGGATGTGGGTGAGGGTGTGAAGGTGAGCATGAAGGTGAGTATGAGGGTGTGAAGATGAAGGTGAGCATGAGCATGAGGGTGAAGGTGAGGGTGTGGGTGAGTGTGAGCTTAAGCATGAGCATGAGCATGAAGGTGAGAAGGTGAGGGTGAAGGTGAGCATGAGGTGAGCATGAGGGTGAGCATGAGGGTGAGCATGAGTGTGTGAAGTTGAGGGTGAAAGTGAGGGTGAGGGTGAGGGTGTGAAGGTAAGGGTGAAGGTGAGCATGAGGGTGTGAAGGTAAGGGTGAAGGTGAGCATGAGGGTGTGAAGGTAAGGGTGAAGGTGAGCATGAGGGTGAGGGTGTGAAGGTGAAGGTGAGCATGAGCATAAAGGTGAGGGTGAGCATGAGCATGAGCATGTGAGTGATGCTGTGAGGGTGAAGGCAAGGAGGAGGATGAGGATGAGGGTTAGTAGCCAGTACTGTGTCAGGATGACTCATAAGTAGTCAAGAAGGACATGTCTTCAGAAAGAAAGAAAATAGAATTAAATATGTGTCTTAACAGTGTGAGGGTGAGACATTGCCTCCCCCCCTTTCATCCCTACTCCTCTCCTCCTTCATCCACATCTGTAAGTTGGGAGGTGTTCTAGGTGTTTGGGGGATGCTCCCTAAACACTTAGAATGCCCCAAACATGTTTAGGCACCTGCCCTGTTTTACAGATGCATGCCCAGGTGCAAATCCTACCTGTCTCTTCCCCTCCCACATTTTCTTCCCTCCCCCCTTTCCCACTCCTAGGTGAGGGTGAGGGTGAAGGTGAGGGTGAGGGTGAAGGTGAGGGTGAGGGTGAAGGTGAGGGTGAGGGTGAAGGTGAGGGTGAGGGTGAAGGTGAGGGTGAGGGTGAAGGTGAGGGTGAGGGTGAGGGTGAGGGCAAGGGTGAGGGTTTAGTGAGGGTAAAACATTGCCTCCCCCATATCCCTATGTTCCTCCTACCTCACCCACTCACCCTTCCCTGCTACCCTCCCTCATTCCCTCCCCCTTCCCTGCCCATCACCACCCATCCCCACCCTACCAACCTGACACCCCCCCTCTCATCTCCTCACCTCCCTTACCCCATCCTCACCCATATCCTCCCCTCTCCACTGCACACCACCCATCTCCTCCCCATACCCCCCCTCCTCACACCTCCCCTCTCCACCCCACCCATCCCCACACCACATCCCCACCCTTCTCTACCCTCCCAACCCATCCCCACTCCTAGGTGAGGGTGTGGGCAAGGGTGAAACATTTCCCCCACCTCTCTCATTCCTATTCTCCTCCCCCATGCCATCCCTTTCCCCACCTATCCATGCCCATCCCCTCCCTACCATCTGCCCTACCATTTTCTTCCCTTTGATCCCTACCCATCCCCACTCCTGGGTGAGGGTGAGGTGAGGGTGTGACATTACCTCCCCCCCTACCATCCCTACTCCTCTCCTCTCCCATCCCTGCCCATCCCCACCCCACCCACCCCCTCCCCCTTCCCTGCTCATCCCCTCCCTACCCCACTCATCCCCTTCCACCACTGCCCACCACCTTCCCTGCTCATCCCCACCCAATCCCTCCCTACCATCCCCACACCCCCCTCTCCTCCCCTCTCCACTGCACATACCTCCCCTCCTCACTCCTCACTCCTCCCCTCTCCACCCCACCCATCCCCACACCTCTTCCCCTCCCTCCCCTACCCTCCCCAGTCCTCCTTCTTTATTTGGCTCAAAAGTCAGCTCAAGCCAGCTGAGCTGAGCTTGAGCTAGCTTATTTGGGAGTGGCTCAGCTTGGCTCATCCCATTTTGTACAAGCCATGCTTAGCCAAGCTGTGGCAACACTACCTGAGGCTTGAAGTCCCCACCCCACCCATTACTGTTCACCCCCTCCCCACCTCACCCAATACCGTTCACCCCCCACCACCCATTACCATTCACCCCCTCCCCACCCCACCTGTCATGATTCCACCCACAGCTATGATACGGACACTCATTTTCTTTTTCTCTACCTTTCCCACTTGTTGACCTCCCTCTTCCTTACCCTTTCACCGGACTATCATTCACCCATTCTTGTTCCCCTTTCATCTACCTGTTCCTTAAAGCTGTGTTGTCCCTTGTTCCCCTCTCATGTACTTGTCCCTTATGGCTGTTTGCTGCATCATACATGACTCATCCTAAGACTATAGTACTAGGATATGAGGCTGTACTCTGTTCAGGCTGTGTCGCTACCTATGTATATAAGGGCTGGGTAATGTACCCAAGAGCCCCATCTTGTCCTTTGTCTCTTACCTATGAATCTACAAGTTCCATTGATCCCACTTGACTTCTGTCTCGCTTGACCTCATGGTCTCATCGAACCCTCGAGTAAACCACTGACCTTACCATTGAACACACAGCATCACCTTGATGCATGTTGCATATCTCAGGATCCCACAGGATCTTGACACCACCCACTACCATCCACCCCCTCCCCACCCCACCCATCACCCAGCAACTCCCACCCCACCCACTACTGTCCACCCCCTCCCCACCCCACCCATCACCCAGCAACTCCACCCCACCCACTACCATCTACCCCCTCCCCACCCCACCCATCACCCACCAACTCCCACCCCACCCAATACTGTTCACCCCACTCCCCACCCCACCCAATACCTTTCACCCCCTCCCCACCCCACCCATTACCATTCACCCCCTCCCCACCCCACCCATTACCATTCACCCCCTCCCCACCCCACCCATTACCATTCACCCCCTCCCCACCCCACCCATTACCATTCACCCCCTCCCCACCCCACCCACTACTGTTCACCCCTTCCTCACCCCACCCATTACTGTTCACCCCTCCCCACCCCACCCATTACTGTTCACCCCTCCCCACCCCACCCATTACTGTTCACCCCTTCCCACCCCACCCATTACCGTTCACCCCTCCCCACCCCACCTATTACCGTTCACCCCTTCCCCACCCCACCCATTACCATTCACCCCCTCCCCACCCCACCCATTACCATTCACCCCTTCCCCACCCCACCCATTACCATTCACCCCTTCCCCACCCCACCCATTACCATTCACCCCTTCCCCACCCCACCCATTACCATTCACCCCTTCCCCACCCCACCCATTACCATTCACCCCCTCCTCACCCCACCCATTACCATTCACCCCCTCCCCACCCCACCCATTACCGTTCACCCCTTCCCCACCCCACCCATTACCGTTCACCCCCTCCCCACCCCACCCACTACCGTCCACCCCCTCCCCACCCCACCCAATACCATTCACCACCAACCCCCACCCCACCCACTACTGTCCACCCCCTCCCCACCCCACCCATTACCATTCACCCCCTCCTCACCCCACCCATTACCGTTCACCCCCTCCCCACCCCACCCATTACCATTCACCCCCTCCCCACCCCACCCATTACCATTCACCCCCTCCCCACCCCACCCATTACCGTTCACCCCCTCCCCACCCCACCCAATACCATTCACCCCCTCCCCACCCCACCCACTACCGTTCACCCCTTCCTCACCCCACCCATTACTGTTCACCCCTCCCCACCCCACCCATTACCGTTCACCCCCTCCCCACCCCACCCACTACCATCCATCCCCTCCTCACCCCACTCACTACTGACCATCCCCTCCCCACTTCACTCATTACTGCCCATCCCAACCACACCCATCTCCCCTCCCCACCCATCACTGCTCATCCCACCCCCACCCATCACCCCCCATTCCCATTTTCCCCCTCCTTCCTTATTTGCTCAAAAAGTCGGCTCAAGCTAGCTGAGCTGAGCTTGAGCCTGCTCATTTGGGAATGGCTCAGCTTGGCTCATCCCATTTTGGTCAAGCCTTGTTTAGCCGAGCCAAGCTGAGCTGAGCCAAGCTGTGGCAACGCTAGGTATGGGCATAGGTGTCCTGAGTCTACTGCGCTGTTCGCGGGACTGCTCGGGATCCTCCGAGTCGCGCTCCCGGTTGTCGGAAGCGGTTGGAGGACGGTCCATGGACCAATAACTTCCGAATTGGGTCACGGAGCCGATTCTCAATTAGTCCCTCAACGTCAACTGGAACAACGAAGATATGCCAGGGAGCAGTCTCACTGACAGAAAGGTAGCTCCCTCCACAGCTTCACCCACCGCATCCTCCCTCCATCTCGCCCCAGCTGCAGCCATCCAATGGGCTTCCCTCAGGCGTCTTTTCTTTCACGTGTTGACCTTCCTTCTCTTCCATTTCTCTTCGCTCCTTCATCTCGATTATTCGCTTTGCGGTCTAGAGTGGCTCATGGCTAGAAGATACATAATCATTGGAGGAATTTCCATGTTACACCAAGGTGTGGACGCCAGGCAGATTCTACGAGAGGATGGGCCTGACCTCTCCTGTACCAGACAGATGAGCCCCACACTCCAACGGTCAAGGCATATTCGCCACCGGTGGTGCCTGTTGGAGGAGCGGCAACAGCGAAAACCGCATCAACAGTGGCAGCCGCCCCGACTCCTCGAATGGTGTCAGCTCCTCAAGCAGGGTGTTTTCACCAACCGCCTCTTTCCAGTACAAGCAAAACCAAAAGCGGACGATGCACATTGCACCCAGACGCAGATTCGAATGCCGCTTAACGGTCTCGAAAGAGTCAAGCGAGCATTTCGGTTCTCCCACTCACTGTCTCCGCGCGGGTTGCTGGTGTCATTGCCCCACATGCCCAAGAAACCTCCGCGCTCGTGCCCGCACCTGTGTTCATATCTCCCGTTTCGTGGAGGACAGCACTACTCTGAAGGTATCCACGGTCCCCCCTCCGGTGAAGGACATCGTCCCAGCCCAGACATCCAAGCACCGGCGCTCGCAAACCAAGTATGCGTTAGCGATAGCATGAGCGGAGTCGATGACCCGCCGTCGCCGTCGCCGGATCGCCAATGAGCGTGCGAGTGTTAACTCGGCTTACTGTGGCGCAACACGCGCACTGCTACTTTCATGTTCAGGGCACCAGGGAAGTTGTAGGAAGGGACGGGGACGAGATCAAGGAGGCGGATGTCTTCTGGGCGCAGGTTGAGGTGGAGGTGGGAAGGTGTTCGGTCAGAGCCCGCTAACGAATCTGGATGGTCTTTAACTTAGGATATGTCTGTCTCGTTCGTACTTATGTTCTGGGATCTACCATATTTACTGTGAGTACTATATTTTTACGAAGCACTCACAATGACGGTTTGAAAATAGTGAGAATGGTCCGCTGCTCCTTTGCGGTTATGAACTCAGACTCGAAGTTCAAAGAGCAGACGTTCGTGGCTATCTGGGTAGAGTCACCGTGCATTGCAGTGAACCTGCTAGTGTTGATGCTCAGCCTGCTGCTACTGAGACTGATAATAGTCCTGGGCTTGACTGTCATCGCTCAACGCGCTATCAAAGATTTTGGGCACTATACTCGACAATTGAAGTACTGAGGCCTCAGCGCTCAGCCTCAAGTCTCACGGGCAACCACGAGTAATGTTGTCCATTACCCACGGTGACGTTCGCGCTGGCGAATGAGCGCATGCAGAGCAGCTACCACCTCTGCTTCGTACACTGCAACGCACGTACCAGATGACAAGGGGCGTGAGTTGCATACTGGCACCCGACGAGGCCGCGGCTCGACAGCCTGAGGTGAAGACACCAGCAACTTTGCCGAACTGCACAGATAAACACCTCGAGGCTATCAGCTCACTTGTTTCGTAATCGACGTACCCTCGTCTGTGGCTATTGAAGGAGAGGCGAGGACCAAAACATACATGACATACGAGTTTGACATTTATCATCGAATTGTCCACAGGAAGAAGCGGTGCTTTAACCCACGCAAGACCGTATCGCCCGCATCTCCCAGCGCTAGTGCGTGCTGTGAGACGTCTCCCCTAATACCTCCGAGTCGCACGCCCACTACCGGATTCGCTAACTTAGCTCAGTGTATCTCTACGAAGGACAGTCTGCGAAATGCCTGCCTTATCATTTCATGCGATCCTCTATAAAGCCCTCGATGACTATCGCGAGCAGATTGGCGCAGAACTCGACGATCACCCCTTTGCTGACGAGCTTCGAGGCCGTGGTACCCCCCATGACATCCTCAAGCTACTTGAAACCAAGGCGAACGCATTTAAAGCCTATCGGGATGGAAATCGCAAGTTGATCAACTGGCTTAGCTCAGTAGTCCAGGTCCTGCATCTTCAAACAATTCTTGGTGCGTGTGCGCAGTGCGCTCTTGATACAAGGTAGCAGCCGTGACGTTGTGCGTGCTACTTTGACTGGGACCCCTTTCCGTGCAATAACCATTGCAGAATCCTTAGCTAATTCCCACCAGGAGTGGCCTTAGGTGACTTGACAAGTAATTTTGACTTCTCACTTGAGCCAACAACGGCGACTTGACCTCCTTCTGTCCTTGCCGATCATTTCCATGAGCTAAGTTATCTTAAGCAATCTGCTTGGGTTTTTGAAACCGGGCCGAATGCCACGCGAATCCACTCATCGAGCCAGGAGGTCCTTAACTTGACAAGGAACCCATCAGAAGTGTCGCCTGTGGTGCACCAAGATCCCATCGCGCACCTCAAGGCGAGATTCCCACAGCCTCACCGTGACCATGTACAATAGTATAACTTAACACTCCGCGTGTTCATGGGGGTATCTAATCCTTCACTGGCATAACTGGATTGACCGCCTCATCACACGACATAATAATCCTCTCTCCTCCTTCTCCTATCGTAGCAAGCCATGTCCCACTACGATAACAATGATTATGGAAGACCGAATCACACTGGCGGCGGTTCTTGCAGCGGTTCGTGTTTGCTTTCCCAAAAAACATGCTTATACACCAACAGGGTACAGATCCGGCTCCCCAGAATTGCTCTTGCATTTGGTGTTCCAATGCGCGGGCCACTCAAGCCAGTCCACCAAATTGGTACCCCACCGAGCAACAGGGTCCAAGGAATTTCGCCGTAATATTATGATTGTTGACCGCACCACCCACCAACTCATCACCCTCACCCCGAAGAGCGCCAGTATTCCATACACAAATCAGGGTCAGCCTGAGAGTGTCAACAATCGTGCCGAAAGCGTACTACCTGACCACGCAGCACAGTTTGCACCTCTGCAAAATGCTGTAAGTGCTCGTGTCCTCCCCCTAATATGCATTGCTGAAGTCTTGAATTAGAGGACCCCAGATAACTTCGGCTATGCGCCGGTCCAAGAGAGAGCGGGCCCTCCCGACATGGGGTCTCACTGGGCGCAGGCACTCGACACGTCGATCGCAGAGAGTCGGAGGCGTCTCGCGGGCCGCTACCTCAACAATCCGAACGCATATGTGAGCACGATCCGCCTGGAGCCAGGACTATCTGGTCAATCCCAAGTCATTATCACACTTGAAATGGCAAACATTGTCTGAGGCCGTGCAAAAGGGGTATCTGGAGCGGTTGGGATGATGGCTTATGTTTGATTTGTTTGTTCGTTGATTGCTCTGATATTGTATGTGTTTCTTGGATGTGGATAACGCTTTGTCGCTGCTACCGCCCTATGATGAACAGAGTTTCAAGTTTCGAGCTTTTCCCTTACTTGCGCTTCGGAGTAGTGTGTTATGGTATTCCAGCACACAAAACATAGTGGTTGGTATCCGATTAGTCAACAGTGAGAGTGAAGATCCAGCCAGAGTAGTCCGACCGCATTGAGGGCGTGGAAAGGAGCAAAGCATATCCAGGAATACTGGATTGTAGAAACGGCCAAAAAAATGAATGAACAGCTCTCGTAAGTGCATGGATGACTTCGCGTTCAGACGACAGTCAAAAGGTGGGAATATTCCTGTTGCGAGGCCCTTGGGATAACCATCGAAGCCACGGTCATTTCCACTTTTCATATGCGCAAATGACAGATGGGATTAAGGCAACTTACGTGGAACCCACCAAACTGTCGGATCGATATATCCTTAAAGGGCACCCGCGCGAAGATTCGATATGGTCATTCAGAGTCGTGAAATGATGTATGACTCGGGCGTTTAATGACGCTCGCGGCTCATTTCATAATGAGCCGAAATTACTCTGCGCTCTCCCCCCCGAAGGCGGGACAGCGGCGGGAGAGGGGGAAGTCGGGATGGAGACAGGCGCGTATACCGTGAAGATGTTAACACATCAGCATGCGATGCATGCGGAGCCCCGTAGCGCTCTCGGTTGTCCAGTTGCCTCCATCTGGATAAACAGTTACCACGCCGTGGTGGGGGACGAAAGGCGGCGAGAATGGCACCCCAGAGAAGACATGGCAATTCGAGTTTCTACGCAGCATCAGCGGTGGGTGCCGAATCACAGTCAAGGCGCGTCACAGTCGTGCCAACTTGATGATGATCCGTCACCGTATTTGCAGTCAAATAACACAAGCCAAGATCGATGCCATTTGACGTACACGGGCATCATACAGTGGCAGCTTTCCCCCGTTTGAACGTGGGGGTCGATTCCACGGTCTAAGATATCAGACGGCTGCTCGACGGCTGCATGCCCCATGCACGGCGTACGTTGCACAAACCTGTGCAGGGCGATAACGACGCGTGGCGAACGGGCTTTTTAATTCTAGCTTTTCCTTCAAAGCTGGGAGTCAGTGCAGGTGGGGGCACATGATGAAGACCGGAACTACTATCGAAATTTTGTGCGGCGTGAGCTGGGGGGCCCGAATATTCATTCTTGTAAGCGGAGTAATGACTCGGAATAGCCACTTCTCAAAAAGGAAACTGTAGTAGTTTGGACGATTTGATATTCTTGATCTCGTGTGATATGGCTACGCTAATCATGTTTCCCCCGCCTCGAGCATGTAGAATAAATAGAAGACGCTGGTGTGTTCAAAAAGATTTTTTCAAACGTTAAATTAAAGTCTCCAGGGAGAATTCACACAGCCTCATCTCAGGTAGTGGTTTGCAGGCTCGGCTCGAAAGCCGATAGCCGGACTAAGACGGCCGTCTGAGGACGGGACGGGACTGGGACGTGGATGCGTCTTCGCAGGGCTACAGGTCCAGTCTTCGCTTTTGGCAAGAGGCTCCCATGGGCTCGCGTTTCAGGCTTCGGTTGTCAGGACTGTGCGTCTTCGGCTGGGGATTCACGCTTAGGCTTCTGTTCTCATTTTGATTCTCGCTCGGACGCTCCTCAGGATTCACCTTTCGCCATCTGATTCACCCTAGCACAACTCAGGATCTTCGACCAGAAGCATTAGAACCTAGCAACACAAGGTTCTCTCTTTGCAAATTGATACACCATGACTTCTATGAGTTCCCAGTCCCAGTGCGTCGTTGTATTTTCCAGCTTAAATACGAATCCTTTTCCCCCACTGACGATACACCACAGTAATGTCCTTTCGACCAATGCGAAAGATCTTTCCCCCTGCTAGGTATGCCGATGATGCTGGTGAGCTTGAGCTGTCATCTTGTCGCAAGGCAGTTACCTCTGTCACCGTGTCTGCAGACTCTGCACCATTAGCAACCCGCCCGTCTTCCACACCTGCTATGACCCCATCCCTGCCCCCTGAGTCCTCACCATACCCACCAACGGATACAGAAGATGACACTACCGACTCAGCTCGTCGTTCCTCAAAGCGCACTTCGCACGACACCATTAAGAGCACACTGTCCAATGACAGTGTCATCACAATCGCCACCTCCGACGATACTGATGCCAATGCCAATGCCCACAATAAGGTGCGAAACCCCAAGAAAGCCAAGACATCAGCAACGTTAGGTGATCAAGCGATTCAAGGTGAACATTCGGATATCTCGATCATTGATATCGAGGACATCAAGGACCCAGATGATGAGCGACTCAACAAGTCCGAGCCTACTGCCGACATCAAGCACTTCTTCACAGCCATCCCTTCCCTCCCAGGTCAAACTAAACGACGCATGAAGTGCACCCTTTGCACGTGAGTATTCTTGGTTTTATTTAAAAGTCTTCCTTCTCACAATGCGAAACAGACAAGGACTTGGTTGTGCCAAGGCGGAAAAACTCATTACAAATGAGCATTCCACACTTCGGCGCCACATAGCTGCGCTTCACTCAGTATGTCCTAGACTCCTAGACTCTTTGATCATGTTTCTCAATTGATTTAACTTCTAGGCTCGATACTGAAAATGGTGCAACGCAAACAAATTCGACTCAATGTTACCAGGAGACACCAAGCAGTGCAGGGAGGCCGCTATGGATATCTGCCACAAGACCCAGCAGATGACACTTGGGAAGCATTTTCCCGCCAATGAAGGGAATGTCCCATACAGTGACAGAGCGTTTGAGGCTGCTGCCATTGAATGGCTCATCCAAACTAATCAGGTGCATTGTTTCATCTCCCCAGCATTTTTTAAAGTTCTGATACCTCGTGTCTAGCCAATCCAGGCGTTCAAGAACCCTGGATTCAAGAAGATGATGGACATTGCGTCTCGAGCAACGCGTGGCGTCAACCTGCCCTCACCAAAGAAAACTCATGCACGCATCGTGCATATGTTCAAACAACAAATGTATCTACTCAAGAAACGTCTTAACGTGTGTTCACACTTTCCCTCTCTTATCTTACTGACATTCACTTGCTAGGGCCCCACTGTCGGTGGGCAAATCAGCTTGACCTGTGACACTTGGCAGGCAGACAATACAGACTCGTATTTTGCTGTCACAGGACACTGGGTTGAGGAACATGCTCTGGGCGAGTGGAACCTGGAGCATGCGCTGCTCGGTTTTGCACAGATGAACTGTGCTCACAATGGCTCCTGTCTTGGACAGGTCCTTTACAAGGTCTGTAACCGGCTTCAAATCGTTCACAAGGTGAGTATTCTTGTTCTCTGCACTACATGCTCAGCACCTGCTTATCCTTGCTTTGCATGTTTCAATCCAGGTTGGTCATATTACGTGCGACAATGCCAAGAACAACGACACTATGTTGCAAGAGTTCGCATGCTGCTATCGCATCAAGACGGGAGACGATTTCAATGTCAAGCGTCGTCAAATCAGGCATGTGACGATTTCTGTCCTTGGAGTAATTGTATTGACATGCTGACTCTGCTTCTTTGTCTAGGTGCCTTGCTCACATTATCAACCTCGCAACTCAAGCCGTTATCTCCACACGCAGCAAATCAAGGTACTACAACAGAAACCCTGAGGATGACCACCTCCCAGATGATGTTGCAGCGCCAATGCGAGATGAGATTGGGATTGTCCGGGCCATTTGTATCAAGGTATGTTCTACTTCCGATTGATGACCCCAGGTGCTAACTGCCCTTGTGAATATATAGGCACGCTCATCGTCACAGCGCAAGGAAGCTTTCAAAGCGGCACAGATCCGAAACAAATTGCCCCCAGTGAACCTGCTCCTCGACATGAAGGTCCGATGGAGTTCTACTTATATTATGCTATATTGTGCTGTGTTGTGTCAACTGGTAAGTCGTTATTTTGTTTTATTCTAGATCTATGTTCTTACTGCAACTTGAGGCTGTCGATGAATTCATCATGGGCGTGGGACTAAAGGAGACCAATGCGGAGAAGCGGCGCAAGTTGTCTGCTCTCGCATTACATGAGGAAGAGTGGACACACATCCGACTCTTCTGCAATCTACTCCAGGTACGTCCTACTTTCATTATACACCAATTCCTACTGATGATGTTAACACTCCCAAATCCCGACTCGGACAGCATGCTGACAGCGTGCAACAAGCTTTCTCTGCGGCGAAGATCCCGACACTTCAATTGGCTCTCCCGGCCATTGAAGAACTTTACATGTCTTGGGAGAAGGCTTCAATGAAATCACGATATGAGAGTTTTGTACCGGCACTCAACGCTGGTATAGCCAAACTGAACACATATTACGAGCGCTCTGCGGAATCAGATGCGCATATCATGGCCATGGGTAATGTGTATACATCTTATCTACTTACCATTTACTGATATTTGTGCCGAACCACTAAAGTGCTTGAGCCCTCTACAAAAATGGTGTACTTCCAGAAACATTGGTCATCGGACCTGGTTTCCGAGGTTGAGGACACTATCAAGGCAATAGTATGTCCCCTATCTGTTCACGGCATCTCACTTATTCATATATGATGATCTTAGTTTCTTGAACGTTTCAACAGCTTGCACCAGGACCCCAGTGCAAAGTCCATTCGCAAGCGCAAGTCATCGTCGAAACGCAAGTCCACTGCAGCACATCACAATATTGATGACACCGACTCTGAGGACGACACTAGCGACTGTGAGGCCATAATTGTCCCATCCAATTCATGGATGGACGAGTGGAAATCCTACCTCAACACGAATGAAGATATTCCAGAGGGTATGGGGATCGTCCGATGGTGGGGGGTGAGTAGTACATCAATTCTATCTGCATATGTCGCTAACACACACAATACTGTAGTTAAATGGTTCCCGATATCCCACCTGGCGCACATTGGCTCGTGATTACCTTGGCATCATGGCATCCTCAGTATCAAGTGAGTGTGCCTTCTCATCAGCTGGGATCACCATTTGCAAGCGATGCAATCGGCTCGATGGTGACATCGTCGAAGCTCTTCAGTGTCTGAAGGCGCTACTCCATCAAGACATCACTTTGAGGTATATTCCCAGTGTAGCCGATGAAGAGCTTCACCTGGACGATGCCGATATGCAAAGTGTCAACCACGAAGGGCCCGCAAGTCAGCCATGGATCTGCCATAGCTTACATAAGTCATGGGCCAGCCGACGCCAGAATTCTTGAATCGGTCATGGACAGCCGACGTCGGCTGGTGTCGGAGGAGGACCTCCAAACATGGTTAAAAGGTCGGTGGTCGGAAGAACAGTTGGATCATCGGAGCGGAGTAGAAGGGTTAAATATAATTACTGAATGTATAGATGCACTGATATATGAGACAATACACATTGTGCTTATGCATTGGGCATAACAATGGGACCTATCAGAGTATCAGAGAAATGTAAAATATTGTACAAGGTCAGATGCACTTTGAGATGGTTGTCGGGTCAAAGGGGGAAAATACCAAACTTATTGCGGAGCAAGATTTCATATTTATCCTGCAGTCTATGTCACTCTATACAGCAACCACGACCGGATATTCTATTCGTCCGACTTTTCTAGTGCCATAGCAATCTTTCATTGAATTATATATGCACTACTCGTAGATATTTGAATAAAGGCTTAAAGCATGACTTATGTGCTGTGCACTTGGTCCGACACAAATAAAGGAATATACAGAATTCTCCCTAATTCATCATAGCCATCGTATACATATCGTATGCATATTTACAGTGTATTTACTATTTCCTTTCAAACATACTGCTTGTAAGCTTCCCTCCTTTTCCAGTATCCATGTACCTGCAATCTGGTCAGAAGTCAAATGACAAGGAAATGATAATACAATCACCTCGCTTTCTCCGTCAACCTCACCACCCGCTTTGGGAGGCCCGATGTAACCAAGAGATCCTCTGAAGGGCCTTGATTACTCTCTTGGCAGTTAGACCCGACGTGCCCAGGGCCAGTCGATGGCCCTCCCAGATCTGTGTGACCATAATCTAATGAGTACAGTCCATGCTAATGTAGCGATGCCCTACCTGAGTCAGATCCGATATAAGATTCCGTTGGCGTTCTGGTTTGTCGCGGGGATTCTATATATTAAGACATATTAATTTTTTTACTTGCTCCGAAAGTAAGGTACTCAAGCACCCTTACCTAACCCGCCGTGAGGGGAATATGTCTGATGGAGGGGCAGAGAACTCATATGACTATCTTCACCAAAGCCACCCCATGTATCATCAGCATTAGATTCTGACAGTGGAATCCCGTCGGTCCAAGGGTTGTCCCGCATTTCGGAGATGGGTGGGGAACTGTTAGAAGTACGAGTGTCGGAGCAGCCAATACTGTTGGACCGGCGACGATCAGACCTAGATGACATCGAGAAATCGGAGTTTTGACGTGGATCAGATGTGTTGGACCTTGGCTCAGACCTATCATCGTTAATAAAGGAGTCATCGGGAGACCGGTCAAGGTGGTACTCCTGCCGCTTCTCCGACCAAAGTGATATGTTCTTAAGGACAGGACAGGATTTTGCCCAGATTAAAGGGGGAAGGTGCTGCTGCTTTCTTTTGTGCCAGTGCTCCAAAAGTAGATGTATATCCCCAATGCGGATTTTTGATGGATCGGCCCATGTAAACCCATCAGGTGTACATTGCGGTGCAATCCATTCGAATGGAGTTGCACAGACCTGTACCCACGAAATCGTGGCACTCCTATTTCCTGAAACATATCCTAATATTCATGAGGGCCAGATATATATGCACAATCAGAGCAAACATACAAATATGATCGGTTAAATATTCCCTCAGCATCGCCTGCATGGTCTTGGTCTTGTAGTTTTTGTCTTTAGTAATATTTGGAACGTCAGGGCACCCATCTCTGTTAACAGGAATCGGAATCGGAGTTGATCTGGTCTTAGTGCAATTCTTCGGAACAGTCTGTGGATGGCTTGGTATGTCATCTAGAATAAAGATGTATCAATATCTTGATCAATATTATTTTTGAAATGAAATAACGTCGCACCTCCGCCGTAGCACCTTTTAGCATATGTCTGCCATTCTTTGTGAAGTATAACAGTCTTCCAGTCGGGGCAGAAAGAAATAAATTGTTTCTGGGCATCCTTTTCCTTATTCGTGTCGAACCTATGGATTCAATACATACAATATTTAGCGGAATCAAGTTTCGGAGGACTTACATGCCAGTGACAATGGTGTTATCTTCCTGTTGGTGCGCAGTAAGGACGATGCATCGGACACTGCAGGATCTAAATAACTAGCTCTGGAAGTCGCGGATGATTCTTGCACTAACAGAGCTTGCCATTCTGCAAGGAATATAATATTAGGTCAGTATCAATGTATTTAGTGTGGCATACCTCGCTTGAATATTGGCAGGAGGAGGTTCACCCGACCATTTATTTGCCAGCCTAACATATACCTGCTGCTCTTCATCGGGGAGGCACTTCCAAAGCTTCGTTGTTGCATTTTGAAGACTTCCGAAGAAGGCCCGTGAACCAGGTGGAGAACCAGAAAGCTTCTCCGCTTCGGTCATAACTTCATCGCGGCACATATGATAAAATGCATTTCTGGCGGACCATCCTCGAATGAACTTGACATATTGTCTCTCAGGCCGATCGTAATGATTATAAAACCATTTTCGGACTTTCTGTGGTTACACATTAATGTATCGTTTAGGAGGGAAATATGAGCGGAGAGGCTCTCACACCGCTAGCCTGTTCCTTATTGAATGGTGTACCAGCAGGTCGGAGCATTACCAGCTCCGCCATCGAATTTTCAATTATTGTGCTTTGCATTTCGACATCGCCTTCACCAAATTCTTCAAGGTACTCTGATAATAGTTCTTTATCTTCTCTGGTGAGAGAAAATATATCTCCTGGATGAGAATACTCATGCTCGATGCTTGGATGAGAAGGGGATGACTCAGAAGTAGCAGAATCAGATTCCATCGCTAGAACGGACTACAATGGATGATAGAGGATGAATGATTTCAGATGTCGGACGATGTGGGGTTGCAGCAAAGAATTTACGGGATCTGAGAAGACCATGCTGCACATTTATACACTCAGATATCTCAAAGACATACTAACTGTGAGAGACATGTTTAATATCGGGTTGTACAGCCAACATCAAAGATCGGAGCATGATACATGTAAGGGTATTTCTATGGGTGATTGCTGCTCTGCAGTGACCCACTGCAATACCCACTTGACGTCCAACACAAGTTCGTCGATCACACCACACAGTACTGTATGTTTCAGATCATATCGTATTTCGGACAAATGTTTCAAGGATATTTTATAAATATCTGATGGGTCTATGTGCTCGCAAAGCCGCAAACGTTGTGCGAATTAAATGCACAGAGACTGGCAGAGTATGGAGTGAGAAGGAACTTAATACGAATATTTTGATGCAGGTCCGACAGAAGGGTGCCTGCGGCCTATGGCATTCAAAACATATACGAGATGCTATTTACAAGTATACAAAAAATGACTGATACTGTGACAGAAAGCTTTAATCTTTTTTAGATTTTTTGGATGCCTTATAATGCTCCACTAAGCTGCTCCATGAGTCCAACGTGTTGAGCATTGAAACCAGCTGAGCACAGAATGCCGGTGCCTGCTTGACAAGGTCGTCGAGGCTTGGCTCACTTTTGTCAAGGTCATCATGGCCGCCTGGAGCATCGGGAACCCCCTCTGCGAAGAGCGAACCGCCAGCGGCGGATGAGCGTTCTCCAGCAGTCAACGAGCGCACTCCAGCAGTGGACGAGCGCACTCCAGCGGCGGACGAGTGCACTCCAGCGTCGGAAAGGCGTGCAGTTTGGGAGGGACGTACAGCGGCAGAGGAGCTCGGTGGAGTGGCAGATTCTATCATCGGGGCAGGAAGTTTTTGTATGGCAGAAGGCGGATGGTTTAGGGTTATAGCCGAGCTCCCTTGAACAGCAGAGGAGCTGCCTGGGACTTGTGCGACGTTTGATCGTGTTGGTCGCACGAATTCCGGCACAGGGCGATTAATGTCTGGGCCTTGTGGGTCAGACACATCTACAGCCATTGCATTGTCTCTGGCAGGCATCGGAGGAGGAGGCAGTATGGGAGGTGGTGGACCAGGAGGCAGGGGGGGATGCACAACATCGCTTGCCTGAATGTTTCTATTTATTATCAATTTAATCATAGCTCAGTAGAACTAACCTTTTCTTGCACATCCTCGTCCTCGCTTTCAGGATCTGAGGGCGGGGCAGCTTGCCGAAACAGGGCAGCCATATCAGGCTTTTGTGTCACTAGCTTTGGTATGTCCTAAGGTGCCTCAGCACTATGATTACCAAAATAATATTATTGTGTGCACCTGAGAAGACGGGCCAGCAGCTACATCTGTGGGGGCAATATTTGCAGACAGTTGCAGCATCAAATCAAAAAAAGAAGGCGAAGGTGAGGGGACGTCTTGAGGCAGGTGAATGCAGCGAGCTTTCAGAGGAACCTTCGCCTTTGAACACGGGGCACGAATAAATCCTCCTCCTGGAATGTCAGGCTCAGGTTTGCTGGCCTGAGAACGAGATGGAGTCTTTTTGGGGGGCATTGTGGAGAGAGACACAGGCGCAATGGGTGAGGGGGGGGGACACGATTGCGCCATGAAAAATCTCAAAACATGCTACTGGGAACACATATCCATGTTCGGAACATGCAAATTACGGTAGCTAAGTCGGACCAGTGTATTTACATCCAACTCATCAGGCCACAGTGGAAATTGTACATCTGATGTTGTGAGGAATCGTTTGATACACAGACGTGTGAATATAATGGAGCATATTGGGATAATCAAAATTCGAAGATCAGATTTCCATAGAATGTTCTGAGATCGGATCAGTGTGAGAAATTCTGCATGTGGGCAAAAATGACAGTCGGAGCGACGTCAAAATACTCTTCCCCCGTCCATTATTTTTCTTCTCTGCACCCATGCCTCCGAAAAAAACATCTGAGCCGCCTCTCAGCGAGGCAGAATCTCTTCTCTTGAAGATAGCTGCCAGGATCTTCACAGCTGTGAAGCATAAGGAACGTCATCCTGAAGAAAACAATACCAACTTTCAGAGGAATATGACAATGGAGATGGTGCATGATAAATTCGGAGCAAAGGGAAATAGGTTTTACTGATGTTTTATATTCTATTACAGGAGCATGTCAAGAAAATATTTGCAGATTACCCGCAGGCAAAAAGAGTACATCGCACTCATGCAGCCCTCGACGCCGCTGCCTGGTGGTACCAGGTAGCCAAGGACAGTGATCGCCAGCCGGAGTATGCTGCCATTACAGCGGAGGAGATCACGAAACGCATACTCGGTGCGAATTGACTTTGGCCAATGGTCCTCAAGTTGCAGGATCTTTCAAAGGAGGCATTGGCACAGCCCCCCGAAATGCATTGGTGGCTTCCGGAATCGGATGACGAGGAAGAAGAAGAAGCCGTTTGTTACGATTCACCAATCGTACTGCCTGACTTAGGCGTAAGGGGGTCTTGCTGAATGACAGCGGCTACACAGGACGGTCTTGACCTCTATCACCTGCTGAAAGGGATAGGAATGCTGATAATCTATACAGAAGTGGATGATCACAACAGCCTAGGTTAAAGGCGAAGCAACGACTGTATCTGCTTGGGTTTGATAAAGCTGAGGGGGTTCTACACAGGAAGGGACGACTCCGAGCTAACTGGGTGAAGCTTTAAAGAAACTAAGCTAAAGACTACTGCTCGAGCTGCAGAGTCTTATATACCGTATAAGTAACACATTCAGGCTCCTATTGAACCTGAAACCCTATAGTAATCGTCCAATGGCATACCGCCATCAAGCCACAGGGGCTTATCGACCGTGAGTCATAGATAATAGCCTCAAGGCATACCTCATGCCAGGGGCATACAACACATGTCCGTCCCATGACCTTATCTCTGGCCAATAGGATAAATACCTCTGCGCACCACGCGCCTCATGGCCTTCTCGCCAAGCCCGCCTAGATCCTTCCAGAACCTTTCCGACTCCCAGCCAGAATCCTCCTAGATCCATCCAGACTTCCCATGGCAGACCATCTGCCTAGACCCTGTCTAGAACATGACATCATAATTCATCAGCTGCCCATCACTTATCCGGTTAGACCCCTCTAGGCTCAAGTCTGGCCTCTGGGTCTGGGCGTCCATCACATGACCCGGTCACGTGACTTCTTCTGGTGGTCTTGCTCCGAACTCGTGACCCATGACTTATTTGTTAGACTTCCATAGTCTGGGTTGTCGTCACGTGATCCCATCACGTGGTCTTCATCCTGCCTGTCACACTGCCAGAGCGCCGTACAATCGCATACTGTCGGGTACTCACTGCACGTGTGTAGGCTTCCCGGTGGTCGTTCCACTCATCTTCTGCGGCTTCTTCTGCCGTCTTCTGCTTTCTAAAGGCGCGCGCTCTCTGTACTAGCGCTCCAACCTTTGCCTTACTGTCGAATTCTACGCTTTTCCGGCACGTCACGGGCCGATCCGTGACACCGTTGGTGAGAACAAGGGGAAAGAGGAGAAGGTGGAGCAGGCGAAGAAAGCAGCGGACGATGCGGCAGACGACACGGAGGAGGAGCAAGAGGGAGAAATTAAACGTGTGCTCAAATATATTTTATGGACACTGTGAATTAAACTGCTATGCAAGAACCAGCACGCCGCATCTCCAAGCGGTCGACGAAGGGGAAGGCACCTATTCCAGCTGACAGCGATGTTGGGGCAGGCCGCAGCAACGTCGGTGCAGGTCGTAACACACTTCGGAATCCACAGCTAGCTAAGGATGCAACTACACCTGACGAGGGTGATGCGATCAATGACGACAAAAACGAGAAGGAGAAGAACGATGCTACACTGTGCGACGCAAAGCATATCACGGCAAAGCGAGAATATCATGTTCTTGTTGAATCTCCTCCGCATCTTCGTCCGAAATGCTGCCAGCAGAAGAACAAAGCCGGCAATGCTGTCGACATTCCTGACGATCCCAAGAACGCTGACAACGATGTGACAGAGATTCCTTGGGTGGGAAAGGGCAAGGTATGTCTTTCAGTGATTTATATTAATTGGTATACATATTTATTGACTTTGCCAGCTGCGATGCAAGTCTTGTAAACGTCGCGGTGTAGAAACATGTGTGCCACAGTGGGGCGCATTAAAACCTTCCAAAGCGTGCACCGATTGCACAAGTCGGAGGAAGGCGTGCATTCCCCCAAAGAAATGGCTCAAACAGGTCGCCATGATACGCCAGGAGCTTCGTAAGAGAGGTGGGAATATTTAATTTATTTTTAATTGATCTATCTCACATACTCCGAAAATAGATGGAGGCGATGAAGGGGAAGACAAGGACGAGGACGAGGACGATGATGACGAGGACCACGATGACAACGACGATGAAGACAACGACGACGACGAAGAAGAGGACGAAGAGTCAGTGGCAGCGCCATCTCAATGTGAGTGAAATAGCAATCACTTGTGCTCCATTTATTCCCTCCTAGATCGTGTTCCTGCTCCGCCCCCACGCCCCCGCGGAAGACCTCCTAAAGGTGATGTTTTATGGGACTGGATGCTGCAGTGTATCTTCTCTGACCTGATCATCCTCCTCTGCCGCCACAGCTGCGTTTACGAATGCGGACGTTCGCGAAATCAAGGAAAGCCTTGAGCGGCTTACACGGATTGTGTTGGCAATGTGCGAACAGCAAAACATTAATATTAGTAATGCTGACATCGTCGGCCTTGCTCCGAATACACCCTCTGGGTCGTCGCCTTTGGGATCCTTCCGTCACCTCTTGCTTGGCAGAGGGAGCCGTGGGTTGTCAGCACACTCTGGTGGACGCTCACGTGAGTCATTAGTTGTATCGATTGAATAACCATTAATCTGTTATCATTCAGTGCCTGGTGCTCCGCGTGGCAAGGGCTCTCGTCATTCATCAAGGGGGCGTCACCCAGCAGCATGATTATATTCTCAAGCTCATGTTAAATCATAGTTTTTTTTGTGTGTTAAGTTTCATGTACCAGTAGCATCAGAATATCGAATCATATGAGTGACTGTAATTTCTGTGTGGCATGAAATCAACGGTGTGTGCTCCGATGGTGTGTGCTCCGACGCAGACAAGTTAGATGATCCAAGATAATATTGAGATAGATATAATTACCTTTGATCTCTTGCAGTGAATGTACTTTGATTTTATTGCTCTGAATTCTCCGCATTCTCTGAACTTATGCGACGCCAAGTTCCTGCAATTGGGATTGTATCACTTTGCATACTGGCGAAGCTCTCCCTGACCATAAAAGGCAATATTCAAGTGAATGATCCGATCGGATCAGATGTCACATCTGTGCATCAAGGGCATGAAACATGTTCGGAGCTGCTTATGCTTTTAAGAAAATATATTCGCGAAATGGCCTACAAACCACCATGTACTCAACACTTTCAGATGAAGAATCGGAATCAAGTGTGTTTATTTCCGTGTACACCATCTCGCATGATAGCAGTAATACTTCTGACACAGACAGTAATGAAGTGAGTGAGACTTTAATCACAGTGCTATCAATGTATACTGACATATTATGCACACAGAGTGGGCGGAGCAGCTGGGCGGGTCTAACATACATCGCTGATCACCCAGACACCACTTTCTCCGACTTTCTGGATGATAGATCGTCGGATGAGGAGCCATTCGATGAGGACGACATGTACGGATTAGATCACGCGATGACAGTTGTAAGTGCGTCATCAGATGATGATGACGAGCTGGAACCAGATGGGATGGAATCAGATGTATGCAGTTTACAGTATTTTCCATTGATTGCTTTATAACACAATTGCAGGGCGAAGATTTTACTGAATTCCTTAGAACAATGAAAGCTAGCCTCGACAATATGTCTGCCATGGCAATTGAGATTTCCCGTGCTATGGGAATAGATGTGACATCCTTTGAAGTGGAGGAGTAGATGTAATCATTGTCGCAGATTGGAGGTAACATGTACGATCGTATCAAATTCTTTGGAGCACCTTCCTCACATTGATATATATATGCTATCGGATGAAACGTGCGAAAATTCACATGTCGTCGGACGAGTAATACAGTACAAGAGGTTCAATATAAAATGATGGGAGCGTTACTCATCAACAGTCTGCACATTCATCATGCCCCGAGCCCGCTATGATATTGTCCCCGAGTCCGGTACTGAAATAATTGAAGAGGTCACCTATCATCAGAAAACCAAGCGGGGGACGAAACTCAAAACAACAAGAACAGTTGTGAAGCAGCCTATTCGAGCTAAGGCACAGACAACATCTTGATCACAGAGCAGAGCCAGAAAGAAGGTGCAGGCCTCTGAGTCGGAGGAAGAACCAATAGGCACAGGCAATAATAATGATAACCAGACATATGATGTTGTTGGTGATTTAGAATACCAATTGCAGCACGCTGTGGATGAGGAAGAGCCTTTGGCAACTGTACGCTCATCATTTTATATAATATATATTACTTCTAAATATTCACTAGAGCCCAATGGACCAATGGCTTGAGCGCCGGAGCAAATACCTCAATTACCTTCTTGAAATGGAGGGTCACCAGTCATCTCTGAAGTGCTCATTATGTTTAAAGGGCTCTGCATATATTAAATGCTCCGACTGTTTCGGAGGAAATATGTTCTGCAAGGGGTGCTGTCTCCAACACCATTCAAGGTCCCCATTTCATCGTCTGCTTCAATGGAATGGGAGACATTATGTGGCCACATCGTTGTACTCGATGGGGTTCATCCTTTTTCTTGGACACAGTGGTGACCCTTGTCCGAAAACTGTGGAGGTATGAATACATAGAGATATGGTGCGATGAACTGATATTCAAGTATAATGTAGGGGGCGCAAGCGGCAAAGACAAGGGCAACACCAAGGCATCGGACCAGAGCTTCTGGCTTGTCCTTACTAGAACAAGTGTCGGAAGATTACACTTCAGCTGATCAACTTCCCACACCAAGAGAGACTCCACAGCCAGAAGATACATACACTGCTCCGACAATATCCAATTCCCTATTCGATCACTTAGACGATGCACTTGACAATGGATATGCTGATGCTCATAGGTCTCGTACTGGTAGATCTGGAAATCCCCTTCTGACAGTTGTCGACTGCCAGGGTGTTTTCACCATGGAAGTCCTATTTTGTGCTTGCTCCGACAGACGATCTAAGGAGGAGCAGCTCCTGGGAACCCGCCTTTTCCCTGCAACATTCAAACAAATTGAAACTGTGTTTTCTTTTGCAGTCTTGGACAACTTTCTGGTCAACAATCTGGAGTGTAAGACAACAGCACAGCAATACTTCTCGAAGCTACAAAGCATGACAAGTACCATGTTCCCTGATTATGTTCAAGTATGTCCGGCCATTCTTATTCATTTCACGCTGACCTGTCTGTATAGAACCGGTATAAGCAGCTTCTGCGTGCATCGCGCCAATGGCGGGATCTCAAGAATCGGATGAAAAGTGGCCTGGGTCATAAGGCGGAGCAGGAGACATCTGAGGATGGATCAATGTCCATATTCTGTCCTGCGTGCCCTCAGCCTGGAGTCAACCTTCCGAATGATTGGAAGACCAAATATTCTCCGTATGTGTGCACACTTCTTGTCCGACAATTAAGATCACATATACTTGCGACCACAGTAATGAACTCATTCGAACATTTATTATGGATGGCAATTTTTCGGCTGAGCATATGCATTATCGGACCACTGAAAAGGATGTTTTGTTATCACCTGGAATGGCATTTATGGCTAATCCAGATCTGTACAAAACTCATCTTCAAAGCGGAGCAGAGATGATTCAGGTGGAGAATGTTTATTTCATATGTTGCTGTATCTGACTATTTTCCATTCAGCCCAATACATGCAACACGTATAAGGCCATTGAGCAAGCCAACTCTAGTCGGCCACATCTAGATGTTACTGGAATCGGGGCAGCAGCTTGCTGCCATGGGTTTTTCGTTCCGACATCTGTTGTAGACTTTCAAAAAGGAGAGAGGTGTGCACCATGTCTTAATAAGGGCCTCAAAGTCGGAACTAATATACCTGGTCCGACAGGCAGATTAACATGGACTTTAGCATCTGCAAGGCACTCTCCTATAACATGAAAGACATTCCTGTTGCTCTTCTCATGTACGATATCATGTGCCAATATCGGGTCAATTTCAAGAAGCGGATTAAGAAAAGTCCAGAGCTCAGCCTTCCTAGTTCGTTGGAGCTCCGAACAGGTATCGGATTATTTCACATTCACGGTCATCAAGACTCTTGCCTACCCCGATACTCACCTAGCTTTATTCCCGGAGCAAAACAGGTTGACGGGGAGATAATTGAAACATTATGGGCTCCACTGAATAACATCTCTTGAAGCTTGCAGGGAATGACTTTAGCTCATCGACAAGAGGTTCTTGACTCTCACATGAATCATTCCAACTGGAAAAAGATGGTCCGAATCGGTAAGCAAATATAAAGAATCTTATCTATGAGGTCTTCTGACCCGACATTCAACCTGTTAGTTCCCGCACTCCTTAAGCGTTGGAAGCGACTGCAGCCAGGCTTGGAGCTTAGTGCTGAAGCCTTCATTAATCTCAGCAAGCACTTCAAGGAGCAGAACAAGATATGGCTCGCAGAGGACAAGGTTGCTCAGCAGAAAAGGCATAATAATCCTGGTGCAATGGACATATATGATACGTCAAAGTCACAGGGTATAGGAAATATTCCTCACATCTTCAATATTACAATTCGTTCTTATTATATGATTATTGCATTTAGCTCCGACACGGGCTGCCATACAGCAAGTTCTCATTTCGGAGGAAGATGAAGAAGGTGCCATCCACGGCCAGACATCTTGGCTTTCATGTGGACTTAAGATTCAAGAGATGCAGTGCGCCCTAATAAATATTGTGATGTCTGATTCTTACATATATCTCCAGACTTGTGATTAGATATGATCTCCGACTATCTGGCCCACAGCCCACGATTGAGAAAGCTCAGGTTATTGATAACAAACGCAGTCGCCTTCAATGCTTTATAGACATGTTTGAACATCAGGCAGACTCCTATATCCTCCACCACAGAGCCCTGGAAAATGCTCAGATTGCTCCTCTCACTGACTATTCTCAATTTGACGACATCGACATGCTGGATGATTTGGAGCCGCAGGTACCTGTGCAGGCATCACTGCACACATTCCATTATATTTCCCATTCCTCCGACAGCTCTGGAATTGACAGTACCAATGCTGAAGATCTATCCATCATTCTTCCATCCGCTCTCGGATGGGAATGGTGCATTCAGAACAATGTTCAGAATCTAGCAGAAAAGGAAGCAAAACTCCATGTTGCTCAAGCCAATGATGCAGTTCATGGTATGTGCCTCGCCCTTGGGTTCAAGTCTGCCTTGTTCCGTGGCCAGGTGCGACCTGCAAATACACAGCGGACGAAGACACGTGCTTGGGACACGGTGCACAGCGCAGATGCAATGGTAAATCATCATGCCCGAAACTACAGTATGGCCAGGGAGGCATATCTACAGATCCAGCAAGCATATAGTGTCGGACCAGAGCTCCCTCAGCTATGCTTGGCAGATCTCTGCGTTGGTACAGCTATCTTGGACCCAGCAGAGGTCAGACAACGCAATACTCAGCTTTCGTGGATTTGGAGCTTTGGCGAAACTGTTGATAAAGACGGGACATGGATGGATGAATGTGAGTTTAAATGAAACATATTCTGACATGAGATGTTAATTCACTCAATAGTTAATCGCATACACTGGCTTCGGGCTAAGGCCCAATTTGAGAGATGGTTGGAAGAGCAGGCAAGCATTCATAATGAGGCAGTGTGGGTTCTGGCCTATTTTCATTCAAAAGCAGAGCAGTGGGAAGAGCGGATGAAGAATGCTGCACAGTATTCACAGAAAGGCCATGCTGCATATGCATCACAACAGATGCATTCATGGGAAGAGCTTTCGAAAAGTTCAGAGAAGTCTCTAGCTCCAATTACATCTACCCCTGTGAAGACCTTTAGGACTGCTGCCCTGTATTTAAAGTAGTCATAATTCATGTGCTCTTTGACCTACTTATGAACTCAGATTCCCTTTTCAATTATAATGAACCCAAACAGTATATTCAATCTGCAATGTGTTCGGAGCATTAACACATATGTGCATTATACTGTATGTAATGTGCGAGAATTCCCACTTATTTACAGTTACATCTGTGCCATCTCCGACACCCTATACAACTACATCTAGATTCATGCCTGCTCCGACCATATACTCCTATGTGGACTCCTGCACCGGAAATAACAATTAACTAGTATATTCCAAATCACTATTCTCTGATCTTTTATAAATATATATCCATACCAAGACGTAGCTCTTTTCCAAGCTAAATATATAATTTCCTATCTGCCATTCTGCTTCGATTGTGATTTATTTGAGCATATAAATCCACTTCTCCGGGGATAGAGACCAATATACACTCTCTGAAATACTCTACTAACTAAAACACTGCCAACCTGGTACTCCCTACACTTTACTGCCAATATGATGTACACTGTCACGGACGCGTATATCTTTTTCTGTTTTTCTGTGTTGAAGTCCTTATCATTAGATATGATAAGATGGTTAGTCACATGATGCCAACATGTGCATTGAATTCGTCATCAAAGGCACGTGATCCTGAGAAGGACCTGCCTTATCACTCATTAGACATGTGTACGTTATGATTGGTTAGAAGGACATGGAATGTCGTAGAACAATAGGGTAATGTAGATGACATGCTGTATTAGGTTTCAGTCAGCATTGTTCTATTATTAGGGCGACGCGTCAGCGCAAGTAAGCACTTATGACACAGTGATCAGTAATCACAATAGAAGTGCTAAATATAGATACACGACGTGTCAGCTTGTAGTCATTCGTACTTACTCAGTAGATTAGTAAGTGACTCATCCCTAGTAGTATATAAGACACCCTGTAGCGTCCTGAGTAGAACCAACTTGTCCTCTTGGTTTCTACTCAGGTGCGCATTCCTTTTGTCTTCCATAGTAACCAATCTAACTTGTCCTCTTGGTTTCTACTCAGACTGATCCTTAGTGTGACACCGCTGTCATTACCTTGCATAAAGGTATCAAGTTCAGCACGCTCCACATCGGTCAGTTCGGCGCGTGATTTATCTCCGCGTCAAGCTTGAGCGGTCCTTGACGAGCCCGTTATATTTTCAGCTTGCTTGACGTAGCCGATAGTCATCCGCTACATTAGGACAAGTTCTTATACTTCGCTCTTGACACATCTTCGCTCACCAGCGACACGTATCCCTTATTCCCTTAGGTGGCTAGTGCACACACAGTCCTTGTACATACACCTTACCTGTGCGCCTGAGGACCAGAGCAGAACGGCCGCTGCAGTGAAAGACCTGCAGACGCGACAGCTACCCTCTGTAATCAGAACACTTGTGAGAGCTCTTCGGAGTGAGAGGCAGCCAATAGGTCGAGGAGACTGCGGCAGACAGCCTTGTGTTCCTGTACTTTCCATTTCAACCCCATTCCTGCTTCTGTCTTTATCGCCGCAGCCTCGCGCCCTGTGTCATCGATCAGGGTGTATTGGTCTCGCTTGATAGACATTTGCTCTTCACCTTTCGGTTAGCATTACGCGCCGATCGTACCCTTGCACTATAGTCCACCCCAGTTTCGTCAAACTGGTTTCTATCATTTCCCGCCTAGTACAGGCATATCGCACGATCCGGAGAAGGAGAAGTCATCCTTCATCCACACACGCATCACTCGAAGTACACGTTCCTACCCGCACACCATCACCTATCCCTCGTACTCCGTCACCACCGGCACCAAGTCATTTGCCAACCTCTCCTCTACCATCACTCTCCACTTTAAACGATTACACGCCCAACGTCTCGCAGCAATCGTTGATCAGCACTCTTATAGAAGAAGAATACATCTTTGAGGAGGACGAAGGAGAGGAACTATCACCGGCTGCTGTACAATTCGCTGAGCACATCAACAGCGAAATCAGAAGAAACCGGTTTTTATATCATCTATTAGAACGAGACTTTGGTGGACCAGGCGGATACATAGGAACATCCCCATTTCGAGTACACGACTTTTACCTCACACATTTCCTTACGCACGAGTGGACTGGGGAAGGAAACGTCAATATCAGACCGGCTCTCTATTCAGAAAGAGACCTACTTCATCCCCACGAAACGCGAGAGCACGAGTACGAACACTCTGCTCATTCCTCTTCATCTTCATCATCCCTCGCAGGTCCAGACGACCCCAACCTTGTCACTACCCCTTCACAATCTTCATACTTCACCGCAGTCGTAGTAGAGCCTACGCTTTCGTCCACCGAAGTAAACAGTGGCGAAAACCAGGCGGAAAGCTCAGCTTCGCGGCCAGAATCTCCCAGCCAAATCGAAGAACAATAAAGCAAAAGCTCGAGATCTCTCAGCTTATATTGTCGATTGGGCAGAGTTATCAGAAGAACAAAGGAAGGAATTGGATAGTACAACTTGGGGGCCACGAGCACCTGACTCAGACGAGGACGAGGATATCAACGAACCAGACTCAGACGAAAGTATGTCGGGGAACCCAGCAGCAGGAGGAAGCGGAGGAGGTGCACCAGGAGGAGGCGGACCACCAGGAGGTGGAGGAGGTGGAGGAGGTGGAGGCGGTGGAGGCGGTGGACTACCACCCATTGTCCCCGCTCCCCTGCCCACTCTAGATGACCTTACGAGATTAGTCGCGGACATTGGCAATGCCATAGGACTCCTAGCGCAGCAAGTTACGTTGCTTGCAGCAAGGCCGGGAGGACGAAGTGGCAATCGGGATGTCATTCCCAAACCAAAAGCATGGGACGGCAAAGGAGGAAGTGTCGAAGCTAGACATTTCCTCGCTGCATTCAACAATTATGCACAAGCGCAGGGAGACCCGCTTAATACATTCAATCAACCCACAAATGCGTGGATTATAAACCAGACCAGTTGGATTCAATCAGTACTGAATCTAATGGAAGGTGACGCACGAACATGGGCTCTCCCCCATTTGGAAGAATTGCAGCACGGCCGGGACCCCTTTGGTGGGATTTGGCAGACATTTGTCGACCAATTCTCAAGAAGGTTCGCCCCTCTTGACACAGCAGAATCAGCGCGAGAAGCGTTGAAGAAAATACGACAAGGAAAAGGTTCTGTGCCGGAGTATATGGCACAGTTCGATCAGCATACAGGTCAGACAGGATGGTCAGATGCCGACCACCGCCAATGGTTTTATGACGGACTCTCTGAGTTCGTAAAAGACGGATTGGCACTCACGGACCGACCCATCGGTACCTTCGACGAAGTAAGGGCTGCAGCGCAGGTTATAGACCAGCGTTATAGGCAACGCCAAGCTGAGAAGAAGGGCCATACCACTTCCCATACGCCCTTTGGGGCATCATCAGATCCTAACGCAATGCAGGTAGACGCCACTCGCACTGGCGGCACCGGCAACAACAACAGCAACGGCCCTAAGAAGGATAGGGCCGCTTATATGAAACATATGCAAGGGAAGTGTTACGGGTGCGGTTCAACACAACACACGAAGAAGGACGGAGGACACGAACGAGACGTATGCAACCATTGTGGCAAAGTCGGCCACAGGTCTACGGTTTGCTTCGCCAAGTACGTTGGGAAGCCAGGCAAGTCTGCCTCAGCAAAGGCTACCACTGACGGAACGGTCTCAACCCCGTCTACATCATCACCAGCGGCCACGGCAGCCGCCTCATCATCCTCAAAACCATCGCCGGCCAAAGAGAACAAGACGCAAGCAGACTTGTTGGCCCAGCTTATGGCGAAAATCCAAGAACAAGACGAACAGATTAAAGCTCTGAAGGCGTCTTTTTAGTGTCGGGACTATCAATAGCTGCGGATAGTTCCCTAGTAGTACCATATGACTCAGTTTCGGACTTATGTACTCATAGTTTTTCAGTTTCTGCTTGTAAGTTAGATGGTAGTAGTGTTTCTTCTGTCGTATCAACCCTATCTACATCTGCCTCGGAGATGAACAATGTATATACTGTTCCTATCGCTCCAAACGAAGCAGTGCAGCAAGTGAAGTCTTCTGATGCCGCACTCAATTCTGTAATTATTCCCGAAACAAAACATGCAAAATCCCATTTCCATATTACATGTATATTAAAAGGACGTCATCGTACTACCAAAGTAGCAGCTATGGTCGACTCAGGAGCAACAGCGCTCTTCATCGACAAAAAGTACGCCGACAGCCAAAAGATGTGGCAGGTTCCTCTTGTTCAGCAGATTCGTCTTCATAATATCGACGGAACTCTAAACGAAGCAGGTAGCATAACCCATAAAGTTTCACTTATTCTGCAAGTTGGTCAAGACGAAGAGAAATTCGATTTCTTCGTAACCAGCTTAGGACCAGAAAAAGTTATTTTGGGTCTACCATGGCTTCGACATCGGAACCCTACCATAGATTGGCAAGCAGGCACAATGCGCCTCAATGCAGACCAGGGACTGGGCCCTGAACCAATTGAGGTGGAGGTGATGCGCATTATGGCAAACCGGATGGAACGCCGCCGTCTCCTCGCGGAGAAAGTATTGGAAACTTCTCAAGATGATGTATTCTGTTTAGCAGGCTTCACGTACTCGCAAGCTATTGCCGAGAAAGCCATAGCAGCTAAAGGAAAGAAAACATTCAATGAGATGATTCCTATCCACTATCGTGACTTCGCAAAAGTATTCTCAGAAGAAGAATCTCATCGACTCCCTAAGCATCAGCCCTGGGACCACGCTATTGACTTAGAACCAGATGCAGTAACGCATTGGAAGGTCAAAATGTATCCCATGTCGGTAATAGAACAGGAAGCATTGGATAAATTCTTGGAAGAGAACCTCGCAAAAGGATATTTGAGACCATCAAAATCACCAATGGCCTCACCCGTATTCTTTATCAAAAAGAAAGACGGAAGTTTGCGACTTATCCAAGATTATAGACGTCTTAATAAAATAACGATTAAGAATCGATATCCATTACCGCTTGCTTCGGATATTATCAATAGGCTTACAGGAGCACAATATTTCACTAAGTTTGACGTTCGATGGGGGTATCACAACATTCGAATCCGTAAAGGAGACGAATGGAAAGCAGCAATAGTAACCAACAGGGGACTGGTCGAACCCACAGTTATGGGATTCGGATTTCATAACGCCCCAGCTACTTTCCAAGCCCTGATGAACTCAATTCTAGTCGATCTAATCGCACAGGCTGAAGTTGCGGTCTACATGGATGATATCCTCATCTATAGCCGTAATCTCGAACATCATCGCAAAATAGTACGCGAGGTACTGAAAAGATTACAAGAATACGACCTCTATCTAAAGCCTGAAAAGTGCGAATTTGAGAAACAAGAAATGGAATATTTAGGAATGATTATTCGACCTGGAGAAGTGTGGATGGACCCTGGCAAGGTCGCCGCAGTTAAAGATTGGCCTACACCCACGACGCTGAAAGAAGTACGAGCGTTCATAGGGTTCGCCAATTTTTATAGGAGGTTTATCAAGGACTTTGCTACAGTAGCACGTCCTCTCCATGACCTCACTAAGAAAGACATGCCTTGGCAATGGCATGCAGAGCAGCAAAAAGCATTCGACTGGCTCAAGAAGAAGTTCTGTTGCGAACCTATTCTCAAAGTTTATGATCCAGAACTGCCAACGCGAGTTGAAGTCGATGCTTCAGGATTTGCGACAGGAGGCATATTGTCTCAGAAACATTCAGATGGTCTTTGGCACCCAGTAGCTTATCGCTCTGACTCTATGAGTAAAGAAGAGCGTAACTACGAAATCTACGATAGAGAAATGCTAGGTTGCATTAGAGCTTTCGAGGATTGGAGACATTTCCTCGAAGGAATTCCCTTTGAACTCGTTACCGACCACAAGAATATAGAGTGGTGGGCAACAATGCGAGATCTAAATCGACGACAAGCACGGTGGTCACTCTACCTGAGTCGTTTCGATTTTAAAGTAATTTATCGCAAAGGGGAATCAATGCAAGCAGACGCATTAAGTCGATTTTCAAAAGACCATGTTTCTGATAGAGATGACAATCGCCAAGTCCAGGTCTTAGGACCACAGCATTTCCTAAATGCTGCACAAGTTCACTTCCGTCCTGAAGTAGACTCCCTTGGAGATCGTATACGTTGGGCAAGTCTGCGAGAAGCTGAAGTTATAGAGGGTCTTAAAAGTATAGATAAGACCGCTCCAAAGGCTCTCACAGACGGCGTTGCGATGTGGGAAGAAGACGACGGTTTCGTTTATTACAAGGGGAGACTTTATGTGCCAAACGATAGGCCATTACGCAAGGACGTGGTACGATCATGTCATGATTCGTTAACCACTGGTCACCCGGGTAAAAACGGAACCATAGAACTAGTTAGCCGCTATTATTGGTGGCCACGCATGGCAGGATTTATTTCTGCATACGTAGAAGGATGCGACAAATGTCAGCGCTATAGGAAAGATATGCACCCTAAAGCGCATGTTCAGCCTCAAGAAGTACCGGAAGGTCCATGGCAAATCATCGGCATAGACATGATTGGACCCCTTCCAGTGTCACGAGGGAAGGATGCTATCCTTAACATAGTGGATCATTATACGAAACAGATCCATCTATTCCCTGTGACAACGCAACTTACGGCTGATGGTGTCGCATCCATCTATTTCGAGCAAGTCTTCCCGCTTCATGGAATCCCCAAGAAAATCATTAGTGATAGGGGACCCCAATTTGCGGCAAGAAGCATGCGTGCCCTTTACAAGCGACTAGGGATAGACTCAGGTCTTACTACAGCCTATCATCCACAAGCAAATGGCCAAGTAGAGCGTAAAAACCAAGAAGTTGAAGGTTATATACGTCTCTTTATTGGCAAGCGTCAGGATGATTGGGCAGACCTGTTACCCACGGCGGAATTTGTGATCAATAGCAGGCTCAATTCAGCTACAGGGCACACGCCCTTTGAGATGTTATATGGCTATACGCCTGATTTCACAATTCCTATAGGCCGTATTACGGGAATCCCAGTTCTAGACAAGCGTCTTCAGCACCTACAGTCTGTAAGGAAAGATGCAGAGGCAGCCCTTCGCTTAAGTAAAAAGCGAATGCAGACAGACGTTGAACAATGTATGAAGCCATACAAGTTTAACGTGGGGGATAAAGTCTGGTTGCAAGCAAAGCAAATAAAGGTTCACCAACAGTCGTCCAAGCTTGGACCGAAGCAGTTGGGCCCTTTCGAAGTCACTGAAGTTAGAAGTGACGTCGACTATAAGCTTGCACTTCCCCCTGCATTGAGGGTACATGATGTATTTCATGTAGATCGCCTTAGCCCTTACAAAGGGAACGAAGTCAATGGGCAAGTGCCACCCCCGCCAGAACCAATCACAGTAGAAGGCGAAGAAGAATACGAAGTCGACCATATCAGAGATTCAAAACTCTTCGGTCATACTCTCAAGTATCTTGTTCGCTGGAAAGGTTATGGGGAGGGCGAGGATACATGGGAGCCAGCTAAGAATCTAGCACATGCACCGGAAAAAGTTACGGAGTTCCACTCTAGGAATCCGGGAGCACCTAGAAAAATAGCAGCACTCCTATATGCGTCCTTGCCTTGGCAGTCGCCAAACCAGTTTACAGAAGTTAACGCGGACGTTAATCCCTAAGGAGGGGGGTAATGTCACGGACGCGTATATCTTTTTCTGTTTTTCTGTGTTGAAGTCCTTATCATTAGATATGATAAGATGGTTAGTCACATGATGCCAACATGTGCATTGAATTCGTCATCAAAGGCACGTGATCCTGAGAAGGACCTGCCTTATCACTCATTAGACATGTGTACGTTATGATTGGTTAGAAGGACATGGAATGTCGTAGAACAATAGGGTAATGTAGATGACATGCTGTATTAGGTTTCAGTCAGCATTGTTCTATTATTAGGGCGACGCGTCAGCGCAAGTAAGCACTTATGACACAGTGATCAGTAATCACAATAGAAGTGCTAAATATAGATACACGACGTGTCAGCTTGTAGTCATTCGTACTTACTCAGTAGATTAGTAAGTGACTCATCCCTAGTAGTATATAAGACACCCTGTAGCGTCCTGAGTAGAACCAACTTGTCCTCTTGGTTTCTACTCAGGTGCGCATTCCTTTTGTCTTCCATAGTAACCAATCTAACTTGTCCTCTTGGTTTCTACTCAGACTGATCCTTAGTGTGACACCGCTGTCATTACCTTGCATAAAGGTATCAAGTTCAGCACGCTCCACATCGGTCAGTTCGGCGCGTGATTTATCTCCGCGTCAAGCTTGAGCGGTCCTTGACGAGCCCGTTATATTTTCAGCTTGCTTGACGTAGCCAATAGTCATCCGCTACATACACCCATTACTCCATAAATATTCTCCAACAACATTCATACAGTGTGTTTGAATATAAAACACTTTCCACTTACATAAATGTTTTACTCCGCTCTACTTTGTCCCAACTGCCCACATGCATCTGGTCCGACTATTCCTCTCTGCTCCGACAATGTGTTATATCTATAAATTGTCAATATATCATAATTGATATATCTAATCATTCTCTATATACTATGAAAATAAAACCTTTCTCCGAATGTCTACATCTCCGATTCTTTACAGACCATTTCCCATTTCGGAGGTCCTCCTCCGACACAGCCGACGTCGGCTGGCCCATGAAATATGGAAGCATCTCCGACGTCGGCCGACGTCGGCTGTCCATGATCGATTTAAGACTTCTAGCATCGGCTGGCCCATGACTTATGTAAGCTATGGCAGATCATTATGTGCGCAAGTGAGGTCGTTGAGGGCGCAGAAGAGTGGACCTGGGATGAGATTGGGGAGGACCATGGCGATGGCAGCGGTGATGGAAACGAGAGCGACGATGATGTCGAGGCAACTGGGTAATCGCTCACACACTCACATAGTACATGTATAGTGTCGTTCTCGTAAAGTATTATACATTTGCTGGTGCTTCTACATAGAGCCGTAAGGCTGTGAGAAGCCGGGGCTGACGGGCTGACAGAGGCCTAAGACGACGAAGACTGGTAATACCAGCCCAGTCCCCTAAATATCCAGGCCCAAAGACCCCCTGAGCTGGGCCGTATACCCGTCTTTTGGGCCGAGCCGGGCCTGCAAACCACTACTCATCTGTACGTGAGATGTCGGGGTTGTCGCAAGTTTCGAGTGAGACGATACGGCATTCGTGTGCTGATCCACGTGCTTCATTATCAACTAAATCAACGCCTAGGAAACTGTTCAGTCCTCACCGGTCACCGACCTCGTTACTTTGGCTGTTGAAGTTTGGCGAGGCAAATTTATGAACATGCATCGTGTATTCTATAAATTAAGTACCATCAAAGGTACAGTCATGCGTGCTTGACAGGCGTATCTAAAGAAATCTACGTGGGATGGGTGCTAATGCGCTAACCGGTGTCCTCCGGCTTGGCACCACCGAACTGCAACCAATGCAACTTTCTCAATCTCCTTTGTTCCTCCCGCTTCATCTGGTTGCGTGTCAACTTTTTCTTTTTCACTCCCGGACTCGGAACGTCAGGTGTGCCTTTATCCTCCGTGCCGCTTGCAGCAGGCGTTGCAGCCGCCGACGCAGCGGGACTCTGCACCCTTGAGCGTACTGGGGTGTTTGCGCCGCTACCACTTGGAGATTTGAAGTCGAAGGCGTCTTCAACAACCGCCGCCTTGCCCTTATGTGTCATTCGACCATGGGAAATATTCCATATTTCTGGACCTGGAAGTTGATCAGCGCCTAATGTGGTAGAAATGGACATGAAGCTGACAAAGGGCATTTACGAATTCTTCATTATGCGATTTTTCTTTTTTCTTTTTTTGAAATGTTTATTCTGGGACAGCACAGAGTCACCGGCCCAGTGTAGGTCAGTTCTGATGAAAGCGACTCAGGGTCAAACAACAACCTGGCAGGAGAGCGACTCACGCTAAACCGACGTCGCTTAGTTTAATGTGACCGTCGGGGTCAAATAAAAAGTTCTGGACAAAGGCTACGAATTCAGCCCGTTCAGGGGTGGTTAGGAATGGACTCACGTCCGGTTTGATGTCGCGATGAATGAAACCAAATATGTGACAAGACTCAATAGCTAGGACCATCTAATGGGAAGGCAATTCAGCATTCGATCTCCCATTAGGAAGGGGGCTAGACCTCAGCGATGTAAAAACGAGTGAAGTCTTCCGGGAAAGTGTCCCTTTCAATGAGCAAATTGAGCAGATCACCTCCCCCCATGTACTCGAGAACCTTCAAGCAAAGAGATCGAGGGAAGAACCTCTCACAAATGATGAGACACGCACCAGGTAAAGGTGGTCCCTGTCTTGGAAGCTATAGTGTAACCTTACAATCCACTCCGCGCCTCCTGGGGAGCTTACGAGTGACGCGGATTTCAGAACATCACGCTCTGCACGAACGTGCCCTTCCTGGCCCTTCCTCAACATGTCTGTCTTGCGCAACTAACAGCATACGGCGATCGAAAAAAACTTGTCAATCGAGTAAAGGAACACGCACCTGTTTCATGGCGAACAACTTGCCAGTGGTTCGTTCTCTAACGAGGGAAACGACACCAAACGCACCTATTACGAAACAACTTTGGGAGTTTGAACGCAATCGTGAGTGCAGCCAAACTCACCGTGACCAATCGTCTTTAATTTCACAAACGCACTGACGTCGACTTTGCGACGTTGTTCTCGGAGGTATTCTGTTTCGTTCTGACGCCAACGAGCACGGAGTCCATCTTTCCGGGGATCGGACAAGTCCATACTTAGCATATCTCTTTCCATCGCTAACCGCCGCTGCTCCCGAGAGGGTGGGTGTCGAAGCAAAGGGAAGTAGAGGTTTTCGAAATATATCCTAGCCGAGACGGCCTTCTCCAATGTTGCCAGGGATGGTGTGATGACCCTTTTATGCTCGAACATGGTGTCCAAGCCTACTAGACTTGGACACCATGTCTTTACTAATTCGCCTTCCCTTCTTTGGTGAAACAGGGCCAGAAGACGGCAAGTTGGCAATTGGCGGAGCAACATTACCGAGGAGGGAATTATTGTGCCCAGGTAAATCCTCGTATCGCGGACCAGCTACCGCTTCTGGAGAAGGATCTGCGTTTGCCCCCCACAAAAATCGAGAGGGCGAAGGTGTCGGAATTAGCGCTAGTAGATCGTAAAAGCCTTTGTGTAAAAGAGTGCCTCCACGTAATGTACCAGGCGGTGGCCCATCGTCGGTACGGGGAGTCGGACTAGGCAGTCCAAAAGGAGGATGGGGATTGGAGCTATGATAAGGATTGGCGAAAGAGGAGTAAATGTCATTGTGATCTGCGCCGCTTAGGGGGTATACAGGGACGGGAGGAGTGGGCAACGGTCTGGACGGTCTGTTGGCCATGGTTCGGGACGGATCCCTGGACGGACCAGTGCGGGGAAAGGTGCAACGGCCTGGCCAAGGAGACTGGCCTGAGAAAGCTCCCCACAGTTCAGTGAGGAATGCGCGTGACGCCACGAGACACGTGCTCTTCACACACTCATGCTTCATTAGTGTCTCCGTCACGGTTAGCAGCAGGCCACTCTTCTGGTGCTAGCACTCGGCGTTGGCAATGGCAGTGGCATCAGGAACTAGCTATCAGTCCATATCCACAATCCCTTTTTTTCCATTCATGCCCACACGAGCAGTCCTTGGCTGGCCTTCTTCTCCCAGCCAGTCCAATCAATAGGATATTCCAGATACAGCTAGTTTCTTATTTTGACTTCTCACTCGAGCCAACAACGGCGACTTGGACCTCCTTCGGTCCGTGCCGATCATTTCTAGCTAAACGAACCGCCTCCTTGGGTTATTGAAACCGTTGAAACCGGGCCGAGGGCCACGTGAAGAGGTGCACACATCGAGCCAGACGTCCTCAAGTCAACCCGTCAGAGGCCGCCTCTGTCATGCACCGGAGATCCATCGTGTCGTAATATCCCATAGTTTGGAATTTGAGATCGATTTGAACCAATTGCCGGGCAACAGTTCCTACTTTTGCAGAACTTCAACTCTCCTCCCTTCTACCATCCTTCACCTTGCCTTAGCTGCACTGCTCCCTTGCACGTTTCGGATCGTAGAATTTGAACCTGCATTCTTACTACTGGCAACACGTTTGAAACCCTTGACCACCGTCTGTGCGCCTCGAGGCGAGATCTCACAGCCTCACCATATCCGGCAGTATAACTTAATACTCAGCGTGGGTTCCTGGGGGTACTTAATCCTCACTTGCATAACTTGATTGAGCGTCTCTTCACTCTACATTACAATTCTCTCTTTGCATTCTCCTGTAATAGCTAGCTATGTCCTACTACGATTACTACGGTGGAAGGTCGTCGAGATCGAGCCACACTGGTGGGGATTCTCATAATGGTTCGTTCGAACAGGGTTAGACTGTATTGCCCCCACTCACTATAGCTTTCCCAACCTCTAAATCTCCAGGTTCGTCTTCTCATGTCACTCCAAAATTTGTGCCAGTTAACTCAATCACTTCCCCCAACACAGTGCCCGGAAGCCATTCGAGCCCACACCCTCCTCAACAACATCCCACGTACGTGCAACAACAACAATACCGTTCGTATTTTGACCATCGGCGAACCCTCACTCACCGTCCTGACCACCAATGTAAAGACACATCTACCCCGCAGCAAGCACAAGCTGCATACGGCCAGACTAATTACCCTTCAAGTTCGTACCAGGTGCCTCACGACGCGAGGCACCAGAGCGGTCATGTGTACAGCTACAGAGGCTCGCCGTTCTCTAACCCTCAAGCCCCTCCGCGGCTCCCGCCCTTGAGCGTCCAGAGCGTCCCACAAGATCGATGGCCAAATACGAACCCACAGTATTATCAGGGTGACTTGCAGATGCAACCTACAGCGAACGAAGTGCGATCCCCGCACCCACATGTATATTCCCCTCAGGCTGAGGGGGTCAACAATCGTGCCGAAAGCGTACTACCTAACCACGCAGCACAGTTTGCACCTCTGCAAAATGCTGTGAGTGTTCGTGTTCTCCCCCTACATATGCATTGCTGAAGTCTTGACTTAGAGGACCACAGATAATCTCGGCTATGCGCCGGTCCAAGAGAGGGCGGGCCCACCCGACATGGGGATTCACTGGGCTCAGGCACTCGACACGTCGATCGCAGAGAGTCGGAGGCGTCTCGCAGGGCGCTACCTCAACAATCCCAACGCATACGTGAGCACGATACGCCTGGAGCCAGGACCATCTGGTCGCTCCCAAGTTATTATCACGCTTGAAATGGCGAACATTGTCTGAGGCCGCGCAGAAGGGAGACGAAGTATCTGGAACGGTTGGGATGATGGTTTATGTTTGATTTGTTTGTTCCGTTGCGTTGATTGCTCTGATATAGTATACGTTTCTTGGATGTGGATAACGCTTTGTCGCTGCTACCGCCCTATGATGAACAGAGTTTCAAGTTTCGAGCTTTCCCCTTACTTGCGCTTCAGAGTACAGTGTGTTATGGTATGCCAGCGCACAAAACGTAGTGATTGGTATCCGATTGGTCAACAGTGAGAGTAAAAATCTAGCTAGAGTAGTCCGCATTGAGGGCGTGGAAAGGAACAAAGCATATCTAGGAACAGTACTGGATTGTACCAGGCAAGAAAAATAATACACCTAACGGGAATCGAACCCGTGCCGCTTGCTTTTCGACTGAAACCGGGCCGGCAAGCGGGGATCGGCAAATGCCGTGAAGACTGGCGCTTTTTTGACTTGGTCCGGTCTCACCACGCCACGCATTCACTTGCAGATTTTCACCCTTATGAGACTCCAGAAATACTCTTGGTCACACTCTTGTCCAAGCCGTATTGACCGATCCTTATCTATTCGTATGCAAGCCTGACAGATTGGGATATACAGTACCTTTCTTAAAGTATCACCCGCACCCTCAACCTCGGCCCGGGCAAGCTTAAACTAACTGCGACTGTGCTCGTGCGACTGCAATTATAGCGTCTCTACCCAGTACCATCTCAGCGGCACCTCCACGCCCGAATGCACGCTCCCGGCCGCCGACTCACTCCGCTCTTCCGAACGCTCCATGGAACCACGCTGTCTGCAACGCTCATACCCTCCTGGCTTGCTCACTGCTCGTCGTTAGGGGGCTAGGCACACTCACTGTCGTCCAGCTGCAGTTCCTATAGGTCAAACTCGGCGCCTCGGGCGTCGTGCCGCCCCACTCACAACCGAGCTGGGAGTGGAGCATGAGTACGAACTCGCCATCGCAGCACGGTTCCTCGTGCCCTTTGTGCACGTGTCCTTCAGCATGCTCGAGGTCATGCAGCCTAACCCAATGCGTGCACGCCTGGTCTATGCATTCCCTGACCTTTCCTCTCTACACCACTGTCGCCTCCGCGTGGTGGTCGTGCGCGCACCCTCCTTTAAATGGCCAATTTTCAGGCATATTTTACTTGCCGAGTACCTTTCTTCCGACTGAATCTCCTCTCATCCCCCTTTGCCCACTATTCGATTTATTTACTGTGCAGTCTACAGCAGCTATGGCATTCGACGGCGTGGGTGATCCTACCGGAACCGACGAACTCCACGCGCCAATGGTCAACGCATATTCGGCATCAGCGGTGCAACAGCAACAAGCGCATTACAACGTCAGTGGCCCGACCCCCAAAAGCCCAGTTGCCATTCTTACTACTGCATAAATTGGTGCTGTCCAGCGTACTCTCCCCAAATGTGCGCCTCTTATGCCCTCCACTCCTTCCGCTGCAGCTCTCATGGATACTATGGGCGTGAGCAGATGGTGCCTCCCGTCTCCCAGCTGCTCTTCTCTGCGTCCACCGACATTGGCAGTCCCATCGAGCGGCACCAGCTCTTCAAGGAGCCTGGTGTTTTTATCAGCTCCCTCATCCCACAAACCGTCGCCCCTTCTTTCCATCACCGACCCGAAACCAAAAGCGGACAATGCGCATTGTGCACCGGGGCGCACTCCTGGCGAACGCGAATGCTGCTCGAACATAAATCACGGTCTCGAAAGGGTCAAGCGAGTAGTTCGGCTCTCCTACTCAGTCTCCGTGCGGGCTGCCAGTGCCATTGCCCCCCGTACCTGAGATATCTCCGCGCCTATGCCCGAACATACGATCACGCCCCCTTCTCGCGGAGGGCAGCGCAACTCTGAAGGCATCCACGGTCCCCCTCTCAGCGAAGGATGTCGTCCCAGTCTCGCCATCCGAGCACCTGCGCTTGCAAACCGAGTATGCGCTCGCGGCGGCATCGGCGGAGTCTTATGACTCGCCATCGCCGATGCTGCTGCGTCCCTGTTCGATGTGAAGGAGAAGGTGGAGGAAACGACGGACGAAGAGATCAAGGGGTGATATGTTCCCAGCGCAGGCCGAGGTGCGAGGATCGGAGATTGGGGATGATTGGTTGAAGGTGTTCAGTCAGAGACCCACTGGTAAAATCTGGATGGGGTTTACTTTAGGATGTGTTTGTCTCGTTTATAAGTTCTTATTTTCTAAGATACCAAAGCATCTAGGCTCAAATTCTATTATTTTACAAGTCACCCACAACGACAGTTTGGACATGGTGAGAATGGTCCGCGGCTCCTTGCATAGCTGCTAGGCGCTGACACTGAGATTGCTGCTGATGCTGAGACCGATACTCGGGCCTGACTTGATTCATCGCTTCGCTCAACACGCTATCCTCAGAAGTCGATGTCGAGTCCCTACTCTACAATTGAGGCCTAAGGGGCATCCACGAATAACTTACTCTTATCTTGGCCCCCAGGGTCATGGCGATGACGGTTACCGCGCATGCATTAGCTACCACCTCGGCTAACGTGACCGCACGCACCAGATGACATGTTGCCAAGCAAGGAACGTGACTTGCATGTAGACGCTAGTACCCGACACTGGCAAGTGTCGCAGTATAGCTAATGAAGACAGTTCAAGACACAAACAACATTGCTGAGCTGCACAGACCCTGACAAATACCTCGATGCTATCAGATCACTTTTTTCGACATGCCCTCGTCTGTGGCCATTGAAGGAGGGACGATGACGAAGATATTCATGACATACGAGTTTGACATAATCATCAAATTGTTTACGGGAAGAAGCGGTGCTTGACAGACACGAGGCAGTACTGTGCTGTATCGCCCGCATATCCCGGCGCTAATGCCTAGTGTGAGATTTGGACTTCTCCCTCACCACCTCGCGCAACGACTACTTAACTCGCTAACTTAGCTGAGCGTAGCTCTTCGAAGGACCTTCTACATAATGCCTGCTATATCGTTTCAAGAGATCCTCGATAAAGCTCTCGACGAATACCACGAGCAGATTGGCGTACAACTCCACAAGCACCCGTTTGCTGACGAGCTCCGAGGCCGTGGCTCTCCCGATGATATCCTCAAACTATTTGAAGACAAGGCGAACGCATTTAAAGTCTATCGGGATGGAAATCGCAAGTTGATTAACTGGCTTAGCCCCGTCGTGCAGGTCATCAGTACGCTTTCTGGAGTTATTGGTCAAGCTGTGAGCGTAAGTTTAATGGGCTGCCAGTGAATATGCTAGTTGTCCCACCTGACATTCTCATCGTTCGGCTTTCAGGTGCCATTCCCGCCAGCACTGGCGATCTTCGCTGGCGTCGATATTCTAATCACGGTGCGTGGTCCTGTGACATTCTCCCAATATTCTCCACTTACATATTGTCCTGATCCGCAAACATCAGGCAGCCGACGGAGTCAGCTCAAGCTACGACGCGCTTGTCGAATTGTTTGAATGTGTCGGAAACTTCCTAAAACGCCTTCGCATCTATACCGATGTCCCGATGTCCCCTTCGATGACGGATATAGTCGTAAAGATCATGGTGGAGCTACTATCCGTGTTTGCCCTTGCTACCAAGCAAATTAAGCAAGGCAGATTCAGTACGTGGGTTGTCATTTTTGAGGCACGATAGCTCAATATTGTATAGAGAAATTCGCAAAGAAGCTGCTAGGAGAGAGCGAGATCGAGGCCGTGCTGCAGAGGCTTGACCGTCTCACCCAGGAGGAGGGCCGGATGACGGTGGCGCAGACCCTAGAAGTGGTCCACGGGCTTGTGAATAACGTGAAAATAGTCATGAATGGTATGCAAGGTGTCTTTGGCAGGTTTCTAACGCACAACTGAATTATTATTCTCTTCGTAATAGACGGTAAAGTGACAATGGACGGCATCCTGAAGGCTCTGGGTATGCTTTCAGGTGTTCGCGAGTGAGTTACACGAGCTAATGACAAGGATAGATGCGATGCAACAAATGGCAAGTGAAATAAATAAGATCAGACGTTCGTTATGAACTATACTCCTATTATCGACTGGTGCTTAGACAAGTTTCAGGCGACCAGATGCAAATAGCCTCTAAAAATTGGCTTTCGCCTCCTGATCCGTCGAAAAATTACAATATTGGATACAAAGCCCATCAAGATGGAACCGCCAAGTGGTTCTTCCAAGGGTACATCTTCGACGAGTGGAACGCGAAGGGCTCGCTTCTGTGGATCCACGGAAAACGTGCGTACTCAAAATCTGCCTTCTCAACGACCCTAATTCCTTCCGCGTAACATAGCGGGTGCTGGAAAGAGCATTTTGCTGTAAGTTTCGTCTCACTACTTCCGTTTATAGTCATTGACCCCCTCCACTAGTTCTTCAATCATCCGAAAAATAGACATGAAGCGCAGGGCGGGATTAGCGTCCATCGCTTACTTTTATTTCGATTTCAGGGACCCCGAGAAGCAAAACCTCCGAGGTCTCCTTTCCTCCCTTATTTTCCAGCTCAGCGCCAATTCCGATCCCTGCTATCAAATCCTGTCCCGCCTGTATTCAATTCACGCGGGAGGCGCAGTGGAGCCTCCGGAAGATGTTCTCAAGGAGTGTCTCGTGGAAATGCTCCAAGTGCCAGGACAGCCCCCAATGTACATCATTATCGACGCTCTCGATGAATGTCCCAACATCTCCGGCATGCCGACCGCGCGTGAACAGGTACTCGAGTTTCTGGAGCATCTTGTTTCGTCGAACCTTCCAAATCTGTACATATGTGCGACCAGTCGCCCGGAGATCGACATTCGAACCATCCTTGAACCGTTGGCGCCGTTCCGTATGTCACTCCATGAGGAAAGCGGACAAAAGGAAGACATTTCGTCATACATCAGCAAGGTCGTGCACGCTGATCAGAGGATGCGACGATGGAGAAATGCAGATAAGAAGCTGGTAATCGATTCACTCTCGGATAAAGCGGATGGGATGTAAGTGGTCGCCGTCATCGTTTCTTGAAACAATTTCCTGATAAACGCAGGTTCCGATGGGTTTTCTGCCAGTTAGAGATCCTGCGTCGGACCTTACCTGCGCATATCCGAACCACTTTGGATGACATGCCGAAGACTTTGGACGAGACTTACGAACACGCGTTGCGGGCGATTGACGGAGAGATGCGACAGTATGCGCAGCGTCTCTTCCAATGCCTTGCCGTATCAATCAGGCCACTTCGTGTGGAGGAGCTTGCGGATATTCTGGCGGTTCGGTTCGACGAAGGAGAGCTTCCGATGTTTAACCCTGACTGGCGACTGGGCGATGATGCGCAAGAAGCTGTCCTTTCTGTCTGCTCCAACCTGATCAGCGTCGTCGATGTGAACGGGTCCCAAATTGTCCAATTTTCCCATTTTTCCGTAAAGGAGTTTCTCACCTCAAATCGCCTCGCTATCGCGACGGAGGATCTCTCTGGATATCACATCGTTCCCCGCTCGGCGCATACCATCCTCGCCCAAGCTTCCATTAGCGTCTTACTCCAGCTTGACGATAGCACCAACAGAGATAGCATTAAGAACTTTCCACTCTCCAGTTATGCTGCGCAACACTGGGTCGCGCATGGCCAGTTCAAGGGCGTATCACCTGCCATTCAAGTCGCCATGGAACACCTTTTCGATCCAGACGAGCCGCACTTCGCCAATTGGGTCTGGATATACGACATGGACGACCCCTGGAGAGAAGAGATGTTTACGACGCATCCAGAACGACCGCCTCCGGCAGCGCCAATATACTACGCCATGCTTTGCCGTTTCCGTCAGCTCATAGAACACTTGATCGCCAGCTACCCGGAGGACGTCAATGTCACAGGAGGGTATTACCAGAGTCCGTTGTTGGCCGCGCTCGCCATGGAAGACATCGACAGTGCTTTGTCACTCCTTCAGCGAGGTGCGGATGTGAATATCTTAGACATGAGCGGTAGAAGCCCACTACACCGAGCAGCGGAAGGCGGACGCGTTGACATTGCCGAATTGTTACTCAAGCACGACGCTGATCTCAACCTACAAAACTCCTCGAGCGACTCTGCGTTAGTATTGGCCTCCGCTAAAGGACAAACGGAGATATCGCATCTATTAGTGCAGCGTGGCGCGGACGTGAATTTCCAGACTAAAGAGGGTTTTACTTCGCTCCACAGGGCGGCACAAAATGGACATCTGGACGTAGCTCGGTACTTGGTTCAAAGTGGTGCTGACATAGAATCTCGCGACTACAGTGGTCAGACTCCTTTATACGGAGCGTCGTATTGGGGTCAGGTCAAGATCGCAGAATTGCTCATTCAACATGACGCAGATGTGAACTCTCGTGACGACCACGATCGGACTCCTCTGCACGCAGCGTCGCGACAAGGTCACCTCATCATAGCAGAACTACTCATCCAACATGGCACAGGGGTCACCTCCCGCGATACCGACGGTTGGACACCTTTATACGCAGCGTCGCGTTCGGGGCATATCAAGATGGCCGAACTACTCGTTCAACATGGCGCCGATGTGGGCTCTCCTCACAATGAAGGTCGGACTCCTTTGCATGCGGCGTCGTTTGGGGGTCATGTCAAGATGGCGGAATGGCTCATTCAACATGGCGCAAATGTGGGCTCTCGTGACAACGACGGTTCAACTCCTTTGCACCAGGCATCAAGTTGGGGCCAGACGGCTGTGACAGACCTGCTCATTGAACGTGGCGCAGATCTAGGTTCTCGTGACAATGACGGTTGTACCCCTTTGCATATAGCAGCACTCCATGGCCATCTCGAGACCGTCAAGCTCCTACTCGAATGTGGCGCAGATCGCGGCATACGTGATGATAAGAATAAGACACCTTTAGACCTGGCCTCCGACAACGACAAACTCGACGTCGCAAACTTTCTATCCCGATCTGCTATTGCTCCGGAAGAAGGGGCCGACGCAAATACATCATACTTCATCCCGCCAAATCTCCGTCAAAACGTTGCGCCGTCGCCACAACCACCAAGAGCAAACGTGGAATCCTCCGGCGATGAATACACCGACAATGAGCAGCCCTCAATTTGCACTGCGTCCAGAGATGGACGGCTCGACGTCGTACGTTCATTACTCGACCACGATTCGGACATCGAGGAAAAAAATAAGGATCGTCGGACTCCGTTGGCCGTGGCGTCGAGGGCTGGGCACCTCGAGGTGGCAAAATTGTTAATTGAACGCGGCGCGAACGTGAACCCCCGAGAGCCAGACGGTTGGACTCCGCTACACCAGGCGTCACGACACGGGCACCCTCATATCGTGCGCTTATTACTTGATCACAATGCCGACATAGACGCACGCCAAAGGAACCAAAGGACGCCCTTGGATCTTGCAGCGTGCAATGGCAATTTTGAGATTGCTGAGCTCTTAGTGGAGCGCGGCGCAGATGTGAATGTTCGCAACGGCTACGGGCGGACCCCAAGACAAGAAGCGTTGGCGAATGGGGAGAGCAAGATCGCAGAGTTATTGTCGGAGCATGGTGCTTAGTCCATAGCAGAACATGGAACTACTGGTGTCTCCAGGTTCGCTTCCGCTTTCACCCGAGTATCAATTTATTCTGCATTGCTGACAATGATTTATGAAGCTACCTGGCTGGCGTACACGGTGACTGTCCTCACCGCGAAGTTCAGCGTTTCCGCGATGTAGTTAGTAAAGTCCGTACTTTTATAGTGTATCTTCTTCACATGAATCCATCCTGTCTTTTCTCCGCTTCTGAATAGCTTCATCATGTCTATCATCTTGCCATCCAGTCATCGTCGGCCATACCCGAGCTTATCACCATATACTAATACACTCGGCGATAGCCGTTCCCGTCACTACGTTCTGGCGTCGATGGCGCCGAGAGGATATCTCCTGCAGTACACTTGGTCCAAAGTTAAGTTCGGGAGCCCAAAAAAATTTGTGAGGTGGTGTGTCACTGCACTTCACTTCCCAATGTTCGCCCAAATCTCTTTCTCTCGGACGATGGGACAAGACCTTGATCGAGACTTCTGGTGGCTACCATGTACGGTTATGAAGTGCTCATTTTTCAACAGAGCTTGTAAGAGTGTTGACCTAACTCCAACTCACTTCATCGACAAAATTTATGATCCCACTGGGAACTGTCTCCCAAGTATCCCGCGGGGCCAGGCGCTAGAGAAAGATAGCAGATCGTGCCACAATCGCTCTTCACAGTGGAACCGCCGACAGTTGAACACGGCCTCCGAGCATACTTCGCGAGTTCGCCCTAGAAATACGACGAGACCACATAGGTAATTGTACAGTATGGTATCGGATGGCAGCCCTATTATAGTAACTCGCTATGGGGCCTTGGGAGACTGATGGCAATCTCCCTATTGTGGAGCGCCGGGCGGGCAATAGATATCAACAACGGCCCAAGAGGAAGCGCAGGCGGGGTAGAATGAATAAAAAAGGGAAACACGGAATGAAATGCGAACGAAGATGCAGCAACAAGCCTGAACGGAGAGACAGTCGAACTTGGACTTAGTACTAGACAGGCTCGACTTAACGGAAAGACGCTTAGTAATAGCCTTTACTTCCTCCATCTTGTTGAGCGTGGCGGCTTCACTTTTTTTTGAAATCAGTTTTTATTCCGAATTGCAAGCTAGCAGCTAAGACTGGTCGTATACCAGCTACGTGCTGAACAAGGTGCCCTGGTAGGTAAATATTAGTGGGAAGGGGATTCACATACGAAACGTCCTAAGCGGACTTGTCTTGATATACGACATCTTCTGGCGCGCTCTCCGCGGCCACTTCGGCACGCATGGCTGAGCGCATCCCATTTAATGACCTTTCATCAACTGTCAACACGAGAATGAGGTGCCGAGACGCACCCAGATATATAATCATGCACCGAGTCCCAAACGCGCCTTTGCGTCCTGCCGTGTGAGGTCTTGGAAGTAAACCTGTCGCGTGACCTCGGGACAGATACGCCATAACCTGTCCCGATCCCGAAATTGCTGTGCAAGCGCTAGTCGTTTTCCCGAAGCACGCTTCCCCAAACAGCGTGTCGTCCCGCGCAAGCTTCGAGTACAACACGCGCGGGTGCCGCGTGACTTTCTAGACCCGCACAAGTGACTGACGTGGTGGGATCTGGCGTGAGAATTCATAATGCAGGCCATCAACATGGATGGGTAGTAGCCGTGTGCGTTGAATAGAGCAAGAGGGAACAACCATGCGAACAGAAGTACGGAGGGAGGTCACTCTAACACCCATGTCTACGCGCTTCGACCTTATCTCTGCAAGGGATGGTCGCGACAAGGACGTGCACATCGATTTGGTAGCTGGAGCCGAGGTGGGAAGAGGTCAACGATGTGGTCGAGCGGCATGCGTCTGGAGCGGTCCTCGACAAACGCCTCGCAGGCTGGCACGTTCTCCTGTGCACGTGTGGACGGGTGAGCGTCCTGAAAGGGAATACCTGCCCCGTACTCTGGAGAGGATTCCTGGGGCTGGTTGTCGGCATAGAGGTGCTTTTAGAAGGTGAAAGAATGATCACTTGGGGACGGCGTTGACGTCCAGATGGGTGAAACATGATCCGACTCTGGTGATGGTAAACGAGTGGGGGATGGACAGGGCCAGAGCAACGAACCGAGCCGAGCCCAGTGCTGGCTGTCAGCAGGACCACCATGGTTATGAAAAAATGGACAACGGCACGAGACTTTCTTTCTTTACGAGTACTGCAACTCATTTTCAAAGCCTCCGTAGCCGAGACGCGTCGCGAGTCCCAACAAGGCGTGCATCATCTCGCCCGAATGCCACCATTCTAATGGGCATTCTCTAGGCACATTTCGTTTGCCGACAAGCATCCTTCAGACTAAATCTCTCCTCCGTCTCTCACTCACTCATCAATTTATTCGCTTTGCGGTCTGCAGCGGCTATGGTATTCGAAGGCGTGGACGTCAGGCCCAATCATTGGAGGAATCGGTGACTCTCCTGTTACACCGAGGTGTGGGTGGATGGCACCGCTTGCGCGGAGATCGGGAGTGAGTATCATGCATTATCTGGGAAGTGAGGAAGTCAAGGTATGTTCGCCGCCAGCAATGCCGCCTGTTGAAGGAGTGGCAACAGCAACAATCTCATCACGTCTCTTTGAAAGCTCCGTGTTTTTTACAGCCCGCTTATCCCACCAACCGTTGCCGCTCATTTCCACCACCAGCCCAAAACCAAAAGCGGACAATGCGCACCGTGCACCTGGACGCAGACCCGGTGAACGCGAATGCTGTGGGCACACGAATCACGGCCTCGAAAGAGCCAACCGAGTATATCGGCTCTCCCATGAGGTCTCCGCGCGGGTTGCTAGTTTCGTTGCCCCACGTACCCGAGACACCTCCGCGCCCGTTCCCGCAACTGCGTTAACGTCTCCCCTTCTCGCGGAGGACAACGCGACTCTGACTGAGGGCGTCTGCGGTCCCCTCTGGCGAAGGACGTCGTCCCAGCCCAGCCATCAAAGCACCGGTGTCGCCGCTCGCAACGCGGAGTATGCGCTCGTGGCGGCATCGGCGGAGTCTGATGACTCGTCATACCCGGTGCTGATGCGCAGCCGCCGGATCGCACGACGAGTGTGCGAGTATCAACGCGATGATCTGCGGCGCGACGCTGCGACCATGTTCGAGTCTCCAGGGAAGGTGTAGTATGGGACAGGAGAGGAGATCAAAGAGGCGGATATCTTCTGGGCGCGGGCCGAGGTGGAGATGGAGGACGGTTGGTTGAAGGTGTTCAGTCAGGGCCCCGTTGGAGACTGGATCATGATGCTGTTTAGGTTAGGATGTTTGTCGCTTATACCTACTATGTTATGGGATCCACCACACTTAATGTGAGCGTTATATTTTTAGGGGGCACTCACAACGACGAGTTGGAGATAGTGAGAGGTCCGCTGCTCCTTGCCGGTCTGAACTTCGAGTCCAACGTTCGTCACAGCCTGCATGTGGGCACTTATTGCACTTGATGCTGCTACTGACGAGACTCATCATAGGGCCTGACTTGAATGTCATTATTGATCGCGCTTTCCTTAGAAGTTTTCAGGTACACTCAACAACGGAAGAGCTGAGGCCTGTGGCCTGCCAGACGGACAACCACAACTTGCACAAGTAACTAAGACGGCGATGTTTGCACCAGCGCGTGAGCGCATGCATGAGCTACCGCATTGGCTTCCGCACGCACCAGATTACAATCAAGGACCCGACAATGCTGAGGCACGGATAGAGGAAGAGACGGGCAATTTTGCCAACTCGGAGCTGTACAGATCGCGCTCAAATCTCGGGGCCAATACGGCACCAATCCTGCTGTCAGCCTTATCCCTACCACCTCGCACAACCACTACTGAATTCGCTAACTTAGCTCAACATATCACTTCGAAGGACCGTCTTCGAAATGCTTACTATATCGTTTCAGGAGATCCTCGATAAGGCTCTCGACGAATACCGCGAGCAGATAGGCGTAGAACTCGACAAGCACCCCTTTGCTGACGAGCTTCGAGGCCACGATTCCCCTGAGGTCGTCCTTAAGCTACTTGAAGCCAAGGCGAATGCATTTAAAGCCTATCGGGATGGAAATCGCAAGTTGATCAACTGGCTCAGCCCAGTAGTTCAGGTCATTAGCACGCTTTCTGGAGTTCTCAGCCAAGCCGTGAGTGTGAGTTTGATCGGCCGAATGTGCTAGTTGTTCCTCTTGACATTCTCATCGTTCGGCTACCAGGTGTCATTTACACCAGCACAGGCGATCTTTGCGGGCGTAGATCTTCTAATCACGGTGCGTGTCCCTTGACATTCTCCCCTACAGATTTCCTGATCTGCATACATCAGGCAGCCGACGGAGTCAGCTCAAGCTACGATGCACTTGTAGACTTGTTTGAATGTGTCGGAAACTTTCTCAAACGCCTTCGCATCTATACCGATGTCCCGATGTCCCCATCGATAACGGATATAATTGTAAAGATCATGGCCGAGCTACTCTCCGTGTTTGCTCTCGCTACCAAGCAAATTAAACAAGGCAGATTCAGTGAGTGGATCAAGGAGTGTATTGTCATTTTCGGGAAGCGACAACTCAACATCGTTTAGAGAAATTCGCGAAGAAGCTACTGGGAGAGCGTCAGATCGAGGCCGTGCTCCTGAGGCTTGATCGTCTCACTCAGGAGGAGGGACGGATGACCGTTGCCCAGACCCTTGAAGTGGTTCACGGACTTGTGAATAACTTGAAAATAGTCATGAATGGTATGCAAAGTTTCCTTTGCGGGTCACTACCGCGGAACTCAAGTATTATTGTCTTCGTAATAGACGGCAAGGCATCAATAGATGGCATTCTTCAGGCTCTGGGTACGGTTTTAGTGTGTTCGCGAGTGAGTTACACGAGCTGACGACGACGATAGATGCGATGCAACAAATGGCAAGTGATATAAATAAGATAAGACGTTCGTTATGAATCATGCTATTATTGACCGGTGGGGCTCAGTCAAGTTGCAGGCGACCAGATGCAAATAGCCTCCAAAAATTGGCTTTCGCCTCCTGATCCGTCGAAAAACTACAACATTGGATACAAAACCCATCAAGTTGGAACCGCCACGTGGTTCTTCCAAGGGCACGTCTTTGATGAGTGGAGCACGAAGGGTTCGCTTCTGTGGATCTACGGAAAACGTGCGCCCTCAGAATTTGCCCTTGCGACGACCCTAATTCCTTCTGCGTAACATAGCGGGTGCTGGAAAGAGCATTTTTCTGTAAGCCTTGTCTCACTACTTCCGTGTGTAGTCATGGACACTCCCCTCTAGTTCTTCAATCATCCGAAAAATCGACAGCAGGCGCAAGGCGGGATTGGCGTCCCTGGCTTACTTTTATTTTGATTTTAGGGACACCGAGAAGCAACACCTCCGCGGACTCCTCTCCTCCCTTATTTTCCAGCTCAGCGCCAAGTCGGATCCCTGCTATCAAATCTTGTCCCGTTTGTATTCGGATCACGCTGGAGGTGACGAGGAGCCTCCAGAAGATGTTCTCTCGGAATGTCTCGTGGAAATGCTCCAAGTGCCGGGACAGCCTCCGATGTACATCATTATCGACGCTCTCGATGAATGTCCCAACATTTCCAGCATTCCAACCCCACGTGAACAGGTGCTCGAGTTTCTAGAGCACCTTGTCACGTCGGACCTTCCAAATGTGCACATATGTGCCACCAGTCGCCCGGAGATCGACATTCGAAACATTCTCGAACCGTTGGCGCCGTTCCATATGTCACTCCACGACGAAAGCGGACAAAAGGAAGACGTTTCGTTATACATCAACAAGGTGGTGCACGCTGACCAGAGGATGCGACGATGGAGAAATGCGGATAAGAAGCTGGTGATCGATTCACTCTCAGATAAAGCGGATGGGATGTAAGTGATCGCCGTCATCGTTTCTTGAAAAAATTCCTCATAAATGTCGCCCACAGGTTCAGATGGGTTTTCTGCCAGTTAGAGGTCCTGCGCTGGGTCTTACCTATGGACATCCGAAGCTCTTTGGATAATATGCCGAAAACGTTGGAGGAAACATACGAACGCGCGTTGCTGACGATTAACTGTGAGATGCGACAGTACGCGCAGCGCCTCTTCCAATGCCTTGCCGTATCAATTAGACCACTTCGCGTGGAGGAGCTCGCAGATATTCTTGCGGTCCGGTTCGACGAAGGAGTGCTTCCCAAGTTTAACCCCGACTGGCGACTCGGCGATGCGGAAGAAGCTGTCCTTTCTGTCGGCTCCAACCTCATCAGCGTCGTCGATGTGAACGGGTCCAAAATTGTGCAATTTTCCCATTTTTCAGTAAAGGAGTTCCTCACGTCAAATCGCCTCGCCACCGCGTTGGAAGATCTGTCTCCATATCACATTGTTCCCCGCTCCGCGCATACCATTCTCGCACAAGCTTCCCTTAGTGTCTTACTCCAGCTTGACGATCACATCGACGAGGACGCCATCAAGAACTTTCCACTTTCCAATTACGCTGCCCAACACTGGGTTGAGCATGGCCAGTTTGAGGACGTATCATCTGCCATTCACGTCGCCATGGAACACCTCTTCAATCCAAGGAAGCCGCACTTCGCCAATTGGGTGTGGATATACGACATGGATGACCCCTGGAGAGGAGAGATGCCTGCAAAGCGCCCAGAACGACTGGCGGCAGCGCCATTATATTACGCTGTGCTTTGTGGTTTCCGCCGGCTCATAGAACATTTGATCGCCACCTACCCGGAGGATGTCGATGCCAGGGGAGGTTACTACGGGAGTCCGTTGTTAGCTGCATTAATTAAGGAAGACATCGACGTTGCCTCGTCACTCCTTCAGCGAGGCGCGAATGTGAATATCTTAGACAGGAGCGGCAGAGGCCCACTACACCGAGCAGCGGAAGGCGGACGCGTTGACATTGCTGATTTGTTACTCAAGCACGACGCTGATCTCAACCTAAAAAACTCCTCGAGCGACTCTGCGTTAGTATTGGCCTCCGCTAAAGGACAAATGGAGATATCCCGTCTATTACTGCAGTGTGGCGCGGACGTGAATTTCCAGACCAAAGAGTGTTGTACTTCGCTACACAGGGCAGCACAAAATGGACATTTGGACGTCGCTCGGTGCTTGCTTGAATGTGGTGCTGACATAGCCTCTCGCGACAACAGCGGTCAGACTTCTTTGCACGGAGCGTCGTATTGGGGTCAGGTCAAGATCGCAGAATTGCTCATTCAACAGGGCGCAGATGTGAGCTGTCGTGACGACCACGATCGGACTCCTCTGCATGCAGCGTCGCGACAAGGTCACGTCAATATAGCAGAACTGCTCATTCAACATGGCACAGAGGTCGCCTCCCAGGATCTGGATGGCAGGACACCTTTATATGCAGCGTCACGTTCGGGGCATGTCAAGATAGCCGAGCTACTCGTCCGACATGGCGCCGATGTGAACTCTCCTCACAACGACGGTCGGACTCCTTTGCATGCGGCGTCGTTTGGGGGTCATGTCAAGATGGCGGAATGGCTCATTCAACATGGCGCAGATGTGGGCTCTCGTGACAACGACGGTTCAACTCCTTTGCACTATGCATCAAGTTGGGGCCAGACGGCTGTGGCAGAGCTGCTCATTCAACATGGCGCAGATCCAGGCTCTCGTGACCATGACGGTTGTACCCCTTTGCATATAGCAGCACTCCACGGCCATCTCGAAACCGTCAAGCTCCTACTCGAACGTGGCGCAGATCGCAACATACGTGATGACAAGAATCAGACGCCTTTGGACCTGGCATCCGACAATGACAAAGTCGACGTCGCAAACTTTCTATCCCCATCCAATATTGCACCGGAAGAGGCCGACCCAAGTACATACATCATCCCACAAAATCTCCATCCAGACGTTGCGCCGTCGCCACAACCACTACCAAGAGGAAATGTGGAATATCCCAAGGATAAGATGCCTTCCATGTGCACCGCATCCGGAAATGGACTGATCGAAGTCGTACGTTCATTACTCGACCACGGTTCGGACCTCGAGGAAAAGGACAGCTATCTCCGGACTCCGTTGGCCGTGGCGTCGAGGGTTGGGCACCTCGAGGTGGCAAAATTGTTGATCGAACGCGGTGCGAACGTGAACCCCCGAGAGCCCGACGGTTGGACCCCGCTGCACCAGGCGTCACGACACGGGCACCTTCCTATCGTGCGCTTATTACTCGATCACAATGCCGACATAGACGCGCGCTCAAGGAACCAAAGGATGGCTTTGGATCTTGCAGCGTGCAATGGTCATTTCGAGATTGCTGAGCTCTTAGTGGAGCGCGGTGCGAATGCGAATATTCTCAACGGCTACGGGCGTACTCCAAGACAAGAGGCACTGGTGAACGGGGAGAGCGAGATCGCAGAGTTATTGTCAAAGCATGGCGCTTACTAGGCCACCGGCGTCTCCAGGTTCGCTTCCGCTTTCATCCGAGTTTCCAATTTGTTCCGCATTGCTGACAATGCTACTATGAAGGCTACTGGCTGGCGTCCTCGAGCTCGCTACGAAGTTTAGAGCTATAGTATTGCGATGTAGTCAGTAAAGTTTGTACATTAATAATGTACCACCGTCACATGAATTTATGTGTTCTTTTCTCCGCTTCTATTATGTCCGTCACCTTGCCGTCCAGTTTGGCGTGGCTCTCCTGCAGGATATCCGTCATCGCCGACCATACCAGCCGAAGCCCAAGCTTATTAGTACCATCTAGTTTATCCATGCTGTCACTGTACTCTAGCACCGCGTAAGGTTACCAAGTTCTCATCGTTCAAAAGAACTTTTACAAATCTTCACCGTGACTACTTACTAGGCCAATTCCTACTCTCTTCATCGACAAAACTTATTCTCCTAGCTTTCTGCCAGGATACCTGCCCTTTCTGCCACTGGTATGGGAGGGGTCAGTGAGGTTTCACAAGTAATTCGCGGAGCCAAGCCTAGTGCCAGAGAAATATAGCAGAGTCCAAGCAGACGACAAAAGCGCTCTTTTCGGAAGATTTGCGAAGGGCTGAACACGTCTTACGAGTACATTCTGCGAATTAACCCCAGCGAAACGACGAGACCGTGTATGTCGTTTTATAAGTATGGGATCGGATGCAGTCACATTACAGTAACTCGCTATGAAGACTTGGGGGAGGCTCAGGCTGATGCGCAATCACTTATTGTGGGCGCCGGGCAAGTAATATTAATGGATATAAACAATGACCCAAGGAGAAGCATAGTAGACGGGGTGGAATGTATAGAGATGGGAAACATGAAACTTAATGAGGACGGAGATGCAGGCAACAGGCCTGAATGAAGGCGAATGTTAACGCGAGGCCCGACGAACGATGCTTAGTAATCCAGTCGTATTCCGTGGTGCACCGTTGTGGTGCACCGTTCAGTACTGTAACTTACCCTGTGTCATACACAGCCGCCTGTTGAAAAACCTACTGCACCTGTTATTATCTCCGTAGAGAGTACGCCAACCCCAAGTGAGTGAACTCACGGGAACCAGTTACCAAGCGCTGACGGGCACGATTCGGTTTAATATCCGCGAGTCTGCCGCGGGGGTTGTCGCAGCAAGTGTCGCAGCTTCTGCCGCTCATGCTGGGGGGTGGCTCGCCGTGACAGCTGTGCTGGGACTACAATACGCAACGGGGTGGGTGAAGGAACGGGAGGCGGTGCGGGACCGGCACTGGAAACGGGGGTAGTGGCTGGGTTGGTCGTACGCCCACCTTGGCGCATTGATTGTCATCAAGATTGACATTTATTCTGGAACCTGAAAGAATGGTCAATGGGATCAGGGGTAATAACTAGGATGCTAACAAGTAGGGTAGACCAACCAAATTTGCACACTCCGCGCATACATTAATTGCTTCGCTGGGGCAGCACGCTCTTCTGTTGATGGGAATGCGGTACGATTATACTGTATGTGGCATATTAAGTACTTCTAATTGGCGGGCAGCTCCTAGGAGCGACGTTCCCGTTCCGAACAAGTCTACCGTCGCTTCGACGTCTGCACCTGAACAAGTCGAGGTTGTCCGACCCCCTCCAACCCACACAGGCACATCCTGGGCCCAAGTTTCTTCTCCGCCCGAGATAAAGCCAGCGAGGTGTCACATGAGTCAGAGCTATCAGTGACTATGACATCATTAGTTCCAGACTATTCAAGCTGATTCCATACGATGAGTCATTATGACTCACTCCTACTACAGGTACTATTATTAGTGGGTCTAGGCTCGAGAATTGTCTAAGGTAGGTCCCATTAGGAACCTGCTACCCCCCCCAAAACCACATATTTCTTCCTCTTCTCATTCATATCAAAATATTTTTCAAAAATAAAAACAGGGAGAGAAAGATGTTCTTATGTTCTTTAAGGCTCTGTTTTTACATTTTTGCTTTTGTTTGGAAACGAAGGAGGATAGTTTTATCATGACGAAAGCAACTACAAACACACCAAAAGGGTAGCGGATTCGTAATACCTTACGAACAAGAACTTAGAAGCTGCTCGACGTGAACTAAAATGTTCGGTGTGAGCAGGCAGATCAAATGTGATACTCTATGGTCCCTCAGAGATCGGGAGGATGATCACAGTGTTGAAAATATGCCGAGGGAAGATTCGGATGGATCATTTATTGACCCCGGTTGCTGCACCATGCCGCTCGCCGTGACAGATGGGCTGGTACTACGATACGCAACAGGCGGGGTGGGTGTAGGAACCGGCGGCGATGCGGGACCGGCACTGGAAACGGGGGTAGTGGCTGGGTTGATCGTACGCCCACCCTGGCGCATTGATTGTCTTTTGTTCTGGAACCTGAAAGAACGGTCGATGGGATCAGAGATAATAACTAGGGTGCCAACAAGAGGGGTAGACCAACCAAATTTGCACACTCCGCACAGACAGGTCCAATTGCTTCGCTAGGGCAGCACGCTCTTCTGTTGAAGGGAAGGCGGTACGATTATATGTGGCATTAAGTACTTCTAATTGGCGGGCAGCTGTACGCTTGCGATTCTTCTTGATGGTTGGCTCAGAAGAGTCAGAAGGATAGTCCACAGGCGACGCCATTTCAGGAGCGTTACGGGCAAAGGGAAGCTGGGCACTGGTTCGGGGAACTTGAATGTGCGGGTGCGGGGTGCGATCTACCGAAGAGTGACCCATTGGGATAGACTGGTGATGGTGCGGACTAGCTGGTGCTGCTACAGGCATAGAGCCTCGACTAGAGCCCGATATGTAGGGTGACGTGTGGGTCTGGGTATGGGTGAGGGATTGGTACTGCGGATAGCCTGCCGAAGCCTGAGGGGAATATACATGTGGGTGCGGGGAGCGCATTTCGTTCGCTGTAGGTACGTATGTGGGATGCTGTTGAGGAGGGTGAGGGCTCGAATGGCTTCCGGGCACTGTGTTGGGGGGAGTGATTGAGTTAACTGGCACAAATGGGGGATAATACAGTCTTACCTTGTTCGAACGAACCATTATGAGAATCGCCGCCAGTGTGGCTCGGCCTCGACGACCTTCCACCGTTGTAATCGTAGTAGGACATAGCTAGCTATTACAGGAGAACGCAAAGAGAGGATTATAATGTTGAGCGATGAGGCGTTCAATCAAGTTATGCAAGTGAGGATTAAGTACCCCCAGGAACCCACGCTGAGTATTAAGTTATACTGCCGGATACGGTGAGGCTGTGAGATCTCGCCTCGAGGCGCACAGACGGTGGTCAAAGGTTTCAAACGCGTTGCCAGTAGTAAGAATGCAGGCTTAAATTCTACGAACCGAAACGTGCAAGGGAGCAGTGCAGCTAAGGCAAGGTGAAGGAAGGTAGAGGGGAGGAGAGTTGAAGTTCTGCAAAAGTAGGAACTGTTGCCCGGCAATTGGTTCAAATCGATCTCAATCCCAAACTATGGGATATTACGACACGATGGATCTCCGGTGCATGACAGAGGCGGCCTCTGACTTGAGGACGTCTGGCTCGATGCGATGTGTGCATCTCTTCGCGTGACCCTCGGCCTGGTTTCAACGGTTTCAAGTAACCCAAAGAGGCAGTTCGTTTAGCTAGAAATGATCGGCACGGACCGAAGGAGGCCCAAGTCGCCGTTGTTGGCTCGAGTGAGAAGTGGAAATAAGAAACTAGCTGGATCTGGAATATCCTATTGATTGGACTGGCTGGGAGAAGAAGACCAACCAAGGACTGCTCGTGTGGGCGTGAATGGAAAAAAAAAAAAAAGATTGTGGAGATGGGCTGATAACTAGTTCCTGATGCCACTGCCATTGCTAACGCCGAGTGCCAGCACCAGAAGAGTGGCTTGCTGCTGGTAACGGAGACACTAATGAAGCATGAGTGTGTGAAGAGTACGTGTCTCGTGGCGTCACGCGCATTCCTCAATGAACTGGGGAGCTTTCTCAGGGCCAGTCGCCTTGGCCAGACCGCTTGAACTTTCTCTACCTGCGTAACATACCTTGTGGCTAGACCGGTGACCGTTTGCCCTATGGGGTGCTGGCGGCGCTTAAGACACTCGATTCATGCGGCCCCTTCAATCCAGATTTTCCGGCCGGTTACGAATCTACCTTGCGTTCTGCCGTGCGAGGTCTTGAAGATAGACCGGTCCCACGCCCTCAGGTCTTATCCGCGGCCACTTTGCCCGATTTCGAAATCGCTGTCCACCTGCGTAAGTGTAACCCTTTCCCGAAGCGCGGTTCCCGAAATACAGCGTGTCTCCCGCGCAAGCTTCGAGTACCACACCGGCAGGCAGTTTCTAGACTCACGCAAATGATTGGGGTGGTCGGATGCGGCGCGAGCACAAGCAGACTATTCATGAGGCCGATCCTCAGTGTTACGCCTGGATAGTAGCTGTATGCGTGAATAGAGCAGGAGGAAAAAGGTATGCGAACAGAAAGACGGAGAAAGGACTCTCCAACACCCACGTCTACGCGCTTCGACATAAGTCCTGCAAGGGACGATTGCGACACTGAGGCGCACTTCCAATTGGTAACCGGAGCCGAGGCGGGAAGAGGTCAACGATATAGTCGAGTGGTGTGCGCACGGAGCGAAACTTGACGTGCGCCTCAGGGACTGGTACGTTCTTCCTGTGCACGCATGGGCGGATAGGTGTCCTGAGTAAGAAAAGAGGGAACACCTACTGCGCGCTCTGGTAAAGACTCCTCGGGATTCTCGGGTTCCCGGTTGTCGGCGGAGAGGTGCTTTTAGAAGGTGAAAGAATGACCGCTTGGGCGTTGACGTCCAGATGTGTGAACCATGGTCCGAGTCTGGTGATGGTAAACGGGTGGGGATGAGTCGGATGACTCCGTGGACAGGTGTGGTGTTTTCGAATCAGGTCATCGGCGGCAATGGCATTATGTCAGGACACCCGGCCCGGATATCACCTTACTACAATCATTTCAGCTTTCTGGTAGTCGAGAGTCGAAACGCGTTGCGAGCCTGTCCCTCCATGATATGCCAGTCTCGGAAAGGCGGCAAAGGCGTGCATCATCACCCAAGATTACTACTCTAGCTTCTTTCACCCACCGCGGATTCCCTATCTCACCCCAATGCCACTATTCAAAGGCTTGCTGAGAAGCATCCATCAGACCGAATCACTTCGGCATCTCTCTTCGCTCACTCGTCGTTTTATTCGCTTAGTGGTCTACAGCGGCTTATGGTATTCGAAGGAGTGAACGTCAGGCACGACTATCTCGTGACTCTCCCTGTTACACCGAGTTGTGGGTGGATGGGAACGCTGGCACGGAAATCGAGAGTGAGTATCGTGTCAAGTGATTCGACTTTGTCTGGGAAGTGGAGAAGTCTCGACACGCACCAATGGTCAAGGTACTGTACAGTATATTTACCGCCAGCGCTGCCGCCTGTTGGAGGAGCGGCAACAGCAATAGGCGCGTCACGACAACCCTTTAAGGGGCTCAATGTTTTTTTCTAGCCCCCTTATCCTACCAATCGTCGCCGCACCTTTCCACCACCAGCCTAAACCCAAAAGCGGACGATGCGCATCGTGCACCTGGACGTAGACCGGGCGGACGCGCATGCTGCTGGCACACGAATCACGGTCTTGAAAGAGCTATGCGAGTAGTTCGGCTCTCCCATAAGGTCTCCGCGCGGGTTGCTGGTATCATTGCTCCCCGTACCCGAGACACCTCCGCGCCTACGCCCGCACCTACATTCACGCCTCCCCTTCTCGCTCGCGGAGGACAGCACGACTCTGACTGGCGGATGGTGTTTAGTTTATGATATGTCTGTCTCGTTTGAACTTATGTTCTGGGATCCATCAACACATTCACTCACACAGGCGGTTTGGAAATAGTGAAAATGGTCCGTTGCTCCTTTGCAGCAGGGATGAACCCCGAGTGCAACGCACAGTAGTAGATATTCGTAGCAACAGTATTTGGGTTGAGTACTTGAGTCATAGTGACCATTGCACTGCGCCCTTCTACTGCTACTGATTAGTCTGATAATAGGCCTGACTTGATTGTCATCGCCGAACGTGCTTTTCCTCAGAAGTTTTCGGGTACACTCGACAATTGAAGTACCGAGGCCTCGGGTCTGACGGGCAACCACGAGTAATGTCACGGTTTGTTGTTGGCCCCGAGCGGCCAACACGGTGAGATTCGCACCAGCGGATGAGCGCATGCACGAGTTACCATCTTGGCTACTCTACGCACCAGATGACAAGGACCCCACGAGGCCGCGGTACGAATAGGTGAAGCCAGAGGTAACATTGCCGACTCGGAGCTCAGTCTGCATAGACAAACATTTGAAGCTAGGATCAGATCATTCGCGACCGGCATGCCCTCGTCGGTGGCCGTTGTAGGAGAGACGACAACCGAATATACATGACATACGAGTTTGATATTGATCATCAAACTGTTTACAGGAAGAGGCAGTGCTTTGACAGGCACGAGGTCATATCATCGCCCACATCTCCCGGCGCTAATGTCTGCTGTGAGCCTTCCGGGCCATCCTTTCTTAAGTTACCACCTCGCACAACCACTACCGAATCCGCTATCTCAGCTTAGCGTATCTCTTCGAAGGACTAAATGCCTGCTATATCGTTTCAGGCGATCCTCGATAAAGCTCTCGACGACTACCGCGAGCAGATAGGCGTAGAACTCGACAAGCACCCCTTTTCTGACGACCTCCGAAGCCGTGGTTCTCCCGATGATATCCTTAAACTATTTGAAGACAAGGCGAACGCATTTAAAGTCTATCGGGATGGAAATCGCAGGTTGATCAACTGGCTTAGCCCAGTCGTGCAGGTCATTAGCACGCTTTCTGGCGTTATTGGTCAAGCCGTGAGTGTGAGTTTGATCGGCCGAATATGCTAGTGTCCCTCCTGACATTCTCGTCGTTCGGCTACAGGTGCCATTCCCACCAGCACAGGCGATCTTCGCTGGCGTCGATATTCTAATCACGGTGCGTGTCCCTTGACATTCTCCACTTACATATATTCCTGATCCGCATACATCAGGCAGCCGACGGAGTTAGTTCGAGCTACGATGCACTTGTCGACTTGTTTGAATGTGTCGGAAACTTTCTCAAACGCCTTCGCGTCTATACCGATGTCCCAATGTCCCCATCGATGACGGATATAATTGTAAAGATCATGGTCGAGCTACTCTCCGTGTTTGCTCTCGCTACCAAGCAAATCAAACAAGGCAGATTCAGTAAGTGGGTCGTCATTTTCAAGACACGATAGCTCAAACATGGTAAAGAGAAATTCGCGAAGAAGCTGCTAGGAGAGAGCGAGATCGAGGCCGTGCTCCAGAGGCTTGACCGTCTCACCCAGGAGGAGGGCCGGATGACTGTTGCGCAGACCCTTGAAGTGGTCCACGGACTTGTGAATAACGTGAAAGTAGTCATGAATGGTATGCGCAGCTTCCTTGGCAGGTTACAACCGCGCAACTGAATTATTATTGTCTTGGTCATAGACGGCAAAGCGTCGACGGACGGCATTCTGAAGGCTCTGGGTAGGCTTTACCGTCTTCGCAAAGGGTTGTGCACGAGCTGACCACGACGGTAGATGCAATGCAACAAATGGCAAGTGATATGAACAAGATGAGACGTTCGTTATAGGTTATGCTCCCGTCATCGATTGGTAACGCTAAGACATATGATATATGACAGGCGACCAGATGCAAATAGCCTCCAAAAATTGGCTTTCCCCTCCTGATCCGTCGAAAAACTATAACATTGGATACAAAACCCATCAAGATGGAACCGCCACCTGGTTCTTCCAAGGGTTCGTCTTCGATGAGTGGAACGTGAAGGGCTCGCTTCTGTGGATCCACGGAAAACGTGCGTTCTCAAAATTAGCCCTCGCGACGATCCTAATTCCTTCTGTACAACGTAGCGGGTGCTGGAAAGAGCATCTTACTGTAAGACTTGTCTCCCTGCTTCCGTTTATAGTCATTGACGCCCTCCACTAGTTCTTCGATCGTCCGAAAGATTGAGAGCAAGCGCAAGGCGGGATTAGCGTCCCTGGCTTACTTTTATTTTGATTTTAGGGACACCGAGAAACAACACCTCCGCGGACTCCTCTCCTCCCTTATTTTCCAGCTTGGCGCCAATTCCGATCCCTGCTATCAAATTTTGTCCAGTCTGTATTCGAATCACGCGGGAGGCGCAGTGGAGCCTCCGGAAGATGTTCTCAAGGAATGTCTCGTGGAAATGCTCCAAGTGCCGGGACAGCCCCCGACATACATCATTATCGACGCTCTCGATGAATGTCCCAACATCTCCGGCATGCCGACCGCGCGTGAACAGGTGCTCGAATTTCTAGAGCATCTCGTGGAGCTAAACATTCCAAATTTGCACATATGTGCCACCAGTCGCCCGGAGATCGACATTCGATACACTCTTGAACCCTTGGCGCCGTTCCGCATGTCCCTCCATGACGAAAGCGGACAAAAGGAAGACATTTCCTCGTACATCAGCAAGGTCGTGCGCGCTGATCAGAGGATGCGAAGATGGAGAAATGCGGATAAGCAATTGGTGATCGATTCACTCTCAGATAAAGCGGATGGGATGTAAGTGACTGCCGTCATTGTTTCTTGAAAGAAATACTCATAAATGTCGCCCCCAGGTTCCGATGGGTTTTCTGCCAGTTAGAGGTCTTGCGCTGGATCTTACCTATGGACATCCGAAGCTCTTTGAATAATATGCCGAAGACGTTGGACGAAACGTACGAACGCGCGTTGCTGGCGATTAATGGAGAGATGCGACAATACGCGCAGCGCCTCTTCCAATGCCTTGCAGTATCAATCAGGCCACTTCGCGTGGAGGAGCTTGCAGATATTCTGGCGGTTCGGTTCGACGAAGGAGTGCTCCCCAAGTTCAACCCTGACTGGCGACTAGGCGATGCGCAGGAGGCCGTCCTTTCAGTCTGCTCCAACCTGATCAGCATCGTCGATGTGCATGGGTCCCAAATTGTTCAATTTTCGCATTTCTCAGTAAAGGAGTTCCTGACCTCAAATCGTCTCGCCACCGCTATGGAAGATCTGTCTGCATATCACATTGTCCCCCGCTCCGCGCATACCATCCTTGCCCAAGCTTCCCTTAGTGTCTTACTCCAGCTTGACGATCACATCGACAAGGATGGCATCAAGAACTTTCCACTCTCCAGTTACGCTGCGCAACACTGGGTCGACCACGGCCAGTTCGAGGGCGTATCTCCGGCCATTCAAGTCGCCATGGAACACCTTTTCAATCCAGAGACGCCGTACTTCGCCAATTGGGTCTGGATATACGACATGGATGACCCCTGGAGAGGAGAGATCCCTGAAACGCCCCCAGAACGACCGGCAGCAGTGCCATTATATTACGCCGTCCTTTGTGGTTTCCACCAGCTCATAGAACACTTGATCGCCAGCTACCCGGGAGACGTTGATTCCAGGGGAGGGTATTACGGGAGTCCGTTATTAGCTGCATTCGTTAAGGAAGACATCGACGTTGCCTCGTCACTCCTTCAGCGAGGCGCGAATGCGAATGTCTTAGACAAGAGCGGCAGAAGCTCACTACACCGAGCAGCGGAAAGTGGACACGTTGACTTTGCGGATTTATTATTCAAGCACGATGCTGATGTCGACCTACGAAACACTTTGGGCGACTCTGCGTTAGCACTCGCCTCCTTTGCAGGACAAATGGAGATATCATGTCTATTACTGCAGCGTGGCGCGGACGTGGACTCCCAGAACGAAAATGGATATTCTCCACTAGACCGAGCAGCCCAAAATGGACATCTGGATGTCGCTCGGTACTTGCTTGAAAGTGGTGCTAACATAGAATCTCGCGACAAGGACGGCCAGACTCCTTTGTTCTCAGCATCGTATTGGGGTCAGGTCAAGATTACAGAATTGCTCACTCAACATGGCGCGGATGTGAGCTCTCATGACGACTACAATCGGACTCCTCTGCATGCGGCATCATATAGGGGCTATATCAAGGTGGCGGAATGCCTAATTCAACATGGTGCAGATGTTGGCTCTTGTGACAATGATGGCTCAACTCCTTTGCATCTTGCGTCAAATCGGGGCCAGACGGCTGTGGCAGAACTGCTCATTCAAAGTGGCGCAGATCTAGGTTCTCGTGACGATGACGGTTGGACCCCTTTACATGCAGCAGCACTCCAGGGCCATCTCGAGACCGTCAAGCTCCTACTCGAACGTGGTGCAGATCGCAACATACGTGATGACGAGAATAAGACACCTTTGGACCTAGCCTCCAACAATGACAAACTCGAGGTTGCGAATTTTCTATCCCCATCTACTATTACTCTAGAAGAAGAGGTTGACCCGAACACGTCATCCATCATCCCACAAAATCTCCGTCCAGACGTTGTGCCGTCCCCACAACCAAGAAGCGGAAATGTGGGACCCTCCGACGATGAATCCTCCGACGATGAATCCTCTGACGACGAGACGCCTTCAATATGCACTGCGTCCAGAAATGGGAAAATCAACGTTGTACGCTCCTTACTTGACCACGGTTCGGACATCGAAGCAAAGGATGGCGATCGCCGGACTTCATTGGCTTTGGCATCGAGGGTTGGGCGACTCGAGGTGGCAAAATTGTTAATCGAACGCGGCGCGAACGTGAACCCCCGAGAGCCAGACGGTTGGACCCCCCTGCACCAGGCGTCACGCCACGGGCACCTTCATATCGTGCGCTTATTACTCGATCACAATGCTGACATAGACGCACACCAAAGGAACCAAAGGACACCGTTGGATCTCGCAGCGTGCAATGGCTATTTTGAGATTGCGGAGCTCTTAATAGAGCGTGGTGCAAATCCGAATGTTCGCAACGGCTACGGGCGTACTCCACGACAAGAAGCATTGGCGAATGGAGAAGGCAGGGTCGCGGAGTTATTGTCGAAACACGGTGTTAGTCGATAGGAAAATATGAGGCCACTGGCATCTCCAGGTTCGGTTCTGTTTAACTCCCGAGTTCTGATTCGTTCCTCATTGTCGACAATGCTACTGTGAAGGCCTTTTAACCTGGCTGGCTTATACCGTCACCGTGACTGTCCTCGCCAGGACGTTCAGCGCTACTGTATCGTGATGTAATACGGGACGCAGGACGCGTGACAGTGACGATATGTTTATCATAAGCGCCGGTCTCGATCAAACTGTACTGTAATGTATCGCCTTCACAGAATATATCTTTTCTGAATAGCTTCATCATGTCCGTCATCTCGCCATCCAGTCTGGCATGAAGTACCTCCCCAATGGCTCTCCGGCCACATATCCGTCGTCGTCGACCTTGGCTGGCCGGCCTAAGCTTATTGGCGAGGTGCCCTAGTGGGTAGATATTAGAGGGGAGGCGGTTTCCATGCGGGACTCCTTAAACGGTCGTGTCTCGATACGGCTTCTTTCTGGCTCCCTCACGAGCGCTCTCCGCCAATGCGGTGCGCATGGCCGCGGACATCCCAATTGATGATCTGTCATCAACCCGACTCAACTGCCAACACAAGAATAGCGAGCCAAGACGCACCCAGAGATACACTCGTGCTCTCTTGTCGTGGACGAATCCCAAACGCACCTTGCGTCTAGACCGGTGGCCGTTTGCTCTATGAGGTGACCGCGGCGCTTAGAACGCTTGATCGATGCGAACCCCTCAATCCTCATTCTCCGGCCGGTTACGAATTTACCTTGCGTTCTGCCATGCGACGTCTTGAAGGTAAACCCGTCGCATGCTCCTTGGGACAGACACGCCGGCGGCCTTGCCCGATTTCGAAATCGCTTTCTACCCGCGCGAGTGCTAGTCCTTTCCTGAAATGCAGTTCCCGAAATATAACGTGTCGTTCCGCACACACTCATCCGGGTAAGCTTCGAGTACCATACGGGAAGGTGCCATGCGAGTTTCTAGACTCATCCAAATGACTGGCGTGGTCCGATCTAGCGTGTTGCAAAAAGTCGACATATGATGCCGATCTTCAGCGTTGCGCCTGGATGGGTAGTAGCCGCACGTGTTGAATAGAGCAGGAGAGAACAGCTATACGAAAAAGAAGGACGGAGGAAGGATACTCAAACACCCACGTTACAGTCTACGCGCTTCGACGTTAGTCTTGCAAGTGATGATTGCGATACGGAGGTGCACTTTCGAATTGGTAGCCGACGCCGAGGCGGGAATAGGTCATCGACCTAGTCGAGTGACATGAACATGGAGCGGAGGTTAACGAGCGTCTCATGGGGCTGGTGAGTTCCTGGTGGGCATGCGTGGGCGGATCGGCGTCCTGAATATCGAGAGAGGGAAATTCTACTGCGCACCCTGGTGAGGACTCTTCGGGCTTCTCGCGCTCCCTGTTGTCGGCGGTGAAGTGCTTTTAGAAGGTGCAAGAATGACCTCTTGTGGACGGCGTTGATGTCTAGATGGGTGAAACACGGTCCGAGTATGGTGATGGTAAGTGGGGATGGCTCCATTGGCACAACAAAGAACCTGGTGCTTCCGAATCGGGCCATCAGCAACATTGGACCAGCCCGTGCTTGTGAAAAGGAGTCGATAACTTCGGATGGACCACGGCAGTATGACCTAGGTCAGCTGCACCAATTCGATTCACCATTCCCAAGCCCGAGTGAATAAGGGGCGTACGCGATGTAACACCTTTACCTGTCATCAGCCAGTAATAAAATCGGGCTCGTTCTCGAGGTACTCTCTGGAAGCTGAGACAATAATTATACGACGGGTCGGGAGTCCCTCGACAGATAGTCGGAGCAGTCTCAGAAAGGCACACGTATACATTGGGGTCTCAAGATCTCAACCCCAAGTTTCGAAAGCGCTGTTCTAAGCAATTTTTCAATGGGGTGATTAAACGAGGTAGGTTGGTATCGCCTTCGTCATGACATAGATAAGTCGCATGCCGAAGTGTTCCGAGAAGTCTGCCGAGTGACTTATCTTTGATAGCGTTCTCGTAAGTGTGAGCCCCCCAAGCAAAGCAGCATATAGTGAAGGTCCAAACGCAGGGGGTTTCCTACAGGTCAGCGACAACTTCGTGGCTGCAGAGGTGGCCATATACGGTATTTGTCAACAGGGCTTGCGTGCGTCGTCTCCGCAGCGTGAAATGACCCTGGGCGCCAACTAAATGGAGTGGCCGGGGTCCCGATGTCGGTACCTTGGACACGGGGCCACTGTTTCGTTTCGGCTCCTTCACCGCCTGTGCAACCACCCACCACCACCACCCTTACCCTTTTCTTTTTCTTCCCTCTCACTCTTTTCAATTCATGGGTACCTCGTTCTCCAAATCGCTGCGTATGTTGTCGCTTTCACTTCAGCGCTCGCCGTCTGAAACTCACGCCTTTTGTGCCGCCAGAGCGTATATTCGGTACCAAGGAGATGAGGTTGTTGATGTTGGGACTGGACGCTGCAGGAAAAACAAGTAAGGAGTTACTGTTTGGCTACGTCCTTTTGTCACCCAGTGAGCTAACAGTGGACCAACAGCGATCTTATACAAGCTCAAGTTGAATCAGTCCGTCACAACCATCCCAACAGGTCCGCTCTGCGATACACCGCGCTGTTATCTCCCCTTTTGTTGACTTCGATATTTCTCAGTCGGTTTCAACGTTGAGACTGTCACGTACAAGAACGTCAAGTTCAACGTGTGGGACGTTGGCGGCCAGGACAAGATCCGTCCCCTGTGGAGACACTATTACACCGGCACCCAGGGCTTAGTATTCGTCGTTGATAGTCAGGATAGGGAAAGGATAGACGAAGCGAAGCAAGAGCTTCACCGTATTCTGACCGACAGAGAGATGAAGGAGTGCTTATTACTCGTGTTCGCGAACAAACAAGATCTACCAGGAGGTGCGCTTTCTTCCTTCCTTCACACCTTATCGATGCCCATTTCTCTACCTCCCAAAGCCATGTCTCCTGCCGAAGTCACCGAGAAGCTGGGCCTTCACCGGATGCGTGATCGTTCGTGGTATGTCCACCCGAGGTAAGATTCGCAACCCAACCCACCTCACGCATCGAACTGAGCTTCCCCTCCTGCCTATTTAGTTGTGCCACCACAGGAGAAGGTTTGTTCGAAGGTCTGCAGTGGCTGTCGCAGAACGTTAGGAAACGTCAGCATAGTCTTTCCTCTCTCCCTTAGCCCAGCTCACCCCGGTTTTACTGATTCACAGAGCCTTGATCCGTCTGCGATACACCCCACCATTTTCCCTCCGTTTTCTGCTATACCCTACACCGTTCTGCTGATCTGGGCTTGTTTCATGGCCTATGCATGACGAACCAGACCCGACTATACATTCTCATTCATACACCCGTGCCCATGCCATCTCTTCAGTACCTGTATTGGGATACTTTTTTCTTTCAATTCTGTTCCTCTCTCACGACTAAACCCTGGGAAGCCTCTCATGCCTTAGCCTAATTACATAAGAGTGTGTCTACCTGTTATTGCCAAAATACGACTAGTCGGATCTCATCGAGGTCGACCACTGCGGCCCACCTACTGTAAGGTGTCCCCTCTCAAAAATTCCAGACAACGATCCCTGCGATGGCAGCAATGTTGAGGCCCATGCTGTCCAGGGGCTTTACGTCACAATCCGTCAATGGCTTCACTGGTGCTGTGGGAAATACCCCCCTCGTGAGGCGTTGCTTCCTCCCGTTCAGCAGGATCATATCTAAATACTATGGACTCAGATCTACCTGAAGAGTCTTTCGGAGAAGACAGGTTCAAGAATATACGGCAAGGCGGAATTCCAGAACCCCGGCGGTAGCGTGAAGGACAGAGCTGCGCTCGGCGTCGTCGAAGCAGCAGAGGCCGACGGCCGGTGAGTTCCTATCCATCTCTCTCGGCGGTCCCAGCGAGCGCTCAATATACGCATCACATACCCTGCCGGCACATATAACATACTATTTTTGACCAGACTGCAGCCTGGGGGCACGGTCGTCGAAGGTACCGCAGGGAACACCGGCATCGGCCTCGCGCACGTCTGCCGCGCCCGCGGCTACCACTGCGTGATCTACATGCCCAACACGCAAAGCCAAGAGAAAATCGACCTTCTGCGCATGCTAGGCGCCGAAGTGCGCGCCGTACCCGCCGTACCGTACGACGACGCGCGGAACTACAACCACCAGGCGCGGGACTATGCGCTCGCTACGCGCGGGGCGGTCTGGACGGACCAGTTCGACAACACCGCTAATGCGGACGCGCATTACCGCACTACTGGGCCTGAGATTTGGACGCAGGTTGATGGCGTGGTCGATGCGTTCGTGGCGGCGACCGGCACGGGCGGCACACTTGCGGGCGTCGGGAGGTACTTGAAGGAGCAGAGCGATGGGCGCACGCAGGTGTGGCTTGCGGACCCGCCGGGAAGCGTGCTGTACGCCTATTTGACGAGCGGCGGCAAGCTGATGGAGAGGAAAGGGAGCTCGATCACGGAAGGTATCGGTCAGGGACGCGTCACGAATAACCTTGCCACTTTCATCGATAAGGTGGACGGCGCGCTCCATATAGCGGATGAGAAGTCGATCGCGATGGTGTACGATCTCCTCGACTCGGAAGGGCTGTATATCGGTGCAAGCTCCGCGCTCAATGTGGTAGCGGCGTATGAACTCGCTCAGAAGTTAGGCCCAGGTAAGTGACGACACTTTTTACGTTTCGTTAATTGTGGTGTTCATTGAACGGCCTTAGGGAAAACAATCACGACGGTCATCTGCGATGGAGCGTACCGGTACCAAAGTAGACTATTTTCGAAGAAGTGGATAGAGTCGAAGGGTTTGGCTAGCGCGATACCTGAACATTTGAAGAAGTATTCTGTCTTAGACTAAACTTTTTCTCGGGCTTGTGCTATTAAAACATTGGATAGTCTTCTTGACCGTCTGGGTCGGCAATAACCAAAACGCGAATGAGGTTAATACTCGCAAACCTATACTCACAGGTCGGATACGAAACCCAAATGGCCTGCCATTCAGCAATGCAATGTCCACTTGCGTGCACAGAATTATTAAACGTGTCAATTCAGCACGCCGAGAAGGCGCGTGGTATTGCGGTATTCATAACACGATAGTTATTCTAACAAGGAAAGTACGCCAGCTACTTGCTGTGCGTCCAACCGCCCAGTTCAATAGCAAATGCCACAGCGAGCTTAGAAAACTCAAGAGCGTGTGAAAAGCTGAACTCCGGAGAGATATCAATGCGGCTGCAATGTCGCGATAAGTAAGGTGGTGAAGAATTTTAAAGAGCCACGTACTCATTGGTAGAGTGGATGTTCTTGTTCGAGTTCTCGAATGCGCTCTCTGCAAACGTATCTCGTCAAATATCCCCCAAGCATAAGAAGTAGAGTCCGTACCAATCGTAAATGAGCTGCGGTAACCGGCCTTGCTCCAGGATGCACTGCAAGACAATCCGATTTAGCTTTGGAACAAGGAGGGTAGATGAAACTTACTGGTCGCTGCAGGCGTAGCCACACTTAGTCTCTACATAGGGTATATCCAAGTACGCTTCAACAAGCTGCTTGTTGACTTGGGTAATCCTGTACGACTGATTTAGCAATGATATCGGTTTTAAGGATAAATATGACATACTCCTTGTCGACAAAGTCAACGATGATCCCGACTTCCTCCCGTGTGCCGCTCTTCACCCAAGCAGTCATATCGAACTAGATATGACGATCAGCAAGGTGGCAGACGCATCGCGTAAAATCAACCCCACCTGGCTCATAGCGATCACATTGACTCCATTCTTCTCGTAGTCCTTTGCGACTGCTTGCGAACCAAGCAAGCCGCCTTCCTTTGGAATGCACCGTGTTTCGATATGGCACTGATGAAAGGCGCACAATGACACTGACCTCCGCTGAGTACCAATGGAACTCGACATTCTCCTTAGGGCGGAAGTCCGACACGATCAGTGCACGGTAGGCCTCGAGGATCGTGACCGAGCCAGAGCCATCATCGTCAGCACCTATTAGAAGTGAGCTTCGGTGACATGTTTAAGAGAACCAACAGTTACCAGGTGCAGGCAAAAATGGCCACATGTTTGTGCTATTTAATGAAACTCAACGTCATGGAGTGATGGACAAACTCAAAGACATACGAGTCTTGATGTGCGGATATGATGATCACCCCGTCGTTCGTTGGCGCAGAACCATTGATGCGGACGATCTGCAAGAGGAGTCAGGTGACGAGGTACACACATTCGACGGGGACTGACAATGGTGTTCTGACCCCAAGAATGAGGGAATTCGGATACGGAAATGAGACTGTGCAAACCCTTGGCAGCGAATTTGTCGGTGGTCTGTGGAACATGTTGGTCACAGGACGCGTAGCCGAACAATGCATCATCCTCACCTCATGAATCTTCTGGATCAGCCACTTTTGACTCTCTTGGCCAGTCTGGCAGGCGTGTAGGTGGCATGAGCATTCGGCCCATGCCACTAAATTGTATCACTTCACCTGACTACGGTAATCTGCGAGCGCTTTCGTCAGTGTGAATTCCAGAAGTAATAACTGACGAGACGTACGGCGAGTGCGGAAGCTTGTGAACCTCTCAAGGTTTTCCTTTGGTCCAGCGGTGGAAAGCTCCTTGATTACCCGTGCGACCGCCTTGGGGGCCTTGGTCCTCCGAAGCGCTACGCACAATGGGCAATTTGTTGGCATGACAACTCAAAGTGAGACCCACCAGTCCGAGTTTTCATCGGAGAGAGGGAACCGAGATCCTCGGCATCCGTGCTAAAGAGTCATGAGTTGTGAGGAAGCAAGCGGACCTGCATATATGCGCACATATCCATGAAATTCATTCCTGCAGCCTTGGCTTGGACCTTCATCGCATTAGAAAGGTCTATGAGGGTGAGAAGACAAGTACTTTTTCGAGCTCTGTCATCCAGACAGGCTCAGAGTCTGGTGCCAATTGAACGAGGCGCATTTCTTGGAGGTTCAGGTCAAAGTCATCGGAGTCAAGTTGCAGAGAATATTCTGCATCGCTATTCACGCGCAAGGCTGACGGAGTGGAGGCTACAGCAGTAGCGAGGAGAACGAGGGTAAGGAGAGAGCGAGCAAGTTGCATGTTGGGTTCAAGTTGAAGCTAAGCACGGTCCGCTCAAGCGACTCGAAAAGGAAGGGGCCGCGCATTGCCGAGACCATATTTCTCCCATTCACGCAAACTTGGACCAGACAGGTTGCCACCGTCCTCGAATGCACCAGACAACGACCTCGCTATCCGCAGTAGCGTCTTAGTCCATCCCGATGGTGTCAGAGCTTGAACAGCAACCGATTGACGGGATTAACGAATGTTGAGACCGGGTACGTTCACGTGATCGAGGATTTAGGCCGAATCTACACGAACCGGAACTTGAACAACTTCCGGTGGACTGGCAATGTCAGAAACGCTGAATACTCCTTGGATAGCCGACTATCTAATAAACATTGCAGAGACTTACGGCACCAGCCTAACCAGTGTACCCGTACACGTCAAACCCGGTAAAAAAGTTCAACTTCTGAGAGTAAGTCCCATCCCACGTGGTACCCTGCGCGTTTTCTGACGTCGAACACCTCAGTTCCTCACTTTTCAAGATTACTCAGACAACGACTGCGTTTGGGCCCATGTCTCTGACAAGCATCAACAGCTACCTGTGCGATTCTCTCGACACGCATTAGCGGCATACAGTAAAGTCCAGTTCGTGTTATCTCTACCTAAATCGCTCAGATGAACTAACACGACCTGATAAGCCAGCCGGATAGTCAGGGGAAAAGACTTACGGAGCAGCGTCACGCCATAGCAATACTCAAATCTTTCCATCCCGTGTTTATGAGGGTGCCCACCGGACGTGTCGGATACAAGACCGTACAAGAAACTCTCGCTCTCTACGTGGATGATGTCCAAGTTGTCGGAGGTGCAGGCGAGCCTGAGTACGGGTCCCCTAGACTCCTGGAAACCCATGACGATATTAAGGAGTGGATGGCTGGCATACGAGCTGGGGATGGCACCGGGTGAGTCTCAGTTACTCTGGGAGTACAACCCATGTTTAACGTTGCTCAGGAACTTTCTGAAACAGAGGAAGCAGAAAAAGCTTGCTGAAGAACGAGGAGAGAGGTCTCAAACAGGGACGTCTGTCGCCCACGAGAAGAGTGGCGACACACGACGTTCTGAGCAATCGAATGGCAACCTTCACGCAGTCGAGCAAGATGATTGGCGACAGGTCTGTCTCCCTCCTATTTTGTGCATGCATCGCTGACCGGCTATCGACTGTTCAGACTATAGCGAAGAAGCCTTTGGGGTTTTACAAACGACCGTCAACCAGCGGCACTTCCGGTAAAGCATTCTGGAAAATGTAAGCTACGCTGCTGACTCGTAACTCAGCTGTGAAGTCGGCTGTTACTGGTACGAATCAAGGGTCTGGTAACTCTGAGCCTCTCATGAGGCCAAAGACTAGACCTGGTGCGTCTCCGTATGATTCTAATCCGTGATGGAGAATAATGTGTATACAGGGAGAGGAGCTTTGGATTTGGATAGCTCCCCAGTGAACACGCGCGACACTGGAAACTATAGTCCTCCTAGCTTTCGGCGGCAGACGACCCCATCTGAGTGGCCTCCGAGCCCGAGCCCAAAACGATTTCACACCCCTTCCGAGAGCCCAGAACCTGCGGGGGAACGGCCAATCTCACCGCCATCGACCCCGCCTCTCTTCACACCAGAACAGCCTCAAGAAGTGCAAGGACAGGAAGCACAGGACACCGAGTTGACTGAAAGCTCCCAAGCTATCACTGCGAATGATGCTGAAGTAACGTCCCTGAGGCCTCCAACACCGGCCCAGAGACGTCGAAGCATGCCGCCAATTTCTTCGTACTCTTCATCTCTTTCTACAAATATCTCCCGAACCAAAGCGACCTCTCTTCCGGTGGACGTTTTCGGATCCAGCGCGTCCAATGCGCGAAGGGTCCCATTACCCACCGTGAAGTTTAACAAGGACGCATACGGGGAAATCCTTGTCCCAAGTTCAGATTCGGGAGAACTTGTCATCCAGTCCTCTTCTCTTGGTCCACCTCGGGCAGCGGCCGCGGCAGTTCCTAGAAACGCCATGGCACCATCATCCAGCCCAGAACGTGTCAATGACTCGTACGACATGCAGAGTCCAATCCCCGAGCCCGAGCGCAGCCAAGATCTCAACGTCTTACGATTGGATGACCTCAGCCGAATGGCGCTCAACGGTTCTTATCCGGAACAGGTTCACGGCGACGACGTTCCAACCAGCAACAGAGATGCAACTCACGAAGAAGACGCAGCAAAGTCGCCTTCCCCCATCCCAGACCCGGAGCCACCCTCCTCAACGCTTCCGCCTTCGAGCATCCCTGTTCCCTCTCAGAGTCCAACTTGGCGCCACTCTACGGAAATTGTGGAAGAGACACTCGCCGTTGAGGCGTCCCCGTATCACGCGACACGAGATGCAACGACGAAGAGAGCCCGGCCTTCACCGTCTCCAGCGGAAGGCTCCCTACTGCAGAGCAAGCGTCCGAAACTGATGTCGCATGAAAGTGTCACTCACAATCGTCCGGAGGGACTTTTCGATGCAGAACTGCTCAAGCTTGGGGTCAAAGTGAATCTCGCTGATTATGATAACAACCCACCCGTTTTCCCGTGGGGAGAGGGGATGGCTCACCTCAATCTCAAGCAGCCACAACACCCTTTACAAATCACGAATTCCAAACTCGCAGAAATTTGGACAAATGTTTGCAGATCTCGAGGCTGGTGCGATTAAGAGAAAAAAAGGCAAAGATCTATCTGTAATTATTATCTTTCTTACTGTACATTATCACGCAGATGTCGTTCTATCTATTCTTTAATCTATCTATTGTACAGCATTCATTACTTACCTCTATGACGTCTGAAGCTTTCCGCGACGCCTACTCCCGCTTGAATGTCTTTTAGACACCGAGCGTCGACCTCCCGTCCCTGGGCTGCCAACCTCAAAACCTCCTGCTCTAGTTGCTTCGGAACGCATACGACGCCGTCCACGTCAGCGAGGAGAATGTCGCCAGGGTTCACAGTGACCGCAGGCAACCCGCCATGCTGCTGCGCATCGACGTTGACCATGACAGGAACTTGCACCTCCGCAGCACGCGTGAACGGCGCCTGGCCAACAGTCGACGTCCCCCTTGCAAACAGCGGGAACCCCTCCGCACGATGCTCGGCAATATCGCGCACGCGACCAGACACAATCGCACCTATAACGCCACGCTCTCGCGCACCAGCGGTCATCAATCCGCCCCAGACGGCATTCTGTGCGCCTGTTGCGGGTGTTAACTTAGGGGGAGAGTGTGAGAAACGGACAGCTGGGCTGACTGACCTGGGGGTGCAGAAATAAAAGCAATGGTCCCTTCTGGTGCAAGATCGATAAAATGGCCTTGGAGTTTAGGGGCGTCGTGCTCGGAAGCGAGCACTAGACGGACGGTGTAGGCGGGACCGCAGACGCGGAAGCATAGGCCGTGGGGGTAAGGAGAGATGCGGTGGATGTCGGGGATGTGTCCGCCTTGAAGCACGCCGAGCTTAAGCAGTGCATCAGATACCTCACATGTGGAAAAATTGGACTCGTCAAGAGAGAGAGACATTGGAGTGGAGTGGAGTTGAAATTGCCGCCCATTCCGCATCCGGAGTCGCGTACCGGTGCTTGCCGCCCGAGGCTGTGAAGCGGCTTAGCGGCGGTAGGAGGGCAACCCTGAGGGCTACATCACCGCACGACCTCTCATATTGAAAACGACATAACGTTCCCTCCATGAGCGATGCACGCCGCTATGGCCGTCGTGCCTTCAAGGAACTTATGCGCTCCCACCACTTCAAGCTCCCAAAGTACGACCTGCCTTTACGCATCCGACCAGTGAGTTGTGCCTCCTCTCCCCGATGGTACCCAAGTTCGCGGATAATGAAACACCTATCAGTGGTTCGTCCTGTTAACGACGCTTATAATCCTGACGCTTGCCTTTCTGGGCTTCACGAACCTCGCCTTCCCACTGAATGATAAATTATTACACTTCTTCTGCCTGGGAATCGCCACCGGAGTCTTTTACTTTATCTTTGATGTCGAGGAGTGAGTCGGTATTTCTTGATTCCCCTGCCACTCGAACCGTGACGTCCTCTGAAGGGAATACCGGCGGATATGGTTCTGGCGCCACTGTCCGATGCTGTTCACCATCTTCGTATGCTTCATCCTCGGCGGCATCGTGAGTGAAGTTGTACAGTCCCTGCTTCCCGTGCGTCCCCGCATACCTTCTTTCTACCCTTCTCGGCGTCTGAGGTGTATTTCTCCCCCTAGTATAAGACCTTCCAATTCGGGGACGTCGTCGTGAGTTATTACGCCTGATCATCGTATGCTACGTCATATTAACAACGTCTGAATTGGGAAGGCCAATCTTCTGGGGTCCGGAATTGGACTCTACGTTGCCTATCATCTCGAGCGGTACTATCGTCGAAGACGCGAGGTATGTTTACTCTCCCCATATAAAGATACACTTCGAACCACCACCCCGACAGATCTCGAGATTGTACCGCCCGCTTTCTGGATCTAATTCCTCGCTCAACCTCGACTCCGACACAGACGACGAGATCGGCGGCACGCAATTGCTCCCTCTGCACAACAAGCCCGACACACCACCTTCCGCGATATTCGCGCAGAATAAAACGAAGAAAGGTAAAGGCCGTGCGCGGTCAGCGAGCTTGGCGCTGGGAAATGTTTGGGACGAGCGAGAGGAGTTGTTCGGCGTCGGTGATGACGACGACGATGACGACGATAACGATAGCGCTGCTGAGGACGCGGGCGAGGCGCGCACGCAGCCGGCGCCGGCGCAGCGTGGGGGCGATGAACCTCCACGGGACACGAAGCCCGTCAAGTCGGTGAGATGGGCCGAGGGAAGCTCATGACAACCCGGGCGCATGCAAGCTTCGGCTGTTTTTTTTTTTGACCTCCATTCTTCGATTTGTACTTGCTTATCGCAACAGACTCTGGGGAGACAAAAAATTATGAGGAGATCTGACTGTTACAAGCGACGCGTTGACGAATAGTAGTGGCGGGTAGCAAAATGAATACGGACCAGTCTATAATATCTGTATCATCGAAGGACTAGTTTCATCTCTTGACTATTTAAACTTTTTTTCCCTTCCTGCCACCGGTTGGGGTTCTGAGAACGTGATTCTGAGCACAGTGTAAGAGATATTATCGTGGATCCCCGAGTCTACTGCCACCGTACTGCGACTCGAGAGAGATTTTTCGTTCTTCTGAGTCGGCAGTATGCGGAGAAGCGAGGCCGCCACTTTTCTTCATCGGCTTTCTTCTCGGCGACGATCTGGTCGCGGTACTTGAGGCAGCAGATGCACCAGGTGCGGGGACCCTCACAACGGGGCGTACTGTAGCTGGATGGCAGCCTGTGTTATTGCAGCGACTCATGTACCAGAGCCTCACGCGCCGTTCTCTTATGCTCCTCTCCAGTTTCTCCCAATGGTGTTCCGGGCTGTGCCCGTGGTGCCAGTCGCCGAGCAAGTCGATACAGTACTTGAGAGTTTCAGGTTTCCTTCTGCCCTCATCGTGGTCACTCTTACACTCACAGCGGTCTGTGCAGCGCTGCCAGCTTTCTTTGTCCTTCACTAGCTTCACTACCCGAATCTCACACCGTCACTCACGGTCGATCGGGGAGCACCTACGATGCCAGTAATCGGCCAGAAAAGCTTTGATTTATGAAGCTGAAGAAACTGAATCTACAAAAGAGTAACTGAGGTTGGTCACAATACAATAGCTAGCTCGAGCTCGAGAGTTATGTTACATGTCTGAAGTACTGCCGAAGTCAAGTCACCGCTCATCGAGTCGGATTGATTGGGAATGTAAGAAGTAAAATATGAGAAGTCGTGTATCAAATCACCAAATTTGACACGCAACCCGACTTGCTGTCTGCATCGGCGGCGTCCTCAGTCATCGTAGTGTTGTTCGTTTTTAAAGTCCTGCTCGCGTTTCGGCCCGGAGTCACGTGCGCGAACCTTGAGAAGATGACCACCTATTTTAACCTCAGGCGAGCTGTCACGTGCGGCAAGTGATGAGCTACGAACAAATCAGCCAATATCTCGAAACAAGAGGAACAAAAATGTACTCGAGGGGGGCACAGATGGCCGGGGCAAAAGCGGTGGCGACGACGACAAGGGTGGCAATGAAGGATGCGCGCATTGTGTGTCACAGAATTAAGGCGAATGGGTTTGGGTGAAACTTGAACGCCAGCAGGATGGGGAGGATGGATGTTGAACGCTGAATGGTGAACGTCGAACGTTGAACGGAGAGAATTTGGGCTGCACACGCGTCAGCACAAGTGGACGAGGGGACGACCGTGTTCACCAACCAGTGCCACACAAAAGCTTGCACAAAAGTGAGGAGGAGCTAGGGATTCTCGCATCGAACTCATAGCTGTTAAATACATCCTACAGTCACTGAGGTGAGACGTGTTCTTTACCTCCTTTAATGCGTACAATGATTCCGGGTGCGTATTGCATCACATTGTGCAAATTGTGCAACAAAGGTTGTCCGGCAAATTGATCTCACCAGAGCTCGCCTGAACATTTATTTGGGCGACTGGCCGCCATTTCTGCTGCCCCGGTACTTTGGGCTAGAACCGGCCGCTTGAGTGATGGAAACCATGTGGATTGGAGGCCCTTATCACGCCAGTCGGCTAGAGAGCGCTGGCGGTCGCACACAGGTTCGGTTGTTCGAGGGGGGTCGCCGCTCCGGGCTTTTTGCTAGGCTTTTTGAGCAGATATAATAGCAGCAATCAGTTCAAGCCGTTCTTTGAGTTCTCCGGTTCTCCCTTCAATTACGAGTTGGTTCATCAATTACATCAACTTTTGTATCACTCACTGGCACACGTCCGTGTCTAAGTCTGGAGTAGACAGGTAGCGCGAACAGTGCATTGATGGCAATGACTCTGCGATCGCAGCCCCATTGGTAGGCTTGTTGAGATCGATCAGAATTGTACTCATAGAGTCGTTCAGACATGCGGGGTAAACCGGGCTGACCCTCTTTCCCCTTTAGGCTTCAGCCATCTTCTGAACTCCGAGCCTGGAGTCGCGCCAACAACACCCACGTTGAAATCTCATTATCGAATGTACCCTTCTTTTTCCATGCTCCTCAATGTCTTTACCGACCTCAATACCACAAATTGCTAGAGCGGCAACAGGAGCGATATGATGGTTGCGTTTTGATTTCCGAGAAGTGGGTCCAAAAATGGCCCACACTGGGACCAACCCCAAAGAGCCTGTAGATATTGTCATTCGTGAGTTACATTGTCGTTTTCGTATGTGATGCCGTGCCACTGGCACTTTACGCCCATCAATTATTCAGAGCACTTCGCAGGTTCACACAATGCCATGGCCCCACGGCCACCCTGCGGATGCATCGCAACACCATGGCGTTACAGTACATACGTACACAACCCCCGTCCGTTATACCAAAACCATTGAATGGATCTGGTTTCATTCAGAGATATCGAACAAACAATGTCTATACTACAGCGAGATCACTAACGAGAGTCCCTGATTCAACTTCCAACATCCATTTTTCCTTCGTAACACTGAACCTTCACGCATACAGTCTTCGAAAACGGTTCTCAGCCACACTCTTTAGTGCCCACCATAAGGGCGACAGTAGTTCTGCACACTCGGAATGCCCATTGGCCATTGCCACCTGTTCCGGCGTGCGGTTCTGCCGATCCGGCTCTTTCTCGGGTTCGTGCCTGCCTTCAGCAGCCTGAGATCCTCAACGACTTCCAGATGCTCACCAGCAGCCGCGGCGTGCAGCGTCGAGACAAACGGACCACCGCATTGCGTGGAGAGCGCGGCCTCTAGATCTGGGGGTATGCCAGAGTCCGGTACGAAGGTAAAAAGGTGCGGTGGATCCGGCACGATGCCCTCCTCCTCGGGGGCGGGCAAGGGTGCACCGCACCCTTGCCTTGGCCTTCGGTAGGCGGTGCACCCTTGCCATCTGGGGCGTGTTCTCCGTCGGGAGTGCAATTGTCTTCCACGGCGCTCCCTACGCCGTCCCTTCTTGTCACCACTTGGGATTCAGAGAACGTTAGTCTGAGCATGGTGTGAGGAATATCATCCTGCATTCCATCGGCGTCTTTCAAAAAGGAGGGTCGGAGGGTGAAGGCGTCATAAGCTCTTCCAATGAAACACAGTGAGGAGTTATCGAGTTATCACTAGTTTAGTTCAAATAAATAAATAAAGATTTATTTCAAACAAGCTTGACCGTCGCAGCGACTTTGATCCAAGGCCGCGGAAACGAGCAAACAGAGGGGATACTATACTAAGAGCGATTTATAACAGAAGGTACCTCATACCCATCGTAGAAGTATTAGATGACGGAAGCATTATCCTGTGGTGGCATAACGAGAGTCGCACTGGCCATGTGATGACCGAAGTATCCTAAGGCAATCGGGCAAATGCGCAGAGATAAATATGGTGTTGTTACCTTTGCGCAAAGATGCCATCGCATATTCCATCCGGTTTGTCGGCGTCGCTATGTTTCATGTAATAGCGGAAGCTAGTGATGGTAGTTTCCGCTGTTACATGAAACGCAATGATGCCAAGTTCTTCTCGTGCGTTGGCATCGACCAAGGGAGTCGACGCAATAAATGATGACGTTGCAGTCGAGACTCCGTGTTTTATCTGGCACGGAATGTTTGTCTTCCGGCGTCGCCTGGCCAGTCAATGATTTAGTATTGCCAGGGATATTAAGTGAAGAGGAATAAGGGTAGCACCGCTTTCCAGTTCCATCCGCAGGAGGGGACACACGTTGACAACTAAGACGGACACGTGTGACACTGTTGAGAGAATGAAAGGGTCGCCTTGCACTTGAAGATAATGCAGTGATCCGTGAGAAGCAACACCTCACAAGGTAATTGACCTGTTTAAAAGAGCAAAATTGGCAACGCACGTTCACATGGAACCGTGCGTACACGTAGAGAGAACGATCGCAGTAATCGGGCAATTCGTCGCCGGACGATCATTGAAAACAAACTCGGAAAGTTGATGGGAATAGCGGGAAGTAGGTTGGATGGGGTACGCAGGGGTAAGAACCAGAGCACACACGCGGTCGTAATGGAAGTGAATTTACTGTTGAACAGAGGTGAGACAACGACGTGAGTAAAGTGGTATTGTACGCACGAAGGTATGGGGTAGTAGGATACCAATCGCTATGTTTCTAGTTTGCGGCGTGGACGTCTGGTGCTTTGCGAAAATGCAACGCCGATCACAATGAGGCCACGTACGACGGAGACGGAACAATGAAGAATGTCCAAGGAGAGAGAATGCGCGACATAACTGGTAGAAGAAAAGAAGCGGGCGCCAAATAGCGCTTGAGCTGTCGGTGCTGCACTGATGGCCCGATTGGGAAGCACCTCAACACCATCCCCAAGCGGTGATTCTTACACCTAAAAGCACTTATCTACCGACGGGAGCGCGAGAATCCCGAGGAGTCCTCACCAGAATGCGCGGTAGGTGCTCCCTCTTTCTTCAGGCTCACTCAGGATATCCATCCGCGCACGCGTGCACAGGAGGAAGCCACCAGTCCATGGGATGCTCGTCGGGTTCCACTCCGTGTGCATGTCACTCGACCACATCTTTGATCTCTTCCCGCCGCTGCGCCTGTGGGTGCGGTGCCAGCTACAAATTTAAAGTGCCTCCGTATTGAAATCATCCGTTGAAAGACTGAGCAGCTCGGAGCGAGCAGACGTGGGTGTTGGAGCGTCCTTCCTCCGTCGGTTGTTTGCCTTCTGTTTTGTATACTTGATGCCTCCTGCTCCATTCAACGCGTACACTGACTACCCATCTAGGCGCAACGCTGATGGTCGGCACCATGTATGCGTGTGCGTGTGACGACATGCTGTTTCGGAACTGCACTTTAGGAAGGACTAACGTTTGGGCGGGTGGACAGCCACTGCTGAATCGGGCAAGCTCATTCCCAAGGGCATCAACGGGCTCACCTAAAGGCCTCACATGGTACGATGCAACGCATTTGGGGGCTCGCCCATGGCAAGGGAGCATGAGTATATCTCGGGGTGCGTCTTGGCCTCACTCACCTCTCTTGTGTTGACAGTCGATCGATGACAGGTCATCTAATGGGATGCCCACCACCGTGCGCGCCGCGTTGGTGGAGGGCACTCGTGAGGGAGCCATAAGTGAAAGGCCGTGCACAACCATATTGCGCAAATAGAGAATGGAGAACAGTGTCCGAGTGTTGGAGACCTGGGGGACTCGGGGATGATTTGGTACCCGCAACGGGCTGCAATCTGTATGGGCTGATTGCCATTCCCAACCTACTACAGTACGGCTTCCGCCGTCCACTCGGTTAGTAAGCTTCTGCTTCCGATTGTGATTGCCATCCGACGGGATCGTTGTATACAACGACCTGCACGGTGTCGTCGTCTCGCTGGGGCGAATTCGTAAAATACACTTGGTGCTCAGCCGTTGGCGATTCTTCTGTAAAGAGCGGTTTCGTCGCGATGTGCTAAATTCTGTCTAGGCCCTGGCCCTGCGGGATACTTGTGACCCCCTCCTTTACCAGTGACGTAGGAAGGCAAATATTTGGCAGACAGCTGAGATGCTAAATTTTGTTAATGAAATTGTCAATGAAGGGTACTAAGTAGGAGCTACTCAAGTAAGTAGTCAACACCGTGAGTTGAACGACCTGGTCCTTTTGAATGAATAATGTACACTTGGTAACCTTACGTAGATCTCCCCGAAGGCTTTGACCAAGGTCTCCCCATCTCGTCTTGTGGTGGCACGCCTCACACGCTGTTTTTTTTTCAGGCCCTCAAACTCAACTTTGGACCGAGGGTCCTACAGGGGAAAACGTCTCGGCTCCATCGGTACTAGAGTGCAATGCGAGAATGGCCATCGCCGAGTGGATTATCTATCTGGTACCAATAAGCATGGGCTGGCCGGGTATGGTCAACGACGAGCCTGAGGGACATGTAGCTAGAGGTCCGAGGGTCATGATTGCAGGTACATCCTCACGCCAGACTGGATGGCGTGATGACTTGTACGATGAAGGTATTCAGAAGGGGAGGAAACAAAAGATGTATTCATGTGAAGACGACACGATATTAAAGTACAGTGCAGAGACCCGCCTGTGATAAACTATCGTCACTGTCACGTGTTACTAGTACATGATTGCGATGGTGCTGAACTTCGCGGCTATTACCTTGAAGGCAGTGACAGCCCGAGTGTCGGTAGCCTATGAAGTACTAGCATTGTCAGCATGCGGAACGAATTGAAACTCGGGAACCGAAACAAACTCGGAGATACCTGTAGCCCCATGTTCTGCTAACTTGTAGGACTAGCACCGTGCTTCGACAATAACTCTGCGACCCTGCGGTGTCCGTACGCCAACGCTTCTTGTCTTGGAGTCCGCCCGTAGCTGTTGCGAACATTCGCGTTTGCATCACGCTCTATTAAGAGCTCAACAACCTCAAGATAGCCATTACGCGCCGCAAGATCTAACGCTGTCCTTTGGTTTCTTTGGCATGCATTTATGTCGGCATTGTGATCAAGTAACAGCCGCGCGATATGAAGGTGCCCACGTAGTGACGCCTGGTGCAGCGGGGTCCAACCGTCGGGCTCTCGAGCGTTCACATTCGCGCCGCGCTCGATCAACAATTTTGTCACCTCGACTTGCCCAAACATTGACGCCAGAGCTAACAGAGTCCGACGATTGCCATCCTTCTCTTCGATGTCCGAACCGTGGTCAAGTAATGACCGTACAACGTCGATCTCTCCAATTTCGGACGCAGTGAACAGTGAAAGCTGCTCATCGCTGTCGCCAGATGTCTCATTTCCTCTACGGGGCTGTGGCGGCTGCGCAACGTCTGGGTGCCGATTTTGTGGGGAGATTGATGACGCACTTGCATTAACCTCTTCTTCCAGAACCATAGCAGAGCGGGATAGAAAGTTTGCAACGTCGAGGTGGTCATTGTCGGAGGCCAGGTCCAACGGTGTCTTATTCTTGTCATCACGTATGTTATGATCCGCACCACATTCGAGTAGGGATTTGAAGGCCTCGAGATGGCCCATGATTGCTGCTGAATGTAAGGGGGTACGGCCATCATTGTTACGAGAAGCCATATCTGCGCCACGTTGAATGAGCAGTCCTGCCACAGCCGTCCGGCCCCAATTTGATGCCAGGTGCAAAGGAGTTGAACCATATTTGTCACGAGAGCCCACATCTGCGCCATGTTGAACGAGCCATTCCGCCATCTTGACATGACCCCCATACGACGCCGCATGCAAAGGAGTCCGACCGTCATCGTGAGGAGAGCCCACATTGGCCCCATGTTGGATGAGCAGTTCTGCCATGTTGACATGCCCAGAACGCGACGCCGAATATAAAGGTGTCCAGCCACTGTTAGAACGGCAGCCAACATTTGCGCCTTGTTGAATGAGCAATTCTGCCATCTTGACGTGACCTTGTTGCGACGCTGAATGCAAAGGAGTACAATCGTCGTTGTCAAGAGAGCCCACATCTGCGCCACGTTCGACGAGCAGTTCGGCGACCTCGACCTGACCCCAATACGACGCAATATGCAAAGGAGTCTGACCACTCTCGTCGCGAGAGCCTATGTCAGCACCGCTTTCGAGCAAGTACCGAGCGACATCTAGATGTCCATTTTGGGCCGCTCCGTGTAACAAAGAAGAACCCCTGTGGTTCTGGAAGTTTACGTCTGCGCCACGCTGCAGTAATAGACGCAATATCTCCATTTCTCCTTTAGAGGAGGCCAATGATAACGCAGAATCGCCATCGGAGTTTGGTAGGTTGACATCAGCATTATGCGTGAGTAACAAATCTGCAAGGTCAATGCGTCCGCCTTCCGTTGCTCGGTGAAGTGGGGTTCTGTCGCTCTTGTCTAAGATATTTACATTTGCGCCTCGCAGGAGAAGTGACAAGGCAACGTCGGTGTCTTCCTTGACAAACGCAGCTAACAACGGGCTCCCGTAATAACCTCCCCTGGCATCGACATCCCGCGGGTAGGTGGCGATCAAGTATTCTATGAGCTGGTGGAAACCGCAAAGCACAGCGTAATATATTGGCGCTGCCGGTGGCGGTCGTTCTGGGTGCATCGTGAGCGTCTCTTCTCTCCAGGGATCATCCATGTCGTATATCCAGAGCCAATTGGCGAAGTACGGCTTGTCTGGATTGAAAAGGTGTTCCATGGCAACTTGAATGGCGGGCGATACACCATCAAACTGGCCATGCTCGACCCAGTGATGAGCAGCGTAACTGGAGAGTGGAAAGTTCTTAATGCCGTCTCTGTCGATGCGATCGTCAAGCTGGAGTAAGACACTAAGGGAAGCTTGCGCGAAGATAGTATGCGCTGAGTAGGGGGTGATGTAATATCCAGACAGATCCTGCATCACCGTAGCAAGGCGATTTGAGGTCAGGAACTCCTTTACGGAAAAATGCGAAAATTGGACAATTTGGGACCCATTCACATCGACGACGCTGATCAGGTTAGAGCAGACAGAAAGGACAGCTTCTTGCGCGTCATCACCCAGTCGCCAGTCAGAGTTAAACTTGGGAAGCTCTCCTTCATCGAACCGAACCGCAAGAATATCTGCAAGCTCCTCCACGCGAAGTGGCCTTACTGATACGGCAAGGCATTGGAAGAGTCGCTGCGCGTACTGTCGCATCTCTCCATCAATCGCCAGCAACGCATGTTCGTAAGTTTCGTCCAATGTCTTCGGCATCTCTTTCAATGTGCTTCGGATATGCGCAGGTAAGGTCCGACGCAGGACTTCCAACTGGCAGAAAACCCATCGGAACCTGTGGGCAGTATTTATCAGGAAATTGTTTCAAGAAATGATGAGGGCGATTACTTACATCCCATCCGCTTTATCTGACAGTGAGTCGATCACCAACTGCTTATCCGCATTTCTCCATCGTCGCATCCTCTGATCAGCGTGCACAACCTTGCTGATGTATGACGAAATGTCTTCCTTTTGTCCGCCTTCGTCATGAAGGGACATACGGAACGGTGCCAACGGTTCAAGAATGTTTCGAATGTCGATCTCCGGGCGGCTGGTCGCACATATGTGCACATTTGGAAGGTCCGACGTGACAAGATGCTCCAGGAACTCGAGCACCTGTTCACGCGGAGTCGGCATCCCTGAGACGTTGGGACATTCGTCGAGAGCGTCGATAATGATGTACGTCGCAGGCTGTCCTGGCACTTGGAGCATTTCCATGAGGCATTCCGAGAGTACGTCTTCCGGAGGCTCCTCCGCGCCTCCAGCGTGATCCGAATACAGGCGGGACAAAATTTGGTAGCAGGGATCGGACTTGGCGCTGAGCTGAAAAATAAGAGAGGAGAGGAGACCGCGGAGATGTTGCTTCTCGGTGTCCCTAAAATCAAAATAATAGTAAGCCATTGACGCCAACCCCGTCTTGCGCTTGCTGTCGATTTTTCGGATGATTGAAGAACTAGTGTGAAACAGTTATGGACGCGGTATGGTTTGGGTAAGATATTATGTGAGGGTAACTAATGTGTGCACGCGGAGTCTATGAGAGAAGACGACGCTCAGCTTTGCACACAGTAAGAGGGCAACAGCTATGTTATTCACCTATGAGAGAAGACGACGCTATGGAGCGAGTAAGTATAGGTGAATAGTAAGTAAAGATCTAATCAACTCACCTCAGCTTTGCACACAGTAAGAGGGCAACAGCTGAGGTCTACAGTACGAGAATACGAAGGTTTATATAGGCAGAAAATGAGGAACTGTATAGTAGGATCATTTTGGTACTCCGAGCCCATTCCCGCAGGGGGATAAAACACGAGGCCGCGGACAGTACGAGCGGGTGAGTGTCCGGGGCAAACGGCCCGGAAGTCTAGATAAGATTGTAAAGTAAACCGAAATAACATCGCGCGGGTTTGCATAACCACGCGGAGCATAAGAAATATAGTGGACATAATAAGGAATCACACACTCGTAACAGACATATTTCTACACTCCCCCTCAAACCGCGCGAAGTCCTAGGCACTCCGCAAAGTGCTTGACCTTCGGCGAGGGGAGCGCTTTTGTGAGCGCATCGGCGACCATGTCGGCCGTCGGGCAATAAACAAGGCGCAGAGCGCCATTTTCAACCACCCAGCGAATGAAGTGGTAGCGCACGTCGATGTGCTTCGTGCGTGCGTGGAATTGGTGGTCGCGGGTCAGAGCGATCGCTGACTGGTTGTCTGAGAACAATGTCGTCGCGTCACTGGTCGGCTCGAAGACTTCAGCTAGCAGGTTGCGGAGCCAGAGGGCCTCCTTCATACCATGCGTCGCCGCGACGTACTCACTCTCCGTGGTTGAGAGTGAGACAATTTCTTGCTTCTTCGAGGACCACGACACAGCACCTCCATCAATGAGGAATGCGTAGCCAGTGATCGCACGGCGGTCTTCAGTCATGCTGCCGTCGGCATCTGCATACCCGACGAGCGTGCGGCGAGCCTCGCCATATGTGAGCCACAGGTCACGCGTGCCCGCGAGATAGCGGAAGATACGCTTCACAGCGTTCCAATGCGCCATCCCGGGGTTTGCGGAGAACCTAGCTACAGTGGAAACGGCGAATGCAATGTCGGGTCGGGTGGCGAGTGCGGCCCAATTGAGCGCGCCGACAGCTTCACGGTAGGGCACGTCGCGCATGACCGCGAACTCAGCCGTATCGGCTGGGGCCTGCTCCAGAGTGAGCCTGACCTGCGTGTCGAAAGGGGTGGAGACGGGCTTGACGTCGTCGAAGCTGAAGCGGCGCAGGATCGAGTCGATGTACGATCGCTGCGATAAGTGGATGGTTCCACCCGCTCGGTCGCGCCGCACCTCGATGCCGAGCATCCAATGGAGCTCACCGAGGTCGGTTATTTCTACATGCTTCCGAAGACCAGCCTTGAGGGCATCGACGGCTGTGGTGCTGTTTGCTGCTATTGTGCAGTCGTCCACATGGACTGCGATGATGATGATGACGTGAGGGGACTTGGAGTGTTTGTAGAACACGGCTTGGTCGACTTTGCATTGCGAGAACCCAAGGCTGCCGAGGATTTCAGTAAACTTCTGATACCAGCGCCGGCCAGCTTGTTTCAGCCCATAGAGAGATTTGCGAAGTCGGAGAACACGCCCCGAGGTGTCTTCACGATAGCCGGGAGGATGACGCATGTACAGTACTTCATCGGCCGTGAGCTCGCCGTTTAAGTACGCACCCTTGATATCGACTTGGTGCAGCTCAAGCCCAAGCCGATTCGCCATCGCGATGACAGCGCGAGACGAAGGGAGCCTCGCAACTGGGGCGTAGGTGTCAAAATAGTCGACTCCTTCCACCTGGCTAAACCCCTGCGCGACGAGCCTGGCCTTGTAGCGCACGACTTTCCCTGAGGCGTCCTTTTTCGCCTTGAAAACCCACTTGGAGCCTATGATATTTGCTCCAGGCGGTGCGCTTTCGAGCGTCCATGTGCCGGCCGTGCGAAGGGTGTCGAGCTCCTCTCGGATAGCGTGCTCCCAGAGGGGCCAGTCGGGGCGTCGTTTTGCTTCGGCGAGGTTGCGCGGTTCGAGTGCTTCGGCATTCGAGGTTTCAGCCACTAAGGCCACCTCAAATCCGAGCCAATTCTCACGCAGCGTTGGTAAACCGGCTTCGACTGACCAAACTTCTGCCAGCACATCAACAAACTCGGCCTCTTCCTCTCCCAACTCGAATCCACCCGGAACTGTGACTCCCCGAGGGACTTTGGGGTCAGAACGACGAGTGGAGGACACTCCCACACCCTCCTGAAGGTCACGGACCCAACGCGACGCGGTCCGGTTTCGAGACGAGCGTCTGAGCTCAGGTTCTGGCTGGGGTTCAGGCTCATCAAGTTGCAAGACATCGGAAACTGCCCGGGACGATGAAGACGACGAAAGCGACGATAGGGACGACGCAGGGGATGGTGGGGACGCCTCAGGAGGGTCTGCAGACGATGGGGTGGGCGATGGGACGAGCGGCTCGCTTTGCAGAGCTTTAGAGGTGGGTACATCTATATTCTCCCCCTCGAGCCGATCGGCCGCAGCGAAGTAAACGCTGCGCTCCACACTGACTGTCTGGTTCTTAGGCCAGTACACGCGATGTCCACGGGACTCGACGTCGAAACCGATCCATTGGCCCACTCGTGCGCGCGGCTGCAACTTCGAGCCGGTCGGGTCGTGCACCCAGACCGTTTCGCCGAAGCGTTTCAAACGCGACAAGTCGGGCGGCGTTCCGTACAACGCCTGCCAGGGTGTCATCCCACCGAGTGCCCGAGTGGACGTGCGGTTCTTCAACCACGTCGCGTGACGCACTGCCTCCCCCCACATGTTCTGGGGGAGGGTTGCCGTATGCAGGAGCGCTCGCACCTTCTCACCGAGGGTGCGATTCAGACGCTCGGCGATCCCATTGAGCTGGGGTGTGTCATGGACGGTTAGTCTGCGTGCGGTGCCAGCGGTTGCGAGGTGCTGATCAAACTCCTTGCTCAGGTACTCTCCCCCTCGATCGGAGCGCAAGACTTTAATCGCGCGGCAGTGGTTCTGCGTGCACGCCCACGCCTCGAACCGCTGATAGGTTGAGAAGGCCTCGCTCTTTGCCGTGAGGAGGAAGGTAGTCGTGTAACGGGTTGCATCGTCTGTGTAGGTGACGAAATAACGTCGCCCGGCTCGGGTGTTTACTTCGGCGGGCCCGGACACATCGGTGTGTATCTCGTCACCGAATTGCGATGCTTGTTTGCTAACGCGCAGTTTGGGGACGGGCTCCCGAGTGGCGCGCGCGTAGATGCACGCCTCGCAATGCTCTTCCCGTGAATTCGGGTCGAGCGCGATACCGGTGACCAAACCATTGGTGATGAGTTTGCGTGCGCTTGCGGGTGCGATGTGCCCCATGCGCCGGTGCAACTCCATGACGCTGACAACTTCCACAGCGTAACCACTCTCCCCCTCATGTGAGACTCGGTACAGTCCACGTGGGGTTCGCGCAATACGGGCAATACGATTTCCGTCGCGCGACGAGATTTCGAGGTGTCCCCCACCTATGGCAATGTGATAGCCAAGGCTGTCCAACGTGCCGAGCGACACGAGGGTGTAGCCAACTGATGGAGCGTGCAGGACCTGTTCAAGTGTGAGGTCCGACTCCTGATCTCCGTTCGGCGCGCTGATGACCATGTCTCCCGTGCCAACTGCAGGGAACTGCTGACCATTCGCAGCCTTCAAGTACATCGGCGGGTCGAGTGCGCGGTAAGTGGTGAAATCGTTTCGGTAAGGGGAAATGTGACGTGTGGCGCCCGAGTCATAGAGCTCGACGCGAGCCTGCTTGACCTCCTCGATCTGGGTGATAGCAGCGGCCGCGAGCCCGCCAGACAATGCGGCACTCGCTCCTGCTTCTTCATGCGTCCAATGGGAGTCAACTGTGGCTTCAACGGGGTTGGGGACATCGCCGATGAACACGGCCGACCAGCATCCATCTGGTTCGTCGTCTGGATCGGCCACTACATTGGCTGACCCGACCGGCTTGTTCTCGGGCTTGGTAGCGTTCTGGTATGTCGGTGGCTGACTCTGCTGGCTCGACTGTCCAGAGGACTGGGACTGATTATTGTTAGATTGTTGGTCTTTCTTGGGCGACCGGCACTCGCGTGCCCAGTGCCCCTGCTTGCCGCAATTGTGGCATTTCCCCTTCTTGCGCCGCTTCCCTCCGTCACCTTGCGTGGCTGCCAGCGCCTCGTCCTGGCCGTGGGACTGGGGCTGCTTGCCCTTCCCGGACGTGCCAGTGTCGCGCCTGCGCCGAGCTGCAAGCCGATCGGCCTCTTCGGAGATATGATCAATGAGGATGTCGGGGTCGATGGATTTGGAAGATAGGACGCGCGCGGCAGTGAGTAGGCCCGACGCGAACTTGCTCATCTCATCTGGGATGGATTTGATGATGGCTGACCGGTACTCCTTCTCCCCCATAGTGACGCCGACAGCTGCTAACTCCTCGCGCTTGACGCGCATCGACCCAAGGAAGGCACGGACATCGCCTCCTCGTGGGCAACGCATCTCATTGAACGCGGTAAGCAGATCCGTCTCCGCATACTGACTTTTAATGCTGAACTCGGCTTTGACCTTGTCCCAGCGTTCTTTGACAGACGTGATGGCCTTCAAGCGGACGGCAGTGGAGTCGGGGAGTCTTTGGGAAAGGAGGTAACGAGCGACGACTTCTTCCTGGTCCCAATCTGACATGGCTTTCTTTTCTTCATCGGTAGGTTTACTGGTATCAGCAGGGTCAGGACGGGGTGTGGAGTCATCGAAATGGCCCCATTTCCGATTTGCTTCCATTGCTTCCTGGAACCGCATGGAGAAGATAGCCCAGTTGGACCCAGTGGGCTCGAGACGGGGAATAGAGGTGGGTAGGGGATCGTTCATGGTATTAGAGGGCATGTCAGGGCCCATAACCTGAAACAGTTATGGACGCGGTATGGTTTGGGTAAGATATTATGTGAGGGTAACTAATGTGTGCACGCGGAGTCTATGAGAGAAGACGACGCTCAGCTTTGCACACAGTAAGAGGGCAACAGCTATGTTATTCACCTATGAGAGAAGACGACGCTATGGAGCGAGTAAGTATAGGTGAATAGTAAGTAAAGATCTAATCAACTCACCTCAGCTTTGCACACAGTAAGAGGGCAACAGCTGAGGTCTACAGTACGAGAATACGAAGGTTTATATAGGCAGAAAATGAGGAACTGTATAGTAGGATCATTTTGGTACTCCGAGCCCATTCCCGCAGGGGGATAAAACACGAGGCCGCGGACAGTACGAGCGGGTGAGTGTCCGGGGCAAACGGCCCGGAAGTCTAGATAAGATTGTAAAGTAAACCGAAATAACATCGCGCGGGTTTGCATGACCACGCGGAGCATAAGAAATATAGTGGACATAATAAGGAATCACACACTCGTAACAGACATATTTCTACATAGTGGAAAGCGTCAATGACTATAAACGGAAGTAGTGAGACAAGACCTACAGCAATATGCTCTTTCCAGCTCCCGCTACGATACGTAGAAGGAATCAGGGTCGTCGCAAGGGCAAATTTTGAGAACGCACGTTTTCCGTGGATCCACAGAAGAGATCCCTTCACGTTCCACTCATCGAAGACGTTCCCTTCGAAGAACCAGGTGGAAGTTCCATCTTGATGGGTTTTGTATCCGATGTTGTAGTTTTTCGACGGATCTGGTGGGCAAAGCCAACTTTTGGAGTCCTTTTGCATCTGGTCACCTGTAATATGTCTTAGTACCAACAGATAACGGGAGTATAACCTATAACGAACGTCTCATCTTGTTTATATCACTTGCCATTTGTTGCATCGCATCTATTGTCCAGGTCAGCTCGTGCACTACGCTTTGCGAAGACGGTACTAAAGCATACCCAGAGCCTTCAGAATGCCGTCCGTTGACACTTTACCATCTGGTACCAAGAGAACGCCTCAGTTGCGCGCCGGTAACAAGTCAAGTAAACGCTGCGTACCATTCATGACTATTTTCACGTTATTCATAAGCCCGTGAACCACTTCTAGGGTCTGAGCAACAGTCATTCGGCCTTCCTCCTGAGTGAGGCGGTCAAGCCTCTGGAGCACTGCCTCGATCTCGCGCTCTCCTAGCAGCTTCTTCGCAAATTTCTCTACACCATGTTGAGCCATTGTATCTCAAAAATGACAATCTACTTCAAGGTTCCACTTACTAAATCTGCCTTGTTTGATTTGCTCGGTAGCGAGGGCAAACACAGAGAGTAACTCGACCATGATCTTTACGATTATCTCCGTCATAGAAGGGGACATCGGGACATCGGTATAAATGCGAAGGCGTTTGAGAAAGTTTCCGACACATTCAAACAAGTCGACAAGTGCATCGTAGCTTGAGCTGACGCCGTCGGCTGCCTAATGTGCACGAATCAGAAAATACGTAGGGGAGGATCTCCGAGGATGTCAAGGACACGCACCGTGATTAGGACATCTACGCCAGCAAAGATTGCCTGTGCCGGTGGAAATGGCACCTGGTAGTCGAGTGATAAGAATATCAAGAGAAACAACTGTCACACTCGAACCATCGAACTCACACTCACGGCTTGGCCAAGAACTCCAGAAAGCGTACTAATGGCTCGCACTACTGGGGTAAGCCAGCTGATCAACTTGCGATTTCCATCTCGATAGGCTTTAAATGCGTTCGCCTTGTCTTCAAGTAGCTTAAGGACATCATCGGGAGAATCACGGCCTCGGAGCTCGGCAGCAAACGGGTGCTTTTCGAGTTCAACGCCAATCTGCTCGCGGTAGTCGTCGAGAGCTTTATCGAGGATATCTTGAAACAATATAGCAGGCATTTTTAGACGGCCCTTCGAAGAGATTCGCTGAGCTAAGTTAGCGAACTCGATAGTGGTTGTGCGAGGTAGTAGGGAAGGCTCACAGCAGGATTAGCGCCGTATTAGCGCCGGGAGATGTGGGCGACAATATGGCCTCGTGTCTGTCAAAGCACCGCCTCTTCCTGTAAACGATTCGATGATAAATGTCAAACTCGTATGTCATTTATATTCGTTTGTCGACTTTTCTTCGATGGCCCCAGACGAGGGCATGCCGGTTGCGAAGCAACTGATCTGATATCTTCGAGGTTTTTGTCTGTGTGACGACTCTGCAAAGTTGCCTGGCCCGTGTCTTCAAGACTTCACCTATCCACACCTCGGCGCCCTCGTATCCTTACTTGTCATCTGGTTCGTGCGATAGCCAAGGTGGTAGCTCATGGATGCGCTCATCCACTGGTGCAAACCTCACCGTGTTGGCCGCTTGGGGCCAATAACGAACTGTGACGTTACTCATGGACACACTTGGCAATTGAAGCTATTGAAGTACCGAGGCCTCGAAAACTCATTTGGAAAGTGCGTTCAGCGATCTCAGTCAACACAGCCAAGTCGGCCATATCATCAATCATCAGTCGTAGCATCTGGCAGGTGCATTGTAAAGATCGCGGTGACTCGACCCAGATACTGTGACGAATGTCTTCCATCTAGACTCAAAGTTCGGCCGCTCATAACCGCAAGGAAGCAGCGGACCTCTCACTATCTCCAACCCATCATTGTGAAAATTAGTACTCACAGTAAGTGTAGTGGATCCATAGTACAGTAAGTACAAACAATAGACATGTCCTAAAGTGAACACCATCCAGAGTCTCCCGCCAGCGGGCCTTTGACTGAACACCTTCGACCAAGTTGAACCAACCTTCCTCCATCTCTACGCCCAGAAGTCATCCACCACCTCCCCCGTCCCCTTCCAACACTGTCGACCTCAGGCTTCCCTAGCGACTCGAACATAGACGCAGCAGTGCGTGCGTGTCGCGTCGCAGATCGCCAAGTCGATACTCGCGCAGTCGTGATGCGCAACAGCTCCAGCGATGGCGAGCCATCAGACTCCGCTGATGACGTCGCGAGCGTATACTCGTTCTGCGAGCGTCAGTACCTGGATGGCTGGGCTGGGACGACGTCCTTACTTGCGTTCTTGGGAGGGGGTGTCCCCTTCCAGAATCGACAACGGCAGCCCGCGCGGAGACTGAGTGGGAGCCGAAATACTCGCTTGACCGGGTCTACGTCTAGGTGCACGATACCTATCGTCCGATTTTGGCTTGGGGCTGGTGTTGGAAAGGAGCGGCGATGGTTGGCGGGATAAGGGGGTTGAGCGCTTCCCAGTCTCACCATATTGAATATACTGTAGTGCACAGTTATCCAACGAGTGCGTCGCTCCATACCGAGATACCCGAGCTCGTCCATTTTCCTAGCTCGAAGTACTGTAAGCTTACTTCCTTCTAATTCTCGATCAGCGACGATCGTCGACGATCTTCTATCATACACCCCGGTTAGACCGATCGTCGACTATTTCTTCCCCATTTCTTCCCCTTCCTTAAATTCAAATGACGCCACACTGGCACGGATTCTAAAGGACGAGCATATAAGGATGACCTTGCTCTCACCCAGTCATCCTTTGCCTCTTTCTTGATCATCTTTCATCGTTTTCCCCATTTAATGTGTGTCACACATTAAAGTCGAGGTCTCCCGCCTAGAGAATGAACCGGTCACTTTCAAAAAAAAGTGTATCGCCATTTACACTTTTTTTTGAAAGTAACTGGTTTGATGTACAAGGGACCAGGGCCGGGCCCGATGTGTTCGTGAGCAAATTAATATTTCGCCACTTATTGATCACCTCATTTCAAAAGCCAAGTTCCTGCTCGGCTTACTCAACCGTGACCAGGCTGTACGGCGACACCCTCTTGGCTCTCAACAACAGGTCCCGAGTTTGTGGGAGATCTGGTGCATCATGCATAATGTCTTAGATTTCGCCCGGGATTCTCCACCAATCGTGACGCGGGATAGGATCTTTAATATTCAATCGGTTGTCTCGAAATATAAACGATTGCGTGAAGATGTGAGCTAGGTGTTAGACGAGTGATGATGCGTACGGTACATATAAAATATAGTACTACTGTAGTAGACGCGAGACATAATCTGCTATCTGAATTGACTTAACCCCTGCAGCTTTCGTCTCTTCTTTCTACGATTCTGGGCGTCCCTTCTACAGACGGCGCCTTCTACTACTCATGTATGCCCTTGGACCGGCTCTCAGGCTTGGTTTGTTTGGTCTTGTCGCCCTCGGCATATGCAGAACGGACAGCCTCTCGACTCAGATACCAGTCGACATGAGTATTGAGTTCGTCTTGGTCTGAGAAAGGCCGCGTACATAACGGACATTTGCTCGCAACAGCCGTTGATGATGAAGGTTCAGGCGGCGCCTCGGCTGATTGTGAATGGATCTCTGACGACGAAAGGTCCGCCGCTACAAAGTGTCGACTGGTCGAAGCCTCAGTGATCGACAGTTCATAATCCGAGTCGTCGTCCGAGTCGAGCTCCATTCACTTGACGTTTGAATCGTGACCATCACTGTCATGTGTGCGACTTTTCTTCGAAGGTGACTTGTCGAAGAACTGGGGGAGGGTCATGTTAATAAGGGAATAGTGGTGGTGAGAAGAGCGCTGCACCTTTGCGATGCCGTCGTCCTTCTTTCGAAGGTCTTTAAGCTTGGTGACCCGGAGTCCTATAAGACGAATGCGAAGAGGCCATTCGGGCTGAAGGAGTTCCCGTCCGACCTCGTACAGCTCGGTCTTGGTCTTGATCCAGCGGTTGAACGTTTTGGCTCGCGTGAACACTTCGTATGTGTCGAGCTTGTATTTTAACGTGACGGTCCGTCTAGTCCACCCATCTCTTTCCATTTTGTCTTCGAGCTCGGTCGCAATGTCGTAAAGTTTCTCTAAAATCTTCTCCCTTTTGGAAATGGCTCGAACGTTCTAAATTCGGAGGAAAGAAGTGAGAGAGCGTCGTCGTGGATGTAAATATATACCTTTCTGAGCCGATGCCTTTCCTCGCCTCCCGCGCCCACAGCTGGACAGCATTGGATGCGACTCCTAAGTACACCCGGAGAAGAGAGTCCAAACCAAATTGTTTATCCAACACCGCTAGCACGCCACGACATCTGTGAATGTCCTCACATGCCTGAAGGCGTGACCCTGAGTAAACTGGTATAATGCCCGATTGGGTAAAATACGACAAACCTTCACTCCATGGACGCCAGGAAACGTTCCTTGACTCGTCCAACTCCGGGGGTTTTACGTATGGAAAGGCCGTACATGAATTCTCTTATTGCCTCGGGACTATGAGGGAAGTGAAACTGCTCGTTCGGTTTGTTCTAGACTTATATTAGCTTGTACCAAGAAATCAACGATTAAATAACACAGCGCACTTTGTCGGAGCATATCTTTACCCTAGGAAGAGGGTCATTGAAACAAACTACAAAGGTTGATGGGATAGCAGCGAGTAGGTTGGATGGTACGCGGCTCTTACCGTAAGAGCCAGCACACGTCCGTTATAATGGAACAGAGGTGAGATGACGATATAAATGCTATGTTTCTAGTTTGCGGCGTGGATGTCTGGTGCTCTCAGAAGATGCAGCGTTGATCACAATGAGGCCACATATGACGGAGAGGAAACATTGTGTCTACCAAGGAAGGAGAATGCGCGACATAATTGGTAGAAGAAATGAGGTGGGCGCGAAATAGGCTTGGGCCACCTGATGGCTTAATTGGGAAACACGGGCCATCCGTTAAAGACTCAAGCTCAAGCTCAAAACTCGGACTCGGACCGTGTTTCGCTCTCTCCGCATCATATCCGGACATCGATGCATCAACTCCTTCCCCGAGGCGATCACTCTTACGCCTTTTAAAAGCACTTCTCCACCGACAACCAGGAGCGTGAGAATCCCGAGGAGTCCTCGCCAGAGTGTGGTAGGTTCTCCCTCAGGCTCTCTCCTTAGGCTCACTTAGGACACTCATCCACCCACGCGTGCACAGGGAGAACCTACCAGCCCGTGAGGTGCTCGTCGAGTTTCGCTACGCGAGCATGTCACTCGACCACGTCGTTGGCCTCTTCCTGCCGCTGCACCTGCAGATGCAACGCCAGTTGCCAGTTCAAAGTGCCTCCGTATCGCACACATCCCTTGCAAGACTAAGTGGCTGGAAGCGCGCAGACGTGGGTGTTGGAGATCCTGCCTCCGTCGGCTAGTTACCTTCTGTTTGTACACCTGATCCCTCTGCTCTATTCAACGCGTACGTCTACTACCCATATAGGCGCAACCTTGATGACCGGAATCATGTATATGTGTACGTATAACGACACGCTGTATTTCGGGGAGCCAGTCAGAGGTGCAGAAGTGAGGTCGCCAGTTCAATCGGCGAGAGCACGAGCACAAGAGTGAACCCTAAAGTCAAAATTAGAGCGCGCGTCACAAAGGGCGATGCCGATTCGATTGGCGAGGGCGCGAGAGACGATGACAAGGGTAAAAGGTGAGCGCGAGGGCATGAAAGTCGAGCGAGCGACGAGAGCGACGAACGAGTGCACGCGAATGGTTTCGAGAACACAAACCGGATGCCATTCGAATCATGCAATGAGAGAGGTTTTTACAAGTTATGCTACAAAGTTAGGAGTCCATACATCAGTCATCAATTACAGGGGTTTTATCAGTAAGAACAGGAGTCTGCGCAGTAGTTAATCAGTGCAGTAGTTAATCAGTCAGCCAAAAACGCGGGACATAAGGATTCGGAAAAAGAGCTGAGTAAACAGGAGTTAAAGTGGAATACGATCAAGGGCACTTGGAAAAGAGTAGAATCGAGAACGAGTCGAGAACGTAAGTCCAGAAAGAGTCCAGAACGAGGCGAGTACTTGTGAGGGGCTTGAGGCGGTCGGGTCGAGCAGTATGATTTGTGCCAGACAGTCATGGTGTGCGCGGCTTCATAGTGTCATTGTCAGCGGAATGAGTTGAAAATCGGGTGAAAGACCGAACCGAACCTGGAGACGATACCAGTAACCCCGTGTTTTGTTATGGACTAGTACCATGCTTCGACAATAGCTCTACGATCCTGCCATATCCACTCGCCAACGCTTCCTGTCTTGGAGTCCGCCCGTAGCTGTTGCGAACATTCGCATTTGCACCACACTCTAGTAAGAGCTCGGCAGTGTCAAGATGGCCATTGCACGCTGCAAGATCCAATGCTGTCCTTTTGTTTCTTTGGCGTGCGTCTATGTCAGTATTGTGATTAAGTAATAACCGCACGATCTGAAGATGCCCTTCTCGTGATGCCAGATGCAACGGGGTCCAACCGTTCATGTTTCGGGGGTTCAAATTCGCGCCACGCTCAATCAACAATTTTGCTACCTCGAGCTGCCCAAACCTCGACGCCACAGCCAACGGAGTCAGGCGAGCGCTATCCTTTTCTTCGATGTCCGAACCATGGTCAAGTAGTGAACGCACAACCTCGATCTGCCCATTTTCAGACGCAGTGCACATCGAAGGCTGCTCATCGTTGTCAGCGGATTCCTCCCGTTCTCTACGGGGTTGTGGTGGCTGTGCGGCGTCTGGGTCCTGATTGTGTGGGCTGATTAATGACGCAGTTATATCAACCCCTTCTTCCAGAGCCTTGGAAGATCGGGATAGAATGTTTGCGAAGTGAACTTTGTCATCGTCGGAGGCCAGGTCCAAAGGTGTCTTATTATCGTCATCACGTATGTTGCGATCTGCGCCACATTCGAGTAGGAGCTTGAAGGTATCGAGATGGCCTTGGAATGCTGCTATATGCAAAGGGGTCCAACTGTCATTGTCACGAGAGCCCATGTCTGCGCCATGTTGAATGAGCAATTCTGCCACGGCCGTCTGGCCCCAATACGATGCCTGATGCAAAGGAGCCGAACCATCATCGTCACGAGAGCCCACATCAGCACCATGTTGAATGAGTAATTCCGCCATCTCGACATGACCCCCAAACGACGCTGCATGCAAAGGAGTCCGACCTTCTTTGTGAGGAGAGCCCACATCTGCGCCACGCTGAATGAGCAGTTGTGCTATGTTGACATGCCCCGAACGCGATGCTGCATACAAAGGTGTCCAACCATTATCATTACGGGAGCTGATATCTGTGCCGTGTTGGATGAGCAGTTCTGCCGCCTTGACGTGGCCTCGTTGTGATGCTGCATGCAGAGAAGTCCAACCGTTGTTGGTAAGAGAGCCCACATCTGCACCATGCCTAATGAGCAGTTCTACTATCTTGCCATGACCGTGTTGCGATGCTGAATGTAAAGGAGTCCAATTGCTGTTGCTACGAGGGCCCACATTTGCGCCGTGTTGAATGAGCAGTTCTACTATCTTGAGTTGACCTTCTTTCGATGCCGCGTGCAAAGGGACCCAATTATGGTTGTCACGAGAGCCAACATCCACGTCGTGTTGAATGAGCAGTTCTGACATCTTGAGCTGACCCCAATACGATGCCGCATACAAAGGAGTTTGACCTTCATTGTCGCGAGACTCTGCGTCAGCACCACTTTCAAGCAAGTGCCGAGCAACATCCAGATGTCCGTTTTGTGCTGCCCTGTGCAGCGAAGACAACCCGCCCTTGTTCTGGATATTGGCGTCCGCCCCACCCTGCAGTAGTAGACACAATATCGCTGTTTCTCCTGAAAAGGCGGCCAACGACAACGGAGTGTCGCCTGAGGTGTTTCGTAGGTTGACATCGGCATTGTGCTTGAGTAACAACTGCGCGGTGTTAGTGAGTCCGAATTCCGCTGCCCTGTGCAGTGGACTTCTGCCGCTCGAGTCTAAGACATTAATATCTGCGCCTTGCTGAAGAAGTAACGAAGCGATGTCGATGTGTTCCTTGACGGACGCAGCCGACAACGGATTCTCGTAATAACCTCCTCTAGCATTGACATCCTCAGGGCAAACGGCAATCAAGTGTTCTATGAGCTGGCGGAAACCACAAAGCACTGCATAATATAATGGCACTGCCGGCGGCGGTCGTTCTGGGTGCGTCGTAGGCATCTCTTCTCTCCAGGGATCATCCATGTCGTATATCCAGACCCAATTGGCGAAGTGCGGGTTGTCTGGATCAAAAAGGTGTTCCATGGCGACTTGAATGGCCAGAGATACGCCCTCGAACTGGCCATGCTCAACCCAGTGTTGGGCAGCGTAACTGGAGAGCGGAAAGTTCTTAATGCTATCTTTGTCTATGCGGTCATTAAGCTGAAGTAAGACACTAAGGGAGGCTTGCGCGAGAATGGTATGCGCAGAGCAGGGAACGATGTGATATCCAGAAAGATCTTCCATCCCGGCAGCAAGGCGATTTGATGTCAGGAACTCTTTTACTGAGAAATGGGAAAATTGGACAATTTGGGACCCATTCACATCGACGATGCTGATCAGGTTGGAACAGACAGAAAGGACAGCCTCCTGCGCATCGCCCAGTCGCCAGTCAGGGTTGAACTTGGGAAGAACTCCTTCATCGAACCGAACTGCCAGAATATCCGCAAGCTCCTCCACGCGAAGTGGTCTAATCGACACGGCAAGGCATTGGAAGAGTCGCTGCGCGTACTGTCGCATCTCCCCATTAATCGCCAGCAACGCGCGTTCGTACGTTTCGTCCAATGTCTTCGGCATACTATCCAAAGAGCTCCGGATATCCATAGGTAAGATCCAGCGCAGGACCTCCAACTGGCAGAAAACCCATCTGAACCTGTGGGCGGCATTAATATAGAAATTGTTTTAAAGAGGATCACTTACATCCCATCCGCTTTATCCGAGAGTGAATCAATCACCAGCTGCTTATCCGCATTTCTCCATCGTCGCATCCTCTGATCAGCGTGCACCACCTTCTTGATATATGACGAAATGTCTTCCTTTTGTCCGCCTTCGTCATGAAGGGAAATACAGAACGGCGCTAATGGTTCAAGAATGTTTCGAATGTCGATCTCCGGGCGGCTGGTCGCACATATGTGCACATTTGGAAGGTCCAACTTGACAAGACGCTCTAGAAAATCGAGTACCTGTTCGCGCGCGGTCGGCATCCCGGAGATGTTGGGACATTCATCAAGAGCGTCGATAATAATGTACGTCGCAGGCTGTCCTGGCACTTGGAGCATTTCCGTGAGGCATTCCGAGAGTACGTCTTCCGGAGGCTCCTCCGCGCCTCCAGCGTGATCCGAATACAGGCGGGACAAAATTTGGTAGCAGGGATCGGACTTGGCGCTGAGCTGAAAAATAAGAGAGGAGAGGAGACCGCGGAGATGTTGCTTCTCGGTGTCCCTAAAATCAAAATAATAGTAAGCCATTGACGCCAACCCCGTCTTGCGCTTGCTGTCGATTTTTCGAATGATTGAAGAACTAGTGGAGAGCGTCAATGACCATAAATGGAAGCAGCGAGACAAGATATACAGCAATATGCTCTTTCCAGCACCCGCTAAGATACGTAGAAGGGATCAGGGTCGTCATAAGGGTAAATTTTGAGAACACACGTTTTCCGTGGATCCACAGAAGCGATCCCTTCACGTTCCACTCATCGAAGACGTTCCCTTCAAGGAACCACCTGGCGGTTCCATCTTGATGGGTTTTGTATCCAATGTTGTAGTTTTTCGATGGATCTGGGGGGCAAAGCCAACTTTTGGAGTCCTTTTGCATCTGGTCGCCTGTAATATGCCTTAGTATCAACGGATAACGGGAGTATAACCTATAACGAACGTCTCATCTTGTTTATATCACTTGCCATTTGTTGCATCGCATCTATTGTCCAGGTCAGCTCGTGCACTACCCTTTGCGAAGAAGGTGAAGCATACCCAGAGCCTTCAGAATGCCGTCCGTTGACGCTTTACCATCTGGTACCAAGACAACGCCTCAGTTGTGTGCCAGTAACAAGTCAAGTAAACGTTGCATACCATTCATGACTATTTTCACGTTATTCATAAGCCCGTGGACCACTTCAAGGGTCTGCGCAACGGTCATCCGACCCTCCTCCTGAGTGAGACGGTCAAGCCTCTGTAGCACTGCCTCGATCTCGCTTTCTCCTAGTAGCTTCTTCGCGAATTTCTCTATACAATGTTGAGCTATCGTGTCTTGAAAATGACAATCTGCTTACTGAATCTGCCTTGTTTGATTTGCTTCGTGGCGAGGGCGAACACAGAGAGTAACTCGACCATGATCTTTACGATTATATCCGTCATCGATGGGGACATCGGGACATCAGTATAGATGCGAAGGCGTTTGAGGAAGTTTCCGACACATTCAAACAAGTCGACAAGTGCATCGTAGCTCGAACTGACACCGTCGGCGGCCTGGGGTATGCAGATCAGGAAACATAGAGCGGCTAATGTTAAGGGACACGCACCGCGATTAGAACATCTACGCCAACAAAGATCGCCTTTGCTGGTGGGAACGGTACCTAGTAGTCGAACAATGAGAACATCAAGAAAAAAATAGCGCCTATGGCTCACCAAACTAACAGCTTCACCAAGAACGCCAGAAAGCGTATGAACGACCTGGACTACTGGGCTCAGCCAGTCGATCAACTTGCGATTTCCATCCCGATAGGTTTTAAATGCGTTCGCCTTGTCTTCAAGTAGCTTGAGGACTTTATCGGGGGAATCGCTACCCCTCAGGTCGCCGGCAAAGGGGTGCTTGTCGAGTTCCACTCCAATCTGCTCGCGGTAGTCGTCGAGAGCTTTATCGAGGATCGCTTGAAACGACGTCGCAGGCATTTTTAGACAGTCCTTCGAAGAGATAGGCTGAGCTAAGTAGCAAATTCGGTAGTGGGTGTACGAGGTGGTAGTGGGTAAGTCTCACAACAGGCATTAGCGCCGGGTGATGTGGGCGATATGGTCCCGTGTCGGTCAAAGCACTGCCTCTCCCTGTAAACAATTCGATAAATGTCAAACTCGTATGGTATGTATATTCGGTTGTCGAATCTTCTTCAATGGCCACAGACGACGGTATGCCTCTTGGGAAACAAGTGATCGATAGCTTCGCCTTTGTCTATGCAGCGGCTCGGCAAAGTTGCCTCAGCCTGTGTCTTCACCTATCCACACCGCAGCCTCGTCGTGTCCATTCTTTTCATCTGGTGCGTGGGGTAGCCAAGGTGGTAGCTCATATATGCGCTCATCCGCTGGTGCGAACCTCACCGTGTTGGCCAAGGTGTTGGCTTGGGGCCAATAACAAACCGTGACGTTACTCATGCGTCAGGCATGGGTACACTGAACAACTGAACGTACTGAACATTGAATATTGAACGTTGAACCTCGAAAACTTCTTTGGAATGCGCGTTCAGCGATCACCGTCAACACAGCCAAGTCGACCCTATTATCAATCATCAGTGCATCAGTAGCAGTATCAGATGCATTGCAAAGATCTCGGTGACTGGACCCCGACGAACGTCTGCTACAGTATTGAACCAACCGTCCTCCATCTCCACGCCCAGAAGACATTCACCACCTCCCCCGTCCCCTTCCAACACCTTCCCTGGCGACTCGAACATAGACGCAGTAGTGTGTGCGTGTTGCGCCGCGGATCGCCGAGTCGATACTCACACACTCGTGGTGCGCCTGCGCAACAACAGCTTCAGCGATGGCGAGTCATCAGACTCCGCTGATACTGCCACGAGCGCATCCTTGGTATACGAGCGCAAGTCCTCGAATGGCTGGGCTGGGACGACGTCCTTGAAAGGGGGCGTCCCCTTTCAGAGTCGTGCTGTCCTCCACGAGAAGGGGAGAACTAAACGCAGGTGCGGGCGCGGGCGCGGGAGGCAGAGGGGCAACGACAGTGGCAACCCGCCGGAGGCCGAGTGGGAATCGAAATACAGTACTCGCTTGACTCTTTCGAGACCGTGATTATTTTCCAAAAACATTCGCGTCCGCAGGGTCTGCGTCTAGGTGCACGATACCCATCGTCCGCTTTTGGTTTGGGGCCGGTGGTACAAAGGAGCGACGGCGGTTGGCGGGATAAGGAGGCTGGAAAAAACACGAGGCTTTTTGAAGCGTCGTTGTGATGCGCTTGGTGCTGTTGCCACTCCTCTAACAGGCGCCGCTGGCGACGAATATGCCCTGACCATTGGCATGTTGAGTCATTGTGGACTTCATCTGTTCTGATGGAGGAAAGGTCAGGCCCATCCTCTCTTAGAATCTGGGTGGCGTACCATTTCAGAAGTGTCGAGACTTCCCCTGCTCCCAGACAATATACCTGAACGAGGCCCATTTGAACGGTGGCATTGGGGCGAGATAGAGGGAGGATGCGGTGGGTGAAAGAAGCTGGTGTCGTGATGCTGCATTTCTGGCTGGTGGGATATTGGTACTAATGGCCCGATTCGGAAACACCACTGCTCCAGCATCACCAGACCCGGACCATGATTCACCCATCCGGACGTCAACGCCGTACCCAAGCGGTCATTCTTTCACATTATCAGGGCACCTCTCCGCCGACAACCGGGAGTCCTCACAAGACACGAATGCGCAGTAGGCGTTCCTTCTCTCCTCACTCAGGGCATTTATCTGCCCAAGCGCGCACAGGAGGAACGTACCAGTCCGCAAGGCGCTCGTCACTCGACCACATCGTTGACCTCTTCCCGCCTCCGCGTTTGTTGGCGCGGAGCCGACTACCAATTTAAAGTGCGCCTCTATGTTGCAATTATCCCTTGCAGACCTAAGGTCGAAGCGCGCAGACGTGGGTGCTAGAGCGTCTTCTTCCGTCGGCAAGTGTAACTAGTCAACCCCGTGACTTGAACGGCTCTTGTCCTTTTGAATAATGAACACTTGGTAACCTTACTTGGTATCTCCCGGAAGTCTTTAGCCAAGGTCACCCCATCATCGTCTTGTAGTGACACGCCTCACACGGTGTTTTTTTTCAGGTCCTCGAACTTAACTTTGGACCGGGTGTAAGACAGGGGAAAACATTTCAGCTCCATCGGTGCTAGAGTGCAATGCGGGAATGGCTATCGCTGAGTGGATTATCTATCCGGTACCAATAAGCATGGGCTGGCCGGGTCTGGTCGACAACGAGGGACATGTAGCTAGAGCTCCGAGGGCCATGATTGGAGGTACATCCTCACGCCAGACTGGATGGCGTGATGACGCATACGATGAAGCTATTCAGAAGGGGAGAAAATAAAAGATGGATTCGTGTGAAGACGATACGATATTAAAGTACAGTATGTACAAGTTGAATGCGATCGAGACCCACTGTGATAAACATATCGTGTCACGTATTACTAGTACATGATTGCGATGGTGCTGAACTTCGCGGCTGTTACCTTGAAGGCAGTCACAGCCTCAGTGTAGGTAGCCTATGGAGGACTAGCATTGTCACAGCGGAACGAATTGAAACTCGGGAACCGAACCGAACCTGGAGATACCTGCCCTATGTTCTGCTATGGACTAGCACCGTGCTTCGACAATAACTCTGCGACCCTGCCGTTTCCGTACGCCAACGCTTCTTGTCTTGGAGTCCGCCCGTAGCCGTTGCGAACATTCGCATTTGCACCACGCTTTAGTAAAAGTTCAGCAATCTCAAGATGGCCAACGCGCGCCGCAAGATCTAACGCTGTCCTTTGGTTTCTTTGGCTTGCATTTATGTCGGCATTATGGTCAAGTAACAGCCGCACGACATGAAGGTACCCCCAACGTGACGCCTCGTGCAGCGGGGTCCAACCGTCGGGCTGTCGGGCGTTCACATTCGCGCCACGCTCGATCAACAATTTTGCCACCTTGACTTGCCCAAACCTTGACGCCAGAGCTAACGGAGTTTGTCGTTCGCCATCCTTATCTTCGATGTCTGAACCGTGGTCAAGTAATGAACGTACAACGTCGATCTGTCCATTTTCGGCCGCAGTGCACATTGAAGGCTGTTCATCGTTGTCGACAGATTCCTCATTTCCTCTACAGGGTTGTGGCGGCTGCGCAACATCTGGGTGCCGATTTTGTGGGTTGATTGATGACGCACTTGTATTAAACTCTTCTTCCGGAACCGTAGCAGATCGGGATAGAAAGTTTGCGATGTCGACTTTGTCATTGTCGGAGGCGAGGTCTAAAGGTATCTTATTCTTGTCATCACCTATATTGTGATCTGCACCACATTCGAGTAGGAGCTTGACGATCTCGAGATGGCCCTGGAGTGCTGCTATATGCAAAGGGGTACAACCGTCATTGTCACGAGAACCTAGATCTGCGCCACGTTGGATGAGTAGTTCTGCCACGGCGGTCTGCCCGCAACATGATGCCCGGCATAAAGGAGTTGAACCATTATTGTCACGAGAGCTCACATCTGCGCCATGCTGAATGAGCCATTCCGCCATCTTGACATGACCCCCAAACGACGCCGCGTGCAAAGGAGTCCGACTGTCGTTGTGAAGAGAGTCCACATTGGCGCCATGTGGAACGAGCAGTTCTGCTACCTTCACGTGACCTTCTTGTGGCGCCGCGTCCAAAGGCGCCCAGCCGTCGTTGTCACGAGAGCCCACATCTGCCCCATGTTGAATGAACCACTCCACCATCTTGACATGGCCCCCAAACGACGCCTCATGCAAAGGAGTCCAACCGTCATCGCAAGGAGAGCCCAAATCGGCGCCATATCGAAGGAGTAGTTCTGCCATCTTGACATGACCCAAACGCGACGCTGCATGTAAAGGTGTCCAACCACCGGTGCCCCGAGAGGTGACCTCTGCGCCATGTCGAATGAGCAGTTCTGCGCACTCAAACTGACCCCAATACGACGCATCAAACAAAGGAGTCCAACCATCCTTGTTGCGAGAGCTTATGTCCGCACCACTTTCAAGCAAGTACCGAGCGACATCAAGATGTCCATTTTGGGCCGCTCTGTGTAGTAAAGAAGAACCCCTGTGGTTCTGGAAGTTTACGTCTGCGCCACGCTGCAGTAATAGACGCAATATCTCCAGCTCTCCTCTAGCGGAGGCCAATGTCAACGAAGAATCGCCATCGGAGTCTGGTAGGTTGACATCAGCATTGTGCGTGAGTAACAATTCTGTAAGGTCAATGCGTCCGCCTTCCGTTGCTCGGTGAAGTGGGCTTCTGTCGTTCTTGTCCAAGATATTCACATTTGCGCCTCGCTGGAGAAGTGACAAGACAACATCGGCGTCTTCCTTGACAAACGCAGCTAACAACGGACTCCCGTAATAACCTCCCCTGGCATCGACATCCCCCGGGTAACTGGCGATCAAGTGTTCTATGAGCTGGTGGAAGCCACAAATCACAGCATAATATAATGGCACTGCCGGTGGCGGTCGTTCTGGGTGCTTCGTGGATGTCTCTTCTCTCCAGGGGTCATCCATGTCGTATATCCAGACCCAATTGGCGAAGTACGGCTTGTCTGGATTGAAAAGGTGTTCCATGGCAACTTGAATGGCCGGTGATACGCCTTCAAACTGGCCATGCTCGACCCAGTGATGGGCAGCGTAAATGGAGAAAGGAATACCCTTAATGTCGTTTCTGTCGATGCGATCGTCAAGCTGGAGTAAGACACTAAGGGAAGCTTGCGCGAGGATAGTATGCGCCAAGTGGGGAGTGATGTAATATCCAGATATATCCTGCATCGCAGTAGCAAGGCGATCCGAGGTCAGGAACTCCTTTACGGAAAAATGCGAAAATTGGACAATCTGGGACCCATTCACATCGACGACGCTGATCAGGTTGGAGCAAACAGAAAGAACAGCTTCTTGTGCATCATCGCCCAGTCGCCAGTCAGGGTTAAACTTGGGAAGCTCTCCTTCATCGAAACGAACCGCGAGAATATCCGCAAGCTCCTCCGCGCGAAGTGGCCTGATTGATACGGCAAGGCATTGGAAGAGGCGCTGCGCGTACTGTCGCATCTCTCCGTCAATCGACAGTAACGCATGTTCGTACGTCTCCAACGTCTTTGGAATCTCTTTCAATGTGCTTCGGATATGGGCAGGTAAGGTCCGACGCAGGACCTCTAACTGGCAGAAAACCCATCGGAACCTGCGCGTGACATGTACTAAGCAATTGTTTCAAAACACTATGACAGCTATTACTTACATCCCATCCGCTTTATCTGAGAGCACACCGATCACCAACTGCTTATCCGCGTTTCTCCATCTTCGCATCCTCTGATCAGCGTGCACCACCTTGTTGATGTATGATGAAATGTCTTCCTTTTGTCCGCCTTCATCATGAAGGGACATACGGAACGGCGCCAACGGTTCAAGAATGTTTCGAATATCGATCTCCAGGCGACTGGTCGCACATATGTGCACATTTGGGAGTTCCGACGTGACAAGGTGCTCTAGGAACTCGAGCACCTGTTCACGCGGCGTCGGCATCCCGGAGATGTTGGGGCATTCATCGAGAGCGTCGATAACTATATACGTCGGAGGCTGTCCTGGCACTTGGAGCATTTCCACCAGACATTCCGAGAGTACATCTTCCGGTGGCTCCTCCGCGCCTCCAGCGTGATCCGAATACAGATGGGACAAGATTTGATAGCAGGGATCGGACTTGGCGCCGAGCTGAAAAATAAGAGAGGAGAGGAGACCACGGAGATGTTGCTTCTCGGCGTCCCTAAAATCAAAATAATAGTAAGCCATTGACGCTAATCCCGCCTTGCGCTTGATGTCGATTTTGCGAATGATCGAAGAACTTTTGGAGCGTATGAATACCTATAAACGGAGATTGTTTGAAAGACTTACAGCAAAATGCTCTTTCCAGCGCCCGCTGGTACAGAAGGGATTAGGGTCGTCGTAAGTGCTAATTTTGAGAACGCACGTTTTCCGTGGATCCACAGAAGCGAGCCCTTTGCGTTCCACTCATCGAAGACGTTCCCTTCGAAGAACCACATGGCGGTTCCATCTTGATGGGCTTTGTATCCAATGTTGTAGTTTTTTGACGGATCAGGAGGGCAGAGCCAATTTTTGGAGGCAATTTGCATCTGGTCGCCTGTAACTTGTCTGAGTCTCACCAGTCCATAATAGGAGCATAATTCATAACGGACGTCTTATCTTGTTTACATCACTTGCCACTTGTTGCATCGTATCTATCGCCGTAGTCAGCTCGTGTAACAAAAACTCTCGAACACACGAAAAGCATCATACCTAGAGCCTTCATAATGCCATCCGTTGACACCTTGCCGTCTATTACAGAGACAGTAATAATTCAGTTGCGCGTTAGTGACCTGCCAAGGAAACCTTGCATACCATTCATGACTATTTTCACGTTATTCACAAGTCCGTGGACAACTTCTAGGGTTTGCGCAACAGTCATCCGGCCCTCCTCCTGAGTGAGACGGTCAAGCCTCTGCAGCACTGCCTCGATCTCGCTCTCTCCTAGTAGCTTCTTCGCGAATTTTTCTATGCCATGTTTGAGCTATCGTGTCTTGAAAATGACGACTCACTTACTGAATCTGCCTTGTTTGATTTGCTTGGTAGCGAGGGCGAACACAGAGAGTAACTCGACCATGATCTTTACGATTATATTCGTCATCGATGGGGACATCGGGACATCAGTATAGATGCGAAGGCGTTTGAGAAAGTTTCCGACACATTCAAACAGGTCGACAAGTGCATCGTAGCTTGAGCTGACACCATCGGCTGCCTGATGCCATGCGTATCAGGAAAATATGTAAGGGGAGAGTGTCAAGGGACACGTGCCGTGATTAGAACATCGACACCAGCAAAGATGGCCTGTGCTGGTGGGAATGGCACCTGATGGGCGAACGACGAGAAAATCAAGACGATCAACTAGCACATTCGGCCGATCAAATTCACACTTACGGCTTGACCAAGAACGCCAGAAAGCGTATTAACGACCTGCACTACTGGACTAAGCCAGTTAATCAACTTGCGATTTCCATCCCGATAGGCTTTAAACGCGTTCGCCTTGTCTTCAAGTAGCTTAAGGATGTCATCGGGAGAATCGCGGCCTCGAAACTCGTCAACAAACGGGTGCTTGACGAGTTCTACGCCAATCTGCTCGCGGTAGTCGTCAAGAGCTTTATCGAGGATCGCTTGAAACGATATAGCAGGCATTTCGTAGACGGTCCTTCGAAGAGATACACTAAGCTAGGTTGGCGAGTTCGGTTGTGGGCTTGGTTGTGGGTGTGCGACTCGGAAGTGGTCGGGGGATGCCACACTGGCAGCATGCATTAGCGCCGGGAGATGTGCCAGTGGGCGATATGATCTCGTGTCTGTCCAGCACCGCCTCTTCCTGTGAACAATTCGCTGATAAATGTCAAACTCGTATGTCGCTGTCGTCTCTCCTTCAATGGCCACAGACGATTCAGAGGGCATGTCGGTTGCGAAAAAGGTGATCAAATTTGAGCGCTTTGAGCAGCGAGTCTGAGCTAGCTCACGTTGAGCCTATAAGCACGAAATCCCGTACTGAACACATAACGCAACGCAAGGCCGAACAAATAACGATGCGCATGGTGCATATAAAATACAGTGCTAGTAGACGCGAGACATGATACTGTGCTGCCTGAACTGACTTCACCCCTCCACCTTCCGTCTCTTCTTTCTCCGATTCTGGGCGTCCCCTTCCACAGATGGCGCCTTCCACCACTCCTGTATACCCTTGGACCGGCTCTCGGGCTTTGTTTGCGTGGTCTTGTCACCCTCAGCTTGTGCAGAACGGATAGCCTCTCGACTCAGACACCAGTCGACATGAGCATTGAGCTCGTCGTTGTCTGAGAACGGCCGCATACATAACGGACATTCGCTCGCAACAGCCGCCGATGTAGATTCAGGCGGCGCCTCGATTCGTTGTAAAGGGACTTCTGACGACGGAAGGTCTGCCGCTACAAGGTGTCGACTGGTCGAAGCCTCAGTGATCGACAGTTCGTCTTCGACAGCTCGCATGTCATAATCCGAGTCATCGTCTGAGTCGAGCTCCATGCACTTGACATCTGAATCATGACCATCGCTGTCATGTGCGAGACTTTTCTTCAAAGGTGACTTGTCGAAGAACTGGGAGAGGGTCATGTTGATAAGGGAGTAGTAGCGGTGAGAAGAGCGCCGCACCTTTGCGATGCCGTCGTCCTTCTTTCGAAGGTCTTTAAGCTTGGTGACCCGGAGTCCTATAAGACGAATGCGAAGAGGCCATTCGGGCTGAAGGAGTTCCCGCCCGGCCTCGTACAGCTCGGTCTTGGTCTTGATCCAGCGGTTGAACGTTTTGGCTCGCGTGAAGACTTCGTATGTGTCGAGCTTGTATTTTAACGTGACGGTCCGTCCAGTCCACCCTCCACTTTCCATTTCGTCTTCGAGCTCGGCCGCGATGTCGTCAAGCTTCCCTAAAATCTTGTCCTTTTCGGAAATGGCCCGAAACGTTCTAATCAGGCGCAAAGATGAGAGAACGTCATTGTGGGTGCAGAGCACGAGTGACCTTTCTGAGCCGATGCTTTTCCTCTCCTCCCGCGCCCACGGCTGGACGACATTGGATGCGACTCCTAAGTACACCCGTAGAAGAGAGTCCAAACCAAATTGTTTATCCAACAGCGCCAGCATGCCACGAGACCTGTAAATATCCCCACAGGTCTGAAGGTGTGTCCGTGAGCAAGCTGGCATAACGTCCGATCGAGGAAACTGCGACGAACCTTCACCCCTATGGACTCCAGTAAACGCTCCTTGACTCGTCCAACTCCGGGAATTTTGCGTATTGAAAGGCCATGCATGAATTCCCTGATTGCCTCGGGATTATGTGGGAGGTGAAACTGCCCGTTCGGTTTGTTCTGGGAGAATATGCATGTTAGCTTGTACCAAGAAATCAACAATCAAATAACAGCCCGCACTTTGTCGGAGCATATCTTAAGTCCCAAGCGGGCAATTAGGGATGCGCACAAACGAGTATAGGTGACCTACCTTGGCCAACATCTAGAGAACGGTTGACGCAGCCAGGCCAGCAGAGACGCTAAAGACGCACCTTATTTGCGGCGATACCTGCGCTCACGGTCAACTTCGTCTCATCAAAGACTCGTTGGCGCATCCGCTGCACACATTCGTCTGGACCCAAGTCATGTTGCTTGCAGTACTCCGTGATGCTGATACAGAAAGATAGCTTAGAGTGAGAAAATGGTCGTCAAGTACGAAACCCACTTTAAATATGCTTCGTCCACGCTCGCTGCAAGCATGTTCGGGTCGTACTGCCTGAAGATAGCCATGATTCGTTTGGACACTTCGCTATAGAGCGACATGTGGAGGTCAACGAGAATGAGCTCAGGACAAAGTTTCAACGCGATGTGGCCTTTGCACCGTTAGCGCTCGGAGTACGCTGAATGAACTTGCCTTACCAGACATCCCAGAACGCACACCAAACTTCCGAGCCTCGTAGGATGCAGTACAAAGTACCCCGTGCCCGACCTGTGGCCCAATGTCACCGGAAGAGCAAGGGAATGCGGGTGGTTGCGTACGCCAAAAGGCTTTCCAGCTAGACTGGGGTCCTCCAGTAGCTCCACATTGGCGTAAAAGGCATCCATATCGAAATGTACGATATATTGCGTTACATCACGCTCGTGTTCAATTGCCTCTAGCTGGCAGAAGTTATTCTTAGAGGCAGAGCTTCGAATACTATTGAATTGTGGAAGCGCACGAGACGATCAACCTTACGCTCCACTTTGCCTGCGAGAGGGGTGTTCATCACCAGCAAAGTTTAGAGATGAGTGCTGTGCGCGCACCCATGTCCACGCCTTTCACAGCTTCGTCGCGAAGCTTAAGAATATGCTGTATTCGTGCAGTCACTTCCTCGTCCTTCCGTTTTTCATTCTGCCAAGCAGAGTGCCATTGTAAGTACTATCAGGCAGGGTAAACAGACGGTGGCACCTCATAAAACTTAGAACCCTTGGATGCCTCTGCAATTATGCGGTTAATCTCTGTCTGTTCTGTTGACAGGCTAGTAGGTGAAGCCAATGAGGGAAGGGGTCGGCACCGCGCTATGTTCTAACCTACCCAGCTTTGGTGGCTGATGGACCAGCAAGTCGTAGCAGAAGACTTGGGGCTTGCGATTGTTGCAAATCACTCGGATTCTCCATCGCGTGAATTAAGACACTTTAGATTGGTTCGTGGCAGCCAACGTTACTCAACAGTCACGCGGAGTCACGCGTCACGGCGACCCAAATTGCTTACATAATGACGATTGTATGCGTTTTCCGAGTTTGTGTTGAGAGAGACTTGAGCCGCCAATGCACTTGTACAATTTGACTCTTCAACATCCCACCGCGTCGCCTCAGGCCATTGTCGGCAATTTTTCTGGTGCGAGGCAGCAGGAGATTATTATCTCTCACGGAACGCGTCTTCAACTTCTACGACCCGATGTCCAAACTGGAAAATTATCAACAATTATTGCAACCGACGTTTTTGGCTCCATTCGCTCCTTAGCAGCTTTTCGGCTCACGGGAGGGACCAAGGGTAAGCGAGTGTGAGTATATGCACCCTTCTTTTTCACTCACACCCTCACCCTTCTCAGACTACGCAATTGTAGGATCGGATTCTGGTCGCATTGTGATCCTCGATTATGACCCTCGCACCAGCAGTTTCGTCAAGATTCATCAAGAAACCTATGGGAAGTCTGGCACACGGAGGGTTGTTCCCGGACAATACCTTGCCACCGACCCAAAGGGACGCGCGGTCATGATCGCTGCAACGGAGAAGTCGAAGCTCGTATACATTCTAAATCGCGACGCTGCTGCCAATCTCACGATTTCGTCACCCCTGGAAGCACATAGAACCTCCTCTATCGTCCACCACATTGTTGGCGTCGACGTCGGCTTTGAGAACCCGATGTTTGCTGCTTTGGAAGTCGACTACACGGAGGCTGACCAAGATCCAACAGGAGAGGCAGCCAAGAACGCTGAAAAGGCACGTCGGACCACCGCCTTTTCTGGGCCCAAAAATTGACACATTTATAGTTTTTGACCTACTACGAACTCGACTTGGGCCTCAACCATGTTGTGAGAAAATGGAGCGAACCAACAGATCCAAGGGCGAATTTCCTGGTCCAGGTTCCAGGAGGCCAGCTTGCCTCAACCGAGCGCTTTGATGGCCCTTCGGGTGTACTCGTCTGCACGGAAGACCATATCATCTATCGGAAGGCCGACGCACCTCAGCATCGCATTCCTATTCCTCGGCGGAAGCACCCACTTGGAGACAGCGGGAGGGGCCTCATCATCATAGCAGCGGTGATGCACAAAATGAAGGTGTGCCAAGGTCATTTCTCTAGTTCGTGCCATATCTAAAATGTCTACGTAGGGCGCTTTCTTCTTCCTCTTGCAGAGTGAGGAGGGGGACTTGTATAAGATTACGATTGAACACGAGGAGGAGGAAGTCAAGGCGCTAAAAATCAAGTACTTTGACACTGTACCTGTCGCTGCTAGCCTGTGCATTCTAAAATCTGGTTTTCTTTTTGTCGCATCCGAGTTTGGAAACCAGTGCGTAATCTGTTTCTTCGCGAGATCCAACCTATTGACCCTAGCCCCTTGTAGACAATTGTATCAGTTCCAAAAGCTTGGTGACGATGACGACGAGAAGGAATTCAGCTCCCGAGATTATCCTGCGTACGGTATGGCCCAACCGAACCAGCCACTACCTCGAGCCCACTTCCGACCGCGGCCTCTCGAGAACTTAGCTCTAGCAGACGAGCTTGAATCCCTGAATCCCATCTTAGACTCCAAGGTCTTAAATCTACTCCCCAACTCCGACACTCCTCAGATCTTCACCTTGAATGGCCGTGGCTCGCGGAGTGTGCTTCGGACACTTCGACATGGACTTGAGGTCGAGGAAACTGTGAGTTCTGATCTACCTGGTATTCCGAACGCTGTATGGACAGTCAAAACTAGAAGCGACGGTGAGTCCCCGTCCAGTGACGATGAGCGTGAGCCTTAACTTTTTATCAGAGGTCTACGATTCCTACATTATTCTCTCTTTCGTGAACGGCACTCTTGTTTTGTCTATCGGCGAAAACATTGAGGAAGTTCAAGACACCGGATTCCTCTCTTCCGCACCAACCCTGGCCGTGCAACAGATAGGGGATGACGCCCTTTTACAAGTCCATCCGCTCGGTATTCGGCACGTCTTAGTTGACCGTCGGGTGAACGAATGGCGCGTGCCTACTGGTAAGACCATCGTTGCGGCGACGACAAACAAGCGGCAAGTTGTCGTGGCTTTGAGTTCCGCTGAATTGGTGTATTTCGAGTTGGACTTGGACGGTCAACTGAACGAATACCAGGACCGGAAGGCGATGGGCAGCACAGTCCTTGCTCTGAGCATCGGTGAGGTCCCAGAAGGACGGCAGCGAACGCCGTATCTTGTAAGCACACAGTCTGGTTTCAAGGCGCGAGTTAACGTTACCTCCTATAGGCGGTGGGTTGCGAGGACCAGACAGTCCGCATTATTTCTTTGGACCCAGACAGCACACTAGAAACGATCAGTCTGCAAGCGCTGACCTCACCTCCTTCCTCAATATGTATCGTGGATATGCTAGATGCCGGAATTAACCGGAATCAACCCACAGTGTTTGTCAACATTGGTCTTCAGACTGGCGTTCTTCTTAGAACTGTCTTGGATCCAGTGAGCGGCCAACTCACTGACACGCGAACGAGGTACCTGATCTCCCTGCATCGAAGTGAATTCGTATTAATCGCATCCTGTCCGCAGATTCCTTGGTACACGGCCGGTTCGCCTCATTCGCGTGCAAGTCAAATCACAGCCAGCAATTCTCGCGCTGTCTTCTCGGACGTGGCTCAATTACACACATCAAAATCTCATGCACTTTACTCCGCTCATATTCGACCCCCTTGATTATTCATGGAGCTTCTCCGCAGAGCTGTGCCCGGAAGGCCTGATTGGGATTACGGGCAATGTGTTACGGTGAGTTTTCTGGCATGTTTTGACGGCGCTTTCGCTACGAGATGAGATAAACGGACCGGATAACTCTATGAGTCCATGTCGAAATTATTATTTTATTACCAATTGTTCCTACTGATCTTTTAACTTTCACTGATTTCTGATCTGTATGATTCTTTCTTACGCTTGGCCCCTTATTTATAGCATCTTCCAAATCTCAAAACTTGGTACAAAGCTCAAGCAGGACTCACTTCAGCTCTCATACACGCCACGAAGGTTTATCACTCATCCCAACAATAGCTACTTCTACATTATCGAGTCCGATCACCGGGTATTAGGGGATGACGCTGCTGGCAAGAAGGTCCAGGAACTGGCAAGTGGTTTTCGCTGTAAAGTGTCTACTCTTTAAAGTTGACGCGTATGCGTGTTCGCAGCGATCACAAAAGAAGGCAGTGGACGATGCAGTCCTTGAGCTCCCAGTCGAACAATTTGGTCACCCAAAGGCACCAGCCGGTACTTGGGGCTCTTGTATCCGCATCGTCGACCCCATCGAGGTAACTAGCTTCATTTTTATTTATCGGCGATGAGCTGAAGTACGGCCTGCACGCTAGAGTAAAACGGTTCGCGTCCTTGAAATCGACAACAACGAAGCGGCATTTTCGCTAGCCGTTGTGCCTTTCGAAGCACAGGGTAATGAACTGCATCTCGTTGTGGGTACAGCACAGGACACTTTACTGGCCCCGCGGTCATGTACAAGTGGATTCTTACGGGTGTACAAGTTCACCGAGGACGGCGCAGACCTTGAATTGGTCCATAAGGTATATTCGACTTTCAAAACTCGCCCGACTCGCTTGCTCACCACATGTAGACGGAGATCGATGACGTGCCATTGGCACTTCTCGCCTTCCAAGGGCGATTGGTTGCGGGTGTTGGGAAAGCCTTGAGAATCTATGATATCGGGAAAAAGAAAATGCTGCGGAAAGCCGAGAACAAGGTGTGCCATAGCAGCCAAGCGGTCTTTTCCCTTTTACTCACATTTATTAGACCATCGGCGCGGCTATCGTTACCCTCAGCACGCAGGGGTCACGCATCCTGGTCGGCGACATGCAAGAGTCTGTCTACTTCGCCGTATACAAAGCCCCAGAAAACCGACTTCTCATCTTCGCAGACGACGCTCAGCCACGATGGATCACATGCTCCACGATGGTGGACTACACGACCGTTGCAGCAGGCGACCGTTTCGGCAACGTCTTTGTGAACCGCTTGGACGCGAAGGTATCAGACCAGGTCGACGAAGACCCGACTGGCGCGGGCATTCTGCACGAGAAGGGCATGTTCATGGGCGCGCCTCACAAGACTCAGCTCCTCGCGCACTTCCACGTCGGTGATCTTATCACGAGCATACACAAGGTGTCGATGGTGGCCGGCGGACGGGAGGTGCTGCTCTATACCGGCCTGCACGGCACGATTGGCGTGCTGGTGCCGCTGGCGTCGAAAGAAGACGTGGACTTTATCTCGACGCTCGAGCAGCACATCCGCACGGAACAGACGAGTCTTATTGGGAGAGACCACTTGGCGTGGAGAGGGTATTACGTCCCCGTCAAGACAGTTGTCGATGGAGACTTGTGCGAAACGTTCGCGATGCTGCCGCCGACTAAGCAGAGCGCGATTGCGGGCGAGCTGGACCGATCCGTTGGCGAGGTTCTGAAAAAGCTGGAACAGCTGCGCGTGACGGCTAGCGGGTTCTGATGGGTGTGTCTTTTTCTTTCTGTGCAATTTGCTACTGCTGCTTTCGTCGATCCCGAAACGTTCTACTACTTGCTGTAATCCCACAACTCGTACACTGTACACAAACTTTGAACATATGACGGAGCACGTGACCCTTGACCCTTAATCGTCTGAACATCCAAAATCTGGCTCGCTGCCCAAGTAATCTTCCGGTAAGAGATCGGGAACACGACGCACGCCACGCTCACTGTAAGTATTCGACATTCCCCGATGAGACACCAAAGGAGACGGCAAGATATCAAGTGAGCGACTCACATTTCGTCCACGGCCACCACAAGGTCATAGTTGATCTCCTTGGAAACGACGGAATCAAATTTATACGAAGGGTGGGACCGGACAAAGTCGCGTGTCCAGGTAGCTGGTGTCTTGAGCGAGCCACTAGCGCGACGCCGAACGAGGCTAAGGTAACTCGTGATCTTGCGCAGTTCCGGCTCGCACATATCGAGCGTATCGATATACGCCTCGACGAGTCCGACGAGTCCAGGGAACGCCTCGCCCTGTCATGTCATAGTCACAATCAACAACACAGTCTCAGGAAATAGATTTTCACCTCGCTTACACGTCCGTTCATAATTTCGTCCATCGTATACTCTGCGTACTCCTCGTTCACGCTGCCCCCAGCTTCTTCAGGCGTAGGCGCCGGCGGAGGTGGGAAGCAGTTTGGCATCACGCGGGACTTAGTGCGCCCCCCACCTTGTTGCGTGCCGTTTGGAGCTCCGTTGGGGAGTGAGGTAGAGGAAGGACGCGAGTCGTCGTTTGGTGTCGTCGCGCCTGACGTGGCGCGCGACGACGCGGGTGTGAAGATCTCGCGGCGGAAGAAGAACTTGGCTTGGTTGACCGCATCGCGCTGTTGTGCGCGACGCATGTTCTCGTCGACCTGCGTGTTCGGGGGTTCGTGTTAGGATGTAATGAGTTGAAGAGACGTGCAGTGCGTACCTTGGAGATGGGGACGTAGAAGTTTAGGTTCATGCTCATGATTGCTCGGGAGAGGAGTACGATGAACACTACGAAGGAGGCGTTCTCAAAGTCGGTCATTTGAGCTTCCATGCTGCGGAACTCGACGCGCCAGCCGATGGGCGACTTTGGAGGCGGCGGTTTGAATCTCAGAGTCTGCCAATTGGTCGATTGGATGTTCTGCTCGTGGAGTCGTTAACGGCTGTCCGAACCAAAAAAAAAAAAAGCGGAAACAGACCTCGAAATGGTCTGTGCTCTGACTGTCGTCTTGATCGATGAGCTCGGAAAATATAACAATAGGATCACGAATAAATAGGTGCGCAATGTGCTTGGAAAGTAATTCATCGATTCCTGCGTCCACGGTTGATGAATGCAAGACGAAAAAGATACGACAAAATGCTCACCGTGCTCCCGCATGCGCTGATAAAGAGCCTCGTCAATCGGCAGAGTATTGTCGTTGTACTCTGCACGATTCATCCAGCCCTCCGAGAGGTACAAGTCTACGCTATCATAGCGAGACTTGGGGATCTGCATTCGATTTTCTTTGAGGGGCTAAACGCCCAGACTCCGTAAGCCTAACGACGGACGTCATCACCACTGGCAGCCCCTTACCTTGAGGCCTCGCTCCTCCTCTGTACGATCGTCCACGCTCCCGGCAATTACGTTCCACCGGCAGTCCACATCGGCGATGTAGCCCCGCCAAAGCGGGCTTGCAGCCGTCAATGCGAGCTATAAACGGCATCAGGAAGGACAAAAAAAAAAAGGTGCGTGAAAACACGCATGCCATTATGGGTCCGATTGGGATGAGAGCGTCGTACATGCGGCGCGCTTGGTCGATGTTGCAGCATTGGAAGGTCACTTGCAGACAGCAGCATCCCATGCCGAAGCCCATCGCGTCCATGTAGATGTGATCGATAAGTGCTGCACCGTTTTTCGCCTCTGGAGGGTATAATTAGATCGTCCTCATCCGCGGGTGCAATGGAGGGTACCCACCTGCGTCTTCTGGGAATACATTCCGCTGCCACGGGATGGTGGGGTCTACGAAGGGGCGCGGAGTGCGGTCATCGATGAAAATAGGGAGATTGATGGCCACTTTTGACTTGCGCCGCCTCCTAATGTTCGCAGTGAGAGTTCTAGAAGATCGCATCCATGAGACACGAAAAAGACAAGGGAAGGGAAAAAGGTGGTAACGCACGGAAAGCGAGCATGGGGATTGGTGACCTGCTCAGGGAGAAATAGACTGTGGCTGGAGATAGCTTCAGCCGGATCGTAATATGGCTCCGTAAACTTTCCAGGCACCCCCAGGCGCGGAAAGGACGTGAGGGTCATCGGAATCTGGTTAGGTTTCAATTTCGAGCGCGCCAGGCGCCGCCTTGCGGGGACCAGCGGCTAACCCGTCAGCTTTCTGCTCTAAAAACTCAACATTCGATGGAGAATGCCCACCGGAGACGCATGTTGGCCTCGACCAACACAAGGTCACGGACACAGCCGGTGTATGGCGCCCCTGGAGTGGATTCGAGCATGTACCTTCCATACTCGGGATGGAATAATGGTGGGGCGACGCTGGGAGGGAGATCGTGACTCCAGTCTCAACGGGAGTGAAATACAAGAAAAACGTACGTGCACCCCGCCTTTGCCTCCATTTCGATCGATAGGGCCTGCAACTTGGCCAGGATGTCGGTTTGGCAGAGAGAGAGCACGGCATCTTTGGCGTCGTCGTCGAGCTGTACGATCATGTACTCAACCTGCAGCGGGCGGGAGATGAGTGGGGGCAGAGATATGAGGAGGGGAGTCTCAGTACCTCGTCTCCCCAGAGCAGCTCATCACCCTGCCTATCCTTGAGACGGTCCCAAATGTTCAAGAATTGAGTGACGCCGTGGTATCGTACGTGATCTGCATAGTGCTTTGCTTGATCCCAGTGCAGAGGCGTCCCAAGGGACAAGAGACCCATAATGATAAGTATGATCCATTGGACCCACTACAATTTATAGATTTGTATTTGGATATGGATTACTGTACAAAATCAATCGGATCACTAAGCACTCCTAATATATGATCCGTCTAAGTAAGCAGCAGGGCACATCAGCCATTATTCCCGCTTGTCGTCCATTTCAGTAAGATTTTAAGGGCAAGTAAGACGTGCCTCAACGCCCGAGTCCAGGTTTCTTCCTGATTAAATTGCAGTTTTACAGAAGAGTCTCCAATCTTATCCTTGACAACCCTGAAACGTCCGCGGAAGTATCATTAGCGTTCATTTATGTTCCATCCGAGTTAAATCCACTCACTGATGCGGGAAATCTACGCTTGAGTCTTGTAACCTGACCCATTCCATGAGTTGCCTCAGGCAGTCGAGCACGGCTACCATCGCAAAGTCGAATCGCCGGTTGTGCAGTAAGCGCCCAAGATGTAGGTCGCCAGATCCATACAGCTCATACGTTGCTTTATCACCAGTAGTCCTCTCGACGCGAGAGAAAGATCCCATAGGAACCAGGCGATAACTGCAGGCACGGTGAGCGTCTGGGTGACGAGTGTTCGTTCAATAATACAGACCTTTCGAATGTAAAGTCCAATTTCCGGGCGATGGTATATAACAAGAGTAAGGTTTGTCCCCAGGCCGCATTGATCTCAGCCCATTCAACCTAAAACGGGTTGTATCAGGCTTCCAAGAAGAACGAGGCTACGTAAAGACCCACAGGTACTCCAGGAACTCGCCCGAGGCGAAGGCTATTAATGGTACCGAATACGCCATCATGCCCGATACAGAAGGCGTCGTTGTACACGTTCGTGCGCTCGAGTCGTTCAAGGGTTGCGGAGTCAGCGGCATATGTGGCACGCAGTGACGCAAGCTGGGAGTTTTGCTCAGCTGATCTTAGCAGGTGTGCGTTGTAAGAGCGCCAGAATCTGATCAGTGAAACATCATTTGGAAACGCTAGGTAGAAGGAAATGAACGAGCCACGCACTCTTCTTCCTCTTCTGCAAGAGCTTTCTCTTCCAGTTCTAATGAACGCAACTCCTCGGCGAGCTGTTCACGCTCTCGCTCTGCGTCCCGCAATTGCTCGATAGCGATTCGCTGGTCTTCCTTCAATCGAGCTATCTTCCGCTCCGCTTCTTGGGGGTTCAGACCATCCTTCTCTCGCTCCTTCTCTTTCTTTGCTTCCTTCTCAAAAGCGATGTACCCGTCGCGCTCTTTTTTAGTCTCCTCCAGTTGGCGCGTGAGGTTTGAGAGTAGGATGTGTGTGCACTCTGCACATAATGGATGATCGACGTCTGTTCGACTGGAGAGTAAATTCAAAAGCCGTTGTGTTGAGCGGAGGCGATAAGAGATTGGAGAAGGGTTCACATGGTCGGCGTCGTCTACCGGTGGGTCTTTCGTCTGAGCTGCTCCGCCTGACTCGGCGGGTGATAGCTTGGGTGTCTGTGACGGGAAGGATACATGTGAGGGGATGTTGTTGATCACGCTGTCCTGCAGTATCACAAAGGACTCGTTCGGGAGAAGAGGTGGACGTTGGGGGAGCTTTCCCTGTGCCCGGGGCGAAAGCTGGGGTTGCAAACGGCCACTTGGCTGCCTGGTGGATTTCCATGCTGCCTTTGCCGATGACGGGGCAGGCAGCTGAACGAGCTTCTCTTCTTCCGGGGTAGGATGCTGGACGCTCAGCTGCGGAGGCAGAGATCCGACTATCATATCATACGCAGAAGGAGCAAGATCGACAAGGGAAGCGTCTAACTAGGAACGAGTGTTAATATGAACGGCCAATGAACGAGGAAGGAAGTACCTGCAGTGGCTGCTTGCATTGTTGGCAGACGAACGCCATACTTGAATGATCAGCCACCGTCGTCTGCCAATGGTCACCCAGCGGTCTCCCGGGCCGCACATCGAGCACGTGCCTAAATCCTTGGGGAACGCTGCTCTTCCGCTCATCTCTCCCTTCCCTTGCACTGACCCTCATCCTTTTCCCAAGAATTTCGCCGCCAGCAAGGATGGCCTGTGAAAATTTCAATGGGCCCAGGGCTACTTTCCAAATATCACTCCCAATATCCTACTCGTATGTCGAGGATTTCGCCTTGCAGCTGGAACCGTGGCTACCAGACCGCTGGTGCGACCCCTATCTCACAGAGGCAATCTGTGTCTCGTCATCCATTCAATTCTCTTCACGGGGATCTCTAGCCTCATGTTATTCGCGCCTGACCCATACTCAGCAACCTCCCTGGCGAACATGCGCCTAACTGCCTTCGGAATATATCGTATCGTTTATCCTCTTTCAATGGGGGGCTAAATTCCTGCTTGTGGAGTAGGGTGCCACCATTTCTCGAGAATCGACGCCAACTTGCCCATGCTTGTACGTCAATTGCCGAGAACACTCATTGAGAACACGAGACTGGTGACGCTCGCTTCCAGTGATCCAATTCAATGCTCTTTAACGTGAGGCTTCTGGCAGTGACTGGGTTCCATCGAATCACAATTCGTCACTTCAAAAGAGCCATCAAGCCAACTCGCGCTCTTGGCACTCAACACCCTTTTCCTACCAATCCCAAAGTATGTCGCCCGTTTTGAAACTCGGAAATACCGCTCACTGACCATCTTTCAGATCGATGGCGTCGTCCGTTTTTGCCCTTATTATTGGCATCGACCAGTACAAGTCCAGCAAAATTTGGAATTTAGCGTCCTGTGTCGATGACGCGCTCAAAATGAAGCGCTGGCTCATCAACGATCTCCACATCCCGCGCGACCATATATGCATGCTCCTTGACAGCAAGGCTACGAAAGGTGCCATCGAAGATGCGTTCATGTCCCACCTCGTCAACAACCCCTCCATCCAAACCGGCGATTCCATCATCATTTACTTTGCTGGCCACGGCAGTAGCGCCATTGCACCCGATGGATGGCAGAACGGACGCCCCCTGCACGTAGACATACTATGTTCGTATGATCATGGTACACGTGTACGAGGAAATCGTGTTCCAGGCCTCACCGATTGGTCCATGCAAGCGATGATTAACGAACTTAGCGAGGCAAAGGGCGACAATATCACTCTCATATTGGACTGTTCCTTCTCACCGGTCCGCAGTCGCTCTGGCACCGGCACTCGAATCAATACCCGCTGGGCACCGTCCGCAACTAAACTCACGTCAGATGACCTGTACGCCGGTCTCTGGCGCGGCACAGGTCGCAAAGTTTCTCTTTCGGGACACGGATTTTATCAGGAGGCTGCCAATTCTCACGTCACAATCTTAGCATGCAACCAGGGCGAGGGTGCCGCCGAGGACAAAGAGGGTGGGCGCTTTACCATGGCGTTTCTGAGGGCGAAGGACACCAAATCGTTTCATGAAACCTCATACGACAAGCTCCTCAAAGGCCTCGCTATCCACGGCGGAGAGCAGCACCCCGTCTGTGTCGGCAAGAACAAGGACCGCATCCTCTTTAACGGGGCCCCATTTAAACCCGACAATTGTTACGTCCCCACCATCTTTGTCGACAAAGAGGTCCGTATCGCCGCCGGCGCCATCCATGGAGTGGTGGAGAATACCGAGTTCAGCTTGCACAAGCATAACATCCACGGTTCCCTGAACCCCATCCTCGCTACTCTCCAGGTATCCGTGGTATACTCGACGTGGAGCCTAGCGAAAGTCAAGTCTCAATCTATTTTTATTAAGGAAGGATGGGCCCGCGTCACGCGCTGGAATAACAGGACGCCTTTCAAAGTCCATCTTAAAAAGACAAGCCTGTCTCTCCAGCGATGGTGGAAGCTACGTCAGAAGCTTCCCGAAAAGCCTCATCGAGAGGCCACCCCCGGAGGATGTTCCGTCCTGAGGGTGTCAAAAGCAAAGCAAGCGCACATCTCAGTGCAGAACCGCTCCGACTGCCTGTCCATCCAGCGCCACGACTCGCTCATCAGCGACAACTGCCCGCAAATCGTCCAAGTCGACACGCGCCATGTCCTGGATGACGTGAAAGCCATCGACGCAGCCGCGACCTTCCACCAGCACCTCCACCGCAAAAACTCCAAGGCGCCGTTGTGCAATAGTGTAGCAATGGGCCTCCACCGACTCGACGGCGAGTCGTGGTCGCCAACCGAGGAGAACCTGCTCGACGACGGGAAGGCCCAGTTAACGCTCGACGACAACACCCTCTACGCCGTCTCACTCCAGAACAGCGCAGACGTCGACCTCTGGCCCTACCTCTTCTGGATGGACGCGACCGGGTACGCCATCCGCCCCGTATTCTTACCGGACCCCGCGGCCGCGGCGCCGCCCCTGCGAAAGGGAGGACAGCTCACGATCGGCACGGGCCATATCGGGTCGGAGGCACTCGCGTTTACGCTTAACGATGGTGAGCCGTATAATTCGGGCTTCTTGAAGCTTTTCCTCTCGACTGCGTATGCGCCGATGAGCCTTGTCGAGCAGGGCTCGCCGGCATCCGCGCTGCAGTCAGCAGAGCCACCAGTAGCACCATCTGTGTCGCTGGCCGGCGCGGAGAACTTGGAGATGCCACCTAAAGAACTTTGGGACACGATGATGGCTTGCGTCACCATCATTCGAGGTGGTGTAAAGCCCGTCTGAGCTTCCCTATAATCTTTTCCTTCTTGATCGTTAATATTCGTCGGCATCCTGGACCCGCTTTACTATTACATGATGATTTACACTATTTACTACGTTTGCTATATATGATGCCAGAGCACTATGTGTTACAACCGAGCAAATACCATATGATTAGGGTTATAGTTTCCGAGCGTCGAAGGGTACCCTGGACACGAGAGGGGTACTGTAAGTGAAAAAAAAACGGTATTTGGACTTGACTTGTCATCAGTCCCAATCGTCGTCCGCAGCTCTGAATGCTCCCGTCTTGCTTCGGGGTTTCGACACAGCCTTCTTCCCACCTCTGCCCCGTCCTCCTCGAGACGTCCCGCGCGAAGAAGACGCCTTACGACCTGACCCACGGCTTGGCCCAGTGCCAGTGGAGAACCCAGGGTCCGGGCACTCTGCAAGGCGTTGCATCCGTGATAAGCAAAAGGGAATTGCAGTACGGGCGCCACTTACCCTTGCTGTAATGTCCTTCCTTCCCACACTTGAAGCACTCTGTGCCGGCCGAGGCTGAACCTCCTTTCGACTTGGACGGGATCGACGTCTTGGAGCGTTTCAGGTTGTTTCGCTGGTTGCCCGCAGGGCATGCTATTGTATGCGTCAGTCAGTCAGTCAGTCAGTCAGTGGGTGCCGAGATTGTGAACGGCCGCTCGTACCGCTCGCCCAGTGCCCAGGCTGACCACACTGTTCAAGTCCCCGTCAGCAAGTCAGCGAGGGGACGGAAGATCGCACTGCTTACGTTGAAACATTCTCCCGTCGTCTGCTGGCTCCCTGCACTCTGCGTTCTCGTATTGAGAGGCGCGACGGTGACGGCGCTTGCGGGGTCGTCTTCCCACTCGAAGAAACCGCACGCGGCAGCTTGTGAACTCGGACAGCCCCAGTAATGCCTTCCCTGGTTCGCACCTTCCTTCTTCACAATTTTGAGCACCGCCGTCAGGTCACACTGACAGTATTTCTTTTGTACAGCCTGAATGGACGACGAGACATGGAGCTGGGTCGTGCGAAGACGAAGGATAAGGTGAAAAAGGAGCACGTACGGCATCGTCTGTGCGGGACCTCTTCGCGGGAATAGAAGGTGGGTTCGGAGGTCCAACAGCACGCTTCATGCCGTTGCCGTTACCAGCGTCCCGTGGAGGCTCGTCGGCCCATTCGAAGAAGTCGCAGGGTTTTTCAGTCTGCCCGCATCGTCGGAACGGACGGCCTTTGTTCGCCGATTCTTTCTTTACAGTCCGTTCTATGGACGGCTTGCCGCAGAAGCAGTTCATTGGCGGTGCGGAGGGGTTCGGTTCTGCAGCCGGCGCTGATCGCGGCGGCGCCGTCTGAGGCGCCGCACGAGAGGTTGACGTTGACGGAGGCCGAGAGGGTGGCGGTAGACGCGGCTGGGGATTTGGACCTGGTGCTGGTGCCAGGTTCACGGGTGGCGGCGGCTCAGCGGCACCCCAGAGTGCTTTGGGGGGTAGTAGCGAGCGAGTGAGCGGGAGAGACGTCATCACGGAGGAAGGCACGCACCATCATCGCTATCCGGATCCGGTCCCGGTACTGGTCCTGCTACTGGCGCGGGGGCAGGGGCAGCCCGGCGTGCCCTGGTCGAGGCGCTGCGACGTTTGGGCGCAGCAGCAGCGTTCCGCGAGTTCCGCGTCGCGTCACGGCCTCTTCTGCCTTCTCCTCCGGCTCCGGGAGGAGGACCGCCGCCGTTCCCGTCATTTCCGCCGTTATTATGAGGGCCGTTGTTTCTGCCACCACCACCACCACGAGGACCACCATTTCCGTTATTTCCGCCGGGTGGTCGTGGAGGACCGCCGTTGCCATTGCCGTTGTTTCCGCCTCCGCCCGGTCGACCTTCCCTTGTTATATGGCTGCGAACACTCTAGGACCGAGAGTCAGTCAGCCGAATCCGTCTTGGGTGTCGTGTGAAAGTGTTTACCGAAGTGACTTTGGCAAAATTTGTCCTCGCCTTGACGAACATGTCCTTGTATTGCTCGACTGCTTCGACGATCATATCGTTCTTCGACTTCGTACCCTGACAAATCGCGACCATGTTGCGTTCCGTCTGACGAACGCGCTTAATACTCGCACACATTCTGACATATGCAACCCTGCGCACGCACCTCACGCCTGAGCTGCGGCTTGCTCAAGCTCCGATCGAAGCCGATGTCGTTATAGCCCTTCACCAAACCTATCCCAAGGGTCGATGGGACTAAATATTTCACTGAACCTTCCATGCGTGGAATGACATATTCGCGATTAATGATCGTATCGATGTGCTGAGCGATAGTCGCATCGGTTCCAATACCGTTTTTGTCCATGATACCAACAAGGTCCGCCTCCGTGAGAAGAGATGGCTTGCTCGTGGTGCCATCTCGAAGCTCGCAGACCGAGGGTACGAAAGTCGCGCCTTCTTCAAAATTTGGTAGTTCCTTTCCCTGCCACTTGTCGTACGGGTACACATCCAAGTAGTTTCGTTCCAGTACGATGAGACCTGCAGTCTGATTGAATTTTGGAGTACGGGACGAAGCTAATTGACACGCGCACCTTTCGCAAAGAACTCTTCGTCGCCGTATACGACGTCAACAGTGGTCTCGAATCCTACAGCATCTTTCGAGCAACAGGCAAGAAACCTTCTGGCGATAAGCTCATAAACACGCTTTTCGTCTCCGGCCAGGTTGCCAGCGTGCGCCGTCGGGTGGATGGGAGGATGTGCTTGGTCATTGTTTTTGCCTCTACGGGGTTGAGAAAAGCCACCTTGGTCTCGAAGACTAGATAATTCAGCGGAGTGATTAAAGCTGAAGGAAGAACTCACTTTGAAGCAAAAGCCCCCCAGCCTGGGTCAGCAGTTTGCTTGGCCACCAACGACATAAAATCGAATTGAGGGTCGTACTGATCGGTCTCGGTCCTTGGATAAGAAAGAAATCCCTGTTGATACAGATGCTCGGCGATCTTTGATCACTCCTATCAAGTCAAGCCTAGTCGAAGAGCGATAAGACTGCGTACATCCAGGACCTTTTTTGGCGAGAGCCTGAGCAACCGGGAGCCACTCTTTTGCAGTTCTACAGTGGTGAGAGGGAGTGGCTTCCTAACAGACTACGTCAGCAAAGCAAGCTCAAGCACGCGTGATCTCGTACCATTTCTTAGTGTTTTTCTTCGTAACCTTCGTTACGCGTGCCAAATTGTCTTCTAGTACGCCTTCATATATTGCATAAGCGACGGTAAAATCGAAGAGATGACCCCTTCTCCACGTGAACGGGGTTTCCTCTTGGTTGTGGGTCAGTGCCAAGTAAATATACCAAAACTTCTCGGGTTTGAAGGCCTTCACTTGGTCGAAGCGTGACACGACAAAACCAAGCGTGGGAAATTGGCACGGGCCTTGCGCAAACATCAGAACGAACGGACGAAAGCTTTGAACAGCACTGACCATAGGAAACTACGTTGGAAATCTGCGGAAAGGTAGGTTGCAGTGTAAGTGTCTGGAATCGAGTGAATGCGGCGCCTATACGAAGGTCTAAAATAATTCGAGCTTCGACCGCGGATACTTGGGAATAATCCAATTCCACCGGATGCTGTGCAGCATGGTGGATTTGCCTGTCTGTACAGTCAGGCGTGCTGGGACATCGTGAGATATATGGGTCGGCGCACTGAGCGATAATAGCACTGAAGCGTGCACGCTTCACAACGATATTCGGAGCTGACTTGCGGCATATTTTCACGATTTCCGCTCCAATATTCTCTCCTTCTCTGTCACAGTCCGTCCAGATCATGAGCTTTTGAGCCTTCCGTGCTTCCACTGTCAGGTTGTCTACGATCGCTTTCTTGTCGGGGGGTACTTCGGTCACTATCGGTGCATCAAAAAGATGAAACGGGTCGCATGAATCCCATTTGCGGTGTGTTTGAGCAAAGTCGTGCCCCAATACGTGGCCTGCAACGCATGTAAAAATGAAATTCGCTCTGCACTGGGGGTATTCGAAGTCGTAATTCTTGATGAAGTTGCTCCGCGTACTTCTCTAATGTCATAAGGTGGGTACCGAAGAATAACAGTATATGCTACTCACCGTTTGAAATCGACCACCGGAAAGGATGTTGGTGATTGACTTGGAGATAGACGGCTTCTCTGCCACACAGAGGACAATCATTGAGAAGTTCCGACTCGCGCGAAGCTGGGTATACGACTCCTCTTTGATGATATTAGCGCCTCCTTGTACGTGAAGGAAGATGAGACGGACCTAAGCTCCCAGTGCCCCGATTCACCTACGATGGCCAGGGCTGCTTCTGCACCTGCGTAGTGACAGTACAGAGCGTAGATAAACGCGTAATGATACAAGCGAGTCGTGAGACGCGTTGAGCTGATTTGGCAGTCGCGATAGTCACGTGTCCTTCAGCGCTTTGCACTGACTGGGTCTATTGCACGGGTCTGGGTCGTCCACTTAAGAAATGGACGATGATGACTGGAACTCACCCACGACTAAGCTTCTCACCCTTCTCAATGTTTCCGCAGCCAAGTCACTGAAGCGGAAATGCGCCGATCAGCAACCTCACAAGCCCGACAAGCGCCGCGTTCTGGATCACAATTCTGCTCTTAGCGAGGTGAATGCAGAAGGAAGCGTCTCGGCTGTCGATAGTGTAGGGGAGCAGAAAGACGATGGTGACGCAGACGTGAATGAGGCTGCTGAACTATCAGACGCCGCTGAAGGTGAGCGTCAGTGTCCCTGGTCAAGCAGACACTCGGCTGACTGGACAACGGGAAAGAGTCGACGTACGAACGGCACTTTGGATCTGCGCCACCATTTCTGAACCAATCTGCGATCGAGTCTGTGAACACAGGTCTTTGGTCGACGTCGGCCTCGACCTTTTCCAAGATTGGAACTGTGGCGATATCAAAAGTAGCTGAGTCGCCTGGCCCCGAAAAAATTAAAGCAGGCTCGTCACATGTACGTAGAGTATACGGTTGGTATCCTCATAATCCATATCCTCCGTTTTATAGATTCTCGAACGACTGCGGACCCCTTTTGAGAAACGGCAAGCCAAGCTGCCCGCAGGTATGATTGTTCGTTTAGAAAACGATCGTGTATTCTCTGAATTTCCCGAGTTAGACTCGCGTCAATTCCAAGACGAATTTTTGTCCATACTCACTAGCCACCGTGACCTTTACCACACGTGTACGCCGCGAGACGCAACTCCAATCATTCGAGAGTCCATCTCTCTACATTTATTGGATCATATCACCAAGTATGTATCATACTAGTCATCAAGAGTCGTACACTAATTCCAGCTATCAGAAAGCGGCGGCGTGTTCTAAAGAACAATGAACGCATTGCGCATGCTTCCAAAGCCGGTACGCCAGCCCCGGAGGATGTGCAGGACCAAGGGTTCACAAGACCATCCGTCCTCATTTTACTCCCGTTCCGCTCCTCTGGCCTAAGATGGCTAGAATCCCTGATCGCTCACACACCTCCGCCGGCCTTCCAAATAGAGAATATAACCCGCTTTCGGAAGGAGTTTGGACTCCCGGAGGGAGTCGCGGACAAGTTTGCCTCTGCAGAGCCTGATGCGTATCCCCCTGACCACGTCGAGACCTTTGAAGGAAATCCAGATGACAACTTTCGAGTGGGCGTGAAACTGACGAGAAAGAGTGTTCGTTTGTTCACTGAATTTTACGGATCCGACATTATCATAGCAAGTCCATTGGGCTTGCGGATGTCTATCGAGAAAGAAAAGTACGCTGTCGATTCTCACTTGAACATCGTCACTTGACTGTGCTTCAAGGAACTCCGATTTTCTGTCCTCGATAGAGATCTTCGTGGTCGATCAGGTCGATGCTCTGACGATGCAGAACTGGGAGCATACTCAGGTGCGTCGCAGATACCTCGCAGCGCCGAACTCTCATCGTAACTCCTGTTACTAGTTTGTCTTTACGCACCTCAACCAACTCCCGAAGGAATCACACGACGCGGACTTTTCTCGCATCAAGCCTTGGTACTTGGATGGGCAGTACGTGACCGCGACGACCGCGACGACATAAGAGCTTACCGCCGAGTAGTGCTGCCTACCTCCGGCAGACGATCATGCTGTCCGCATACGAGACACCCGAAATCCGCAGCCTCTACAATCAGTCGTTAAAAAATCTAGCAGGAAAAGTGCGTGCGTTCCGGCGATGGGCGCCTGTGCAAGTACCAGAAGGCCTTGATCAGGCAAGTGCATGCACCACTTGTTTCACCCCTCCCCATTTTGATAGCGAGACCATACGCAGAACTTTATTCAATTTGATTGTCTGAGCGCCAAGGACGAACTGGAAAAGCGATTTTCACATTTCACCAACCAGATTCTTCCGACTGTTCTCAAGTCGGCGGTCCAGAGCGCTAATACCGTCGTGTTTGTGCCGTCGTCTCTGGATTTCACCCGGATACAAAATCACTTCCGGAAGCTGCAATTGTCGTTTGCCGTGCTATCCGAGTAAGCAGTTCTTCAAAGGTCGAAAACACAGAGACCTCGAACGTTCCGCAGGTATTCTACGAATCAAGATATCTCGCGTGCTAGACAAGCATTTTTTTCCGGATACAAATCATTCTTGATCGTCAGCGAGCGATTCCACTTCTACCGAAGGTCTGCCTTTCCCAATCTTTTTGTTTTGCACAAGGGTATAACCACGCCGCGCGCAGATACAAAATCAGAGGCATTCGGAACCTCATCTTTTATGGCCCTCCAGATCACGCCGCCTTCTACACGGAGTTTCTATCCTATCCGTTCTTGGACGAGGGTGTCGAGCCATCTGATGTTACATGTCGCGTGCTGTATTCACGGTATGACTGGTTTAGGATGGAAAGGATCGCGGGTACCAAGGGTGCGAGCCAGTTGATTAAAAGTAGCGGTCCATAGTATGGGCCTTTACACTCTTGCGTTGGCCTGAACGCATAAAAAAAGCATCCTCGTCGGGAAGAAACCAGGAGGAGGACGGGCACGTCCTGCGCGCCCAAATGGACGACACTCTCAAGAGGATTCATCCCTGAGGCTAGTTAGCGGGACTGAAGACAGAACCATGAGAATGAAACACGACGAACCTTCGTTTGCTATTCTGTACCCGAATGAATAGCCAATCGACGATAGCGCGGACACCCGTGCTGCGCAACGAAACCGTCAGTCGTCGTGGAAGTGAGCGCACGAAAGTTCCACCCTCACCCTTCCAACGCAGACAAGCCCATAACGTCCAGACTGGCAATACGCTCCCTCCGCTGCTCATTATCCAACTCGCTACCCTGTCTCCGCCGCGCGCTCTCGATCTTATGCTGATACCACTCCTCATAGTCGTGTCGGATCTCCGCGACGGTGAGCGAGTCGGTACGATCCTGCTTGTTCGCGAGCAAGAGCAATGGCACGCCGAGAATCTGGGGCGCCGACAGGACCGTGTCTGCGCATCACGCATTCCTTGGTTAGCCGTAGAGTGTAGACGGAAGAACGGGAGATGCGTTACCGAAGACTTCCCAGCCTTCGCTGAGCCGCTCGTGGTCGACCGCATCGATCACGTAGACGACGGCGTGGCAGTCGCCGTAGTACTTGGGCCATATGGAGCGGATACCGCGCTGGCCGCCGAGATCCCAGAATTGGAGCACTGCCGAGGGCAGCGCGATCTTCCCGGCTGTGCGTGCAGAAGATATACATTCAGTATTTTTGCACGATATAGGTGGGGCCGAAACGCGCACTGTTCTGGCCTACTGTCGGCGCAATTTTATCTGGCGCTAGTCCAGGCGTATCGTTATATATTGTCTTTATCTTCTCTAAGAGTGTCTAGGAGACCAGGGATGAATACGACGCAGCAGTCGAGGTAGCCAGCGTACATACCGTCTTGCCCGCGCCATCGAGGCCGATGATGATGACGGAAAACTCATCCTTCCTAGTTCTTATTAGAAATATTCAAGGACGAGCGCGCCCTGCGAACCTGGTGAGGTATTCGTGGAGACCCTTGAGGAGATGGTACATAGCCCGAGAGTCACGGGTGCGCGCGTAAGACTGCTATAGACGGCTGCGGGAGTGTGAACTGCGCTACATACAGCAACGCACGACATGGGTTTCTTCTACCTCTACTATGCTCTCGGCATCCCCACTTTTCTTTTCATAGTCATTGCACTTTATCTTCTCTTCACCGGTACGAGACATCGCTCTCTCTGTCAGAAAAAGCCCTTAACTGTCGCGCAGGCTCGGGAGAAGCGTTCAATGTTGGCCGGTTCCTCGAAGAGTCAAGTCCGTACATGTGGGCGTCGACGGGCATTGGTCTCTGCATAGGATTCAGCGTTCTTGGAGCAGGATGGTACGAGAACTTAGTCCCCGCCATACGCTGCGCGTTTTGTGTTCTTTTGTGCTCATTCGTTGCCATACCCGCAGGGGGATCTTCGTCACCGGCTCGTCCATTCTTGGTGGTGGTGTCCGTGCACCCCGTATACGGACCAAGAATCTCATCAGGTGCGTAGCAACACTCAGGAAAGAACACCAGCCTGCTAACTACCCGCATTCAGCATCATCTTCTGTGAAGTCGTGGCCATCTATGGCGTCGTGCGTGTCCCTTCCTCCTCTCCCACCCTTCCTTCAGCGGTCGGCTCATACTCCATATCCCAGATCATGGGAATCGTGTACTCTTCCAAAGTCGTCGCGATCGAAGAGAGCTTACTCTACACAAGGGAGAACTATTTTACTGGTTCGTGCCCTGTTCTTCCTTACTTCCGCGACGCCCTCCTCACACCAACCGTCCGCGCCAGGCTACGCACTCTTCTGGGGCGGCTTGACAGTCGGTCTCTGCAACCTTCTCTGTGGGATCTCCGTCGGTGTCACAGGCTCGACGGCCGCATTAGCTGACGCCGCGGACCCTGCGTTGTTCGTGAAGGTCCTTATTGTGGAAGTGTTTGGTAGCATCCTGGGCTTGTTCGGTCTTATTGGTGCGTCTGCTCAACCTGCACGCCAACTCGCCATTTATCTGATCGGCATATAGTGGGACTGCTGATGGTCGGCAAAGCTTCAGAGTTTAAGGCTGCTACTGACCTCGCTGGGGCTGCAGTAGACCTACCGCTCCTGTCACATTAGTCCGCTTTTATATAGCTCCAATTCCTCATACAAGCTATTCACGGCACCATATCCATCAACTCCTTCATCTATACTCTCCCAGAACAGAATGAGGTCCTTTTTCTTCATCGCCTATCTTTTCTCTTCTGCCTCATTGCGCTGCATGATATCAAGACAACTAGACTTACGCCGGAAAGTTGAACATCCATCAAATGTCCAGCACACTTAACAATGTGCCTACGCCGTCTTAATTGGACTCATCGTGAGACAAAGGGGAGGTGGGGTTAGGAGTTCGGCCCGGATTTGTGTAAGCGCCCAAAAAATAGTCCCACGTCTGCTGGATGGAAACGTTTTTTTTTGAATCCATTTCCGTGCGCTTCGGGGCAAATTCAAGTTACCCTACGTAGCACTTCGCTTTTAATACAAGGCTCTGAGTCAACATGTATGTTCCGCGTTTCCTTCTCTGATATCCTAAGCCCCCCCCACTCCCTGTAAGAGTAACATGTCTAGAGCCTAGCGTTGAAATTTGCGGGACGATTTGGTCGCCGTGACGTGAGTTGCGGCTGCGCTTGCGTCTTCCGGTCTTGAGCGATCCGTTTTGTGCGCGCGTCCTCCGTCCTCCGCCTCTCCCTCGAGTCTTGAATGAATCTGTGCTTGGGGATGAGTGTGATGATGGTCGATGTGTTCGGCGTGCGTGCGTGCTATGCATTTGCTGGTCTTCATCGTTCCCTACCGTTCCCTCTATTGCGTTCCTCCCTCCAGCTTCTGCTATGCCTCCCCCTGTTGCGCGATAGTCTTGTGTAAGTCTTCCCGTGGCTTGGATTAAATCGATAATCGGGATTGCCTTTGCTGCCTTCCCAATCAGGGATGGAAACGTCCCCTCAGGCCGGCTGGCATACTGTAAGCTGCTCGACATACTCGAAAATATCTCTCACCTGCCGTGGCTTCAGTCAAAACACAGAATACTGATTCACGTTCCTCCGCTACCGCTGATGATTCAGACGGTAACGAGCAGTACAAACATGCCCATTACAAAAGTATGTGCCCGAGCGTGTGCTATCCTTGGAATTGTCCAACCTGCCAATTCGGTTTTCAACCGACTCCCCGGCTGTAGAGCTTACTTTCTGCAGCGTCCAAAACGATCGCTCTCACACCTGCGATCGCCGATTGGCACAGAGCTCCATCATGGGGTGTATTTGGGGCAACTTAAACTGTCTGATGAGCAGATAGACGAGCTGTGCGTCTGATTATAAAGTTGTTGCACAGTGAGTGCCAGTCAGAGCGTCCTTCCTCACCGGCTGGTCGCGCCTTCCCTACAGTCGCTCCTGGCCGGGGACCGCGGTATCGTATGTAAGTTCAAGCTCAAGATGCATTGTCCACTTCTACTAATCTACACGCATCCGTGTCAACTGACTCAGCGCAAGTCTTCCGCAGGACATCAGTGTCCACGAGCCGCTTGACCTCACGCACCACTGGGGCCCACTGGCACTCCACAAAAACGCAAGGAACCCCATTCCGCAAAAGCCAGGTTCGGAAGAGGTCCACGATTCGGCTTCCACAGAAACCGATAACGTCTTACCGTACCTCCTTGGGGAGCCCAGGGGTCTACAGAGTGTCCACACCGAGTCTACACAGCTACTCGTCGAACCGGACCGACCCCACCGCTAAGCGGTGGCATACAGAACGTCGCTCAAGTTGATCACGGGCCCAGAACATCAGGAAAACCTCCCGGAATAATCGGGCATAATCCCGTGATAATCGCAATAATTGATGCTAACTGTCACTAAGGCTGCGTTCGGATACGATAATACGGTATTCTTGTTCCATATTATTGCCATTTTGAGTAGCGTGCGTGACAATCCATATATGGGTGGTGACTGCAAGATTCCGGCCCGGTAATGCATGCAGAAGTCTCGGATCCTGCCGTTGCTTGTACCGAACCCGGTTACCTGGTTACTCATCAGATCAATTCAAAAATAGTGAATATCTTGATGAAATCCCTTCAACCTATGCTTCAAGACCTTCTTAGCTAGCTTTCTGAGACAAATTACCATAAAATAGACATGACTGAGCCGTGACTATTGAAATGCTAGCCATATAGTACAGCTGAAGCAGAATTGGGGCTGCTGGTTTGGTGTAATGGTTAACACCGCTGTATGTCATTTTCCAAATGTGGAGGCCGAGAGTTCAATTCCCTCGATCTGAAATTTTTCACAAGCATAATAATGTCCAGCTATTTTGCTATAAAATTTTATGTGAATAATATATGCACTCAAGAGGTGGATTTTAAACAGTTTCTGTGGAAAAATTTCCCTCTTCACAATGGGGACAGTGAATATGTTTTCTACAGGGGAAACGCGGAAGTGCAAAGATTTTTCCGACCTGCCAATCACATCCTCTCAACTAATCACTCTTATCTATGCACTTTGTGTAACAGGGGCACTCAACTGTCATACATGTCATACTTTAGTCACACTACAGTCACAGAGCACATGATCGCTTGGCGAGAATACAGTTTCCTATTTAGGCAATAATATGGAACAAGAATGCCGTATTATTGTATCCGAACGCAGCCTAATGCCGTTAGAATTTTTGCTCAATATGGAAATTATCGCACATTATCAAAGTAGGTTTTTCCTGATGAAGTCGGCGGAGACACGATGCGGGGCTTTGGCTATACCTATAGGTCGTGACGCGCACTGCCGTCAGAGATTTCTGGCCTCTACACACCACGCGCTTTGCGTGACCGCACACGGCGCCCAATCTCGATCGTAGACTACGTGGCCCTCAGCATATGCCCGTGGTTTTTCGAATTGAACGCAAGTGAGCCCCGCTATATAGGCCTCTCAAGCAGACGCACTAAATACAATATGGAACAAGCTTGGTCTGGCTCAGCCGTTGGGAAGGTACACACTGGAATTATCTACACGAGACTGAGGATTATGAAATGGCTGACAAGATGGAGCTATTCAGAAGAGGAGAAAAGAAAGGTTGATAGTGCAAGTGAGGTTGGTACAACGGAGTCATAGGGAGATGTAGGACATCGTGATGGTGGCGCTATACTTCGTGGCTATTACACTAACTTGAAGTTCAGCAATGCGGCACCAATCGAAACTCAGGTGAAATATGGAACCGACCCTGTGGATACTATGGACTGGCACCATGATGCTTCGTCAATAACTCCGCGACCCTACCAGCTCCATACGTCAATGCTTCTTGTCTAGGAGTCCGCCCGTAGCCATTGCGAAGATTCGCGTTCGCACCACGCTCTAATAAGAGCTCAGCAGTAGCGGGATCGTCATTGAAAGCTACAAGATCCAACGCGGTCATTTTGTCCCTCTTGCGTGCGTTCACGTCGGCATGGTGATCAAGTAATAACCGGACGATGTTAAGATGCCTGTGCCGAGACGCTTGGTGTAGTGGGCTTGAACCGTTCACGTCTCGGGAGTTCACGTTTGCGCCGCGTTCGATCAACAATTTTGTCACCGCGAGTTGCCCAAACTCGGACGCCACAGACAATGCGGTCTGGCGAAGGCTACCTGTTTCTTCGACGTCTGAACCATGGTCAAGTAACGAACGTACAACATCAACCTGACCATTTCTTGACGCAGTGCACACCGAAGGCTCGCTGTCGGAGGATTCTCCTTCTCCATGTGGTTGTGGGGACTGTACAACATCTGGGTGCCGATTTTGTGGGTTCGCGGATGTATTTACCTCTCCGCCCGGAGCTGCAGATCGGGACAGAAGGTTTGTAACTTCTGGGTTCTGATTGTCCGAGGCCAGGTCCAAAGGTGACTTATTCTTGTGATCACGTATGCTGCGATCGGCACCACGTTCAAGTAGGAGCTTCACGATATCGAAGCAGCCGTTAAATGCTGCCAGATGCAAAGGGGTCGAACTGTCGTTGTCACGACAGTCCATATCTGCGCCATGTCGAATAAGCAGTTCTGCTATCTTGACATGACCCTTAGAGGACGCCACGTGTAAAGGAGTCTGACCGTCGTCGTCACGAGAGCCCACATCTGCGCCATGTTGAGTGAGAAGTTCTGCCACAGACATATGGTTACAATATGATGCCAGGTGCAAAGGAGTTGGACCCTTGGTTGGACCATTATTGTCACGAGAGCCCACATATGCGCCACGTTGAATGAGAAGTTCCGCCGTCGTGACATGCCCCGAACGCGATGCTGAATATAAAGGCGTCCAACCATTGTTATCACGGGGGTTTACATCTGTGCCAAGCTGAATGAGTAGTTCTGCCATTTCGGTGTGACCATTTTCTGATGCGACATGTAAAGGAGTCTGATAGTCGTTGTCACGAGAGCCCATATCTGCGCCATGTTGAATGAGAAGTTCCGCCGTCATGACATGCCCCGAACGCGATGCTGAATATAAAGGCGTGCAACCATCGTTATCACGGGAGTTTACATCTGTGCCAAGTTGAATGAGTAGTTCTGCCATTTCGGTGTGACCATTTTCTGACGCGACATGTAGAGGAGTCTGATGGTCGTCGTCGCGAGAGCCCACATCTGCGCCAAGTTGAATGAGCAGCTCTGCTATCATCTTGACGTGACGCCCAGGCTCAGAGAACGCCATGTGTAAAGGACTCCTACCCTTGTTGTCACGAGAGCACACATCTGCGCCACGTCGGATGAGCAGTTCCGCCACAGCCTTCTCACCCCAATATGATGCCAGGTGCAAAGGAGTTGAACCAGCATAGTCACGAGAGCACACATCTGTGCCGTGTTGAATGAGAAATTCGGCTATTTGGACGTGGCCACTATGTGTCGCTGCATGCAATGGAGTCTGACCGTTGTTGTGACCTGGGCCCACGTCTGCACCGTATTGAATGAGCAGTTCTACCGTCTTTACGTGCCCCGAAAATGATGCTAAATATAAAGGTGTCCAACCATTTTTATCGAAGGAGTCGACATCTGCGCCAAATTGGATGAGCAGTTCTGCTAGTTTGACGTGACCATTATTCGATGCCACGAACAAAGGAGTTCGATCATCCTTGTCGCAAGAGCGCACATCTGCACCACGTTGAATGAGCAGTTGTACTATCTCGACCTGACCCCAAAACGATGCCCCGTACAAAGGGGTACGATCGTAGTCGTCACGAGGGTCTGCGTCTGCGCCATTTTCAACAAGGAGCCTAACGAGATCCAGGTGTCCATTTTGTGCCGCTCCGTGCAGAGCCGAAAAACCATCTTTGTCCTGGGTGTTCACATCTGCCCCCCGCTGCAGTAGTAGACACGATATCTCCATGTCGCCTACGGAGGAGGACGAAAATAATGGAGTCCTGCCTGAAGTGTTTCGAAGGTTCACATCTGCATTGTGCTCGAGTAACAAGCGCACAATGTCAACGCGTCTGCTTTGCGATGCTCGATGCAGTGGGCCCATTCCGCTCTTGTCTAAGACATCTACATCCGCACCTCGCTGAAGAAGCCACAAGGCAGTGTCGACATCTTCCTTTACGAACGCAGCCGACAACGGGCTCTCGTAATACCCTCCCTTAGCTATGACGGCCCCTGGGTGACCGGTGATCAAGTGCTCTATGAGCTGGCGGAAGCCACAGAGTACAGCGTAATATAGCGGCGCCGCCTGCGGTCGTTCTGGGTGCATCGTGGGCATCTCTCCTCTCCAAGGGTCGTCCATATCGTATATCCAAACCCAACTGGAGAAGTGCGGCTTGTCTGGATTAAAAAGGTGTTCCATGGCCACTTGAATGGCAGACGATACGCCCTCAGACTGACCATGCTCGACCCAGTGTTGGGCAGCATAACCGGAGAGTGGAAAGTTCGTAATGCTGTCCTTGTCGATGTGGTGATCAAGCTGGAGTAAAACACTAAGACAAGCTTGCGCGAGGATGGTATGCGCTGAGCGGGGAACGATGTGATAGCCAGAAAGATCCTCCGTTGCGGTGGCAAGGCGAGCTGATGTCAGGAACTCCTTTACGGAAAAATGCGAAAATTGGACAACTTGGGACCCGTCCACATCGACGACGCTGATGAGATTGGTGCACACGGAAAGGATAGCTTCTTCCGCATCGCCCAGTCGCCAGTCGGCGTTAAACCTGGGAAGCATTCCTGCATCGAACCGAACCGCCAGAACATCCGCAAGCTCTTCCACGCGAAGCGGTCGAATTGATACTGCAAGGGATTGGAATAAACGTTGAGCGTATTGTCGCATCTCTTCATCAATCGCCAGCAATGCGCGTTCGTAAGTTTCGTCCAACGTCTTTGGCATCTCCTTCAATGTGCTTCGAATATGCGCGGGTAAGGTCCGACGCAGAACCTCTAACTGGCAAAAAACCCATCTGAACCTACACGCGGCGTGTATTAGGCAATTGATTCAAGAAACGATGACAGCGATTACTTACATCCCATCAGCCTTGTCTGAGAGCGTATCGATCACCAATTGTTTATCTCCGTTTCTCCATCGTCGCATCCTCTGATCAGCGTGCACGACCGCATTGATGTAAGAGGAAATGTCTTCCTTTTGTCCACGTTCATCATGAAGGGACATACGAAACGGCCCCAACGGTTCAAGAGTGTTTCGAATGTCGATCTCCGGTCGACTGGACGCACATATGTGTACATTTGGAAGGTTCAGCTCCACAAGATGCTCCAGAAACTCGAGCACCTGTTCACGTGCAGTCGGCATCCCGGAGATGTTGGGACATTCATCAAGAGCGTCAATAATGATGTACCTTGCGGGCTGTCCTGGCACTTTGAGCATTTCTACGAGACACTCCGAGAGTACGTCTTCCGAAGGCTCTTCTGCACCTCCAGCGTGATCCGAATACAGGCGGGACAAAATTTTGTAGCAGGGATCAGACTTGGCGCTGAGTTGAAAGACAAGAGAGGAGAGGAGACCCCGAATGTGTTGCTTCTCCGCGTCCCTGAAATCAAAATAAAAGTATGCCATTGAAGCCAAACCGGCCTTGCGTTTGCTGTCGATTTTTCGGATGATCGAAGAACTGGTAGAAGAAGTGAACGACTATAAACGGAGGTAGTGAGACAAGACCTACAGCAAGATGCTCTTTCCGGAACCAGCTACAAGATGCAGAAGGAATTAGGGGTTGTTGTGAGGCTAATGTCGAGAACGTACGTTTTCCGTGGATCCACAAAAGGGATCCCTTTGCGTTCCACTCATCGAAGACGCTCCCTTGGAAGAACCACGTGGCGGTTCCGTCTTGATGAGTCTTACATCCAATGTTGTAGTTTTTTGACGGATCTGGAGGGCAAAGCCAATTTTTGGAGTCTTTTTGCATCTGGTCGCCTGTAACTTGTTGTCTGAGCGCCACCGATGGATAGTGGGAGCATAATTCGTAACGAACGTCTCATCTTGTTTATATCACTTGCCATGTGTTCCATTGTATCTATTGTCGTGGTCAGCTTGTACAACGCCCTTTTGCGAGTACGGTAAAAGCATACCCAGAGCCTTCCGAATGCCGTCCGTTGACGCTTTACCATCTGGCGCCAAGACAATAATACTTCAGATCCGCGTCAGTAACAGGCCAAGCAAACTTCGCGTACCATTCATGACTACTTTCACATTGTCCATAAGTCCGTGGACAACTTCCAGGGTCTGCGCAACGGTCATTCGGCCCTCCTCCTGCGTGAGACGGTCAAGCCTCTGTAGCACTGCCTCGATCTCGCTCTCTCCTAGCAGCTTCTTCGCGAATTTCTCTATACAATGTTGAGCTATCGTTTGTTGAAGACGACGATCTACTTACTGAATCTGCCTTGTTTAATTTGCTTAGTAGCGAGGGAAAACACAGAGAGTAACTCGGCCATTATTTTTACGATGATATCCGTCATCGAAGGAGTCATCGGGATATCGGTATAGATCCGAAGACGCTTGAGGAAGTTTCCGACACATTCAAATAAGTCGACAAGTGCATCATAGCTTGAGCTGACACCGTCGGCTGCCTGATGTATGTGGATCAGGAAATGTGTAAGTGGAGAATGTCAGGTCAAGGGACGCGCACCATGATTAGAACATCAACGCCAGCAAAGATCACCTGTGCCGGTGGGAACGGCACCTGGTAGCCAAATGATGAGAATGCAAGAAGAACAACTAGCATATTCGGCCCATCAAATTCACACTCACGGTTTGGCCAAGAACGCCAGAAAGCGTATGGATGACCTGGACTACTGGGCTAAGCCAGTGGATTAACTTGTGATTTCCATCTCTATAGGCTTTAAATGCGTTGGCCTTTTCTTCAAGCAGCTTAAGGACGTTATCGGGAGAATCTCTCCCTCTCAGCTCGTCGGTAAAAGGGTGCTTGTCGATCTCCACACCAGTCTGCTCGTGGTAGTCGGCGAGAGCTTTATCGAGGATCACTTGAAATGATGTTGCTGGCATATTTTAGAGGTTCCCTCGAAGAGATACCCTGGTTAAGTTGGAAAATTTGATAGTGGGAAGATGAGGGCGGGGAAGGTGCAATACAGGCACTGACGCTCGTCGATGTGGCCTCGTGCCAGTCGATCAAAAGACCTAAGCGCCGAAGGTCTCAGAACTCGGTGGCACACTGCAGTGTAGTTCAAGCGACAGTACTATCTCCAAATCGTCGATGTGAATGACTCATAAAAATACAGAATTTACAGGAATGTCCGAGATGGGGGATGATTTGGATGAAAGAAGCCGTGGTCATGATGAGTAGTACTAGTATGCCTTTCTGAGGCTCCCATACAGTACTGTATCTTTGTTGTTCCAGTCGAAGGTGTACACTTGTGACGAGTACACCTTTACCGTATTCGGACGGCTTTTGGGCTCAGGAATGGCAAATTGAATTAATGCATGCGACGATGTCCGCTCCAAAGGCAAGGAGTTTCGCTCCGTGTGCGCTGCGCAAGTCACGCGACCATGTCTTTGACTTGGTCTTCCCGTGCCGCAGTTCTGCACCCACGAGTGCGGTGCTAGTCAAGCATTTCGACAGCATCTTCTCCTATAAACTCTACTGCACCCTTTGTTGTCGCCCTCGAGGTTTGTAGTCCTGCCGCTTCGCTTCTCAGACAACCTTCACTCGATCAATCAATCAGCCTACGCTGGACTCTTCATATGTCATGGGCCCCAACTCGTTTGACCAGTCTCGGGATACAACTGGCTCAATCTGCACTTACGTATGGTTTTTTCTCGTGGTAATCGAGGTTCATTACCACGTGTGGAACCTCCGAAGGATCAGGTCAACGTATTTAGGGGACTGCTGGCCGTGCGTCGTTCGTTTACTCATTTGGAGACTTGTCTGACATTCTCCTACTGCCCACAGCCCCGTCAGCGATTATCACCCCATTCCTTGCGTGTACTGACATGGTAATATTCGTTGGACGCCCGTTCCAGCTGAGGAGGCTCTGCAGCACCTCGCACGGCTTCGGCACCGGGATCCTTCAGCTGACGCAACGCATGCGCTAAAACTACGCGTATAGTGGCATATATGATGCGTCCTACCTTTCATACCTAAGCGCACAACCCTCGACTTTTCCCCGCTACGGCCGCACGGCCTTCGTCGCGTTGCACAACGATGTCTGGCTGCGCTGCACAGACGGGACAGGTGCACCTGTTGATGCTTGGACACGGAGGCTTCAACCTCGTGTATTACCCGAGGGGAGCTGCGCGGCATTTGTGGAGGTGACCGCTCAGAGGCCGAGTGCGTATTCTGACCGTGCTGGATCTAGAACCTCTCACTCGCGACAATGCTGTGGGTCTCCCTCCTTGCCACCTTCACCTTTGTCGGTGAAATTGCAGGGCCTGCCCTCTCTTCAGCCTTTCAGCCGGCGGCACATACGCGCCAAATCTCTCTGTGCAATGTGGTGCTGGTACTGGCCTTCTTCCAACGCGGGCATTTCGGGACATGTCGGAGGCGGTCACCTACTCCATTGGCTGTTGGGACCACTCGGTTTTTATTTATGTTCCCGTCCCTCCTTTGATCTACGCTGGCCCTTTCCCAGCACCCTTGAGCCAGTATTTGCCCCTCGCTTATCAACCAACTTGGCCCCAGCTCCGCCTTCTAGTCTTTCCTCCTCCATACGGGGCATCCGACCACTGTAGGCCGCTGTATGCGATCCTCCCGATACCTACAAGGCGGACTAGTTGAACGCCCCTCGACCTTATGGCCGCATGACCTGGCGTGGTGAAGGTAGAATGGGTAGCTAGGACCTGTGGGAGATACATGGTTCGTGGGAGTGAGATGTTGCGAAGATGGCTTTGTAGTGCTTATCGACAGGTACTTCGTGAATGATCCCGTGATGGGTCGCATGTACGCCTTGATTCTACTCGGTTGGCGGTATGAGCAACTGATGGTGGCGCAGGTTGATTGGTATAGATATTTTTATTTCCCATTGCTGGGCCCGTACGTGTGCGTAGGCAATAGCGAACGGACACGGTCATGAAATTATTCATAGAGCCGGTACCTAACAAGGAGCGGCTGTGGCCCTTCTTGTCTTTTCCCTTGAACCGCATGCACACTGTCCCACAACCAGCTTTGGCCTCTCGTGGATATCAGGACATCGACCAGGAACGTGGTATCTGTTCCACACGAGTCGATGAGGCATTACCTCCTTTCCCTTGGGTATCACGTCTCATTTGAGAACCATTCAGGAACGACCTTCTCGTGCTGTTTGGCAAGGCGCATGGTGAGCTTTCGGTAGGTGTTCAAGCAAGCGCATTCGCGTGTATGTGCCCCCCTTTTCAAATCTGTGCTGCCATGTGTTGAGACGTCCGACAGGCCGCCAACATGGTCAAGGTGTCTAACTGGGGTAACAGAGTGCCCGGGACAGCTGGACCACATGGATACATTCCCTGATGGAGGCTGGGTACCGATCCATTGCCGAAAGCCACGCGCTGATCGGGGCGTGTCATTGATGGATATGAATGGCCGCTGTGGACAATTGCGCAATGATGAGCAGCATGGAGCGGACCAACATCAGTGCTCTCGCTTGAGTCCACCCCGAAACTGACATTCTAGGTTTGTTCGACTTCCTCTTTATAGGGATGACGGACTGGTTCAGTGATTCCACGCGCACGGATCTGCGCTTGTGTAGGACACGATCAAGGCTCATAGGCTGAACTTGACGTCATCGTGCAGCCGAACGCAAGCAAGACCGCAAGACGCCGCTGCTGTACGTGATGGTCAACATGTTCCCGTAATCATGGGCTGCACTGCCCTCCGCCGGTGGCGCAGGAAATCACAAGTAAGGGTGTTTCTGTTGGCAGGTCACCGGGCGTGCACCTGCCGCCGCTCCTCGAGTGCGAAACGGAGTAATTCGTACCTACGGTGCTCGCACGCAAATGCAGGCTCATCATGGAGCGGTCAGATGGAGACATGTGTACGTTTTTTGCAGTGCGCCAGATGCTGTTCACCTTCCCTGCGCTTCAGTTGAGCTGCGGGTACATGTGCATTGTGCAGACACGAACTACCGACACAAGTGCAGTTTGGCTCATCCATGAGCAGGGAATTTCCAGGCGACTCTCTGGAGCGACTTTTGATTTGCAGGGCCGGTCGAGACTCTCGGCAGAACGACTACGGGCACTCACAGTACTCACCACTCGCTATTTGCTCGAGCAAATTGAACTTAGTTGGCTTACTATTTTATGTCGCAATAGACGTCGGGATACCACGGGAATGTTACGCGTAATACCACGAGCCCTACGGCGATTGGCTGCGCTTGTGTTGCATGCTGAAGCGGTACTACTTCTCTTCCTGCCTTGGCTCCGCGTAATATTGGTATACCCTGATGGGGCCCACCTCACAAGCGGTCGGCTCTAGTGCCCACAGCAGAATAAGGGAAATGGCGGTCAGTTGCCGTTCAAGTTCTGCCAGATCCTGAGTTTAATTTTCAGGTGAGCTCACATCATTACATGAGATCAGTCTGGAAACAAAAGCACGATGTGACGGAATGTGTATTCGCGAGCATTGCACAATTTCGTCCAAGGAGGTAGTTGAAATCTCACCTCAGCGACAGCTGGAGCTATTTATGTGCCATCATGGTGGTGTCGATGCGAGGCCCCCAGCTCCGTTCGCTCTTGTGGCCTTGTTACAGCACTAGTTCAATTGGTGAACATATTCATGATGGCCTATCCACCCGTGCTAACGAATGTACCTTTCTGTTCAACGCTCAGACCTCCAGCCCACTCTTCTCCCTCCAAGTCCGTTCGCGCAATCCCATACACTGCCCATACACCTGAATTCTGTGACACGCAATGTACGCGTCTTTCGTTGTCACCCTGTTCTTCATCGTCTCCGCTGTTTCCCCTGCCGTCTCTATCCCCCTCGGGTACGTTGTGCTTCTTCTTAATCTCGCGGTCTCGCGATGCCCATTTATGTGTTCATAGCAGTCGCGGAGGCTCCTCCTCTGAGGTTGTTGCCCGTGACGCCCCACCACTTCCACGCTCTTTTTTCCAATCTTGCGGAGCTGACTGTGGACGCGGCGAGAGTGAAAGAGCGTTGTGATCAACATTTGTCATCGTGAGTCGAGACCCGCTGTGCCTCGAAAGGTCTCAACCGAGGACATTGTCCCAGTTATATTCTCTTGCCAGGGCTGTACAATACATGTAGTCAAATCTCAGTGAAAAGTGATAGTCAACTGGTGGTAGGCTAGTCTGATCAGGTCGGGAGTCGAAATGATCCCCAGGTGGATATTTGCAGGATTTCCAACTGCACGATAGTCAGGACTTGAGTCGGAAATCCAGGTCCGTTCGCACAGTAGTTTAGTCTACTCAGTCAGGTTGTGCGCTGCCCACGCATTATATTTTTCTGAGCATTACAGTAGTAACAGGGGAAAGGGTATCTCCAGACAGAAACAACTTGATAGCAAAGTATGATAGAGAGAGACTCCACACTCGCAAAGTGGACACTATTAGATCAAACACTGCTGCCATACATGTTAGCAAATCGGATATAGTTCAAGTTAGACTCGAACTCGTATAGACTCTCGTTACAGTACTTGATCGCGATCGTGCCGCGGAAGCCCAATGGGGGCACTGCATTTTTCCCCGCGCTTTCCCCCCGTGAGTGCCGATCCGATCCGAGTCGGTGATATGACGAACCTGCCTTGGAACCTGCAGTCGTCACCTCTGTAAAGGACCTTGTAACTACAGCAAGCTTGAAGCTTGAAAGCCTGATTTTTCCCGCGGAATCCCCCAGTTAGTAGGCGCTGAAGTTGATATGAAACAATCTGATGCGACCGCCCGCTAGTCCGTACTACTCTTCCTGTCCGAACTCCGCGTTTTTATTGGTATATCCCGACAGGTTCCACCCTCACAACTTCCAGATGGATATTTTCGAGGCTTTGAAATCCGATATTCAGAACCTAAGCCAGAATCCAACCTGGGTCCGTTCGTATCAGTCAGTAGTCGGGTAAAGTCAGTCAGGACTCTGAGTCAGGTTGTGCTGCCACAAACTGTCCACGCATTCAAGTTATCTGTTGAGAGTAGCATTTCCGAGTACAGTAACAGGCAGATCACCATCCCACATCCTCTGAATCTCCAACTCGGAGTCGGTTAGCGGAGTTTTCCTTCTGGTCCTGCTTGCCTTGCTGCTTGCCATGCTTATTGTAACCACCTCGTTTCGTTGCCTTTCTGAGGTGAACTGTCAAATATGTGTCTGCAATTTGGCGGCGACAAGCCCGAGCTTTGATGCAATTTGATGTCTCGGAGGATGTGTTCGAGTGTCCGACCCTTGGTGATGCCTCTGTAAAGAGCGTCTTTCGTCGCTATCTGGCTGCGCGGACTCGAAATACGATAGGTTCTGCCCTCACAAGCGGCCGGTTCTAGGGAAAACATCACCGGAACGGGGGAAATGGCCATCAATCCCCGTTCATGCTGCACTCGGCGTCAATATTTTTCAGGCGAGCTCATATGAGATCAGGCAGGCGTGCTACCCGTGCATCCTAGCCTTTATTGTTATTGCACAATGTGGTGAGTGATGGAATAAGCAGTCGGAAGCATGGCACCGCACTGTCGCATCAAAGGAGGTAAGATGATATCGCACCCCAATGGCAGTGCTACTAGAACCTATAGCTATTTAAAAGCATGATTTCGATGCGAGGATCCCCAGCTCCTGCTAGGTTTTGTGTTCTTGCTACGGCACTGGTTGGTGAACACATTCACGGCCCATACACCCATGCTAATGCCTATCCAGCCCAAATCCTCTTTGTTCAACGTTCATCATCCAGCAGGTCCTTATCCCTCCGTTCTCAAGCAAACCCGTGCACCCTAATACTGTGACACGCAATGCACGCGTCCTTCCTTGTCGCCCTGTTCTTCATTGTCTCTGCTGTTTCGCCTGCCGTCTCTATCCCCCTCGGGTACGTTGTTCTTCTTCTTAGTGTCTCAATACCGACTAATGTGTTCGTAGCACTTGGGACAGCTCCTGTGGTAGTAATTCGAATCCCCTCGACGGTCTACCCCTCGGGTACGTTCTTCTTCTTCTTAATCTCTCAACACCTACTGATGTGTTCGTAGCTTTGGTGACGACTGTGATACCATCTCATCATTTCAACCTGATCCAAATGGTGGTAATAATGTTGAATGCTCACACATAGGTTGTAAATGAAAGAGCGTGATGAACATTTGTCGTGAGTTGAGACCCGCTGTGTCTCGCTCAACCGAGGACACTGTCCCACATACTTTTGTATTCTCTTGCTGTACAATACTTGTAGTCAATCTCGGTGAAAATTGAAAATTGGCAGGCGGTTGGCTGGTCTAATCAGGTCGGGAGTCAAAATGACCCCCAGATGGATATTTGCAAGATTTTCAACCTGCCCGATAGTCAGAACGTGAGGCGGAATCCAGGTCCGGTAGTGGTCAAATCCCAGTGAGGTTGTGCGCAGCCCACGCATTATGTTTTCGGAGTAGCATTTCCGAGTCACAGTTCCGAGTCACAGTCTGATCTCATCATAATCCTCTCGGTTAGCGGAGTTCGTCTTTTGATACTGGTGTCTGCCATGTTTACAGTGGGTGACTTCCCGTCGCATCTGAGCACTCCAGAAAAATTTCCAGATTGAAATTTGTAATCATGAAAGTAAACACTGGCGAGAATTAGTTTCCCGTGGTGGATGAGAAATTTCTAGAGGTTCCAGATGACAAAGCCAGAACATGCACCATTATGACTCGGAACGGGCTCAGAGTTCCTCATCGAGCCCGGTCGCCTTTCCACCGGGTCTAGTATTATCGTTTGAATGCTTACAAATATTCTGTAGGAGGGTATCGACGAGCCCTACAGATTCAAGTTCTGGAAATTGGAGTCAGAGCTCGGAGAGTATTATGTGAGCAATGTGCCTGGCCGGCACTTCGGCCATCTGGTGATGACTCCAATCTGGAAACATATCTAGACCTGCTAGATGCGACGGGAAGTCACCCAGTATCGTCTTGTTCTCTTGCTAAGGCGAACTTGCAAATATGACTCTGCAATCTTTGACAAGCCCGAGCTTGGATGTCTCGGCGGATGTACCCGACCCTTGATGGTTCCTGTCAAGAGCGCCTTCCGTCACGATCTGCTAAGTTACAATGCGCAAGTCCCGGGCTCCGCGTTGTGACTCCACATTTGACCTCAAGTTACCACACCCGTGGCATTGGAAAGCCGAGCTGAGATGCTAAATTTTTTCGACAATGGGAGCGGCCGGGAACTCGGAGTTATCCCAGTATTGTAAATTAAGTCAACATTTATCAATCGTTCAAGTTCTTCGTTACCCCACAAGACAACTCTAGAAGTACCCAGCCTTCTGACAGGACGTAGCTCAGAAAGCCCATGATATATCTTGCTAGACTGCCTGAGCTAGTAATCCCCAAACGATGGACCCTGCAATCGCACCACAATCGCAACAAAAAAACTCTCACGAATGAGAAGCCACTCGAGTCGGTGACTCGACAGAGAAAGGCCATGCTACCACTTTTCATACTTTCCAGCACGGGGTACTGAAGCTCTAGCTCTGGGTGGGTTAACCACGCGCAAACCGACGAGCGGATGACTCGAACTCGAAATCGACGGAGTGAGGAAAAATAAAATCAACCACTATAGCAGGTTGACCCGAGGAGGAGAGTAGACGATGGGTAGGGGCAAGGTGAGTAGGAAACACAAGGGGACGCAGATGTAGACGGAGAGTGTTAACGCGGGAGTAGAGAAATGACGATGCACCAGACACTTTTTAGATGGCCCTTTTTTGAAGATATATGCTCAGGCCGGCTCAAGTTGGTGAATTCGGTGATAACGAGCGTGCCCGCAGCTGGGAGGAGGCACTATAACTTATAGTAAGTTGAGATTCAATTCGGGCCAATATGGCCTCATATCTTAAGCGCTTCTCTCCTCTCACCACTTCGTTCGACTTGCTTGTCAAATGGACCGGGGCAACTCGAATACGAAAAAATTGATTTGATGGCTTGGCCTTACTAGTCCTCTGGTGCGTGCGGTCTTACGTGCGGAAGCCAAGGCGGTATTAGCTTTGATGCTCAGATGTTGTGAACGTCCAGCTACTAGTCGGGTCAAAAGAAAAGCTATTCGCGACTGCCCCACGCCTCAGATTTCAGCGCTTCAAAGTGTCCAACCAACCTCCTTGAATAACCTTACTATCCTAGTAATGAGTAACCCGTAAAAATATAGAATTTAAGTGAGGTGGTATCCCAGAACATAAGTACAAACGCGACACACATATTACTATAAACCCAGCACTATCCAGATCCTCCAGCATGGCTCTGACTAAACACCTTCAACCAACCGTCGCCCATCTCCGACCTGAGCGCCTCCACCCTCGCCCGGAACGCATCCGCCTCCTTGATCTCCTCCCCGGACCCTTCCTCCGCCTTCCCGGGCGCCTCAAACACCGACGCAGCAGCACGCGCCCGTCGCGCTGCCGAGCGACGAGACGACACCCTTACACTCATCGTGCGATCCGCAGATGCGCGCAAAAGGACAGGCGACGGCGGGCCGTCCGACTCCGCCAACGCCACCTGCGGCGGGGGCGCCGGTGTATACTCCGTCTGCGAGCGCCGGTGCTTGGGCGTGACGATGACCAGCGCTGTCGGCGTCGTGTTGTCATCCACGGGCGCCGGTGCAGGGGCCAACGACACCGGCAACGCGCGTGGAGACCGGGTCGGCGAGCCGAAGGACTCGCTTGGATCTGGCGAGACTGAGGCCCACGTGCCGGCCCCAGCTGCGTTCGCGTTTGCTGGGTCTGCGTCTAAGTGCACGATGCGCTTCATCCGCTTTTTACGCGGCTTTGCGCTAGACGTGGTCGTGGAAAGGAGTGGTGACGGTTGGTGTGACGAGGGGGCTGGCGAGAACACTGGGCTGCTCGAAGAGCTCGCGCCGCTCGATGGGGCTGGGGCGATTGCTGTTGCCGGTGCGACCGCCGTCGGTGTTGCCGCTCCTCCAACAGGCACCACTGGTGGTGAATATGGCTTGGACAAATGCCGTGTGGAGTTCATCTGTTCTGGTGGGGGGGAGGTCAGGTTTCGTCGCTCGTAAAAGCCAGCTGCCGTCCCGTCCAGAAGTATCGAATTGCCCTCCTTCCAGAAAAAGTCGAAGCACTTGACGCGGTAGTCGCTCTCGATCTCCGTAAAGGCGTTGCCTTCCACCCACACCTCGGTAATGTTGGGTAACAAGGAGAGTCGGCCCACCTCTCCCGATTCCTCCAATTGATTGTGTCTGACGTCTACGCGCTCCAGTGCCGTGAGCCGCTCTAGACCGCAAAGCGAGTCCAAGCGATTTCGCGACAGGTTGAGAACAAGCACTTGACCCAGCATCTTGTAAATGCCTAGAACGGAATCAATCATGTTATCTGAGAGGTTGAGCGAGACGAGGTTGTATAACGATGATAAGGCGGGAGGGATGGAAACGAGTAAGTTGGAGGATAAATCGAGGTGAGTGAGCGAAGTGAGATGGGGGAAGGGTTCAGCCGGAATGAAGGTCAGCGCGTTATCAGCCAGCGAAAGATGTCTGAGGAATGCCCACTTGGACGGTGGCAATTGGAGCGAGACGGGGGATTCGGTGGGCGAAGGGAGCTGGGGTGGGTCGTCGCTCGTCGGTGTAGCGACTGTTTCCTCGACATGTTCTTCCACAGAATCTGGCAGACGTGTGCTATGGAATGATGATTGCCGCGAACGGTTAGGAGGGTCAATGGAAGGGAAGGCCTGTCTCCGCGCAGAATCATCCTTCACCGCATTGATGAACAAATCGGATATGTCATCGAGCCCACTGCGTTTGACTGTGAGGCTCCACAAGCTCTCTGAGACCCTGTCCCAACCAAGAAGCGTGCGTGGGTCAATATCACTACACTCCAAGCTCTGGAGATTACGGAACGAATCCAGTGGCAACGCGTTCTCGTTTGGAGGGTCGGCTGCTATTTCCGCGATCTTTTTGGGACCAGGGGCTTGTAGCGATAGCGCTGGTATCTTTGTGAAGCTGCTAAAGATATACTTTAGCTCCTGGTCCACGTTAGGTGGTTCCGGACGCGACCAGAGACCAACTCCAAGCGAAAGCCGGGAAACGGCAGACAGAGAGGAGCGAATGGAGGAGAGAGAGATAGAATCGGATGTATCTCGACTGTAAGACACATCGATGTAGTTTATGGGGCGTGCCGGGTTGACGGCCTTCGAGTCGAGTGAGCCGACGGGAAAGCCGAGGGCTTCGAGGCGGATCAAGATATAGAATAGATGGTGGGTATCGATGGTAAAAGTGAGGGGTTTGGGTCTGGCAGACTGTGGAGTGCTGTCGGAGCTGAACCACTGGAGGGGGTTAAGAGAGAGGCCGGTAGGAGCAGACTGGGTTGACTGGCGGCGTCGACGTCGCTGGAAGGTCGCTTCGGCGAGGCGTGGCTCGTTGGTGCGTATGAAAGAGGCAATGGTACACAAATAATCGTCACCAGGCTCGTTGTCCATGTGGTTATTGGTAAAGAGAGCGGTTAGCGGCACCCAGGACGTCTGGTCAAGGCGGGGCTCGAGGCTCGCTCGAGGTGCTCCGTCGCTGCACCGGCCCGGGGAGAATGGAGCGATGCACTTACATAATCAGTGAAGCTCTCCAAGCGACGCGCGTCAGACTCAGCCTCGTACCATCAACTCAGATCGAATGAAGATAACCGTAAAGACTCTCCAACAAAAAGTCTTTTATGTTCGTCGCTTTTGCCGACATTCTGCTGTCTTCGTCGTCGTCTTACACATTCTAGGTGGAGGCCGAGCCGGCTGAAACTATCTCTGTCTTAAAGGAGAAGATCGAGAGTGAACAAGGTCACGCTGTCAGCTCCCAAAAAATAATCTATTCAGGTGCCTCACACTTTCGGTGCACTGTTACTCCTTGGCTTAACTGATATTTTCCAGGCAAAGTCTTGGCAGACGATAAGACAATTGAATCATGTCAGATCAAGGAGAAAGACTTCTTGGTTCTCATGGTCTCAAAGGTACGTGATCCATTGTCTTAGTTCTCGGGTTGGAATTGACCCCATCGCCAGCCCAAGCCTGCGCCTGCCGCGTCGACAAGCACTAGTACTGTCACTCCCGTCACAGCACCGCCACCACCCGACACTGCTGCGCCCGTCCCACCTGCCCCGGCCCCCATTCCCGACACCCAAGCCCCCGTCTCTTCAACCCCTTCTGCTCCTGCCCCCTCAATAGATTCGGCTCAGACGACGGATCCGGAACCTGCTTTGGGTGATTCGTTCTTACGTGGTTCAGCCCTACAGAATACTATAAGCAATATGATGGAAATGGGCTTCCCTAGGGATCTGGTCACGCGTGCCTTGCGCGCCAGCTATAACAACCCTGACAGAGCTGTCGAATATTTGTTCAATGTACGTACTGAATCTAGGTAGCCTACGATGAGCTGATCCGACTTCTTTTCTCTGTTCATTTAGGGCATCCCCTCTCACTTAGATGAACCAGAAAGCGCTCCCGCTCCCCAGCGCGCACCACCGAACGCCCCACCAAGTTTACCTGCAACTTCACCTGCTGCAGCACCTCCTGTCGCTGCACCGCCTCAACCATCTGCACCATCTGGTCCCCAGAATTTGTTCCAGGTGCGTTCTGAATACATGTTAACCACATCGCTGTCTTATCCTTCGACCTTCAGTTGGCACAGCAGCAGCAGCAACACCCGCAACAGGTTCCGCAAAGTGTGGGTGGGCCTGGCGGCCGCGTAGATCCTCGCATCCTTGGAGCTCTAGCTCAAAACCCCGATGCGTTACAACCTCTGATCCAGCAACTTGCGGCAACCAACCCCCAACTTGCCGCTCTTGCTATGCAGCATCCTGAACAGCTGCTTAATCTTCTTGGTGGTGGAGACGAGGGGGACGATGAAGGAGAACCTATCCCACCAGGGGCCACGGTGGTGCACGTTACGGCCGAGGAGCAAGCAGCCATCGAAAGGGTACATCATCTCCCCAAATCTCCCCAGTTTCATGTCCTGACACTCCATATACGTAGCTGGAAGCTCTCGGCTTTTCGCGAGCGGACGCCGCTGAAGCGTACTTTGCGTGTGATAAGAATGAAGAATTAGCAGCGAATCTCCTCTTTAGCCGGTTTGATTGAGGCGGCTGTAACGTAATGGCGATAGTCTACATATCTCCTACTGTTGTATTTTTTCTCCCGCCCCGAGTGCGCAAACGAAGAGATGTGAGCGTATGTCACGCGTTTGAGTCCGTGTCTAGCTGTACTCGCATGGCCAGCGCTCTTTCTAGCTTTCATCTCACGCCTCCTAGGATGCGGTGTCCCCAAATAACTACCAGGGCCTGCTTGGGCGCCATTATTCTCAAACCCGTTCCCATCCCTACAACGGACCAAACGACCAATGAAGCTCACAATACGCCCGCTCGGAGCGGGCCAGCGAGGGAAAGATGTCTTCGTGGTCAGTTCTAGCTCGTATCTCGGCCTGTATCTACTCTAATCTCTCTTGCTCCAGGTCGAGGCTGAGCCATCCCAGACCATCCATGACTTGAAGCTAAGGATCAGCGAACAAGGATTCCCAGTTGAGGCCCAGAACATCCTCAGCACAGGTAATCTTGGTTTTCCTCGTTCTAATTGCGCTGTATTCTCAACTAGATCTATCAAGGCAAATCCTTGCAAGATGACAAAACTATAGCTTCATATGGAATCAAGGATGCAAGCACGTTGGTGCTCATGGTACGTTTAGTTCTCTCCCACAATGGTCCTCCAAGCTAATTACCTCCATCGATAGATCAAAGCCGCGTCAGCCGCCGTCACACCAGCCGCCAGCAAGAACAACAGCCCCCGCACAGCTCCTAGCACGCTTAGCACACAGCCCACTGTACCCACTGCAGGAACTACCTCGGCCAACCGTCTCACCGTTCCCTCCCCCGCATATGCGGCGCCCTCTGCGCCTCCGGTCGCCTCTTCCTCGTCCTCTTTGGGAATATCGGAGACGGCGCCAGGCCTCGGCCTCGGTGGCGCGGGTATCTCCTCCAATGTGGGAGCCTCGCAGTCGAACATCGACCAGATCGTGGGCATGGGTTTCACCCAAGCTCAAGCTGTGCGCGCTCTACGCGCTTGCTCCGACAACCTCGATCAAGCTGTCGAACTCTTGCTTAACGTACGACCTTCGTCTCTGGCTGGGTCCTGGCCGGGTGAGGGGAGGAACTAACGCGACTCGTTTTTGATCCTAGGACCCAGATAACCTAGGAGCTCCTGGGGCCTCACAGGCGGGCGGTTCCATGGCGAATGGACTAGCGAATGGATTCCTCGCGAGTGGATCCGGAAGCGCCAATGGCACTGCCTCCCAATCATCCGGCCTTCCCCAGTCGCTGATCCCCCAGAATCTAATGAAGGTGAGAAATCGTGTTGTTTGCTCGCACCACGGCGTAGTTTGACCTTTGACCTTCGCTTAGATGGTGGCGCAACAGCAACAGCAACAAGAGCTTCCTGATCTAAGCTCTATGTCACTTGGCGCCCTCGGCGGTCTCGGCGGGGGTGCTGGCGGAGGTGCTAGCGGAGGTACTAGCGGAGGTGCTAGCGGAGGTGCTAGCTCTGGACCAGCTACGGCGGAAGTCACCGCAGAACAAATCGAGGAGATCCGTAGGCTCGTCGCATACAACCCGATTCTAACCGGGCCCCTTCTCGAACAGATCAAGGGAGAGGACCCCGACCTATATAATTACATCGACGGAGACCCAGAGAAACTCTTGCTCGCTCTTAGTCGAGGTCCCGACGACACTGGCAGTGGTGGCCCGCCTGTATCCACGCCCCCAACGTCTTTCGGGCCACCCGCTCTCCCGCCAGCTGCTGCTCGCCCACCGACTTTTGCTCCCGCGCCTGCCCCCATGCCTGGGAATGTGCCGCAGCCCCCGACCGGTGCCCAAACTACCACTATAAGCGTCACGCGGGAAGAGGCCGAACAGATTGAGGGTGTACGGCCTCTTCATTTCTTGCTATGGGCGCGTCTGCTGACATGCTTCGTGCACAGATCGTGGGAATGGGATTTGACAGGCAGACTGTGCTTCAGGCGTATCTCGCGTGCGACAGGAATGTAGAGCGGGCGGTCGAATTCCTTCTTGCGGGTGCATTCGAATAAGTGCTCGGTTGTATTGTTTTGTTTTGTTTAGCTTTGTCGGTCTGTATACCCCAGCCGGAACTGGTCTTGTGCAATGAAAAGGATACAATAGTTGTTTGTCTGAAAATTGCCAAGGCAGTGCAAAGAAGCGAATGCTGGCGTGCGTGCGTGTGTGCGTGTGCTGTGGTATAAAAGCTCAAGCGCTGGAGATACTAGCTCAACCCGACTTACATGCGTTACCGACTTTGCCTGGCCCTTGCCCTGACGAGCGTAGCTCTAGCTGACAGCGGCACCGTAACTGACTATGCACCCCTTGTAAACCAGCCATGCCCCAACACCGCCACCAACCCCCTCCTGCGCGTCTTTACGCCACACAACCAGACCCTACACCCCGGCGAGGCCTCGTACGTCGATACGCGCCTGACCACCGTCATCCCGAACGAGTGGAAGAACTGGGTCGGCGACGGGTCGGGCATCGGGTATAACCTCTCTGCGTTCAATGACAGCAGTTTCCCCAAGATTGGCATCGCAGTTAGTGGGGGCGGGTACCGCGCGGCTCAGTACGGCGCTGGCGTACTTTCTGGGCTCGATGCGCGCAACGACTCCGCGAAGCAGGCGGGCACGGGCGGGCTTCTGCAGGTGGCATCGTATTTGTCTGGTCTTTCAGGTGCGTCATAGCTGTCCACTCTCTTCCCCTTTTACTCGACGGCGTCTATTGTGCGCTGGCATCGCCAGGGACGACGTCACCTTTTTGAGGGGCTCCTGTTGACGGGCATTTACGGGCTTTGCATGACTTAGGTGGATCGTGGCTCACCGGCTCGCTGTATATGAACGACTTCCCGCCGATCAGGGACCTTGTGTACGGAAATGGCGACGACTTGTCTGGGTGGCTGCTCGACCTCGGGCTCGCCACACCAGACGGCAGCAATCTCTTTTCCGTTGAAAACCAGTATTTTTACGGGAGCATCCTCTGGAGCGTCGTTGCCAAGGGGAACACGTCCATGTGCGTTTCCCACTCCCATCCCCATACCCCGGTCGACTTGCTGAATCTGCGAAAATACACAGAGACACGAGTCTGACTGACCCATGGGCACGCATGATATCGTATCACTTCCTGAACCAGACGGACCGCGCTAATTTCTTCTCGAACGACTCGGCGCACGGCGCGGGACAGTTGTGGTCCCAAGTCCCGCTTATCCCGTCGTGGCAGCAACACCATGTCCCGTTCCCTATCATCCAGGCAGACTCGCGCCCCGTCGGCTCGAATCTGACGACAGCGCTCCCACCCACCTCCGTGGTATACGAGGTGCGTCGCTTCACTCTTTTTCCTGTATGCGGGCTGATCTGCAGCTATGCATCAGATAACTCCCATGGAGTGGGGTTCGTGGGACCCGAACCTTTCCGCTATGATGAACATGTCTTATGCGGGCACGCATTTGAACAACGGACGGCCGGACAATAATACCGCCTGCGTTACCAACTTCGACCAGACTGGGTTCATGATGGGCACTAGCGCTAGTTTATTCAATGTAAGCCCTTCCGCCCTTCTTATCTGGTAGTCTGAAATGACGACGACACGCGCATCTAGCAAATCCTCGATTTTGCTGAAAACAAAATAGAAGGGTTCGATGACAATACCGCGAAGAGCCTGCTGAACATGCTCGGTCGCCAGCTTACGGACCTCCGCACGCGCGCAGATGACGTCGCCAACTGGCCAAGCGTGCGCCCGGTTCTTCCAGCGACAGTTTGAATATGTGACTGACTAGTAGCGATAGCCGTTCTATAACCTCTCAGGGAAAGCCAATTTCCAGGATTTGAACTCCCGGTGGCTGGAGCTCATTGACGGCGGTTCGAATCACGAGAACGTGCCTCTTGGGCAGCACTTCGTGAAGGCGCGAGGCATGGACGTCGTGGTTGCCATTGACGCCAGTGCGGATACCCCCATCACGAACTGGCCAAAGTAAGCGTCACATTCCCTTGTCCTTCTCCCGGGTCGAGTTAACGAAAAAAATTTCCACCAGTGGAAGCTCTCCGTTCCTGTCTGCGGCGAGAATAACCAACCTCCTGCAATCTTCGCATCAGCCGTTCCCGCCTCTGCCTGGTAACACGGCGCAGTTCATCTCTACGGGTGTGAATATGCGCCCCACGTTCTTTGGCTGCTTCCCCACGCAAACACCCCCTGAATATCCGATGGTGATATACTTCCCCAACTCGCCCCCGCTCAACGGCGACGATCCCGTATCAAAGTAACTCCCTCCACCCTTCACGTTTCTTTCTTTCTGTTTTTCTGACAAAGTACTAACGCAGCACCGGCACATTCAAAATCGAGTACACCCCGTTGCACACGCAGATCTTCCTCGACCAAGTCCACGCAAACGTGATCGGCGGCTTCCTGCCGGGCACCAACTCGCCCGACCCGAACTTCGGCAAATGCACGCAGTGCGCAGCCATCGACCGCGCGCGCTACAGCACGAGCCCGACCCTGCCGCGCTCGGCATTCTGCCAGGCCTGTTTCGCGCAGTACTGCTTCAGCCCGAACAACCTCACGAGCGCTGCTGTGCAGCTCCCCGGGCGCAAACTCACGTTCGTAGACCCGGACCCGCAGGGCGTGTCGGCCGTCACGGGATTCTTGTCTAGTAGCAAGGTGTCGATCGTCGCTGGGTTCGTCGTTGCGGGGGTGGTCGTCGCGGCTATTTGCGCGTTCCTGTGCGTAATGATCTTTGTCTCTCGATCTATTTCTGACGGTATTGAGCTTTTTTTGTTGTATGTAGAATATGGAGGAAACGTCGTCAGATGCGCTCGGTTGCGTATCAGAAGGTGATGCAGCTCCATGACGACGAACCGTCGTTCATCCAACACAACATGTATCGCGACAGCTCGAGACCTGCGTCATTTTACAAGCTGGACCACTTTCATGATACACCGTTCGTAGCTGACCCCCCGAAGAACACCACCGACGATAAAGACTGATTCTTGGCAACACGAACAATCGAACAATGTCACTTACATATGTGCTGCACAATTGTTTTTTTAATTTTATTTTCGAGCTTTACCACTTTCGCTTCGGCATAGTAACTTGTACTGGCGGATGCGTTGTTGAACGACACATCCCTTACTCTCTTAGACACGCTGTCATTTGGACTTAATGCTGTATCATACATAGATTGCTCTCTTCTTTACATCCCACAGGCGCCGTTAACCGTCTCTTTTCAGATGCAGAGACAGTCCAGGGCGAGCACAGACTCAGGCTGTCCGTTCATTAGGACGAAGCCCTAAGACGTTCCGTATCTTCTGCTGTTCAGAACACCGGTCATGTGGGACTTGATTGGAAAAACATTCATCCATTTCACCTTACTCCAATACTATTGGGTATTAGGTGGAAGGAGAAACCATAATTCGTACCGAGATTTCCAAGATCTAATATTTATTGTATAGCGAGTACTAGCCATTCATTCAAAGTTAGTCGTTCTGGCCTTTTGTGATTTAAGCGTGCCAGCTCACCCTCCGGGCGGCATTTCGTTCTGCCATTCAAGCCATTCAAGCTTCAAGCCCCCAGTTAAACCCGCACCGAGAGTGTCCGAGAGTCTTCAAGGCCGCATTGGTGCTGAGGCTGAACACGTCGGCCCGTGCCAGTGTACGGTTCGCACGCATAAACCGACGTTCTTGACTCACAATCACTGCAGTAACCCTTCTGATCATCTGCCCTTGACTCTTCCCGTTCATTTGGTACTTCGGCTTCCCCAACGACGTCCTCAAGGTTTCGGCACAGTTTCTGAACCAGCATCGAGTCTCGTACAGCGTGTTCGGCCCTCCACTGTTGTCCGGGCAACCCGACATCGTAGGGGGATATGTCGGTGGTATTGACAGCTCCGTCTTCACCCGTCTCGGGGAACGGAAACTTTGCATGCTCGACTAGAAAGTCTCGCCATTTCACCATGGTGGACGGACACCTCACGGAGTTGCCGTTCAAGTCAGGGGCGAAGTACTCGAGAAGCTTTTTGGCATACAGCTGGCGCCCAAAGAAGGAAAGCATGGCACTGGAAATGGCCTGGCCACCGCGTGACCTGGTGCGCCACCACGGTCGGAAACAACCGAATTACTCAGTGGTTCACTAGCGCTCGCAGCCAAGCTCGCACTGGCAGCGCTCACCGTCCCTGCGGGTCTCTTTTCCTTTTCCCATTTATATCATGTGCCCGCACAAACAGGGTTAAAAATACTTGGATCCCACCCCCACCAGCACGCCCGGTAGCACAGTCCTTGAAATCTTCTTGGCCCTCTTCACCATTCACAGCCGTCTTCATTCCCATGCCAACGCAAACAGTAGTGAAAGGCGCTTTATTTATATGTCTCTGAGAATATCTGTCCTCTGAGTTTCTCCTGCTCACCCAAACTATCACACCGATCTCCATTCGACGCGAGGGGTCGACGAGTTTGTGGACAGATGGACACTAGAGCCTCTAGGTTCCTCGCTTATTCCAGAATAGCAGGCCGAGGTCAATCTTGCCTCGGTGCGTGTGGTCTCCAATGCAAATGGTCCCAGGCCGAAGTTCGCCAACACGGGCAGGCAGCTGCAACTTCACGAGACTCGCTAGCAACGAAACTATCAAAGTGCGCGCGATAGAGGCCCTCTGCAAATATGGTGCAGGTAACAGTGACCGTCTTGGATTTTATTGGTACGTCTGTGTGTTGAATGCGCCTTTGTCATGATGGACGGTTTCGCTTTGCAGATGTCCGCACGGACCTTGAGTGCCACATAGTGGATTTGTTTGGTACGGAGGCCTCGATTCTCTGCTCCCTTATCTTCCACGGTCACTTCGCCGCTTCCATCAACGAGCTCGCCTTCTAATTCACTGACCAAGTTACAGCTGTTGCACCGCTCCTGGGTTAGAAAGCCAGTCAGAATCCAACAAGATCGCCTTTGTCTAGGATCGACCTCTCACATATTTGCTGATGGCTAGCTACAGTACCAAAGGTACTAGTGACTGACAAAACCATTTATGGGACCACCTGACTCTCAGAGGCACCACCCCTGCTCCTTCCCACCTGATCAGAAGACGTATATCTCCTGGCGTACCTGCCCCGGGCCGCCTCAGGTTCGTTGGTCCTGGAAAACTCACACGTCAACTTTTTATCTTTGTTCCCAACTCACTGCGAATGCCAACGCAGGGCGCACCATTAATTAGCTCCCTGTGCAGTTCTCCAATCCTCCGATGACAGTAAGGGGGTCATGTCTTGCGCGCGGCTGATTGTCGCCTCTGTCACCCTGATAAATTTACAAGGCCTTGGGATCGGGTGCCCCATCAAGTCTACGATGTTTATGGCGCAGAAGCGGCAGCCTGAACCCCGCCACGGTACCCCTATGATACAGTATTTGTGGCTCCCCTCTACCATACACTTTTGTATTGACTTATGGGCGGCGTCGTATGCACATCATAACCCTTGAAGTTTGCAGTAATGAAGCCGCATGTATCTCGTCCGGAGGATGAGTTTCGTTGAATGTCTCCAAGTCCCTTCTTCCTTTGACCCAGATTTGGTTCGTGGAGTCTCGCAAACACGCACTGTCAATCGCTCTCCTGATTTTGCGCGCCCGATCACAGACAAGCGCCGCGAGCCAGAAAGCCGGCTCTTTGTCAAGTCTAAACCCCCTCTTCAATTGATCGATCAGTCGTCTTGTCGTTCCTCGTAGAGACGTCCTGTCAAGCTGCGTGTGACTCCACTTCACTATGGGGGGTTGGGCGGCTCGGGTTGTCGTAATCATGCGCGGCAATATCCGCCCGTGGAAAATTCCAGCAGTTCTGGGTGGTGTGCTGTGCCGTAATAATAGGCGCAGCGTGGCTGGACTTTCCGTGGGAACAAAGAGCAGAGCAGGACGGGAATCGAGTGGGTTTTTGATTGTGGAGGTGCTCAGATACCGTAACAATAAATGTCACTAAGTTAGATAGAATTGGTTCGCGTTGGAAATCCGGCCATATATGTCCTAAGTTATACGGGTGCGGTCGCCCGCTGCCAGCGATGCAAGTCCGAGCGATCATGCATATCATGCGGCATTGATGATGGTACGATACTGGTGGCTGCGTCCCCTTTTGGTAATATACGTGTCTGTATACTTATCTGTATTGCTTCTCTTCCCAGATCTTACAATAGTAGGTCGTGGGGAACCTTGGAAAGCTCTAGGAGTCGAGATGACAATCGGTTATCGATTGCTCACTTCTCCACCACCGATCTTCGACCTCATCGGCGGAATCTAAGTTATACTGTACTTGTCCTGATTGGTACTTCCATTCCATTGTGTCCACAAAAGCGCTCGTTGTGGTAGTCCTTGGTGTCTTTGTTTGTCGTGGTTTGAGTGCTCTTTTTTGTTTCTTTCACATGATCTCCAAAGAGTGAGCTATGTTATCGTAGTGCTGTCCTAAGTACAAAACTGATGGATGGATGAACCAAGTAGCGTGTATGTATGTAACATGCGTCCGTACTAGTTCTTCGCAACCACGGGAGCAGCAAAACAGTGGCTAACAAAACGAATGTGGGGCGACGCACACCGCACACCAAAACCCGAAACGGGTGGGGCCTGTCGCGGCGCAGTGCGTGCGGTGGTGCGGTGCCATGCGAAACGGCAGTAAAAAAAATCTGATCATCAGACTGGAAAATCTGCGGAGGCTGAGTCCGGCGCCAGTCTGTGATGAGAACCAAGCAAAGTGTTACAGTAACTTATCAGCTTTCGATCCGGGCGCTCTCCTTTGATCGTGTCCTCATCAAGATGTTAGAAGGAAGAGAAGCCGAATGGGTCGAGAGATGTGATCAGCATAATCGCTGTTGGCTCGGTTCGGCATTGTGTGCAGGGGGGTGAGGAAGGGCTCGGAGGTGGTTCGTCATACGGGCGAGTCGGCTACGGAGGATGTGAAGCTACTGAATTTGTGCAGGCTCTTGGTGACGGTAGACGGTGTTGCCGTTTGGGAGGTTTGGGAAATTTGGGTTTCCACTATCGTCGGCGACGGTTGCGGTTCTCGTGCCACATTCTGTGATGACAACTGAACGCCGTCTATTGTCGGTGGATCAATTGAACTTGCGCCGTGGAAAGTCCAGAATCTGTTGGTATTATTGTTAGAGAAAGGAAGCGCGCAAAAGCGAGATTGAGATTACCTTTCATTTTCCAAGTTGTAGTCGGACATACTACTATAGTCCGCAAGGCTGCGGTATATGCGCGACGCTCCGACCGCCATCATGATCACTTTACGCAGCGGCCGTGAGAACGTGATATGGTGAGAAAGAAAGGAATCAGTACTCACGCTCGGGAGTTTGAAACATCTGAGAAAGCGAGGAACGTGAGTGGATACGAAATTATAGATCAAAGTATGACACAAACCAAGTTGAAATAGTCTAGTTTTGCGGAGAAAGTACAAATCAGATTCCATCATGTGTGGGTGAACAAGAGAAATGCGGTACCGTTCAGGTTAAGATAGATAAATACCTGACGTCGCTAAGTGAGCAAAGTTTATCCGTGAGCTAACCTGAGAAAAGTACGCACAGTTGTGGGGATCTCCGCGACAGTGACGAGAAGAAGCCATAACAGCCCCTGACAAGACATGTCACTTTCTATCTCCATAAGGGTAGAACGGAACTCTAACGTACCTGGCGGTGAAGGAAACGCCAGAGACCGTGCATTCCCACGTCTCCATAGCGTCGCAAACCTATGAGCATCAAAGAAAGCAGGACCAAGTCCTCCACGAGCGTGACGGTGATTGTTGTCATGTTGCGGTCGGTCTTGATGACGAGGCAGGTCGTTTGTTCTGCGTCCCAGATCGCCTCTGACTAAGCAATAACGTCAGTACAGGCGCGGCTTTAGTGTTTGAGAGTGCAGTACCCAAGTCATATCTGCTCGTGTGATCAGCTTCCCTGAGACTGGAGTTACGAGCGTAAAACTTACTGCGAATGTAGAAGGCTATGTTAACGAGCCAAGTAATAATTGCGATGGAACAGGGGAGCCATTCCCTCTCCCAGATGGCAAGGCTGTGGGTGGTCGTAAATGGATCAGACACTCAGACATTGATTGACACGTGGAGGGCACACTCACATACGGAGCACGATGAGCGCGGACGCGAACACGAAAGCCGAATACGCGAAGAACTAATTAAGAAAGAATCGTAAAGTTGAATCGGAGTAAAAGGCAAAGCAGTGAACGTACGAACACCATAACCAACCATGCCTGAAAGGGAAAACGGAGGGGGGTTACCACGGCCGATGAGCACGCATTCAACTGAACAAAAAAAGTGGCGCGTCGCGTACCCTACAATCTATGGGTGTCGTGACATTGAACCCGACAAAAATTGTGATGATGGCAAAGAGGGCTGAGAAGCGGCAGCCAGAGTATAGCTGTGAGAAGTAAATCGGTAGCCCGGCTATGAATGCGGACGGTAGCACTCACCCATATTGACCAGCGATAGCTTCTCTTCCCAGTAATGATTTGCCACTCGAACCAGAGGGACGTGAAGAATTCCCAACTACGCACGTTATTTAGAGATGAAACGGAAGTATTAGGAAGCAAACTTACATGTAGACTCCCCCCACTACATAAAGAACCTTCAAAAAGGCGGCTGCACGGGAAGGAAGGTCAGAGAAAGCCGCGGGAAAGTGAAAGACCAAGGACTGACAGCCATCAGCTAGCACGACTTTGGGATCGTGAAACTTGGTCATGATCGCCGGAGGAAGTGGTCAAGTCGACCCCCAGGTCTGATTAAGGAGGGAATGGGATGACTGACAAAACGGCAAGGACGCGGCGCTCAGGACAGAGGTGAGTTAAAGACCATGCGTAGGAAATGAGCCTAGCGCCCAGGACCGTCTGACAGTGTTCCATTCGTCACATCAATGAGTCCTTCCTGGGAATCATTCCGGACAACAGCCGCCTTCAGCTCGGGTTATTGGTTTTATCATGCATCATGTTCATCCCATGTGTTACCCTGTCCTGTTCTACCCCGGCCGCCGCAAACTTCATTGCCTCGACCCGCCCTTCTTCCATGCTCATCACCACGCCGAACTAAGCTAAAGCTGCATTGTGTTCCTTCCTGTCGTTCCTATCCCCCCCTCCAACTCCACTCGCTTCCCCTCTCATCCTTGTTTTTTTCCCGTCGCTTACTCTACATCTGCTTTAGATTAACTTTCGGCTACAGCCTGAGGCCCTGATAGCACTTGGTCCCACAACGTGCCGCCCCTATTCTCTCCTTTGCACTCATATTAGCGCTCACGGATTTCTCCGGCGCTCCGTCAGTGTCGCAGAGCCGTCAATCACGCTTTTTGCGTCTCGTGCTTTCTGCCATTATGCCGTACATTACGGTTACCCTCAGCCTCATGGCGACCGATGACCCCACCACCTCGTCTAACTATGGTAGTACACGTACTCTACTTACTCTTCTCGCAACACAGTTTTTCTGTCACTTTTTTTTTCTTTTGACATATGACAGTGGCAGATACAGTATCCACACACATGAGGCTGATGCACACGAACGAGCCCTCAGAGATATAGGGTTCACGCCACTGTCAGGACATACCATTTTTCCGTCTCAAGCTGGGCTCACATAGTGATATTATATTCCCGCTTTTCACCCTCTCTATTTCAACCACTGTCGAGCTGCGAATCGCACGAATCATCTAGTAGAGAATAGATTTCGACGGTTGTAATGTACATACTGACAACAACTTTTGAATCATGATTCCATTACACAGACATAGATTGACATACAGTACTCCCTTTTGATAAATGGGTATTATATACATACTAGCTTGGCGACAAGCCGGTTCCAAAACGAATAATCAAAGCATACGTGACGGGTCATGACGTTGTGCACGCACCAAAATGTATGCAGATGCACTTATAAGGTCGCAATCAAAGTCAACGTTACCGCCGCGTAAGCCCATAAAAGACAATGTTAGACAATGTTAGCACCCTCAAACGTTTCCGTCTTGTGGACTTCCGAGCTATACGTCGTGACTGGGTGGGCGACCTTAACGCCATCACTATCGTGACTTCGCATTGTTCTGAAACCTTGAGGAGATACAGCTTCGCGGTTGTGCTCACCCGCCCATTCGGTGCCATGAGCCGTCTTGGCCGTACTATTGAGCGCGGGAAAGTCGACAAGTCCGCGGTGTATGCGTGCGGCACCGAGCGACGCGATTACCACTTAAGCGCAAAACATTACAGTTATGTCAGGTGAATGCAGTTTACTAATGGCAAGACTCACTTCCAAGAACTTGGGGGATCTTTAGTGTTAACATGTTAGATTCTGCACTCTTTTTTCCCCCGTAAAGTAACGTACCAAGTTCATAGGATCTAACAGTCCTTCTTAAGTATAGAGTTAGAGTGTTTGTAAGGAGAACCGCGCACCGTTCAGATTCAGAATGACGAAAACCTATGATGGATGGGCCAATTGTCAGTCACTCATGCCTGCTTCCGATCCAAGGTAAACCGTACTGTAGCTGGGAGTCCAGCGAACGTGACGATCATAACCCATATGAAACACTATGAATGGCGTCAACGCGATCCGCGAGGAGAGGCGGGGATGGGTAATAGTCACCTGTGTACGAAGGAGCCGCCAGATACACGAGCTGGAGGCATTTTTCCAGCGCATGAGACCGACCAGCATAAGGACAAGAAGGATTATATCAGTGATGAAGGCAGAGAGGACGTTGATCCTGCTATTGTTCGTATGTGAGATTGTGCAGGAGCCAGTCCAGTCTGAACGGAGAGGGGAAATGCCTAAGACACGATCAAGATCCTGTGTTTGTGACGATCACCCGTATGTGAGACAGACTTACTGTATGCGAGGGAGGCAATATTGCCGAGAAACACCGCACAGGCGATTGTAATGATGAACTTGCTGCGGTCCCAGATTGCGGCGCTGAGAAGGAGAGCATCCTCGTTCAGATGCGTCCCGATGCAACAATATAACAGTTACACTTACACACGCAGGATGATCAATGCCGACGAGAAAGTCAACGAGAGATTTCCGAACACCTGCAAAGTTACTAATTGGTCAAGGAAATGGCACTCGGATGGCACTCGGTATCTTACGAAGGCCGAGAGAACCCATGCCTAGATGGACATTCAGTTCAATTGCTCATTTAATCATTCAACTTTCCGTACCTGGCAATCGATCTTGTGCGATACGTCAAGGCCTATAATCTGTAACGTAACGGCCAACAGGGCACACCAACGACATCCCAGATATAGCTATTGCGCTCGTCAGGTCGGCCATGCTGTTTTCTCTATATCCAAGTCGAGACGGACAACGCACCAGGAATGACCACGTAAACTTGCGCTTCCTCGTGATGACAGAATACTCAAAGCCGAGGTACACGAAGAACTCCCAGCTGGTGCGATGGATTATAACGCTTTGAAACCTGAGATGTGAAAATGACATGGCTCACATGTAAACGCCTCCCATGACATGGACGAACTTGATGAAAGCGACTGTCATGCAATATATGTCATTTACTAGTACAATCGGGTACCCGAAAGAATGAACAAACGGTTGTCTGCAGCGACGACAGCCGGGTCATGCCAGTCGACCATGGTATGTGGCGGTGTCAGTGCTACGAATGAATGGCCAACCCGATAAGAGGAATAAAAGGGAGAGATGGGGGCAGGTTTGCATGGCAAAAGGTTCAAATCGGATTCAGTTTAAGCAATCCCCGATGTTGGAGCGGTGAAAAGATTCTCATTGCTAGAAAACCCCGTTCCGCCATGCGAACTCCTCGGCATTTCGAACTCGGAACATGGGCACGGCTAAATGCCGGTCCGAGGACGAAAACACTGTCATAGCCTAGGTCGATGACACGGCGGTTGTTCTTGAATCCAGCAAAACAATTGTATGCATTACTGGGCGATACAGTAGTGGGCGTACGGTAGGGATCTGGGTTTCCTAGAGACTGTATCCATTAGTTTTCCCACGCTCTTGCCAGACTTTGGAATTCCAGGAGGAGGGTAGGGCCGCACACACAGCGGTGGCCACAAGCTTCTGACTCTGACACGCGAGCTTTCTCGTGACGTTGGATCCCTCAGGCTGTGATAGGCGACTTCTACCGGGTTTTCTTGCTCTACATACCGACCCCTTGAACTCACCGCGCGCTCTGCCTAGTGCGGTGCGCAGAAGCCACCTGAGCCAAAAAGTTCTTTATCAACTTGGGTGTTCCCATCCCCACGTGCCTCCGGAAATGTTGTATTCAGTAGCACTGCAACATCCCCTCTAATAGTGCCGTCCCGCCCGGGGCCAGTTTGCCTCCGACGAAAACCACTGTACATCCTGACCTATCTACTAATTCCGACCTCCTCGCGTGACTTGGACCCGACCAAAGACATCCAGCGGTGTTGCGAAGTTTCTGTGCGTGCTGATCGCACCCGTTCCCGGCTGGTGTTGCATCTCACTACTACACAGCGTTCTGCGTCGGTCACGCCACCACCTACGCCCCTGGCTCACTAGTCAGGTGAGGCGCATTACTGCGGCAGCGTCGTTGTATGTTAATCAGTAGGACCCGGCGTTCCTCTCAGCCGAGGGTCATTCATCGCCGGATTCGATACAACAATCAGTTGTGGGCGAAGAGCGGGCACTGCTCGCGTACCGCGGGATCGGCACCCCCCAAAGAAAATGCCGGTCTTCGCGCTCTCATCATTTAGTCTTGCGTGCCTTCCCCGTTCAAGTTCCCTCCGGTAACTTCTACCCCGCATCCGATCCGACAACTTCCCCATATGTTATATTTATTCACCGTCTTTTGCGCGGCCAAACATATAAAGTCTCTTTTGCTGCTGGGGTGCCTACAGGCTGAGAGAGAGTATGTGTGTTCGTTCAACAAGAAATGGTTGGATCTTCTCTCTATTACGTGCTTCAAGAACTAGAAAATAAAGAGGTCAAGTCATAGTACTATAACTTAATACTCTACAATCCATCGCGGCCCCATCGAAGCAAATATAATTGCACGTGATAAAGTTGGAGACGCGGATCTGGTCCCATCGCGGTTGTAATACAGGTCATGAGCCTACGCTGCTGTCTGGATGACTGTATGTCGACGACTTCCATAATATCCAAAGAACCAAAGAGGCTGGCCGGAGAGTCGCACGCTCCCGTGGACCAACGATCGATGGAGTGTTCTTTACGTCTTGGAGCGATGGGGTCTTTTTGCCAATACATTGTCAACCGCATCGCCCCCTCCCGACCAATTTTGCGGGGTGCTGGGGGTTCAAGGAGGCCGTGTACGCCTCTATGTCCCTAGCGCCGCGATGTGCGCCCTCTCTGTGGCGGTTCAACTGCGAAGATCTGAAGGGACTTGTGACGTGGCCGCGATCGGTCCGTTGACGCGTCCTCGACAGCAGAGTGACAGCAGTTGCATTGAATAGTGTGGCCCGTGGGCTGGAAAAAGGTCACAAAGGACCTACCATTTTGGATGTTGCTGTAAGTGTATCAAAACTACAGTAGTAAAAAAACAGAGGGGGGGGGGGGTCCCATTAAGTTCTTTGACCACATTGATCAAGACATTGATCCGACCTTTCCGCGGAGATTTCCATATATGTGTGTCGTCTTTTTGCCATACCCACTCATGGATCCAAGACTGGCTTCGCCTGGCTTGACATGGCGGCCTGGTAGACGGCAAAGGGTATGTGGCTGGAGAACCGTTGGGAAGGTACATGTGGGAACACTCCGACCCAACTCCAGCCAGCCTGAGAACGGTTATATGACGGACAGCCATTGGTTATTCGATAATCTGAGGAGGATGGGGAGGAAAAAAAATGGGGATTCAAGTGAAAATGATATAGAGAGATTGAGACACGCTTTCGATGAACATCACTACTACGGGATACGGTGATGCAGACCTTCGGGGCATAGCACAGTAAACACAATCTCCACATCAGTCACATCCTACTAGTCCTCTAGTCATGACCAATGACAGCCTGATGTCAGCCATGCGATCGAAACCTAGGCGAATACTTTAGCAAATACTGTAACAGAATTGAAGCTTTAGATGGACCCATGCTCTGCTATCGAGTAGCACCATGCTTCGACAATAACTCTGCGATCCTATCGTATTGCGCAGAAAATGCTTCTTGTCTTGGAGTCCGCCCCACGCCGTTACGAACATTCGGATTTGCGCCACGTTCCAGTAACAGCTCAGCAATTTCAAGATATCCATTCTTCGATGCAATGTCCAATGCAGTCATTCGACCCCTTTCGCTTGCGTTTATGTCGGCATTGTGATTTAGTAATAACCGCACGATGTGAAGATGCTCGCCTAGTGACGCCTGGTGCAGCGGGGTCAAACCCTTCGCGTCTCGGGAGTTCACATCCGCGCCACGCTCAATCAACAATCTTGCCACATCGAGTGTCCCAAACTTTGATGCCACAGCCAATGCGGTCTGGCGGGAGCTATTCCTTTCTTCGACGTCCGAACCTCGGTCAAGTAAGGAACGCACTACGTCAATCTGTCCATTTCTTGACGCAGTGCATATTGATTCGGTCTGCTCGTCGTCATTGGATCCCTCATTTCCTCCACGCGGTGATACTACCGTCTTTTCAACGTTTGGGGGCTGATTTTGTGGGTTGGTTGATGACGTGGCTGGGCTCAGCTCTCCGTCCAGTGACATCGTGGATTGGGATAGAAAGTTTGCAACCTCGAGTTTGCCATTGTCGGAGGCCAGGTACAAAGGTGTCCTATTTTTGTCATCAACCATGCCGCGATCTGCACCACATTCAATTAGGAACTTTGTGATGTCGAGATGGCCATTCTGTGCCGCTAGATGCAAAGGAGTCTGACTTTTGTTGTTACGAGAGCCCACGTTTGCGCCGTCTTGAATGAGCAGATCTACTATCTTGGTGTGGCCCCCCTGCGATGCCAAATGCAAGGGAGTCCGATCGTCGTTGTCTCGAGGGTCCACTTCTGCACCGCGTCGAATAAGGAGTTCTGCTGTCCTTACATGACCTCCATTCGACGCCGCATGCAAAACCGTCCGGCCTTCGTTGTCTCGAGAGCCTACGTCTGCGCCATGTTGAATGAGCAGTTCTGTCATCCCGACATGACCCGAATGCGACGCCGAATATAAAGGAGTCCAACCATCGCTGTCGCGAGAGTCCACGTTTGCGCCATGTTGAACTAGTAAGTCTGCTACTTCGATATATCCACCTTCCGATGCTGAATGCAAAGGAGTCCAATCCATCTCGGCACGAGAGTTTACTTCTGCGCCACTTTCAATTAAGAAGCGAACGATATTCAGATATCCACTTCCTGCCGATACGTGCAGTGGCGATAAATCATATGTGTTCTGGAGGTTTACGTCTGCCCCCCACTGCTGTAGTAGACGCAATACCCCTATTTCTCCTGTTACGCAGGCCAATATAAACGGTGTATCTCTTGAGGTCTCTGATAGGTCAACGGCAGCATTGTACTCCAGTAACATCCGCACTGTGTCGATATCTCCGTCCTGCGATGCTCGGTGCAGTGGACCCATGCCACTCTTGCCTAAGACATTTGGATTCGCTCCACGCTTAAGAAGTGACAAGGCAACGTCGGCGTCTTCCTGGAGGAACGCAGCTAACAACGGAGTTTCGTAATACCCTCCCCTATCATCAACATTCTCTGGGTAGCTGACGATCAAGTGTTCTATGAGTTGGCGAAAACCACAAAGAACGGCGTAATATAACGGCGAGGCCTCTGGTCGTTCTGGGCGCGTAGTAGGCATCTCTCCTCTCCATGGGTCGTCCATATCGTATATCCAAACCCAAGTGGAGAAGTGTGGCTTATCTGGATTGAAAAGGTGTTCCATTGCGAGCTGAATGGCTGATGATACACCCTCAAACTGGCCATGGTTGACCCAGTGTTGGGCGGCGTAACCGGAGAGTGGAAAGTGCTGAATACTTTCTTTGTCAATGTGGTCGTCAAGCTGGAGCAAGACGCTGAGGCAAGCTTGGGCGAGGATGGTATGCGCTGATTGGGGAATGATGTGATAGCCAGAAAGATCCTCCATCGCGGCGGCAAGGCGACTTGATGCCAGAAACTCCTTTACTGAAAAATGAGAAAATTGGACAACTTGGGACCCGTCCACATCCACGACGCTGATGAGATTGGAGCAAACAGAGAGAACAGCATCCTCTGCATCGCCTAGTCGCCAATCGGGGCTGAACTTGGGAAGCGCTCCTGCATTGAACCGAACTGCCAAAATATCTGCAAGCTCCTCTACGCGAAGTGGTCTAACTGAGACGGCAAGGCATTGGAAGAGACGCTGTGCGTATTGTCGCATCTCTGCATTGATCGCCAGCAACGCGCGTTCGTACGTTTCGTCCAAAGTCTTCGGCATATCATTCAAAGAGCTTCGGATATCGACAGGTAAGGTCCAACGCAGGACTTCCAGCTGGCAGAAGACCCATCGGAACCTGGAGCGGGTGTTGTTAGACGACACTTCAGGAGACCCGGACTATGACAATGATAACGTACATCCCATCCGCTTTATCCGAAAGTGTATCAATCACCAACTGTTTATCTTCTTTTCTCCACTTCCGCATTCTCTGATTGGAGTGCACGACCGCGTTGATGTATGAGGAAATATCTTCCCTTTGTCCGCTTTCATCATGAAGGGACATGCGGAACAGTGCTAAGGGTTCAAGAGTGTTACGAATGTCGATCTCCGGTCGACTGGAGGCACATATGTGCACATTTGGAAGGTCTAAGTTGACAATATGCTCCAGAAATGCGAGGACCTGTTCACGTGCGGTCGGAATCCCGGAGATGTTGGGGCATTCGTCGATAGCGTCAATAATGATGTACATAGCGGGCTGCCCTGGCACTTCGAGCATTTCCAAGAGACATTCAGAGAGTGCATCCTCCGAAGGCTCCTCTGTGCCTCCAGCGTGATCCGAATACAAGCGGGACAAAACTTGATAGCAGGGATCCGACTTGGCGCTGAGCTGAAAGACAAGAGAGGAAAGGAGACCATGCAGGTGTTGCTTCTCAGTGTCCCTAAAGTCAAAATAGAAGTAAGCCATTGACGCTAGTCCCGCCTTGCGTTTGATGTCGATTTTTCGGACGATCGAAGAACTATTAGGGCGTGTGAACGACTATATCGGAAGTAGTGAGGTAAGACGTACAGCAAAATGCTCTTTCCAGCACCCGCTATGTTATGCAGAAGGAATTAGGGTCATCGCAAGGAGAAAAATTAATAACGCACGTTTTCCATGAATCCACAGAAGCGAGCCCTTTGCATTCCACTCATCGAAGATGTTCCCTTGGAAGAACCATGTGGCGGTTCCATCTTGATGAGCTTTGCATCCAATGTTGTAGTTTTTTGACGGATCCGGAGGGCCGAGCCAATTTTTGGAGTCCTTCTGCATCTGGTCGCCTGCAACTCGTCTCAGCCCACCGATTGATAATGGGAACATAATTCATAACGAACGTCTCATCTTGTTTATATCGCTTGCCATTTGTTGCATAGTATCTATTATCGTGGTCAGTCGGTGCAGTGCCGATTTGAGAACGCCGTAGAGGCATACCTAGAGCCTTCTGTATGCCGTCTGTTGACGCTTTACCGTCTAGTACCAAGACAATAATAATTCAGTTGCGCATCAGTGACCGGTCGACGAATCTTTGCATACCATTCATGACTATTTTCACATTGTTTACGAGTCCGTGGACAACCTCCAGGGTCTGCGCGACGGTCATCCGGCCCTCCTCCCGAGTGAGACGGTCGAGTCTCTGTAGCACAGCCTCGATCTCGCTCTCTCCTAGCAGCTTCTTCGCGAATTTCTCTATACTGTCTTGAGCTACCGTTTCTTGAAGACAACGATCGACTCACTAAATCTGCCCTGCTTAATTTGCTTGGTGGCGAGGGCAAAAACGGAGAGCAGCTCGACCATTATCTTTGCAATTATATCCGTCATCGAAGGGGTCATCGGAATATCGGTATAGATACGAAGGCGTTTGAGGAAGTTCCCGATACATTCAAACAAGTCGACAAGTGCATCGTAGCTCGAGGTGACGCCGTCAGCTGCCTAGCGTATGCGTATCGGGAAATATGTACGCGGTGAAAGCCAAGGGGCACGCACCGTGATTAGAACATCTACGCCAGCGAAGATAGCCTGTGCTGGTGGGAATGGTACCTGGTAGCCAAAGGGTGAAAATGTCAAGAGCGACAATTAGCGCATTCGGCTCATTAAACCCACACTGACGGCTTGGCCAAGAACCCCAGAAAGCGTATGGACGGCCTGAACCACTGGGTTAAGCCACTTGATCAACTTGCGATTTCCATCCCGATAGGCTTTAAATGCGTTCGCCTTGTCTTCAAGCAGCTTGAGGATGTTATCGGGAGAATCACTTCCTCGAAGCTCGTCGATAAAAGGGTGCTTGTCGAGTTTCACGCCTATCTGCTCGCAGTATTCGGCGAGGGCTTTATCAAGGATCGCTTCAAACGATGTAGCAGGCATGTTGTAGACGGTCCGTGGGAGCCTGAGAGACTAAGCTGGCGATTTCGGTGCTGGTTGTGCGAGGTGGTAGGGGGAAAGGCTTACAACGGACACTAGCACGGTGTGGGACCAGACCGCTCCCTACTTGCCTTACTTGAGCTTGATAGCCCATCTATCCTTCCTGTTCCTGTGTCAGTCACGAGTGCAAAACCGGACCTGGGCGCTTCTCTTGTGTGTGCGACTTGCTTTGCTGCGGCACTGCTACGGTTGCACCCTACGTTCTAGCACTCTGCTCAACACTGATCAAATATTATTTGTAGCGGCATCGTTACGAAGAGTTGTACCGCAGGCGCACAGGTGAAACATCGGAAATAAAGAACTCATCGATCTATTTGAAAAGGTATTCGTAAAAGCTCTCCCTCCTCTCACCGTCGTCGCTCGTGAGCTTCTTTGGAACCCCCCTGCCTAGGCGGCGGCGAGGCGGCTTCCTTCGCGCAGGTGAACGCGACGGCGACGATCCCGAACGCCCACGAGGATGATGGTCCCACATCGCAGCCCGCGTGCGGTACATAGCGGTACGACGTGGCGCACGACGCAGCGTCTCGTCGTCATTGGCCAGGGACAGCGCCTCGGTCGCCTGTTCAAGATCGCTAGCCGAACCGATCGCGGAGCCGGTCTCCACCTCCGCGTCCGCGCCCGAGGCGATGCCCGAGAGCGGCCCGGGCGGCGCGCGGTGGTGGTGGGCATGTGCGGGGAGCTCGGGGTCCGATGCGAAATCCTCTTCTGAGAGTACTTCCGACGCCCCGTCTATAGACTGGACGTCTGAGAGGGAGGAAGGCATGTCCGAGTCGTGGGACGCGTGCGAGGAGAAGTCGAGGTCTGTCGTGGGCGGCGTTGCGAGCGTCGCGCGTACAGCTGGGTCCGGCCTTGTCACGTTCGGGCGCAGAATATGCGTAAGACGGTGAGTCGGCGTATCCTTACCTGCAAAACCGAAAAAAGCGGCCCACATCAGCTTCGTGCGCGGGGCGAGGGTAAGTGAGGCGCGAACGTACTGAAGCTAACGACATTGTGATAGCGCGCACAGCAATGCACGATGTATCGTGCCCACGTGTCGTTCTCGATCCACCAGACGAGCCTCTGCGGGCTCCGCTCGACTTCACGGATACCCTCCTCGCCCGCCACGGCGCGCCCAGGGAAATGATGCCCCCCATCCGAGGCCGGGTTCAGCACGACAGCGACCTCGCTTAGCCAGCGCGTCAGCTCGTCCTCGACGCCGCGGACCAGGGCCTCCGTGCGGGCGCCGGAACGCCGGAGCGCTTTGCGCATGCCGCGCAGGGAGAGGCTGAATTGCCCTGCGCTGCTCGCCTTGACGTCTGATACGGGAGGGGCACTCGCGGGGAGCGGAGCGCTGCGCGGGAGATACGGCGGGAGGGGGATGGGAAACGTCGTCTGGAGGACGGGTAAGGCGGGCTCGAGGTCGCGCTTTGACGGCACCGCGATGTGTGGGTTATCCGTAAAGCGAGCTGTAGGTGGTCGTCGGAGGTGAGACTCGAGCACAGACTGCTCCACAAGACGTACCGTTCTCCCGCCTTCGCACCCAGCGCTTCCCTTCGTTGTCGTTCCGACGCCAAACTTTCTTCGCCTGGGCTGGAGCAGGCACCAGTGGCCCGGTTGAATCGACGAGGTGAGCATAGCGACTAGTTAACCCGCGATGGCGAAGGATGGACGGGAACGATAGTGGAACTGGACCCGTATTTTCCATTGGCTGGTCGGATTTGGGGGCCTTGGTGATTGGAATTGTTTCTTCTTGAGACTGGGACATATCTTGTACGACGACGTCTTGCATGGGTACTCTCGTTGTGTTGTGTTGACTCGAACGGAAAACGAACAACTCTGCAAGTTAACAGAGCGGGTGAGCTGGCGAGTCACGAGTTCGGCCCCGACTATCAGCGCCAGCGCTAGACACTGGCCCTGAATTCAGGGCTCAGAGTGACTCAAGACATGTAACTAAGTACTTTGCTCAATGCATACTGTACAAGTGGCGTCTCGGCAGGTATAGCGCTACAGAGGACAAGTAGAGATTAGTGTGGGGGTTCAAGATCGTCGTCCTGAACTATTAGTACCCCCTCGTGCTGGTGTCTTTCGCTTGCGGAATAGACTTCCCCCTTCCGGAATAATTTCTGCAGGAGGTTCCTCCAGTTTAACAGGCTCCTCCTTCACAGTTACGTTGGCGACGGAAGTCGGTGTGCTCTCCTCTTCCCCGCCTTGAGGTCCTGGGGAAACTGTGGTGGTTTCGTCCGTACGTAACTTGTCAGCCGGTGCAGGGTTCGATGAGTCGGTTGTTTCGGAGACCTGTTCGCCCGCCTTCTTCCATTTGACTGGGGCCCATTTTGGCTTCGCGGTAGCCCCAGTGTCGCCGGGAGTGGGTTCTGTGGAGGTGCTCGGGGGGTCACTGTCGTTCCCAGCCCTCTCATTGCCCTCTACTTTGGCTTTCGGCTTGATAGGTATGATTCCGGGGTCGTATATCTCCCCTAGACCCACATTAGCCGTCTTCTTCCGCAACTTCCAACGACCCTCCTCTTCGTCCGCAGGGTCTGGCAGGGGACGTTTCGTGGTCGCCTCCTGACTGACTTCGGTTTGGAGTGTGTTGGGCTCAGGTTTCGTTTCTTCTGATGTCCCGGCGGGGGATTCCACAGGAGCAGACTCTACCATCTGCCACTCACCAGCGAAACCCTGTGTCTGTCGACGGTCTGCCTCTGCGCGGGCGCGCTCAATATCCGGGTCTGTGTAACCTAGTGACTCTGGAGTAGAGTAATCTGAAATTCCACCAGATTTTTTGGGCTTTTGGATAGCAGATGTGCTTGCACGGGGAGGCGCACTTGAAGAGGCGGCATATTGTGCGCGACCTGCGCCAACATCCTCGGCAAAGGCGGCACTGGCAGCCTTTTCAGTGCAACAGTTAGACGGAAAAAATAAAGAGGGTTGTTGGGTGCATACCCGTTCTATCCTCATCATCTCCCTCTTCTCCTCATCAGCGTCCTTCTTCTGTTTCTCTCCGGCCTTGTAGAGGCCACGAACAAAACGTTCGACGTTGCCCTTGTGTCGAAGGCCATTCTCGTGGTGTTGTCGTGAAGGGACATCATCTGCGATATAAGTGTCGCAGTACTTGCAGAAGTAGCGTTTCTTTGAGACCCAATACTCGCTCATGGTGGTCCCAATTTAGGGTCAAATGTTTGTCAGCCAGCAGCCAAATTCATATGTTGCCGCTGCCGTCTGCTTTAGGAGACATGTGGGCGCCTCTCCGACCTATTTAACCCACACCTCCTTCGTGGCTCCCCAACCGCACCCCAGTGATGGACGAGCTCCCTCGAAAAGACGACAGCATTGTTCCCCGCAAGGACCACGTCGATGAGAAGGATAAGGGCGACCCCAGCGAAGTAACGTCGATACCTCTCATCCCGGATGACGTCGAGAACACGACCTCAACTTCTGCACAACCATATCGCTTATACAAACGACGATGGTTTGGCGTGTTTGCCATGGTGAGTACACTGTCATTCGCGAATTGGCCTCACCTGAATTCCGCGGATGAGAACAGTTCCTTCTGGAGGTTATCAGCTCCGCCAGCTGGCCTTGGTTTGGTCCGATATCCAACAATGGTTGGGCCCAGAAATTTAGACAGCCTTTATACTCGCTAACCTAGGTGATAGTTGCTCGTAATTTCGGGTTCACCTTGGACGAGGTGAATTGGTTAGGCAACATCATTGCTTGCGTGTACCTTCCCTCAGCAATTCTCACACCTATACTCACCAAACGATACGGGATAAGGAATACTGTATGTCCCGTATCTCACCTACCCAGGATATAACTTGACTTCCTTCATACAGTGTCACATTGCTACCTTTTTGCTCCTACTCTCTGCATGGGTGCGATACGCAGGGACTGCACGATCCCTGCCTAAAAATGGAGCCTATGCTCTCATCATCATCGGTCAAGTGAGAACGCCCTCCCCAACTCTTTTTCTACTATTCCCTCACATCCGTTTCTCTAGGCACTTTCTGGCTTCTCACAAGCAGTATACCAAATTTTGGCGCCGAAATATTCAGAGAGGTGGTTTGACCTCAAGGGCCGTACAACTGCGACGATGATCATTTCGATAGGTGGGCGATCTTGGTCGGGAACTTAATACCTTTCGTCTGATTTGATGCTTGCCCTAGCAAATCCCGTTGGAGGTGGGGTGGGACAGCTGTTGTCACCGCTGTTTACAGATACCCGCAAGGGGGTGCGTATACGTTCGGCCCTCCGACGAGCATGCTGACGTGGAATCAGATCTTCCTCTTAGGTATCATGTCGACTGCAGTCGTCCCCATGGCCCTGCTTGTTCTTGAAGCGCCGCCGACTCCTCCATGTGCGTTTTTTCGTGACCTGATGAGTATTGGAGCTTAAATTACATATTCTCTCTCAGCGTATTCCGGCTCGCGCCAGTCATCGCCCTCTATCCTGTCGCTCTTTCGGGCTGCGATAGGCCAAAACACTACGCCGGAGTCGTACATGACCCTGCGCGAGAGATCCGATTTCGCGATTCTGGTCACCACATTCTCGGTGCTCCTTGCGGCGTTAGTTGTGGCGCACTTTTTTTTCTCATCTGCGTTCTCATCACGAGTTTCTCCAGCGTCAACTCTTTTTCTGTCTTGAGCTCTCAGTGGCTAGTATGTTCTCCCGTGCTTCTCCACGTTTTACGCCGAACTGATCACATCAGTCGCCATATGGCTACTCGGACAATACTTCCGGTCTCATGGGCGCCGCTCTACTCTTGTCGGGTATCGTCGCCGCTATCGCGTCATCACCCATCTTTGATCGTGTCTTAACACACCATCTTGGAATTGCCCTGCGAGTCTTGTGTCCTATCATTGGGGTTACTTGGCTGTCTCTCATCTGGGCTGGTAAGATCACTGTTCTCCTCTTCACGCATGATTTATTCTAACCGACGCTGTTCAGTCAAGGCAAATAACACTGGCCCACTCTTTGTCATCTTTATCATAATTGGGATCTGTTCCGTAACGCTTTTACCGGTCGCCATCGAGCTTGGGGTCGAGCTGACGAGGAACGCGGACGGAAGTTCTGCTCTCTTGTGGTTCTTGTGCGTACCGCTTCTACCCAAATTACCAAATTCAAAACCTTATTCACACTTCTTTTTGTTTTCGAAAGTGGGAACCTGGTGTGTATCGTCTTTATCTTGAGTAAGTACCACGTCACGCGCGCTCTGTCTAAATATGCGTCTCATCATACGTTTACAGTTCAAGGTGCCCTCCGTGCCGATCAAGAAACGGGGAACCCGCCGCTGAATATGCACCGCGCGATCGTGTTCAACGGCATCCTGGTATTCGCCATCTCCTTACTCGTGTTCTTCCTCCGCGGACGACAAGTGCGGCGCGAACTGGACGAGCAGATGAACGTGCAGCAGCTGTCGCACGTGCCGCTGGAAGTGGACCCGCTGACAGCATCGTAAGGACAAGGGCCCGCCACCGCCTTTATCTATTAGTGAATTTCTTTTGGCGCTCTCAACAACACCATTGTCTTTCATTACTGGATCATCTTACATTGGTTACTTTCGATGCTTGTATATTGGCGTAGGATACCTCTGCTTTATCTTTCCTTCGCATCTCTGTCGACCTCCACTCGCTCCTTTTCTTTGTTTTGGTTTCCTTTTGTGGGTCTCGGGGTGCAAAATGTACTGTAGCACTTTACACAAAGCACATCGCTATGCTTACTCGGCGTTCTCATCGCTTATTGATACTTAATAGTCGCTTATCGCTACAGCCCCTGCTTTGTCTATCTAGGTACTTCCAAGATGGAGGACCGATTGAATTGATATATCCGCAAGACAGGTACCCGCGTGGAGAAATTAGAACCACATGCTGATAACACCCACTGTTCCGCTGGTGTATCTGAGGGCAAGTAGGCATCCCGACAGAAGTGAATTAGAGGCGTGGAAGAGGACGGACTTCGTATTGTCCGCGGTCACTTGCCGATGTAATCGGAGCACCTCTGAGTCCCTCCAGTGCCGAGCGCATCAAGAGCCCGAACTACGTCTGGCAGTTGGGCATCGTCAGCGGCGGTTTCCGGGGGGCATACAAGCTGATGCGCCACGAGGCGATATCATTGTGCATTCCGCGGGACTAACAGAAGAAGAGGTGCGCCGAGGCGGTCCCGCGGAACACAAGCGTATGTTGGACGAACAACGACCGGTATGAGTGAACGGCGCAGGCGATCAAGAAGCTACCAGTGCTGGTCCTCCTTCACGAACACGAGAACGAGAACTGAAGAACGTCGGTAGGGGCCAGATACTATAATCTTTCGCGAGATGACAGTGTGAAGACTTTTGCATCTATTCCTGGGCTGGATTACAGCTCCGACGACAATACGCCTCGGAGTAATTGCTATTTGCGTATTACAGATGCTCCAGCAGCAGCGCCGCCCGAGGGTGCAAAGTATTGCAAGAAGTACAGGATAGTGAACCGTACAGCTGACGCTCGCATCATGTGGTGGACGCCTCTGATGACGGTTTCTTATTTTTGAAGCCTTGGAAGTATTTCTCGCGAAAATCACGGTGGGCGGGAATGTGGGCCTGTGCTGGTGAGGCTGAAGACGCATCTTCATCGGCATGGTCGTTGATGCTGTTGCCAATGCGGCCGCGCGCTGTTTGCGAGTCGAAAGTTGGAGGAGGGTATGCCACCGACGTCGATTTACGGATCGTGATGAGCTGTAGATAGATTACGTAAGTATTGATATTCGGCCAAGTCCGCCTCGGAAACGGGTACGAACCCTCCGTCCCCATGCGCCGAAATCCTGCAACGAGTTCGCGACGACTTCCATGCCGCTGCAGAGAATGCTGTCCAAATCAAGTTCCTTGTACTCGTCTATCACTGTCGGAAGGAAAAAGACCAGACGCCCGCCGGGATTCAGGAGGTACCTCGCAAGGACGACGAGGTCGCCCGCGAGGGCGGAGAGTTCGTACGGCTTGGTGGGTGGTAAGTACGGTTGGTCACCCCTAGAAAGAGGATGTATCAGCTGGCCACAAATACAGATTCGGGAACACTCACGCGCCGTTCTGCGATGGGATAGACGAATCGGTGGCACGCTCTCGTTTCCGACCAAGGCGCTTCGCGCCAGCTCGGACGCCATCTGGAGCGGTCATCAGGCTCATATGGTGCTCACACTGTAAGTTTGTAGAGCTTACAGGGAGGATCGGTGATAATGGCGTCAAAGAGGCCGCCACATCGCCACGGATTTCGTGTGATGTCGAACGTGCACAAGTCCAAAATGCGTTGTCGGACTCCATATTGGGTCGCAGCGCGCAATATACCTGGTTTTGCCTCTACAAATGAGTGGTAAGCGTCGTTTAGATGGCACTCGTGTTACAGTAGCCACCAACCACCTTTCCCCCGCATCTGTCGGCCATCGATGTCCGACCCAAATACAAGTGCTCCGAAGTGAGCGGTTGTCTGTGGCGTGCTGGTCAGACTTTGAAATGGCGAGCTATCATTTGGTAACATACGTAAGCCAGACTGCCCGTGCCTATAAATGGGTCATAAATTAACTTTCCAGGCGAGGCCTGCGAGTCGTGAGGCACATCATGAACGTTGTAACGACATAATGTGATGAAGGTGACCCGATACCAAAGTCTGGTTGGCCATTAGAAGCGATACTTCAGCCTCCATGCTTGTATTCCCAAAATATTGTCGTTTTTTGACGTCGAATGTCTTGATTAACGAGCGCGCGCTTCCTTGCTCCAACTAAGCAGGGCTGATCAGGAGGATAAAGATATGGTCTGGTTAGAAGCTCCTGCGCACCAACCTGCCAAAGAAAGCCTCGCGAAAGTCAGTAGCACCTTCATGCTTCTGACGTGTGATGCCATGGACGACCCTATCTGTGTAAAGTAGATCATGTTGGCGGTGGGGTAGTCTGAGTGTACTAGAACGCGCACACTCCTCGAAACAGCCCAGGGTAATCTCGGGGTTAACCAGATCAATCTTGCCCATGAATCCCATATAAGAGAAATCCTCGATAATTTCGCGTTGTCGCGCCTTTGAGATAGAATGGTTGTAGCCGTTCACGATGAATTTGAAGGATGTTTCTGGGATATACTTCTCCCAAAAATTCCGCGACGATCTGTTTTGCTCGTGCAATTCTTCATAGCTACGTCCCCTAGCATAGAACTCGTACACAGCCCTTTCCAAAAAAACAGAGCGTCAGCATTCGATAAAAATGCAGTAGACTAACGAAACGGCTATACTTGATCAAAATGCATCTGCGTGCAAGGAATCTCGCGTGCTCCTCCTGCTCCAATGTAAGGACAGCAAACGGTTGCGTCGAGTCGAAATCGTCTGGTATATTCAATGGAAAACCATGAAGTTCTGCGATGGATCGCAGTTCCGGGACGCGGAAATCTTCGTGGGCTTGCGCGAATACAACGAGATATTGTCGTGATGGCATGACCCAAATCCAGTTATCGGCTTTCCTTCCTAGCTTCTGGTCACATGTCTGTTTCGTCCTCTCTCTGCCATGACCCGCGATGTCGAACGTGAATGTTTACAGCGTGCTACACACAATATTGGAAACCATCGAACCCGGAAACCGTATCACCTTCTTCTCTCATGCTGTTGTGTGACTGAACGCAAAAATACAGTCTCTGACGAAACCGTGGAAAAACTTGGTGTTCTATTTTCTGACCAGCTTCTGCTCGCCGCGCTAGATTTGATTGATAGAGACTGTGGTAGGTGCCCATCCTCTTCCCCTGTCGAATAAACGGTGAGGTTTGTCGTCAGTGATCAAGTACATTTCGCCGTGGGGTCGACATCACTTTTCTGTTACCGGCATGACCGATTCCTACACCGTCTTTCCGACTCTGCATCGCTCCTGCTCCATCCCACACTTCTGCACCTGCCCGGCCTTCGCGTATGCCGTGCTGATATCGCAGTCTCAGCTGACGGTACGTGTCCCATCCTCTGCGCCTCACCATTTTTTGCGCGACGTGGAACATACCTGGTTGCTCCTAGTGTAAACACGTCTTAGCCACGCTCATCGCGGATCGCTTATCGAAGTGTGTCAAGCGTGAGATGGGAAAAGACGAATTCGTGTCCCTCCTCGCGCGACAGATCCCAGACACGTGAGAGTGCATTCCCCTGAGTTCAATGCCACTTTACTGGCATGACCAGAAACCTCGGCAGGTGCTTGATTATCGCAATAGACTCAGGGTGGACAGACCGGCCGTTGTAGATGAGGCACTGGCCGACTCGAATACTATCTACTAGCAATGTATAGCGAACATTGAGAATGCACTATGGCAAATTCAAAGCCTTTCTCTCGTCTTTACCTTGTTGGGCTTCGGACATTGCTTTTGGGCATTGTATACATGTTTGTCCACGAAGACGACACATGTCTTCCTTCTCCCGCCATACTTGTTCGGTTTAAATGTTTGAAAAGTGGATACGGTAAGCTTTCAATCACTGTAGATGGTCAAGTTCGGTTCCGAACCGTGGTTCGAACTCGAACTGAACCGAACTGAACGCCAAATTAGGGTCGAGGTTCGGCCTCTGCACCCGAACCGGACCAGCGGTTCCGTTCGGGGTTCAACCGGGCACAACACTGGTTCAACGAAACCCTTCTCCTTTTTCGATTCCATTAGAGTGCGCCTTGGGGTGCATGACCCTATGTGGCACTAAACCCTTCTCCTTGTTGAACGCGTTTGAATGGCGTTCGAACCGAAATTTTGTACTTAGGGCAGGAAAAGTGGGATAGAAAGTCTGTATTCATCTATAGTGGACGAGTGACGGGCCGGCGTCTAGGATCTACTGCACAACGTTCAAGTTGAATTTGAACGACCCGGTCACCGTGTCTACCCAACCTTTCCGCTCTTTCAAATCTTTCTTGACGAGCTACTCCTGATAGCCAAGATAATTTATCCCCACAACTACAAACACCCCGATCTTCAAAGCCATCTGCGACAATGGACAGTGTCTCGAAAGAGTATAAGAATACTGAAGCAAATCTCACGTCACAAACACGTATCGGCGGCGTATGCGAAGAATCTCGTACTTGAATAGAATCGGAGACCGATGATGTTACTCGATCCAACACTGGCAATCCATATTCTATATCTACAGTATTTTCCAGCCTGTGAAGCTTGTGAAGGTGTTGCCTTGGTGAGTTCTCAGTGTCAACCGCTAAACTGACCCTTTTGTATGGTGTAACGAATTTAACCCGCTGTGCGGCGTACGGATCCTTAAACCGTAGCCTGAGGTCTTTTCTTGGATATTGTATCAACAGTCGGTTTTGTTTGTTCGGTAAGGTTCCAACTTTCCGTTCTTCAAGTTCTCGTAGCTGCTATCGGCGATAGGAGGTGCTAGGAATTCGACTAACGAAACATCATTTAGCTCGCTTACTACCATCCGCTTGCACTTGTCAATGTTGAAAATCGCCGATTGGTGGGGAAGCGACTGAGACTCACGTTTGGAGCTTGCTTTGCCAGTGGGTCCTCAAAATTGGCGGTAATGGTAGATGTCCCAGACTTCTGGACGCCACGCTATCACCGGATACTAAATCAGAAGGCGAGTTATCATGCGGCATCCTTGCTTCTAATCTTTGATGGAAGCTGCTGCATCTCCACTTGAAAGCGGACGCACAAGCTCCATGATGATGCTCAGATCCTGTCGCAGTACTTACCCTGTGGCGTTCTTCTCGCCCGAAATGCATATATTTGGACGAAATCATGGATCGCTTACTGCGTCCGTGTCATCGAGCATATATCTTCGATCAGACTCTCGGTCGGTTTAAACGGACTCTCGAAAGATCATTGGATATCGCAATTTCTCCGCTCTTAACGTTCTTCGCTGAAGAATCTACCATGTCCGTTCTCACCCAAGAAAAAGTGGTCAACGGGAGCGTTTCTCCTTCAACCACTCAAAAAAACCACTTTTCCACATTCATAGATGAGGACGTAACGAAGAGGCGCATCTGGCGGAAGTTAGATACTCATCTACTTCCTCTCGTTTCGTTACTAGAGCTACTGAGTTTCTTGTAAGTGGTAATTCCCTCCGGCCGAATATATCTATTTACTTGGATCGGAAGGGATCGGGCCAACATTGGCAAGCATTTCTTGTAGGCTCATTGAAAAGGTGAACCATCTGACCAATGTCTTCCGAACTAGGTTTTGCGAAAGTAGCCGGGATGGGGGAGGATCTTCATCTCGTCGGCCTTCAATACAATATCGCTGTTGCAATTCTCTTTGTAAGAACCTGCTTTTTAGTTGATTATGTTGCTGATGAGGTTACGGACACCAGATACCGTATTGCCTAGTAGAGGCACCTTCGTACGAACTTCTCACGACCTAAAGTATTCTGCTGAGATCCTGTTCGCAGGAATATCCTTCTCAGGATCTTTCGTCCATCCAGATGGAGTGTGATATTTTACCTTTCGTCATACTACCATACTGTAACGTTACTGATTTTATTTGTTTCAGTACCTTTCATCATGGTGGTCTGGGGCATGGTTATGGCCCTTATGTGCTTGGTTAAGACTTACCAAGGCCTTGTCATGTCTGCAATCCGCGTCATTCGTTTATACTTTTACTCAAATTAAGCAGCGCTCGTTTCTTCCTTGGATTGGCTGAAGGAGGACTCTTCCCGGGTTTGACCTATTACGTTTCGCTGTGGTACCCTCGCCAGATGCAGGCGAAGCGTGTTGGTTTCTTCACCGCATCCGCTGCTGTGGCTGGAGCGTTCGGCGGTCTCCTCGCGTATGGAATCCAACACCTGGAGGGGTAAAGCGACTCACAGTGGCACGGAAAATTCCTAAGTGCTGATCTTGCATTCTCCCTATAGGAAAGCCGGTCTTCATGGGTGGCAATGGATCGTACGTTCACGCATTCCTCTACCCTACTACCTCCCTTGTTGACGGTTCCTTCACAGTTCCTCATAGAAGGCTTGAGTGAGTATGCTAAGATTCATTCACAACATAAGGAGTATGCTGATGTTATCACAGTAACCGTTATTGTCGCATTCGTCTCTCATTTCTTCATTCAAGACGTTGGTGTATCCGTCTTCCTCGATTGCTTCTGCTGATGTTAGATCAGTGCCCTGAGACTGCGACATTCCTAACAGAGGAAGAGAGACGATTTGTTATTCGGGCGCTGGAAGACGATTCCAAAGGCCAGGCATCTCACTTCAGCGCGAAGTTTGTTTGGCAAGCTCTCGCCGATTGGAAGACATACGTACAAGCCGTCATCTCCCTATGGTACGCTGCTCTTGTAACTGACCTTTCACCCTGATATCCCTGTCCACAGCGCCTTGATAAATGGCTACGCCGTATCTCTCTTTACTCCGACCATAGTTCATGACTTGGGCTACTCTGCTGCGAAAGCTCAGCTGCTATCCGTCCCCCCTTTCGCGTGCGCCGGCGTCGTCACAATTATAATCTGCTTCTACTCTGATAAGGCAAACCTGCGGGGTCCGTTTGTTGTGCTCTGCTCGATGATTTCGATGACTGGATTCATCATTGCTTACAATACGAGCAAACCGGGTCCTGGTTATGCTGCTACCTTCTTTGCTGCATGTGGCGCGTACCCCAACGCTGCCATTGTATTGGCGTGGGCCGGGGGAAACGCAGGGGGAAACATGAAGAGAGGGATTGTCCTGGCACTCGTGATTGGGTTGGGAAACCTCGGAGGGTGCGTGCTTCATCTCGAACCTAAGTTGTCGGAGGGGTGGGCCGATTGATGCGGGCACTCACAACGCGGATATCAAATCACAGGATCTGTTCTTCATTCATCTACTATCAACCGCCACGTTTTCATACGGGCCATGGCACAGTAATGGGCTGCCTTGGTACAGGGTATGTTCTAGCATGTCATCGTAAGGAAGAAAGTCAATCCGCTCTGGTAGTATCGTGTGCAGCTGCATCATGATGTGGAAATACAAGAGGCTAAATCGGGAGAAGGAGGAGCTGTGCGCTCGTGAAGGGATAAATGAAAGCATGAAGGACATGTATCGCGATCTCGCTGACAAGAGCCCTCTCTTCCGGTGAGCACCACCACGCTGCAGAGAGCCTCGACCTAACTATGGGGCTATAGATACGTTATCTAAAACGTGTCTGATGTGTCTGTTGAAATCATGGTTCTCCAATATGCTGTTAAATTCTATGGTGGATGGATTACTGGCAGGGGTGGTGGAGCTCAGTCGTGGGCGAGTTGGGTTTCCGGATGTTTGATTTTTTCTTTTCGACACGTTTTGATACTTCAACGTACCGAGTACCATGTACCAAGTTAGACCCCGGTCAGTCCGGTGGTCTTGATCGTCTCCGAGTCAGAGGACATCCTCTGCTCGCAAATCTCGGATGTGATCATCCTAATCATCTCTATGCTACATGCTTCTTTCACTCGAAAGAGGACGGTTCAGAGACAAGTGGACGCAAAGTCAGGTGCCCAGAGAGACCGGTGGCCAACATAGAAGGAGGCGAGTGTCAAAACAAAGCCGTCGGAGCCAAACGAAACGCTGTTGTCGCATTTTCACTAGCACATGTGGAAGAAAAGGTAACACTGGCAATGCCAATGCTGTGTCTCACGGCTGCAGCGGATTCGTCTCAACGCGATTTTCATTATGCTTGAGCTTGAACTATCGAGGATCGTCTGCCTCTTGTCCTAGATATTGATAAGAATTTGCAACGAAGGCATACATCACGGAGAGTCGTTCTTCGCCACGGTCATGCGAACCGAAGATTACGAACCTTCCGCAGTCGTGCATGATTCTTTGACCCTCATCAATTCCGAGCAGGAATTCCTAGAAATAAACGACGTCGTTCACACTGGCAGCTCCGAAGACAGCGTACACTTCCATGAGAAGGGTGCGTGTGAACGTCACAAGACCGCGGCCTAAGGAGACGTTTCTACGGCGCCGTCCTGCACTGGAAGCACGGATTTATGGAGAAGTACGTAAGATAAGGGCTTCAGGGTCACTTTCTGGGCCTTGAACCAACCAGCTCCGAGTTCCCATAGAGCCCGCATCGGAACTAGCCGAGATGCACTTCGGTACTATTCGATTCCCGAACACTTGTATCCACAACTTGAACCGCAACGAAGCTGTCAATCAAGGTGATAAAGTTTGAAATATTTTGTTCGGCCCCGCCCATCGTGCAGCTGACCTAGACATGGGTCCAGTACTGCATGGCCCAATGCTGTTAATGATCTTGTTATCATATTGCCGTAAGGAATCTCACCGGAAAAAACTCTCTGTGTTGCTGTAGCTGTATTTTGGATAGCGGATTTCGTAGCCTACGCCGTGTACAATTTGGTCTCATCCGAGTCTGGCATGTATAACCGCAGGCCTACTTTCGTCGTCTCTTCGGAACTACTAGTAGCTAACAAGGTGCTAACGTTGGCATACCTACTAGGAGCTGCCCATTATGACGTGCGAAAGCTGCGTGCTGCCACCTGGAACGACGATGCGCCCAATCTCACATTTCTACTTTATTTTCCGACCCTTATTCATCTTTACATTAACTCAGAGCAGAAGCCCGATCCAGCCAGCTGATGAAGAGTTGCAAATAATTATAATACACATATTGCTTCCGTCAACTTTCTGCGACCCAACCTTCGCAGGGCGTGCGTTACTGCCAAGGGTTTGGTAATGCTACCGGCTCATCAAGTGGTAGTATCCGCGCAGGGGATCCTTGAAAGAAGGAAACTGAGTCACCTGGTTGTGGTCAAGCTCACAAGTCAGGCCTATTCAGGGCTCTTTCCCCACACACCACGTCAAGCACCACGTTGAAACTTTGTTGCGCTTGAAAAGTTTGGCAGGCCTACAGGCCTATCTGAGGCTCTTATCTGCTTCCATTGGCTCCTGCATCGAACGGGTTATTCGGATGCACAGAAACCTTAAAGTATTGTAAACACTATCGTCAGTTCCAAATGCGTGAAGGATAGCAAGAAGGCATCAGACGCATCAGAAACTTGTTTTAATCTTCCGCGAACAGAACAAGCATTCCTAACAAAGCCTTCTTTCTCCGGACAAGAGAGAAGGAGCTTTTTATTAGAAGTAATACATAATTTTGGTAGGTATGGCTGTATGGGTGGTCTACTAGATCAGACGAGTGTGGAGAGGGCACGAGTAACTTAAACAGGAGGGCAGTACGGAGGCGGGGACTTGGAGAAGAGGTGATATGCCTTACCATGTACTAGAGCTCACGACTTTTGAACGTGGGTTGCTAATGCACGATCTAAAGCGATTTAAACTGGAATATTCAAGTTATTCAAGCCGCAAATAAAGCGTAATGGGACTGGCGCAATGCATTATTGCACATGACAAAAATCAAAATGGATGCTGTAATAATTTGAAACGACGATTCGGAACGTTCCGCTCCGGCCTTGATGGTCAATAAGCAGCCGAATACTTCTCAGAATGCAGTATTCAAGCTGTCGAAAAGCTCCGGCCGGGTCAGACATTCAATGCTAGAGTGATTGAGGCTTTGTCCAGTTCCCACCTCATTCTGGACGCCTCCATCACCGGATAATCCCAAAGTCGAGTTGTTATATGACCCTCCTGCTTCTGGGCTTCAGACAGATGCCACTGCTCCTTGATGTTGACGCATAATCTCCATATCATAACGAACTGATATTCCCGATGGGCTAACAGTACTTCTCGTGTGGCGTTCTCAAGTTCTCACAGGAAATGCAATCGGATCGTCGAGGTCAAGCACGTATATGGAAATGAAATCAAGGATGGCTTGCGTCTCTGTGCCATCAAATATATAAACCTTGAATGGTCTTGTGTGTTTCGACCGAATCTCGAAGAATCGGGCGTCACAATTTCTCCTCTCTTGATATTGTTCACTGAATATTCCATCATGTCCGTCCCCACCGAAGAAAAAGTGGACAGCGAGTGCGCTTCGCCGGTGGTCTCGAAAAAAGACCAATATTACACATCTTCCGCAAATGACTTAGAGGATGTTGCAATGAGGCACATCTGGCGAAAGTTAGATACCCATCTGCTTCCTCTCGTCTCGTTATTAGAGCTCTTGTCTTTCCTGTAAGCTTTAATTCCCTCTGACCGAATCAGTCAATTCACTTGGACTGGAAGGGATCGTACCAACATTGGCAAGCATTTCTTGCAGACACGTTGTAGGAGATGGTGGAGGATCTTCATCTCGTCGGCTTGCGATACAATATCACTGCTGCGGTTCTCTTTGTGAGGACCACGTTATCTAATTGATCATATGGCTGATACTATGCTGTGTGACCACTAGATACCGTATTGCCTAGTAGAGGCACCCTCGTATGAACTTTTTCCCACCTAAAATATTCTGCTGAGGTCTTGTTCGCAGGAATGTCCTTCTCAGGGTATTTCGTCCGTCTCGATGGAGTGTGTATTTTCACCATACCACCGCGCTGCTGTTTTAATCTTCCCCAGTTCCTTTCATCATGGTGGTCTGGGGCACAATCGTGGCCCTCACGTGCTTGGTCAATAGCTACCGGGGCCTTATCATGTACACGATCCACATCATTCGCCCATATTTTCGCTCATCTTGAGTAGCGCTCGTTTTTCCTTGGATTGGCTGAAGGAGGACTCTTTCCCGGATTGACGTACTACGTTTCACTGTGGTACCCTCGCCAACTGCAGGCGAGACGTGTTGGAATCTTCTCCTCAGCCGCCGCTGTTGCTGGAGCGTTTGGTGGCATCCTCGCGTATGGAATTGTGCACCTAGAGGGGTAAAGTGGCTCACGGTGCCACGGATTTTCTCCTGAGCGCTGACCCTACGCTGCTAGGAAAGCTGGTCTTCATGGGTGGCAATGGATCGTGTGTTCACGCATCCCTCTGCTCTGTTATCACCCCTTGACAGATCCTTGCACAGTTCCTCATAGAAGGCTCAAGTATGCTCGCATTTGTTGACAACATAAGGGGTATGCTGATGTCATCACAGTAACCGTTATTGTCGCATTCGTCTCTCATTTCTTCATTCAAGACGTTGGTGTATCTGTCTTCCTCGATTGCTTCGGCTGATGTTAGATCAGTGCCCTGAAACTGCGACATTCCTAACAGAGGAAGAGAGACGATTTGTTATTCAGGCGCTGGTAGACGATTCCAAAGGCCAGGCATCTCACTTCAGCGCGAAGTTTGTTTGGCAAGCTCTCGCCGATTGGAAGACATATGTGCAAGCTGTCATCTCCCTGTGGTATGCCTCTCCTGGAACCACTAAACCACTCCCCCTGATTTAACTGCAGCGTCTTCATAAATGGCTATACCGTCTCCCTCTTTACTCCGACTATAGTTCATGCCTTGGGCTACTCTGCTGCCAACGCTCAGCTGCTATCGGTCCCGCCTTTCGCATACGCCGGCGTCTCTACACTCATAATCTGCTTCTACTCTGATAAGGCAAACTTGCGGGGTCCATTTATTGTGTTTTGTGCCACAATCTCGATGATCGGATACATCATCGCTTACACAACAAGCCAACCGGGTCCTGGTTATGTCGCCACTATCTTTGCCGCATCTGGCGCGTACCCCAATATTGCACTTGTATTGGTGTGGGCTGGGGGTAATTCAGGTGGAAACACGACAAAGAGAGGGGTCGTCCTGGCGATAGTGATTGGGTTGGGAAACCTCGGGGGGTACGTGTTTCATCTAGGACCAAATTTGATGTTTGGAGTTGATGGGGGTGCTACAACTTGTATGGAAAACCGCAGAATCTGTTCTTCATTCATCTATTACCAACCGCCACGTTTCCACACGGGCCACGGCACAGTACTTGGTTGTCTTGGTTTGTGGTATGTCATGGAAAATCATTGCAAAAAAGTATAAGACGTTCATTCACGTAATGGGTAGTATCGTGTGCACCAGCATCATGATGTGGACATACACGAGGCTAAATAAGGAGAAGGAGGAGCTGTGCGCTCGCGAAGGAATAAATGAAAGCATGACGGACATGTATCGTGATCTCGCTGACAAAAGTCCCCTCTTCCGGTGAGCACTGTCTGATCCCTCACAGCCTTGAGCTAACCGTGGAATTATAGTTACGTTATCTAAAATGTGCCTTTAGCAGTATGGTGAAATCTCGGTACTCTGCATGCTCTTAAATTGCGTCGTCGATCATGGATGACTGGTGGTGGCTGGGATGGAGTGGAGGGATGGTGGAGCGCATTCGCGGGTGAGCGAGGTTTCCCGTACGTTTGACCCTTCCACGTTCTCTAGGTCCGATCATCCCTGTTCCAAAGTTCCCAATGAGTGTAATGGTAGACTGTGGCACCAGAGATAATAAGTTAGTATCAGATCATGTTCGGCGGGCCGCAGTCAACTCAAATAACTTGAAGCTGGGCGGGCGTTTAGGATTATCATTACCTTTTTTGGAGATGTAGAGCCCGCAGCCGCGGCGCAGCGGAACTAGCCGGAATCTGAGATGCACTTTGTCCTTACGATCCCTGGATTCCAGGAATCCAAAAACCCTGGCAGGCAAGGCGATTGAAGTTCAAATAGTTGGTCCAGCCCTTCATAAACATGGACCTGGACCTGGGTCCAGTATACTCGAATGTTGTTAATCTTTTCAAAGTTCCTTGCAAAGTTCTTTCCATCCATGCGTACCTAGCCGAATATGATATTGGAGCCACTTGACTGCCCATGTAGCTGTGTTGCTGGCTGGCACAAACCTTGCTACAGCAAGGTGAAAGCAACGTAATATGACAGAAAAGCCGGCTCGTTCTACCCTTCTCTCCAGCTGTTGGGCGATCTCGACGATCAGCGGGCTTCCCATCGTCGTCCCCACTCTGACACAGGGTTGATGTCGGTTCCTTCTCCACACACCGGCTCCCCGACAGAGCAAGAATTACAATTCCAAGAGAAATCAGAACCTAGAGCGTCCTGGAAAGCGGCCGAACGGCATGTTATTCCGTATAATCGTCTCTGGATAGTCGTTTCTGGTTTAATAGGTTGCATTTCCTTGGCCGCTTTGGACCAGGTATATTGTATTTCCATCACAATCTGTCATTGCCGACGATTGAGGATCCAATAGACCATCGTCGCTACAGCTTTACCTACTATCGTCGAAGATCTTGGCGAGGGTAAAAATTACAGCTGGGTTGGCAGGTATTTATGTCTCGCCCTCTCTGTCGCCCAATTCCGACCACCCATCCCTGCCAGCGCGTACTTGCTCACCGCTGGCACGCTCACCCCATTATACGGAAAACTGTCTGACCTTACTGGGAGAAAACCTGTTCTTTACTCTGCCATCTTCATACTCCTAGTGAGGTGCATACAATGGATATCCCTCCTTCCGCTGACACCGAGTTCACTAGTTAGGTTCTGCCCTCTGTGGTGCCGCCAAAAGTCTGACATGGCTAATGAGTACGTTTGATACCCTCGCTCTCACGTACTATGGCATCTATTGACTTTCTCACTTCCAAAAGTCGTGGCAAATATGCCAGCATAATTGGCGCAACGTGGTGCTTTTCAAGTTAAGTGCTCCGCAATTCAAATATTCCCTAACTCCCTGACATGTTTCCATCTAAGCGTGATTGGGCCTCTCTTTGGGGGTTTTCTCACGGACCATGTGTCGTGGAGATGGTAAGAAGCCATCTTTCTCATAAACGTTGATATCCAAGGTATATTCACCGCCCTTCACCCTTCCCAGGTATTTCTGGTTCAATTTGTGCGCGTGAATCGTCTCCACTCTTTATTTTATCTACCAACCGTGTTCCAGGCCTACATGATGCATTTCTGGTGCCATACTTTTCTTTTCCCTCAACCTGAATCCACATCAAGGGATGTCACTGCAGCATTACTTGAGCCAATTCGACTTTCTCGGCCTGACCTTGCTCATGTCTGGCATCGTCTGCGTCTTCCTTGGTTTGGACAGCGGTGAAACTGGCTTTGAGCCCAGTCTTATGTGCCTCCGTCTACTTACTGATTCAATTTAAAGGGTCATCAGCCAAAACGATCGCCCTCCTTTGTGTAGGACCCGTACTATTGGTCCTCGCTACGATAAACGAGATTTTGACCTCCCGATCACCCATAATCCCCCCTCGATTGTTCAAAGTTAGTCTGTGCCATTGTAGAGATAACCATTCATTGATGCCGCAGCATAGACAAGGACTACGGGGATCATATTGATTACATGTTTCCTCCATAATATCACATATTATGCTGGTACGCTCCTCTTAAACCTCTACCAATACCATTTGGCGATAATATTATTCTACCAGGCGTTTATTACCTTCCTCTTTATTACCAAGTTCTTGGATCGTCTGCAACCGGTGCAGGTGTTAGGTGAGATCCAGGGAGAGGTGTTGGACTGTATGTTCGCGGCTGCCAGCTGAGATGCTCTTCAGGATCCCTTTCTCCGCCGGTTCTGCTGGAATATCCGTCATCGCAGGTTTTTCTTTCACCCGCTTCGGAAAATATCGTGGCATTGTTTGGGCCTCTTGGGTAGTTATGATCCCCGGTTGGGGTTTGATGACCACGTTAGATGATCATTCCAAAACGTAAGGAGATTCTTTTTGCTACCTACCTGGCTGATGTTCTCTTGGTAAAGAGTGGAGAAGGTCCTTTATCCCTTGATTACTGCTGCTGGAAATGGTGGTCTGTTCCAGGTATGGCGATAGTCTTGTGCGTTCAAAGTCGCTCATTTACTTTTAGCCACCACTTACCGCCCTACAAGCCGCCATGCTACTGAAGGACATGGCCACGTCCACTGGGGCTTTTGACTTCCTCAAGTATGCGGGACTCTGGCCTGTCGTTGCACCGGTCGCTGAGTTTAAATTTAGGACTATGGTCGGCACTGTTGGGATCTCCATTGGACAAGCAATCTATACCAGCATTCTCAAGAGGAAGCTCAATAGAATTTCTGACCTCAGCGGGTTCGACACCTCGCCCGCGGCACTCACCGAGAGTGTCCGGACGCTCCAACGTCTGCCGGTAATGCCTTTGACGATGACTGATTCTTGTTTCTTTGGACTAACTTGAAGTACCGCATTGTTGTAGCAACCCGAGAGAGGGCAGATTATCCACGCTTATGCTCAGTCAATTGGCGCGATATGGGTTTTCAATACCCCTGTTGTCAGCGTGGGATTCATCATGGGTGGGTATCCGGTATACGGCTTGTCTAATTGGAAGTCTTCTGACATCAGATCTCTACGATGAAGTACTTTTCATCAAGGTATACTCGCTAAAGCGGAACACCATTCAAGGTGGTGCGCATTCGAAGCCTGACGAAGAGATGGCAGCTGGCGAAACAAAAACGACGAGAGTAATGCAAGGGGAAGGGGTAAATGCGACAGCTGAAATATCACAGGGGCGTGGTCAGTCACTGCAACGGTGTAAGGCTAGAGAGCAAGAGTCTGCGACTATTCACGTTATTGAGTCGAAGTTATTGACGGAATGAGCCCCACCGATGGATCGAAATTTTTACAAAGACGGGACGAGAGACTCCAGACTTGACCCAGAAGCAGCCGCATCGGCATAAGCCGCGCGGCGCCCGAACGCCTCCTGACTTCGCTACGCAGACCTCCTCCGGAGCGCTGGCCGGGTTCTTGATTTTACAGGGTAGCACATGGTCACGGTACTGTAACCAGTTACTATTAACTGGTAACCAATGGAAACAACATTGATGAGATTCATGGCTGTTTCGTCACACGTGTCCTTTTTGCTCGTCTTTCCAGTTCAAGTTCTGACCCATGGCCCAAGCCATGGCCGGCCCAGAGTTTGAATGTAGGTCTCAAATATCCTTCCCTGCGGCTGAAAACTAATTCGCAACTTCAGCTACCCTTACCCAAGTTAACGAAGAGACCCTCGAATGCCACCACTTTCTTGCACCATTACCTCGATCAGATCCTAATCGCCCTACTCTCCTCCTGCAGTTGGCGACACGACGAAACAACCGCCACGCACTTTCGCAGGAGAAAGGCGACCTCGACAAATGTATCACCCATCTCACAGAAGCTATTCTCATCCCGTTCCAACCAATGCAAGATGTGGTCCATATGATCTTCCAGCTTGCGACTGTCCTCCTTTCACGCTTCAACATCTACAAACGACCTGAAGATGCCGAATCCTCACTTAAATACTTTCGCTTTCTTCGAACTAACTTTCACCATCTTGAAGCTTTCGACATCCCGCATGATCAATTTACCTCACGCTTAGTCGCAGCGCTGGCAGGGGACCTGATGTCGGGGTTTGGCGATAGGATCGAGGGCATGGAGGAGATGGCGGCCCTAACCCACGAGCTCCTCTGCATGGGTGTCTCGACTCGCGATCTAATCCATGTCATTCTGCCATTCTCAGTCGCAGTTACCCAGACGCTCCATCTGCGTGATGCATATCAGCTTCCTGAGCGAGTCATCCAAGTCATGCGAGAGGCAGCGGTGCTTATACCAGACCCGCGAATCTCCTATGAGCTGGCCAGGTGTCTGTCTGTTCGCTTCCAGACGGGGTCCGCGGTCAATGATTACGAGGAGGCGATTGCCATCGCGGACAATATCGTCGCCACTTATTCCCCTGGTGATAGTCCAACGGCGACGCAAAGAGACGCTATACATTTGATTAAAGTCTTTGTGATGTCCCGATTTCACTCGTACTCGAGCCCAGAGTATTTATTGGACGCCATTCACCGCATTCGTACTCTACTCTCCATCGGAAAAAACCCACCTTGCAAATCAATGCAAATCAGCATTAAACGCGCTAAGAATTGCAAATATACAGGGCACTTAACTAATTTTAGGCTAATTTGCCTTAATTTGCATCAATTTACAAGGTGGGGTTTTCCCGATGTCATTCCCATCCCTTTCGGATGAAGATCGCGCCGAGTTGGTTGAAGCCCTTGATAACTATTTGCGTCAGCGCTCCAGCTACTTTGGTGTCACTGGGACTGGGATCCCTGGAGAAATCCCTTCAAATCCTTCAAATGGATACGTTAACTATATCTTGACTCCGCGCCTTTGGGGTGTAAGCCCAGAAGACGAGCCTGGGTCACAAGTGCTACAGAAAGTGGACCGCCTTCTAGAAATTCAAACCATGTTACAAGACGACGAGATTACGGATGCAGAAGCTGCTGTCGAGCTCGGCCGGACATTGCTCCCTTTCCGACACTCTAGTCATCGATTGTTGTACTTTCCCGCTCTCGTCTTCGCTGATATCCTTTTCCAAGCGCATCAACGCACGAAGAAAATGGCTTACCTCGATGAAGTAATCACCGCGTATCGTGATCTTCGCAAAATGTCAACCCCGAAGGCGGTCCACTTTTAAGTGGGAGATAGGCTCCTTCGGTCTTTGGTTACACGCAGGAACTTGTTGTTGGACCCCTGGCAGGACTTGGAGGAGATCATGCAACTCTTTGCCGATGTCGTAAATGATGGATTTGGGGAGGTATTCCACCGATTCAGAATTTCATGTGGATGGGCGCACGGCGCACGAATGTATGCGCTTCCATCGACTTCTACTGCGTATGAGACGGCCATGTCTCTAATGCAAGAAACTCTTGTTTTCTCCCCGACTTTGCAAACCCAGCATTTTCTCATCACTCAGGCGTCCACGCGAGGGGTGTTGCCATCGGACTATGCGTCGTATCAGATCGAAATAGGTCAACTCAAACAGGCCATAGAGACTCTGGAACGAGGCAGGGCGTTGCTCTGGTCCGAAATGCGAGGCCTCCGTACTTCCGCAGATCAACTCCGTACAGCTGACCCGGCCTTAGCAGAAAAACTTGTGGACATCAACCGGAGGCTCGAGTCGGTGACGATGTCCGTTGCACAGAGCGACAGCGAAGAGACAGACGGTGGCGAAACTGGAACTGAGCGCGGAGAAGGGATGCACTCGATTGATCGTCTTGTTACCACGCAACGGAGACTTTTGGAGGAGCGTGAGACTCTCGTCACTCATATCCAATCCCTTCCAGGCTTTGAGAATTTCTTGAAGCCGCCATCGTTCGACGTTCTTAATTCTGCTGCGGCACACGGACAGGTCATTATCATCAACCAGTCCGAATGGCGTTCGGATATTGTCATTCTCCACAAAGATTTACCTCCTTCCGTCATCTCTACTCCTTTCGACTTCCATGATCGCGCGAACCGGTTAAAGGATCAACTGTTGGGCGTCCGAAAGGAAAGAGGTCTCGACTCAGAGGACTACAATCTCACTCTTGCTTCTGTTCTCGCGGACCTGTACGAACTCGTAGGAAAGCCGGTCATCGAGAGACTCCGCCAGTTACAGGTTCCGGAGAAATCTCGTGTCTGGTGGTGCCCGACAGCCGCCTTTTGTTCTCTTCCCCTCCATGCGATGGGACCGATTCCTTCCAACGATGGCGAGGAGTTGTACTTTTTGGACCTGTTTATCACTTCATACACCCCAACACTCTCCGCTCTTATCGAATCTCGAAAGCCCAGATCATTATCTGAAACGTTCGACAAGCCTTCACTGCTCCTTGTGGCACAACCCGAGACCCTGCCCGGGGCGTGGAAGGAGATCGAGGTCATCCAAGCTACCAAGACCTCGGAGACAACCCTTATTTCGGCGATGGCGACGCCTGAGACTGTGGTGGACCGCCTCAGAGACCACCAGTTTGCTCACTTCGTGTGTCACGGCTTACTGGAGCCAGGCAAACCTTTCGACGCCTCATTTGAACTTCATAGAGACAACCTCACGTTGTTGGACATCGTACGATCTCAAATTCCTACTGCAGAATTTGCTTTCCTTTCTGCCTGTCACACCGCCGAGCTAACAGAAGACAGCATCGCCGACGAAGGATAGCACATCGCGGCTGCAATGCAATTCTGTGGATTCCGGAGCGTAGTCGGTACAATGTGGGCCATGGCAGACACGGATGGGGCGGACCTATCGAAGCATTTCTACAAGTCAATTTTCGCGGAGAGCCCAGGACATAAATGGGTACCATATTACGAGAGATCAGCAAGGGCGCTTCAGTGCGCGGTGAAGAAGCTGCGGAAGAAGCGAGGGATCATGATAGAGCGATGGGTTAACTTTGTACACCATGGCGCATGATCGGGCGATGTGAGTGAGTTGTGCAAACATGTATTGACACGTTCTTCATGCTCACGCCTTGCCTTATCTATAATAGGATTTAGGAGACGTTGAGCAGTGACCAAACTGCTACTTGATTGCGGAGTACTCATGTCGCATTCTACTAGTTATTGTTTGATGGCGTCCAGGTTTTCTAGGATAGACAAACCACTTGATGTATGCGTATATGCCAGGTGTGACACGGGTCAAGTTGTTTTGGGATCAGATTTATGGGCGTATGAGGAAGCGAGCGGATTGTGAATGTACAGTATAATCGATAAATGGATTGACCGAGGGATGCGTTGACAGGGCGAGGGGAATACAGTCTCACTCTAGCTTCTGTACCCGCGGGCCTGTATGAGCTCGTAGGAAAGTCAGTCATCGAGAGACTCCCCCATTTGAGGTTCTGGAGAAACCTTGTGTCTGATGGTGCCCGATATCCGCCTGTTGTTCTCTTCCCCTCCACGCAATGGGTCCAATCCCGTCAGACGATAGGCAAAAAGTGTACTTCATGGACCCGTACATTCATTTATATACCCCTGCACTCACTGCACTTATCGAGTCGCGCAAACCTGGCCCATAACTCAAACCGTTTGACAGGCCTTTTTCCTCCTTGTAACGCAGCCAGAGACCCTGCCTGGGGCATGGGACAAGGACAATGTCCTACTGAGAGCTGTGGGGTCGCGGCGACTCCGATGGCCTGTTCCAACTCTCGTTTCGGTAAAACCGACGCCGGAGACCGTGTTTTAAGGCCTCAAGGATCACGTTTTCGTTCATTTTGTGTCATGGTTTAATAGAGGCGGGTGGTCCATTCGACGCTTCGTTCGAACTTCACGGAGACAAGCTTACCCTACTGGAGATCGCCCTATCTCCACTTCCTGCTACGGACTTTTTGTTCCTTTCTGCTTGTCACACCGCCGAGCTGACTGGTGGCGGCACCGCCGATGAAAGACTACACGTTGCGGCTGCAACGCAACACGGTAGATTCCGGGGCGTCGTCGGGACGATGTGGGCCATGGCAGATACGGATGGGGCTGACCTTTCTCCACAATTCTACAAGTCGATTTTTCCGGCCAGGGCTGGCCGGGATGGAATGCTGTATTACGCAAGACCAGCAAGGGCGCTTCAGTCAGCCGTAAGGAAGTTGCGGAAAAAGAGAGGAACCACGCTGGAGCGATGGGTCAACTTCGTTCATCAGTGTATAGCTCGTGATCGGGCCGCGTCGTGAGTGAGTTGTCCAATTTGTGAGGGTACGCCCCTCGTGCTGTCTGAGCTCATCGGATCATTGGGGTTGTCAGAGCTGTTGTGCGGTGGCCAGACCAGTATTTGATCGCTCAGGTCGGATATAATAGTCTGAATCGTTGTCTTGACAGAGGGTGTACGTATATACAACTTGAACGAAGGCTGCTTTGGGATTGGTGTTATTACATGTCAAGCTGTCAAGGGCGATGAAGTGCACGGACTTACCTCGGATTAAGTTCAACAGGTGGAGAGGATGCAGTAAGGTGGGTGAGATAATCAGGTGGGAGAAGGAAGGGGTGAAAGAAGAGCGAGGCTGCAAAGGCGGAAGTTGTGGGATAGCAACTTGAAGTGCCTAACTCGCTCAGGGCATCGGAAGCAAGGGTTGGCCGAGGCTTCGCAGCAAATAGGGCAACGCTCGGACCGATGACAGATGGGTGGACTTGGAAAGAGCGGGCTCAATATGCCCGAGATGCAAGTTACGGTGATTGGATCTGCTGACCTTCTTTCAACTAAAGGAACCTTTACAACAACAGGTAAAACGCCGTGTGTCACTTTAATTGTGTCATGTTATGTAGAGCGGCATTGGCGGCGTACGCTGTGTGGGTGTTGTTGACCTGACCGGACAGGACAGGGGTACACTCAGTCTCCTTTCGTGACGTGCTGCTGCACACAACAGGATAAGCACAATCTCACGAGCGAGCTTATAGCATCTGACCCTTATCCATCCTCGGCTCGGAGCCGTAGCTAGCAGCCAGCCAGCTAATCAGAAGTGGCCAATATTGCAGTACTGGCACCTGGTTCCATCAACTCTTCAAGGATGGACGATATGTCACCTTCGAGAGGGGGGCGCTGCCGAGGATTTGCCAGTGTCCATGTTTCCGGCTCGCCAAAGTGGTAGTAGCTAGCATGCGGGGAGAAAGGAAACCTGAGTCATGTTCCAGTGGTTGCACAACGGCCCGGTCAAGAACAAGAAGAGCCCTGACCATCTCCACATTGAAATCCTTGTTGGCCTTCGTCTACTTCTCTTGGCTCATGCATCGAACGGGTTATTTGGGAACGCAGAATTGGAAACCTTTACATCACCATAAAACAGGCGGACTCAATGTCGTGAATGGCATCACGAACGTATCTTGACGTAACAGAGGTGGTATTCCGCAGATAAATAGAACATTCCTCAAGCGGGCACGAGGAGTGCGAGCAAGAAGATAAGCAGTCCGAGGATGGAGGGAAAGAAATTCGATATGTCAACAACGTAGAGCTCGCGAAGGGATCTCTCGAACAGGGTGGTGGGTTGCACTATCTCAACTGATTCGAATTTTCGTGTGCTGGCGGTGGGCGCCCGCCCACCGGCAGTTTCCATTTATCCGATAGAGTGGCAACTGTGCTGTACTTGGCTGTTGCCCGTGACCTTGCCCGTGACGCTCAGTCGGTGTTACTAGAAGCTCGAATAACAGAACGTCGTTGCTGTATCTTTCCAACTACTATGGCCTTGTGCTGACTGGCAGACGTAGAAAGGCGCTGATTGGTCGGGCCGCAATTGGCAAAATTGGCAATATCATGATTGCGCGAGCTTCCATTGAAACCACGCTATCACCGGATGGACCGAAATGTCAAGTTACTTTGCGGACACCACCCTACTTGGCCTCGGCCGGAAGTTACAGTTCCTCAAAAGCGACGCATCGTTTCCATATCGTACTGGGACTTCTCATGCACTGGTAGTATTTACCGTGTAGCGCTCTACCCATCCGCGATGCGATTGGGTCGCTGAGGTGAGACGCATATACGCGGACGACATCACGCTTACGTCTCTGTGTAAATGAGCATATAAACATCGGCAGGTCTGGTGGGCTTTGACAGACTCTCGGAGGAGTGAGCATTACAGTTTCTCCTCTCTTCTGTTATGTCCGCACCCACCCAAGAAAAAGTAGAAAGCGAGGGAGTTTCTCCCTCGAGCTCCCAAAAAGACCATTCTTCTACGTTTTCTACAAGTGAGGACGTCGCAATGAGGCACGTCTGGCGGAAGTTAGATATCCATCTACTCCCTCTCACCTCGATACTATATCTTCTGTGCTTCTTGTAAGTTGCAATCCCTCCTGGCCGAATCCATCTATTTACTTGAACTGGAAGGGATCGGACCAACATTGGCAAGTATTTCTTGTAGACATGTTGTAAGATGAGCCTTTTGACCCATCTTCTGAGACAGGCTTCGCAAGGATAGCTGGGATGGAGGAGGATCTTCATCTCGTCGGCTTACGATACAATATCGCTGCTGCTATTCTTTTGGTAAGAACCAGGTTATCCGGTTGATTATATGGCTGATGTGCCGTATGACCATTACTAGATACCGTACTGCCTAGTAGAGGCACCCTCGTATGACCTTTTCCCACCTCACGTACTTTGCTGAGGTCCTGTTCGCAGGAATGTCCTTCTCAGGCTCTTTCGTCCATCCCGATGGAGTGCATATTATTTCTCTTTTAGCTAAACTGCCATAGTGTAACTGATTTTATTTCTCCAGTTCCTTTCATCATGGTAGTTTGGGGCACGATCATGTCCCTCATGTGCTTAATCAATAGCTATCGAGGCCTTCTCGTGTATGCACTGGAAATCCGCGTCATTCACCTATCTTTTCACTCATACTGAGTAGCGCTCGTTTCTTCCTTGGACTGGCTGAAGGAGGACTCCTTCCTGGGTTGACCTATTACCTTTCGCTCTGGTACCCTCGCCAGATGCAGTCGAAACGTATTGGTTTTTTCGTCGCAGCCGCCGCTGTGGCCGGAGCGTTCGGTGGTATCCTCGCATACGGAATCCAACATCTTAACGGGTAAAGCGACTCATGGTGGCACGCATTTCTCCTGAGAGCTGATCTTAAGCTATTAGGAAAGCCGGTCTTCATGGGTGGCAATGGATCGTGCGTTCACGCCTTCTATGCCTTGTTACCCCCCTCGTTGACGGTTCCTCACAGTTCCTCATAGCAGGCTTAAGTATGTACGCATTCATTCACGACATCAAATGCTAACGTCGTCACAGTAACCATTGTTGTCGCAGTCCTCTCTCATTTCTTCATTCAAGATGTTGGTGTATCCGTCTCTCTCAAGTGCGTCTGCTGATGTATGATTAGTGCCCCGAATCCGCAACATTCCTGACAGAGAAAGAGAGGCAATTTGTTATTCAGACACTGGTTGATGATTCCAAAGGTCAGGCATCCCACTTTAGCGCCAAGTTTGTTTGGCAGGCTCTCGCCGATTGGAAGACTTATGTACAAAGCCTCAACTCTTTTTGGTACGCAGTCACCCCGACCACATATCCAACACCCCCTGACATTCCTATCTGCAGCATCTTCACAACTGGCTATACCGTTGCCCTCTTTACTCCGACTATAGTTCATGACTTGGGTTACTCTTCTGCCAACGCTCAGCTACTATCAGTTCCGCCATTCGCATGCGCTGGCGTCTCCACAGTCATAATGTGCTTCTTCTCTGATCGGGAAAACTTGCGTGGTCCATTTCTTGTGATGTGTTCCATAATTTCGATGATCGGATACCTCATTGCTTACAATACGAGCCAACCGGGACCTGGTTATGTTGCTACTGTCTTTGCCGCATCCGGCGCGTACCCTAATGTCGCACTTTTATTGGCGTGGGCTGGGGGTAATGCGGGTGGAAACATGAAGAGAGGAATCGTCCTGGCGATAGTGATTGGGTTGGGAAACCTAGGAGGGTGCGTGTATCATCTCAGACCAAAGTTATGTGGAAACGGGGACGCTCACAGGAATGTAAAACCGCAGGATCTGTTCTTCATTCATCTACTATCAACCGCCACGTTTTCATGTGGGACACGGCACAGTACTAGGCTGCCTTGGTATGAGGTATGTACTGGCACGTCATCTTAATGAAGAAATAATTCATTTATCTCGCTTGATGGGTAGTATGATATGCAGCTGCACTATGATGTGGACATACAGGAAGCTAAATAAGGAAAAGGAAGAACAGTGCGCTCGAGAAGTGATAGATGAAAGCATGAAGGATATGTATCGGGATCTCGCGGACAAGAGCCCTCTCTTCCGGTGAGCACCATCAGTTCCCTCAGAGCCTTGAGCTCATCGCGGGGTTATAGTTACGTTATCTGAGATGTGTGTGGTGGATCATGGTTGTCGATGGGTTGATTGCTGGATATATCTTAGGTTGGGTGGCGGAGCTCAGTCGTTCATAGCAGTGTTTCCCGTATTTTTTGACTATGGTTTCACGGGCTCGGTGATCTCTGTTGAGAACGTCATCAAGGCGTGTAAGAGTAGGTTCTGTTTTTGTTTTGGACAAACTGGCAAGGGTCGTAATTAAGGTCGTAATGGTCGTGCGAACACGGCAGGCCGTGCTCGGAAAGTCCTCGTTGAGCCTAAAAGGGAAGCTGTTTTCACAAACTGTGGATTTCTCAAGCGCTGCGGTACAGACTGCACTCTCTGACTACCTCCTTGCTTTAAAGCCTCAATTTTCGTGAAGCTGGTAAATAGTTTCGCATTTACCCTTGAGGCTCGGTATATCCAAATTTTACGAGTATAGAGCGTTCAGTAGCAAGCCGCAATTTCTATTCTCACTCTTTCAGTTGGATTCGTTCCATTCCCGCTCATCAGCTTGACTTGACATCGCTGTGACCGTGGCCGTTCCCCATGAGCTGGCGAATCTCCTTTCCCGTCTTCCGCGTCTTTGTGCATCTAATTGACCATCAGGTTCTGTCTTGGATTGCCCCCTACGCCTTGAGGTCGTTCGACGAACTAGGCGAACTAGGTCCACACCAATCTGAGCATTGCCGTCCGCTTCTGCATCGGATATATCCGCAGCCTTACTCTCGGAGGATCGGACGGCACTGCGCGCCTGCGCTCTCCGCTTTGGTTCGCACGTCCTCCGCGCCGGACCGCGAACCGACCGCGAACCGATCCTTGATCGTGATCCAGTCCGCAAGCTTGCGGATCTCGTCCGCCTGCCAGAGGCCCTACCACCGCTCATCATCGTCATCTCTGGCTGGGATGTCTATGTGCTTCTGCCCCAAGACGACGACGAACCACCCCCCAGCGCCGCATCGCGCAGCCTTTGTCGGCGCGGACGATCGTGCAGCCGTGTGCTTTGAAACCTTTGAATGCACCGCCTGCGAGCCCGGAACGATGAAACCACCTCGTGGCCAGCCACGCGGGTAGTGAGAGCGAAGAATCGGTCCTCGTGGTTGATCCCGGAGGAGCGAAGTTTGGACCAAGCATGTGCGAAATGACTCGTGAGGCCTGCTCGAGTGCATGACGAGAGCGATTGTGCAATGTGAGGGCTGCCTTGCCCTGTCAATGTGAATTGCGAACCCACATCAACCTTCAGGATCACGGAAAAAAATGGTGCTTGCCGGGTTGCCGTTCTTCTTTGCCATTCCCACTGCTCGTGATAGCCTTCGCGCACTCCTTCACTCCATTGACACGTCACACGCTCCTTTGGTTCTTTGACACCTTCTATATCACCGTGCACCGCTTGAGCGTCCAGCACCATCTCGACCAGAGGAAGAATGGCGGGACAAGCTGTGCGGTGGTGGTGACGTTCACCCCTGGCGTGGCCAAGTTGATGAGTTGGAATGAAACGGATTTGATGGAAAATCTAAATCCCGGCTTGCTGATAAATGCTTTATCCTAGTACGTCCGTTGATATTCACGCCTTAAGGGCAAACGCGAAAGTATTCAGCAGCTTCACGAAGTTGAAGGTAAGTTACAGTAGTAAGAATGAAAGCCACTCGGCGCTTGGACCCCATTTCGAAAAGGCTCGTGAGAACGGCTTACTTTTTAGGTACAGCAAGATCCAAAATTATTGGCGAGTGGTTACGCATGTTTTCCAGCGGCCTTTGAACGGGGTTTATAGTTAAGTGGGGAGGAATTTCTGATCGTAAAGGTTATACCGTGAAATATAGGGTTATAAAATGATTATTCCCTTATGACCTACCAAATTTGGGTTATGGAGATGGTTACCCGTGTTGCTGGCAGCTTGAGGCTTCGCGTTCAACCGACATTCCCACTTGACCTCCTTTTCCGTCTCTTCAAAACCCTTCAGCAATGGTCCGCCGGCACATATCCACTGACCTTAAAGAGAAGGCCCTGTCTATGTCCCTTCGGGGAGTTTCTGACAGCAAAATTCGTGAATATACAGGGATCAGTGGCCGGTCACTCTCCCGTTTTCGCGGTGAACAGCACAGAATTGAGGCTCCAGTTCCACAGCCACTGGGTCGACCTCGTGTGCTCAGTGCAATAGAAGTAAAGGCATGTACACAATGCCTCAGCTCGAGGTCCTATCTCACCGCACACAGTATCTCCGGGACAGTATTGAACGCCAGCCGGACATGACACTCTTGGAGCTGCAAACTGAGCTTCGTGAGGCATGCCACATTGAGACCTCGACGCAGACAATTGCGCGTTCACTCCAACGGATAGGATATACTATGAAATTGGTGCGTGGTCTTTTTTTTCAGCCCTACCAAATCTTACAGCATTACAATAGGTCACACGTCCTTCACTTGAACGGGATGAGGAAGATCGTGAGGTGTTCAAGGCTATCATTTCCCAGCATTACCGCCCCGAGCAGCTTGTCTTTGCAGACGAGAGCCATTTCAACCGACTGACCCTGAGGCGCCCCTATGCGTGGTCAATGCGTGGGGAGCGTGCTCGACGCTTCGACTTCTTTCTGCGGGGCACCAAATATAGTATACTTCCAGCAATCTCTTTGGATGGTATCCTCCATCTTGAAGTGGTCGAGAACGCGATTACCGGTGACGACTTCCGTCGTTTTGTTGAAGGTCTTCTACCACGCATGAACGAGTTCCCTCTTCCCCATTCCGTTCTTGTTGTTGACAATGCAAGTGTTCACAAGGTGGCTGGGATTCGTGACATGGTCGAGGCACACGGCGCACGCCTTATTTACCTTCCAGCATATTCACCGGACCTTAACCCAATCGAGTTAGCGTTTTCAACCATCAAGTCCTGGTTGCGTGCAAATCGTGATCGCATCAACATGGAGCTTGAGTCCAGGAATGGCTGCGTCTACAACTTATTCTGGGAGGCTGTTCATTCAGTTACAGCGGAGCATGCAAAGGGCTGGTACAGTCATTGTGGGTATCATCCCGCACCTCTTTAATTTTAGATTCCGGTGCTTGTCTTTGTGATGTCAAGCTTCAAACCAATATACTCGAATTTTCAAACTACTGTACTTGATATGGCGCAAAAAAACCCACTATGGGAAAAAAGCTACCCTACCAGTATCTTGTATGTATGGCGAGATAAAGCACTGCTTTGTAGGAAGGGAGGTGTGATCGGAGAAGGAAGCTATTATATAGTGAAAATAGAAGAATTAGATGGTCCATTGAGGTGAAGGATGGTGAAGGATATTATTCGGCGAAGTTGATGCGCTCCATGTCGTTGCTCTGCATGCCAGGCATGGGAAAGCGGTCCGGTGAGCCCCGCTGACAAACAGCTGCCTGCGTCTCCGTGGAACCATCTTCCTCTGAGTCAGCATCGTATGACACGTCCGTGTTTGCTGCGGTCGTCAACACCTCACCATTCTCCAACACTTCCTCACCTGACTGCAAACCATCGAGCCACTGGTTGATTTCCTCTGCTCTGCTCTGCTCTGTCTTGTGCTTCAGTTTCTGTCTGGCCAACTGTGGAGGTACGTTCTCTTTTTCTTGTTTGATGCCGTTGCTTACCCTGCGCTTTGGTGTTTGTTTGACAGCCCAGGGAGGTGGAGGTATCTCCACTATTGAGCTGTCTTCCCTGGGGCACCTCCTCGTTTCTGTGAGACCCAGGGGATCAAGGATTGCATCTCTGCAGTATGCATGAAGTCGGCAGGCCTCCTCTTCGCCAAGTCCCCCAAGCTCTGCAAGAATTTCCGCTGGTTGTGAGTAAATGTCGACAGCATCTTCTAGTCCATAATTAACAAGTCCACAGAAGACGTCAATTTGTTTCCGGCCGATGTCCAGATTTTCGAAGTCCACAAGCAAAAGCAGTTCAAGGACTGACGGAACTCTGGCTTCCTGGTTGCAATCCAGGAGGATGCATACTCGGGAGATGCGTGGTGTGCGTGGTGTAAGTCCATGTGTATTGGCTTGCAGGGCCCTAGTGCTGACAAGGGAAGGGCGCCGTGGATACAGCACCGAGGGCGACGAATCCAAAACAACGTGGGCCATGTGTGCGGTGTGGTTCCTTGTGCCTGGTGTAGGTGGCATGTACAACACAGGACTAGGCCCTGTGGTACGCAAGGGCTTGACGTCCAGTGGTCTTTTGCTGATACGAACAGGCTTCGATTGACCCAGTGCTGAGGATGATGAATCCGACGCAACATACATTGCATGCAGAGCAGAGCTCCCAGCATCAGGCGTAGGTGAAATATGGACCGCGACGTGCTCCTCAGGTGTGGAGTGTGTGGTTTTTGGTTTCTTTGTGGGTGGGTGGTCGTGCCAAAGGACATTGGGTAGCGTATATACTGTCGCTTTCCCAATTGACTAAAAATCAATGAGTCATTCTGTTACTTCTGTCTGATTTTACCCTAGCTCACCATTTGCTTTGCCCAGAGTGTCATTTCGTGGTGTCTCATTTCACGATGTCCTCCCCTCTCCGCTTCCTTTGAAGTTTCAATCCAACAAAACGTGTTTATGCCAGGCTTTGAATGCGCTTCACAGTGCAGATGCTTCTGCAATTTCCGGAGGCAGTCAAGCTGATTTTCTTGCTTCGGTGTCAGGTCCAGAGGAATGTCATCTTCACGACCGCGTTTCTCTTTACCCTTGCCACGTGCCTTTGAAGCACTTGCATGCGCAGACTTGTGCTACAAATGCCTAGGTTAGTAAACTTTTTACCCTCTTTACACGCTGCGACACTGACCAAGTTTCTTATTTCGATCGATACTGCACGTGTCCGTGCGACCAGGATTCTCTCCCGCAGCCGAATCAGGCATTTGGCCCACTCAGGCTCACAGGTGACATTTGTCATCCCGCCTGTCTCACCACTGATCCGGACTCCAAGACATACATCACTAGGTGGCCTATTCAAGAACTTTTGCACGTCCGAAAATAGTTCCAACCATGCTGTATCTGTTTGTGTCTCGAAACTATGTCTCACTCGGTTGTCGACAACGTCTACATCAAACAGCCAGACTTTGTAGGTGATATCAATATGATTTTTTTGATATAAATACTTGTGATACGCACCTCCGACACTAACTTCTTTATTTGGAAGGATCCTTCCAGGACGGGAACCTCCAGTCAATGCCACTGCCGTGGCATTGCCTGTGTCTACATTCACATCCCTTGTGATTGTTCTTGGGACCTCACATGTGGGTAAGGGTTCAACTTGGCTTGCGTGTTGTGTACTGAATGGGTGGGATGGCAATGGGCTTTGTGGAGGCAATCCAGCGTATTGGGTGTAACCCCGTGGATGAGGGTGCGCAGTGCCAACACTTGCACTGTAGGGAGGGTGTGGATAGAACAAAGTGCCGTATGGAGGTGCAGACGGTGGAGGTGCGTCAGTGTACTGTTCAGCAGCATTCTGCTGACCACCAATTTGGACAGGATGACCCGTCACCAATCCCTGCCCAGCAGGGATGTGTGGGACATGTGGAGGTGGAGGTGGAGGACAATGAGGTACACGGCGCACCCCTGGTGGTGAACTTGGTGGTGATGCAGGAGGTGGTAGTTCATCCGTTACATTGGGTGCGGAGGTGTTGGGCTGTGCGACATGGAGGATGACCTTGCGTGTGCGGGCCTGCCGCTGCCGGGATCCAGTTGCTGGAGGAGCTGTTGGATAGGGTTCTGAGGCATGCACACGAGTGCGTGTTCTACGAGTTCTGGGAGGCATTGCACTGGTAGTAAGTTTCTTAATTGACAATGTGCTGCCGGCCAGCTCATACTTATACCAAGACTTACACAATTCCTCAGGTCACGTTGATTGGAGTTCACTCCGTTGATCACCCTTTTCTTCACTCCCGTTGTTAACCACCTGCACTCCACATTGAATTACAATATCGTTGCATGTCAACAAGGGTGGTGACAGGCCGCCATTGAGAGTTGGCACAGCCTGTGCACTGAGTTCGTTCTTGCAGCTTTGAGCCAATGTCTGTATTCTCACAGTTTACTGATGGCGTTCCAAGTCAGTGCCCATACAATACCCAAGCCAACGTCAAGTCACAAGTCCACAAGTCTGACACTGCTAAGTAGCCCCCATTGCTTCCTATGACGACAGAAATCAGTATTCATAGCATGCAGACACCGGTAGTAGGGTGGTGGGGCCTTGGGTGGGGCTGCAAAGCTGAAGCGCGACTTAGTGTTGAAATACCCAATTACATTACATATCTTTGCGACAAATTCGAGAAGTAATTACACTGATTATTTTTTTTGGTTGCAATAATTCAAGAAAAACTCGGGATGCATGGCCGAGACACCCATTCAATCCCCGCCATGTGAGAAAACATTTGCAACTCGCCAATAATTTTGGATCTTGCTATAAAGGCTCAAACCGGCATGGAACATGGTGATGAAAACGTACAGGAAACCTGGAAACCCCAAGGGAAACCCCGCCAACGACTAAGCTCCACCACCCAACTCAGGCCTGAGACCAATCGACAACCATGACCCAACCGCACACACTATCTCAGATAACGTAACTATCACCCCACGATTAGCTCAAGGCTCTGAGGGACACCTGAGGACCGGGACCTGATGGTGCTCACCGGAAGAGAGGGCTCTTGTCAGCAAGATCGCGGTACATATCCTTCATACTCTCATCAATTCCTTCGCGAGCGCACAGTTCCTCCTTCTCCTTATTCAGCCTCCTGTACGTCCACATCATGAAGCAGCTGCAAACAATACTACCCACGGAGTGAAAGACTTAGCATTTTCCTCGTGATGACTTGGGAAATACATACCCTGTTCCGAGGCAACCTATCATTGTGGCGTGTCCCTTGTGGAAACGCGGCGGTTGATAGTAGACAAATGAAGAACAGATCCTGCAAAGTGACGCTATGAGCTCCTAAATTCCTGTGTGCGAGAAGAAATACACACCCTCCGAGGTCTCCCAACCCAATCACCAATGCCAGGACAATCCCCCTTTTGACGCTCCCACCAGCGTTCCCCCCAGCCCATGCCACTGAAATAATAGGACTGGGGAGCGACCCGCAGGCGACTATGATAGCGGCAGCGTATCCAGGACCGGGCTCGCTCGTCGTGTATGCGATGATGTATCCGATCATCGAAACAAGAGCACAGCCCGCGATAAACGGTCCTCGTAGGTTCACGCTGTCAGACCAGATGCCGACGATGTACGTGGAGATGCCACCGAGAAAGAAAATTGGGGCCGATAATAGCTGAGCTTTGTTAGCAGAGAAGCCCAAGTCGTGAACTACAGTCGGAACAAAGAGAGAAACGGCGATGCCAGAGACAGTTCCACTGTGGATGATTCAGAGGGATCAAGGGGGAAACAAACTGCTAGAGTAGCGGCATACCACATGTAGATGACCGCGTGTGCGTATGTCTTCCAATCGGCGAGAGCTTGCCAGAAGAATTTTGGGCTGAAGTGGGTCGCCTGGCCGTTGGAGTCGTCCACTAGTGTTTGGATAATAAATTGTCTCTCTGCCTCTGTCAGGAACTTCGCAGTTTCAGGGTACTAGGCTAACATTAACAGAAGCACTTGAGGAAGAAGGATGCACTAACGTCATGGATGAAGAAATAAGAAAGGCAGGAGACAACGATGGTTGCTGTGACGAAGTAAGTATACCACGGAGGTTGTGACGGATTGCGAGCACACTTAAGCCCTCTACGAAGAACTGTGAGGGTGATGTCAACAAATGGAGGTGGGGGCAGAGAAATGCGTGAACATACAATCCATTGCCACCCATGAAGGCCTGCCTTACTAGAAATGTGGGATCAGTGCACTGGAGAATTCCCATGCCCACGAGACCTTTACCCATCAAGATGTTCGATTCCATATGCGAAAATGCCGCCGAATGCCGCGCAAACAGTCGCTGTCGAAATGAGGAGGGCAATCCGTTTTGCTTGAAACTGGCGAGGGTACCACAGGGAAACGTAATACGCCATGCCGGGGAACAGCCCTCCTTCAGCCAACCCAAGGAAGAAACGAGTACTGCCCCGAATGAGTGGGAGGATGGAACAGGGATGGCGTAGATTGCACACATGGCCAGGCCTCGGTAGCTATCGACCAAGCACATAAGAGTTGTGACCGTACCCCAGCCTATCATTATGGAAGGAACTGGGGCGGATGAGATTAGAAACATTGCGATGGGTTCAGAAAGCAAAAAAAAGCATTCGCACTCCACCGAGATGGGCTAAACACCCTAAGTAGGATATTTCTGCGAACAAGGTCTTAGAAGTGGACGTTAGGCGATGAAGAGAGGCACATACGAAGGTACTTCCACTAGGCAGAATGGTATCTGGTGAACGTAAAATACCTCAGCTTCACATAGTAGATAGATTTCTTACGTAGAATAGCGCAGCGGTGATGTTGTATCGTAGGCCAGTGAGATGGAGATCCTCCGTCATCCCGGCTATCTTTGCGTAGCCTGTCTCGGAAGAATTGGTCAAAGACTCATCGCATGACGAATTGAACAAGAATGGCTTGCCAATGATGGTACGATCTCTTTCAGTCCAAGTGAGTATGTGCGTTTGAACGCACAACATTTATCGCTTACAAGGAGGAAAAGAAATACAGAAGTGTGAGGAGCGGAAGTAAATGGATATCCAGCTTTCGCCAGATGCGCATCTTCGCTATGCCTCCAACTGGCGACAGTTCTCCTTCAATGCTTGCGGATGCAACATCTACGCTTTGGTCCCTTTCTTTGTCGTGGTCGGGCATAGTAGCGATCCGAGAGGTAAGCAAAGTCAAGAGCAGAGAAACCAACGCCCCCCACTCCAGTTTGCAGGCCTATAAGCGTAGACGAGGCGAAATGTGCATCTGCCAGAGAACACATCGCTCCACGGTCAAGTCATGGGTAACTGGAGCAGAGTAGGAAGCATGCTGCATGGCAGTCTAGACGACCCAGGGGTGTTATATCCTATACAGGCGTTGTGCATCCCCCTGTCACCGCCTAAGTGGAGTGCGGAGTCCTCAGAGAAGGGGGTTCCCAATGATGCCGCCATTTTCAGCTTGTCCGACGTTTCCCCGGATGCCTAGAGGCCATTGATGTACTTGTTGCGCTGACAGTCGACCGACCTGGGGCTTATCTTCCTTAAACCATTCGTAGAGGTGACCGGTGACCGGTGACCCAAGACACGTTACCATATAGAACCCGATGGATAATTGAATTTACGGAGACGTGGAAGAGAGAAAAGGAATTTTCCAAGTCATGAAAAATGGCCACTGAGTCATCTAGTCAAGAATCTAGTTGTCCGGATCATCGCCACATTGAAATCCTTGTCGCCCTTCGGCGTCTACGTCAAGCCCTTTCAGCTCTTGGATCAAATGGGGTATTTTGGAAACGCGGCGTTAGAAGCATCAATGACACCATAACACAGGGCGTAGCCTTTATCAAAAAAAAACAGGCGTAGCCATCAAACACCACCATCTCGCGAATGGCAGCAAGAGCGTAAGTTACGTTGACGCATCACTGGCAGTATGGTGCCTTTCCAGGACATATAGAACAGTTCTTTTCCAAACTTTCTTCACTTTGAGGATGAGCAAATGACCGAAGGAATGACGTTCATATTATGTGGGTAAGTGTGATCTAGCTCAAGCGATCCGGAGTACGAGGAGCGTGGGCAAGAAGACAAGCAGTTCGTGGACCAAGAGACTACGGAGAATGAGAAAGTCGTTATGCCGTACAGCACCTGAAGGGATTTCTCGAACAGGTGGACTATCTGACGTGATTTGAAGCTTCCAGTACTATCGATTATTCAAGCCGCAAGGCACGGCACAGACATCAACTAGCCATCAGCGAAAGAATGCAGGCCCGACTGGCGCGGTGTACAGTAACTTATGTGGGATGCCAGGGGCAAAAGCGGGAGTGCATTGCAGTGATTATTTCTGAGGGAGCGAGGTAGGGTGGCTGAAACGCACATTTAGACCTTACGTGCGTAAATTATTGGAACCCATCATTAATTTTGGATTTACATTCGCTGTAATTCTGATCTCACCAACTACCGTGACCTCGCACTGACTGACTGACACCGAAAAGTACTGATTGGTCGTGCAGAATCCACAAAATTGGCAGTATCGTAGTAGATACCTCAAGCTTCTATTGACACCACTGACATGCTATCACGGATCACCGGATGAGCCCAAACGTCGAGTTATTTGCGACCCCCCCCTGCTTCTGAGCCTCACATAGAAGCTACTGTTCCTCAGAAGTGATGGCTCGTCTCATATCATAATGGGTCCTCGCATACAGGACGTGCCGTGTAACGCTCTAATCACTAGCGGCGATTGGGTTGCCAAGATACTATATGCGGACGACATCACGAATCGCTTATGTCCCTGCCAGTGTGTAAACGAACATATAAACCTTGTCTGGTCTGGGCAGGTTTCGCAGACTCTCGAGGAAGGGGTTCTCCGCTCTTCTATTATGTCTGCCCCAACCCAAGAAAAAGTGGAAAGCAAGAGAGTTTCTCCCTCGAGCTCCCAAAAAGACCATTCTTCCACATTTTCCACAGATGGGGACGTCGCAATGAGGCACGTCTGGCGGAAGTTAGATATCCATCTACTTCCTCTCACCTCGTTGCTCTATCTTCTGTGCTTCCTGTAAGTTGCAATCCCTCTTGACTGAATCCATTTATTTACTTGAACTGGAAGGGATCGGACCAACATTGGCAAGTATTTCTTGTTGACATCTTGTACGATGAACCTTTTGACCAATAGTCTCCGAACAGGCTTCGCAAAGGTAGCTGGGATGGAGGAGGATCTTCATCTCGTCGGCTTACAATATAATATCGCTTCTGCGATTCTCTTTGTAAGAACCAAGTTAGCTAGTTGACTATATTGCTGATGTGCTGTATGGCCCCTAGATACCGTATTGCCTAGTGGAGGCACCCTCGTATGATATTCTCCCCACCCTCACGTATTCTACTGAGATTCTGTTCTCAGGAACATCCTTCTCAGGCTCTTTCGTCCATCTCGATGGAGTGCATATTACGTTGCCATACTATCATAGCATAACTAATTGGATCTCCTCCAGTTCCTCTCATCATGGTAGCCTGGGGCACGATAATGTGCCTTATGTGCTTGATCAATAGCTACCGAGGCCTTCTCATGTGTGCAATTAGCGTGGCCGCATTCGCCTATCTTTTCACTCATACTATCGAGCAGCGCTCGTTTCTTCCTTGGAGTGGCCGAAGGAGGACTTGTTCCTGGGGTGACCTATTATCTTTTGCTTTGGTACCCTCGCCAGATGCAGTCGAAGCGTATTGGTGTCTTCGTCGCATCTGCTGCTGTGGCTGGAGCGTTTGGTGGGATCCTCGCTTACGGAATCCGACACCTAGACGGGTAATGCGACTCACGGTGGCACTCAATTTCCTTGAGCGCTGATCCTGTGCATCTAGAAAAGCCGGTCTTCATGGGTGGCAATGGATCGTGCGTTTACACACACTACTCTGTTATCCTCCTCGCTGACGGTTCCTCTAACAGTTCCTCATACCAGGCTTAAGTATGCTGGCTTTCACTCACGATATCGTGAGTATGCTAATGTCGTCGTCACTAGTAACCGTAGTTGTCGCAGTCATCTCTTATTTCTGCATTCAAGACGTTGGTGTATCTATCTTCCTCAAGTGCTTCTGCTGATGTATGATTAGTACCCCGAATCTGCGACATTCCTGACAGATAAAGAGAGGCAATTTGTTATTCAGACACTGATCGATGATTCCAAAGGACAGGCCTCCCACTTTAGCACCAAGTTTGTCTGGCAAGCTCTTGCCGATTGGAAGACATATGTACAAGGCCTCAACTCTCTTTGGTGAGCCACCACCGCATCTATTCCAATTTCCCCTGATGTTATTATCTGCAGCCTCTACACAACTGGCTATACCGTTGCCCTCTTTACGCCGACTATAGTTCGTGACCTAGGCTACTCTGCTGCCAACGCTCAGCTACTATCAGTCCCGCCTTTCGCATGCGCCGGTGTCTCCACAATTATAATCTGCTTTTTCTCTGATAGAACAAACCTGCGTGGTCCTTTTCTTGTGTTGTGCTCCACAATATCGATGATCGGGTATATCATCGCTTACACTACGAGCCGACCGGGACCTGGTTATGTTGCCGTTGTATTTGCTGCATCTGGCGCGTTCCCCGGTGTCGCACCTTTCTTAGCGTGGGCTGGGGGTAATTCAGGCGGAAACATGAAGAGAGGGGTTGTCCTAGCCCTGGTGATTGGGTTTGGAAGCCTTGGAGGGTGCGCGTTTCACCTGACCGAAGTTGCGGGAGATGGGGGCACTCACAAATCGAATCTCATACCGCAGGATCTTTTCTTCATTCATCTACTATCAACCGCCACGATTTCATACAGGCCACGGCACGATACTTGGCTGCCTTGGCACGAGGTATGTACTGGCACGTCATCTCAAGGAAGAAGTAAGTCATCAATTTCGTGTGATGGGTAGTATTATTTGCAGCTGCATCATGATGTGGACGTACAAGAGGCTAAATAAGGAGAAAGAGGAACTGTGCTCTCGCGAAGGAATAACTGAGAGCATGCAGGACATGTATCGGGATCTTGCGGACAAGAGCCCTCTCTTCCGGTGAGTACCATCGGGTCCTTCAGAGCCTTGAGCTAATCGTGGGGTTATAGTTACGTTATCTGAATTTTCTGTGGTGGATCACGGATATCGATGGTTTGCTGGTTGGATCTTTGGTTTGGTGGTGGGGCTGCGCTTACCCGGGCCCGGGTTGCCGATCTTCTGTTTTAAATCCCACTGCTCGCGAATAGCCTTCGGTGCCCTCTCTTTCTCTTGCTTGACACACTTCTTTCAAGTTTCTTCTTTAACTCCTTATGGATCGTCGTGCATCACTTGAGTATACAGCACCATCTCGGTCAGAGGAAGAATAGCGGGAGAACCTGTGCGATATGTAGTAGCGACCTTCACCCAGCACTTTTCAATGCATCGATGCATGTGGTATGTATCTTTGCGTGCTGGGGAGGACACAGTGGGTCTGGAAATATCAACTGCGCGTCTACGATCTCGATCTGACTTGCAAGTGCGCCCCAGATGCAGCTCAACTTGGCACAAGACCTTCTGATCTCTTCAACTGTGCCTTGAATGGGCTTCTTCCCTTTCCTGCCACCAAGATCTTGAGGAGCCCAAGAAGAATCGCTCGCGGGAAGGTCTCGCCTATCCGTTCTATCTCCACTTCTATATCCTGCTCGGAGTCAGAGCTAGTGTCGTCGACCTTGTGTGGTCGTCGTCTGCCGATTCTTTCCAGTACTTCGAGCTGTGCGCGCGACATGTCGAATAATCTGCCGAAATGGACTACAAACTCTCGAATTGCGATGCGCATCAACGCTCTATCGAGCGTGAAGGAAGGCAGAACAAATAAAGGGGCCCTAGTGACTTTAGTAAGAGGCTTCGGCTGGCGGTGAGAAACCGATTCCTAGGCCCAGTGAAAACCACGGTCTCTTTCCGTGTCCGTGCTGCTGTACGCAACATGATAAACACACCCCCACGGCCAGCTTATACTTTCTGACCCTTACCCATCCTCAGATCTGCGCGTAGCTAGCAGCCAGGCAGCTGATCAGAAGTGGCCAATAGTGCATCTATTGCGGCACTGGTTAGTCAATTCTTCAAGGACGGACGATGCGTCACCTTCACTAGGTAGGCGCTGCCGAGGATTTACCAGTGGCAATGTTCCAGGCTCCCCAAGTGGTATTTAGGATGCGGGAATCGTGGAGGAAGGCAACTGAATCATGATCTAGTTGTGGTCAAGAACAATTTAAAGAGTCCGGACCCGGCCCGTCGCCACATTGGAGCCCTTGTACTCGGGTTCTAAGTTACTGTATCCTTGTTGCCTTCGTTTGATGTGCTTCTTTCGGGTCCTGCATTAAATGGGTTATTTTATTTTATAATTTAAATGGGTTATTTGGAAGCGCTGAATTGGAAACCTTACTGTAACATCACATAACACTGGCGTAACTATCAAACGACTCAATGTCGTGAATGGCAGCAAGAACATATGTTGACGTATCAGTACCTTTTGGCTGACACATGGAACATTCCGGAGTCCTTGTTCAAACTTTCCTTACTTCGTGGATGAGCGAATTACGTTCATATTATGTGGGTAAGCGTGATCTAGTAGGTCAAGCGATTCCGAATTTCCGAGTAAGCTACGTGGAGTGTGGGCAAGAAGACAAGCAGTCCGTGGACGAAGAGTGAGAAAGTCGATATGCAAACTACGTACAACACGCGAAGGGATTCCCCGAACAAGGTGGACTATCCCAATTGATTTGAATTTTCAAGTTTGTGTGCTGGATTATTCAAGCCGCAAGGCACGGGCGTCAGCGAAATAACGCAGCGCCGGCACAGATTACAGTGATGTGGGGTGTGAACAAAGGCGGGAATATATTGTAATTCTGACTCGGCGGGATTGAAATCGTTCTCACTTCTTTGACCTGTTGTCAGTGCTTCGCCGTTGTTTCTCCGTATCTTTCCAACGAGACGTGTTCAAGTTATGCCGCGGGCTTCCATTTTGTATGGATTTGGTCCTTATATGCTCTTTTCGAGGCTTCAATCTAGGTTCCCACCTTCCGATTCTCTGATTATGTAGCTATTTCCCGTGACGCTCAGTCTGAATCGTCAGTCGGAGTTGCCAGAATCTGGAATAACAACGCGTCTGTACCTGTATGTATCTCACCAACTACCGTGACCTTGCACCTTGCCGTGCACAGACTAACTGACATTGAAAAGCGCCGATTGGTCAGGCAGCAACCGACAAAATTGGCAGTATCGTAGATTTCGCAGACCTCTATTGACACCATGTTATCACTAGATGAACCCAAAAGTCAAGTCAATTGCGGACCCCACCCCCCTGCTTGTAAACCTCGGATAGAAGCTACTGTTCTTCGGAAGTGATGGATCGTCTCTATATCATAATGGGCCCTCCCATACAGTACCTGCCGGGTAGCGCTCTACTCACCTGCTGCGATTGGGTGGCCGGGGTGAGACACATATAGGCGGGCGACATCACGGATCGCTTACGTCCCTGTGTAAACGAGCATATAAACCTCGCTGGTCTGGGGGAGTTTAGCAGACTCTCGAAGGAAGGAGTTTCTCCGCTCTTCTATTATGTCCGCCCCCACTCAAGAAAACGTGGAAAGCAAGAGAGTTTCTCCCCCAAGCTCCCAAAAAGATCATTTTTCTACATTTTCCACAGATGGGGACGTCGCAATGAGGCACGTCTGGCGGAAGTTAGATATCTATCTACTTCCTCTCACCTCGTTACTGTATCTTCTGTGCTTCTTGTAAGTTGCAATCCTCCCTGACCAAATCCATCTATTTACTTGAACCGGAAGGGATCGGACCAATATTGGCAAGTATTTCTTGTTGACATCTTGTATGATGAACCTTTTGACCAATAGTCTCCGAACAGGCTTCGCAAAGGTAGCTGGGATGGAGGAGGATCTTCATCTCGTCGGCTTACGATATAATATCGCTTCTGCGATTCTCTTTGTAAGATCCACGTTATCTGGTTGATTGTATGGCTGATGTGCTGTGTGACTACTAGATACCGTATTGCATAGTAGAGGCACCCTCGTATGATCCTTTCCTCACCTCATGTATTCTGCTGAGATCCTGTTCGCAGGAATATCCTTCTCAGGCTCTGTCGTCCATCTCGATGGAGTGCGTATTCTTTTGCCATACGTCCCTAGCGCAAATCATTTTATTTGCTTCAGTTCCTTTTATCATGGTGGCCTGGGGCACGATCATGACCCTTATGTGCTTGATCAATAGCTACCAAGGCCTCGTCATGTATGAGAACCGCGTCATTCGCTTAACGTTTCACTCATGCTGAGTAGCGCTCGGTTCTTCCTTGGACTGGCTGAAGGAGGTCTCCTTCCTGGATTGACCTATTACCTTTCGCTGTGGTACCCCCGCCAGATGCAGTCGAAGCGTATTGGCGTCTTCATCGCAGCCGCTGCTGTGGCTGGAGCATTCGGTGGGATCCTCGCTTACGGAATCCGACACCTAGACGGGTAAAGCGACTCACGGTGGCACTCAATTTCCTTGAGCGCTGATCCTGTGCATCTAGAAAAGCCGGTCTTCATGGGTGGCAATGGATCGTGCGTTCACACACCATGCTCTGTGGTCCTCCTCGCTGACGGTTCCTCACACAGTTCCTTATAACAGGCTTAAGTATGCTGTGATTCATTCACAATATCATGAGTATACTGACGTCGTCGTCACAGTAACCGTCGTCGTCGCGGTATTCTCTTATTTCTTCATTCAAGACGTTGGTTTATCTATCGTCCTCAAGTGCTTCTGCTAATGTTAGATTAGTGCCCTGAATCCGCGACATTCCTGACAGAGAAAGAGAGGCAATTTGTTATCCAGACACTGGTAGATGATTCCAAGGGTCAGGTATCTCACTTTAGTGCCAAGTTTGTCTGGCAAGCTCTCGCAGATTGGAAGACATATGTACAAAGCCTCAACTCTTTATGGTACGCCGTCATTGTGACTATCCATTCAACCTCCCCCGATGTTCCCATCTACAGCATCTTCACAACTGGCTATACTGTTGCCCTCTTTACGCCGACTATAGTTCGTGACCTAGGCTACTCTGCTGCCAACGCCCAGCTTCTATCGGTCCCGCCTTTCCTATGCGCCGGTGTCTCCACAATCATAGTGTGTTTCTTCTCTGATAGATTAAACCTGCGTGGTCCTTTTCTTGTGTTGTGCTCCACGATTTCGATGATCGGGTACATCATCGCTTATACTACGAGCCAACCGGGTCCTGGTTATGTTGCCATTGTTTTTGCGGCATCCGGCGTGTTCCCCGCTGTTGCACTTTCATTAGCATGGGCTGGGGGTAATTCAGGCGGAAACATGAAGAGAGGGGTTGTCCTTGCACTGGTGATTGGGTTGGGAAACCTAGGGGGGTGCGTATTTCACCTCACCGAAGTTGTGAGAGATAGGGGTGCTCACAACTCGAATCCTAAACGCAGGGTCTGTTCCTCATTCATTTACTATCAACCGCCACGATTTCATACGGGCCACGGCACAGTAATGGGTTGTCTTGGTACGAGGTATGTACTGGCACGTCATCTCCAGGAAGAAATAAGACATCTAGTTCGCGTGATGGGCAGTATTATATGCAGCTGCATTATGATGTGGACGTACAAGAGGCTAAATAAGGAGAAGGAGGAACTGTGCGCTCGCGAAGGAATAAATGAGAGCATGAAGGACATGTATCGGGATCTCGCGGACAAGAGCCCTCTCTTCCGGTGAGCGCCATGACGTCCCTCAGAGCCTTGAGCTAATCGTGTGGTTCTAGTTACGTCATCTGAGATGTGCACGGTTGATTGCTGGTTATATCTTTGGCTGGGTGGCGGAGCCCAGTCGTTGTTGGCAGTGTTTCCCGTGTGCTTTGACCATTCTTTTACGGCTTCAGTGATCCCTGTTGTGAACGCTATCAATGCATGTAATAGTAGGTTCTGACATCAGCGATACTAATGCACTGAATATGGCTTGTCGGGGTCTTGCTCGACGGGTACCACGAATGGTCGCAACGCCCAGCCTCCCAGAGCTCTAACCTCAAAGGAAGCTGTTCTCACGGGTCCCTTTCTACGGTTTTAAAGCGCTGTGTCGTGTACCACCGTCGGTGCAGTGCTGACTACAGTAATGTGCATGGTTATGTGGAATGTGGACAAAGGCGCGAGTAGCCTAATGAGCCGCAAGTACCAGTACGTACTGCTCACGATTCGTCCACGCGGTTGCAGCATTGCCCTACTGTACAATACTAGGCTATAAGCAAGCTATAAGGGGGAGCGTAATAGGAGTGGCGCAAAGCAATACAGTACAAAAAATCCAGTAGATGACTGAAAATGGTGAACCACCTGAGCTAGGCTTCTTCTCAGGAATGCAGGGTTTTCAAAGGTTGCGGGTCGATCATTTTTTTCTACGATCTACACTGTACCATGAAAAGAAGATACGATATGGGTGACTGGTAGCCCATATTGCATTCTTCCAAAAGTAGCCCCGACTCGATTCTGACTAACATGCTCGGTCGCCGGTTGAAAATCGTTCTCACCTGACACCTGTTATTTCCCCGCTGTTTCTCCGTATCTCTTCAACGAGCTGAGACGGGGCCTCACTTTCAAGGCCTCAAAGCCTCAGGCTAGGGCTGCGCTCCGTATGGATTTAGTTTCATTATTCCTCTTGAAGCTTTAATGTTGGTTGTTCTCGTATCAACTGGCAGTTAGCTGTGCTCTTTAAGTTCACTGAGATCGAAGCAGTAGCCTCACAGTTAGGTGCCAGCCCGTTCCCACGCCGTCTTTCCATTTCTCCGGCGATTACTGCCACGATACAGTTCTGTAGCTATTGCCCGTGACACTCAATTGGAGTTGCTAGGACCTCGAGTAACAAAGCATCCGTTACTGTATCTCACCAACCACTGTCATCTCGCACTAACTGACAGACGTTGAAAAGCACGGCGCTGACTCGGATTGGTTGGGCAGCAACCGACAAAATTGGCAAGAGTATCCGTAGGCGATATCGCAAGCTTCTATTGACACGCTATCATCGGATGAACCCAAAAGTCAAGTTATTTGCGGACCCATTGCTTGCTTCTAAGCCTCGGATGGAGGTTCCTGTTCCCTAAAAGTGACTCATCGTCTCCACGTCATAACGGATCTTCCCATACCGTACTCGAACGGTACGTGCCGTATAGCGCTCTACTCACCAGCAATGCGATTGGGTTGTCGAGGCGAGATGCATATACGTGGGCGATATCGCGGGCCGCTTATGTCTCTGTAAACGAGCATATAAGCATCGGCCAGTCCCCTGGGTTTAATGAGCTCTCGAAAGAACGGACGTCACATTTTCTCCGCTCTTCTATTATGTCCGTCCCCACCCAAGAAAAAGTGGAAAGCGAGAGGGTTTCTCCCCTAGGCTCCCAGAAGGACCATTTTTCTACATTTTCCACAGATGATGGAGATGTCGCGATGAGGCACGTCTGGCGGAAGTTAGATATCCATCTGCTTCCTCTCACCTCCTTGCTATATCTTCTGTGCTTCCTGTAAGTTGCAATCACCCCTGGCCGAATCCATCTATTTACTTGAACCGGAAGGGATCGGACCAACATTGGTGAATTTCCCCCTTAACATGTTGTGAGATGAACCCAATTGAATGTCTTCCGGAACAGGCTTCGCAAAGGTAGCCGGGATGGCAGGGGATCTTCATCTCGTTGGCTTACGATACAATATCGCTTCTGCTATTCTCTTTGTAAGAACCAGGTTATCTAGTTGATTCTATGGCTGAGACGCTGCATGACCACTTGCCACCAGGTACCGTATTGCCTTGTAGAGACACCCTCGTATGACATCATCTCCCCCTCGCATATTCTCCTAAGATCTTGTTCGCAGGAATATCCTTCTCAGGCTCTGTCGTCCATCGCGATGGAGTGCGTATTATTTTATTCTCGCCATACTGCCATAGCGTAACTGATTTTATCTGCTTCAGTTCCTTTCATCATGGTAGCCTGGGGTACGATCACGACCCTTATGTGCTTGGTCAATAGCTACCAAGGCCTTTACATGTATGCAATCGCCCTCATTCACCTATCTTTCGCTCATATTGAGTAGCGCTCGTTTCTTCCTTGGACTGGCTGAAGGAGGTCTCCTTCCTGGATTGACCTATTACCTTTCGCTGTGGTACCCTCGCCAGATGCAGTCGAAGCGTATTGGTGTCTTCGTTGCATCCGCTGCTGTTGCTGGAGCGTTCGGTGGTATCCTCGCTTACGGAATCCAACATCTTAACGGGTAAAGTGACTCAAGGTGGCACCGAATCTCTCTTGAGCGCTGATCCTGTACTTCTAGAAAAGCCGGTCTTCATGGGTGGCAATGGATCGTGCGTTCACACACCCTGCTCTGTGATCCTCCTCGCTGACGGTTCCTCACACAGTTCCTCATAGCAGGCTTAAGTATGCTAGCATTCATTCACGATGCCATGAGTATGCTGACGTCGACACAGTAACTGTTGTTGTCGCGGTCCTCTCTCATTCATTCATTCAAGACGTCGGTGTATCCATCTTCCTCGATTGCTCCTGCTGATGTTAGATTAGTACCCCGAATCCGCGACATTCCTGACAGAGAAAGAGAGGCAATTTGTTATCCAGACACTGGTAGATGATTCCAAGGGTCAGGTATCTCACTTTAGTGCCAAGTTTGTCTGGCAAGCTCTCGCAGATTGGAAGACATATGTACAAAGCCTCAACTCTTTATGGTACGCCGTCACTGTAACCATTCATCAACCTCCCCCGATGTTCCCATCTACAGCATCTTCACAACTGGCTATGCCGTTGCCCTCTTTACGCCGACTATAGTTCATGACTTGGGTTACTCTGCTGCCAACGCCCAGCTTCTATCGGTCCCGCCTTTCGCGTGCGCCGGTGTCTCCACAATCATAATGTGTTTCTTCTCTGACAGAGCAAATCTGCGCGGTCCGTTTGTTGTTCTCTGCTCCACAATTTCGATGATCGGGTACATTGTTGCTTACACTACGAGCCAACCGGGTCCTGGTTATGTTGCTACTGTCTTTGCCGCATCCGGCGCGTACCCCAACGTTGCACTTTTATTGGCGTGGGCCGGGGGTAATTCAGGTGGAAACATGAAGAGAGGGGTTGTCCTTGCACTGGTGGTTGGGCTCGGGAACCTAGGGGGGTGCGTTTTTCACCTGACCGAGGTCACAGGGGAATGGAGTACTCACAAGTCGAATCCCATACCGCAGGATCTGTGCTTCATTCATCTACTATCAACCGCCACGATTCCATACGGGGCACGGCACAATACTTGGTTGCCTTGCTACGAGGTATGTACTAGCGCGTCATCTTAAGGAAGAAATAAGCCATTTAGTTCGCGTGGTGGGGAGTATTATATGCAGCTGCATTATGATGTGGACGTACAAGAGGCTAAATAAGGAGAAGGAGGAACTGTGCGCTCGCGAAGGAATAAATGAGAGCATGAAGGACATTTATCGTGATCTCGCGGACAAGAGCCCTCTCTTCCGGTGAGCACCGTTAGGCCCCTCTGGTCCCTCTGAGCCTTGAGCTAACCGTGGGGTTATAGTTACGTTATCTGAGATGGTGTGTGCGATTAAATCATGGTTGTCGATTGAGTTACTGGTTGGATGTTGAGTTGGGTGGTGGAGCTCAGTCGTTGGCGGGGTTTCCTGTACGTTTTCGCCATGTTTCTTCCTTGTTCAGGTCCAGCATCAGTGATCCGTGGAACGGGATGTCTCCGTTTGAGCCTTAACCTAAAAGTAAGCTGTTCTCACGACCCCTTTCCAAATGGGGTTCTCAAATGGCTCAAGCTCAAGCGCCGAGTGACTTTATGACGATTCTGACCACCGTTCTTGCTTCAATATTCGTGAAGCTGCTGATTGCTGAATACCTTCGTGTTTTCTCTTGAGGCATGAATATATGGGGGCAAGGATAGAGCGTTTATCACCTGCGATTTAGATTTTCCATCAAATTCATTCATTCCAGCTCATCAACTTTGGCGACGCCTGTGGCCTTTTTTCATGGGTTAGTGAGATAGATTCCTTTTCTCTCTTCCGTGTCTCCGCGTATTCCATTATCCATCGGTTTCTATTAGGTGACGTGTTTTGGGTTACCTCTACGAATGGTTCAATATAGATAAGCCCCATTGGTCGGTCGATTGTCAGCACAAGTACATCAGCGGCCTCTAGACATCGGGGAAAATGTCGGACAAGCTGAAAATGGCAGCATCATGGGAACCCCCTTCTCTGAAGACTCCGCATTCAGATAGAAGCCACTGTTCCTTGCGGGTGACATGGACGCGCATCTGTAAAAGACAGAACACCGCGGACAAGTTACTTTGGGCATTTCCGCTGGTTCGTTTGCCATGCAGCGTGCTTCCCACCCCGCTTCAGTGACTCATGACGTGACCGTGGAGTGTTGGCTTCTCTGGCTGACGCACATATAGCCCTTGTCTACGCCATACTGGTAGGCCTGCCAACTGGACTAGAACCTTGTCCTCTCTGCTCTTGACTTTGCTTGCCTCTCGGATCGCTACTATGCCCGACCACGACAAAGAAAAGGACCAAAGCGCACATGTCGCATCTTCAAGCCTTGAAGGAGAATTGGCATTAGTTGGAGGCATAGCGAAGATGCGCATCTGGCGAAAGCTAGATATCCATTTACTTCCTCTCCTTATATTTCTGTACTTCTTGTCCTTCTTGTAAGCGATATCTGTTGTGCATTTAAACGCACATACTCACTTGGACTGAAAGAGATCGGACTATCATTGGCACGTCGATTTTGTTAACCGTCATGAGATGAGTCTTTTGACCATTCTTCCGAGACAGGCTACGCGGCGATAGCCGGGATGACGGAGGATCTCCATCTCACTGGATTACGATACAATATCATCGCTGCGCTCTTCTATGTAAGAAATATATCTAGCATATGAAGCTGAGGTGTCTTACTGTCACCAGATACCATACTGCCTAGTGGAAGTGCCCTCGTATGTGTCTCTCTTCATCGCCTAACGTCCACTTCGGAGACCTTGTTCGCAGAAATATCCTACTCAGGGTGTTTAGCCCATCTCGGTGGAGTGCGAATGCTTTTTTGCTTTCTGAACCCATCGCAATATTTCTAATCTCGTCCGCCCTAGTTCCTTCCATAATGATAGGCTGGGGTACAGTCACAACTCTTATGTGCTTGGTCAATAGCTACCGAGGCTTAGCTATGTATGCGACCTAACGCCATATCTGGTCCATCCTCTCACCCATTTCGAACAGCACTCGTTTCTTCCTTGGGTTGACCGAAGGAGGCCTCTTTCCTGGCTTGGCGTATTACGTTTCCCTGTGGTACCCTCGCCAGTTGCAAGCAAAGCGAATTGCCCTCTTCATTTCAATAGCAACCGTTGGCGGGGGGTTCGGCGGCATTTTCGCATATGGAATCGAACGTCTTGATGGGTAAAGGTCTCGTAGGCATGTGAATTTTCCAGTGCGCTAACCCCGCGTTTCTAGTAAGGCAGGGCTTCGTGGGTGGCAATGGATTGTATGTTCACGCGTTTCTCTGCTTCCCGCTCCATTTCTTGACGTCATCTTACACAGTTCTTCGTAGAGGGCTTAAGTGTGTTCACAATCCGGCGCGACCTCAGTGGAATACTGACTTCGTCGCAGTAACCATCATTGCTGCCGGCCTCTCTTATTTCTTCATCCATGACGTTGGTGCATCCATCTTCCTCGAGTGCTTCTGTTAATGCTGGCCTAGTACCCTGAAACTGCGAAGTTCCTGACAGAGGAAGAGAGACAATTTATTATACAAACACTAGTGGACGACTCTAAAGGCCAGGCGACCCACTTCAGCCCCAAATTTGTCTGGCAGGCTATCTCAGATTGGAAGACATACGCACAGGCGGTCAATTTTATGTGGTATGCCGCCCCTCTAACATTACGCTTCCTCCTTGGTCCCTCTGAATCATCCACAGTGTATTTATCACTGGCGTTGCCGTTGCCCTCTTTACTCCGACTATAGTTCACGACTTGGGCTTCTCTGCTAACAACGCTCAGCTACTCTCGATCCCACCTTTCTTTCTCGGTGGCGTCTCCACATACATTATCAGCATCTGGTCTGACAGCATGAACTTACGAGGACCGTTTATTGCTGGCGGCGCCCTAGTTTCGATGATCGGATACATCATCGCCTACACGACGAGCGAACCGGGCCCCGGTTACGCTGCCGCTATTATAGCCGCTTGCGGCTCGTTCCCCAGTATTGCAATTTCCGTGGCGTGGGCTGGGGGAAACGCTGGTGGGAACATCAAAAGGGGGATTGTCTTGGCATTAGTGGTCGGGTTGGGAAACGTCGGAGCGTATGTATTCCTTGTTGGACACAGTGATGTCGGAGCTCATCGCTCGGGTGTTACTTTGCAGTATCTGTTCTTCATTTATCTACTATCAACCACCGCGTTTCTACAAGGGACACGGCACGATGATGGGCTGCCTCGGTACGAGGTATGTACTCTCCCAGTCATCACGGGAACAAAAACTCAGCCTTTCTGTTCACTTTGTGGGTAGTATTGTTTGCAGCTGCATCATGATGTGGATATACAGGAGGCTGAATAAGGAGAAGGAGGAGCTGTGCGCACGTGAAGGAATTCATGAGAGCATGAAGGACATGTACCGCGATCTTGCCGACAAGAGCCCTCTCTTCCGGTGAGCCCCATCAGGTCCCGGCCCTCAGAGCCTCAAGCTAATCGTGGGGTGATAGTTACGTTATCTGAGATAGTGTGTGCGATTGGATCATGGTTGTCGATTGGTCTCAGGCTTGAGTTAGGTGGTGGAGCTCAGTCGTTGGTGGGGTTTCCCTTGGGGTTTCCTTACGTTTTCACCATGTTCCATGCTAGTTTGAGCCTTTACCTAAAAAGTAAGCCGTTCTCACGAGCCCTTTCCAAATGGGGTTCAAGCGCCGAGTGACTTTCATTCTGACTACTGTGCAATACCTTCAATTTCGTGAAGCTGCTAAATACTTTCGCGTTTGCCCTCAAGGCGTGAATATCAACGGACGTACGAGGATAAAGCATTTATCAGCGAGCCGTGATTTAGATTTTCCATCAAATTCGTTTCATTCCAGCTCATCAACTTGGCCACGCCGGTGGCCGTTTTTCATGACTTGGAAAATTCCTTTTCTCTCTTCCGCATCTCTGTGTATTAAATTATCCATCGGGTTCTATCAGGTCAGGTGTTTTGGGTTACCTCTACAGATGGTTCAATGTATATAAGCCCCAGGTCGGTCGATTGTCAGCGCAACAAGTATATCAGCGGCCTCTAGACATCCGGGGAAACGTCGGACAAGCTGAAAATGGCGGCATCATTGGGAGCCCCCTTCTCTGAGGACTCCGCACTCAAATGGAAGCCACTTGGGCGGTGACAGGGGGACGCACAATGCATGTATAGGATAGAACACCCCTGGGTCGTCTAGACCGCCATGCAGAATGCTTCCCACCCTGCTCCAGTTACCCATGACTTGACCATGGAGCGATGTGTTCTCTGGCAGATGCACATTTCGCCTCGTCTACGCTTATAGGCCTGCAAACTGGAGTGGGGGGCGTTGGTTTCTCTGCTCTTGACTTTGCTTACCTCTCGGATCGCTACTATGCCAGACCACGACAAAGAAAAGGACCAAAGCGTAGATGTTGCATCCGCAAGCATTGAAGGAGAACTGTCGCCAGTTGGAGGCATAGCGAAGATGCGCATCTGGCGAAAGCTGGATATCCATTTACTTCCGCTCCTCACACTTCTGTTTTTCTTGTCCTCCTTGTAAGTGATAAATGTTGTGCGTTCAAACGCACATACTCACTTGGACTGAAAGAGATCGTACCATCATTGGCAAGCCATTCTTGTTCAATTCGTCATGCGATGAGTCTTTGACCAATTCTTCCGAGACAGGCTACGCAAAGATAGCCGGGATGACGGAGGATCTCCATCTCACTGGCCTACGATACAACATCACCGCTGCGCTATTCTACGTAAGAAATCTATCTACTATGTGAAGCTGAGGTATTTTACGTTCACCAGATACCATTCTGCCTAGTGGAAGTACCTTCGTATGTGCCTCTCTTCATCGCCTAACGTCCACTTCTAAGACCTTGTTCGCAGAAATATCCTACTTAGGGTGTTTAGCCCATCTCGGTGGAGTGCGAATGCTTTTTGTTGCTTTCTGAGCCCATCGCAATGTTTCTAATCTCATCCGCCCCAGTTCCTTCCATAATGATAGGCTGGGGTACGGTCACAACTCTTATGTGCTTGGTCAATAGCTACCGAGGCCTGGCCATGTGTGCAATCTACGCCATCCCTGTTCCATACTCCCACTCATTCGGGGCAGTACTCGTTTCTTCCTTGGGTTGGCTGAAGGAGGGCTGTTCCCCGGCTTGGCGTATTACGTTTCCCTGTGGTACCCTCGCCAGTTTCAAGCAAAACGGATTGCCCTCTTCAATTCGACAGCGACTGTTTGCGCGGCATTCGGCGGCATTTTCGCATATGGAATCGAACATCTTGATGGGTAAAGGTCTCGTGGGCATGGGAATTCTCCAGTGCGCTGATCCCACGTTTCTAGTAAGGCAGGCCTTCATGGGTGGCAATGGATTGTATGTTCACGCATTTCTCTGCCCCCACCTCCATTTGTTGACATCACCCCTCACAGTTCTTCGTGGAGGGCTTAAGTCTGCTCGCAATTCGTCACGGCCTCAGTGGCATACTTACTTCGTCACAGCAACCATCGTTGTCTCCTGCCTCTCTTATTTCTTCATCCATGACGTTAGTGCATCCTTCTTCCTCAAGTGCTTCTGTTAATGTTAGCCTAGTGCCCTGAAACTGCGAAGTTCCTGACAGAGGCAGAGAGACAATTTATTATCCAAACACTAGCGGACGACTCCAACGGCCAGGCGACCCACTTCAGCCCAAAATTCGTCTGGCAAGCTCTCGCCGATTGGAAGACATACCCACACGCGCTCATGTACATGTGGTATGCCGCTACTCTAACAGTTTGTTTCCCCTTTGATCCCTCTGAATCATCCACAGTGCAGCTATCTCTAGCATCGCCGTTTCTCTCTTTGCTCCGACTATAGTTCACGACTTGGGCTTCTCTGCTAACAAAGCTCAGCTATTATCGGCCCCAATTTTCTGTCTCGGTGGCATCTCCACGTACATCGTCGGCATCTGGTCTGACAGCGTGAAACTACGAGGACCGTTTATTGCGGGCTGTGCTCTTGTTTCGATGATCGGATACATCATCGCATACACGACGAGCGAGCCCGGTCCTGGATACGCTGCCGCTATCATAGTCGCCTGCGGATCGTTCCCCAGTCCTATTATTTCAGTGGCATGGGCTGGGGGGAACGCTGGTGGGAACGTCAAAAGGGCGATTGTCCTGGGATTGGTGATTGGGTTGGGAAACCTCGGAGGGTGTGTATTTCTTCTCGCACACAGGAATTTAGGAGTTCATAGCGTCACTTTGCAGGATCTGTTCGTCATTTGTCTACTATCAACCGCCGCGTTTCCACAAGGGACACGCCACAATGATAGGTTTCCTCGGAACAGGGTATGTACTTCCTAAGTCATCACGAGGAAAATACTAAGTCTTTCACTTCGTGGGTAGTATTGTTTGCAGCTGCTTCATGATGTGGACGTACAGGAGGCTGAATAAGGAGAAGGAGGAACTGTGCGCTCGCGAAGGAATTAATGAAAGCATGAAGGATATGTACCGCGACCTTGCCAACAAGAGCCCTCTCTTCCGGTAAGTACGGTCACTAGTATGTCATGGCCTTGTACTAAACCACAAGGTCTTATAGCTACGTCATTTAATATGTTGTGTAACACGCCATAATGGCTCCCCGCGGTGATGCAGTGATGGCCGAGTTTTATGACCGTGGGTTTGACAAAACGTTGCGTTTAAACTCAATTCAGTTGGTAGAGCAGGAAATCGGCTCTCGTGCCTTCCCTCCAAATGCCCGCGCCTTCGAAGATCTGAGCTCGCTCCACCACTTGTGTCCTCGTCGGGTACGCCCCTCACTCCAAAGCCTACGCTTATGGGAGCCCTCCACGTCCCGTGTGTTTAACTCTTACCGCGTCACTTTCACTGAACATCTTAACGCAGGGCACTCCCCACTCCTTCCCGGTAAAACGCTTGGGACGGAACCCGCTACGTGCCCTCCCTCTCGGGAATCACTCAGCGCTCCCACCTCCCTGGCAATTCTCCCTTCCCTCCTAATCATCCCTTCTCCTACCAAACAGATCTCGATATACTGTATCTATCCCTTCTTCCCAACACAGCGGATTACAATACCTTCTTCTTCCATTTCTCCTTCTATTACACCTCCTGATCTCCCTTCGATTACTATAACTCCCCTTCCTGTTTCACATAATACTTCTATTACAAATAATGACACGTCACAGAACAACGAATCACAAAATAATGAAACACAAAGTAATGAAGATAATATCTTATAAAGTTTCTACCTACGGTGAGGGAAGAGCTAGGCCTCGGGCGAGGCTCGGTCGATGGTCGATCTCACCCTTCTTACACAGCTAATGTTGAAGGTTTTAACCAATTTGGTTCCGCGGCCGGGCGTCTGCCAAAAATACAATGACCCACTTCTGTGACCGCAATCCCAATCCTTACCCAATCTTCTCTTCGGTCCACCCCATGGACGGACAAGTGGCGCAGAAGTTCCCTAAAACCGTGGCGTTCCTAACGGAGGAACGGCCAGGCAGCTCGCCTCTAACGATTCGTAACGCGGCTCCACGGGCGGGGGTAAGTTGATGGCCTCGGATTTTGTGATCCTACTAGCCCTATCGATCAACCAGCCATTGCTTGTGCTGCCGGTCGCTCCAACCACTGGCAAGACTTGCTTCATTCATTCAGACCTCGCATTTTTTTGCATCGATGGATCCCAAAAGAATAGATCAACACCTAGCATTACGGCCTCCAATACGACAGAATTATATATAGAGCAGCTTCTACTTCAGCTACCGTACGTGGGGGTATTAAAAAATTAGCTTTAGCACAGCGACCACCGACGACGACGACGACAAGAATATTATTAATTTACCAAGGCGGGCTCACTTTCTAGGTTCTCGAGATGACAGTTATTGTCCGTAGAAATTCGCCGGAGAGACCGCTTTGACCTGGGCAGCCTTCGTCTTCTTCGCCGCGCCATTCTCCTTGTCATCTAGTAGTACGCCCGGTTCTTCTTCCATACGCCACGCCCGCCAGTCCAGTACCTCCGCGTACTCTCTCAAGCCTCCAACGAGCGTCTTGAGTTCATTCAGCGTAGGGATAGCAGCAGTACGGCCATCTTCGTCCTCCGAATCAGTATCGTCGGACAGCGGCGTCAGGTAGGCCGAGCGCATGCCATTGCCATCACTCTCCGCTAGGATCATCATCTCGCCGCCGTCCGCGAGCCCGTTCTTAATCGCGAGCCAGTCCGCGAGTTTGCGGATCTCGTCGGCCTGCCAGAGTCCCCACCAGCGTTCGCGCTCGCTGTCTTCCTCGTCGTCTGTCTCTTCGTCCGAGTCATCATCGTGAGGGGGTAAGAGACCGTCCGCCGGTTTCTGTCCCCAGACGGCTACGAACCAGCCCCAGCGCCTCATCGCGCTACGTTCGTCGGGGCTGACGATCGCGCGGCCGTGGGCTTTGCCGCCTTTAGATGTGTCGCCGGATAGGAGGGATGATGCGGCTTCGCGCTCGGCGATGCTCGGCGTTAGTGCTATGTATGTCCGGTTGGCGTGGTCGGTGCCTAGGGTTGTGAAGCGTAGTGCGTGGGTGTGGAGAGTGACTCGGAGGGCTTGTTCGAGTGCGCTGAGCGAGCGATGGTGCTCTGCACGAGCCGCTTTGCCCTGCGAAAAAAAAAATTAGCTTGGTTTTTCAGGTTAGGACGGAGAGATACGGAGTGTGCGTACCGGGTTGCCGTTCTTCTTTGTCAGATCCCATTGCTCGCGAATGGCCTTTGCGCGCTCTTTCTCTTCTTTGATACGCTCCTTTGCTTCTTTGGCGCCTTCTTCTAGCTCGTCGTGTACCGCTTGGGTTTCCAGCACCATTTCGATCAGAGGGAATACGATCGGGACGAGCTGGGCGGTAGTCGCGACGTTCACTCCTGCGCTGTTCAATGCGCCGCTGCGCGTAGTGTGTATCTTCGTGTGTTGGGGCGGAGACAGCGGGTCTGGGAATATCAACTGCCCATCTACTTTCTCGATCTCAGCGCGCAGAATAGCAAGTGCGCCCCAGATACGGCTCAAGTTAGCGCGGGACGCTTTGATCTCTTCAATGGCGCCCTGTATGGCTTTATTCCCTTGCTTGCCGCCAAGGTCGACTTGGCTGTCGGAGAGTAGTAGGTTGAGCAGGCCGAGGAGGATCGCGCGTAGGCAGGTCTCGCTTATCCATCCCATCTCTACCTCGATATCCTGCTCCGAGTCTGAGTCCGCGTCGTCGACCTCGTGTGGTCGTCGTCCGCCGATTTCTTCTAGTTCTTCGAGATGCGCGCGCGACATGTCGAGTAGCTTGCCGAATCGGACAACGAATTCGCGAATGGCGATGCGCGGTAACGCTCGATCGAGCGTGAAGGAGGGTGGAACGGGTAGGGGTGTCCAAGTGACTTTGGGAAGCGGTTTCGGCTGGCGGTTGACGGGTCGCTTTGGTTTGGGGATCGTGGTTGTGGGCGCGGTGTCGGGTGCTCTGAGTGGTTTGGGGACTTTGGGTTTTGGAGGAGGGTCGGGAATTTGTCTGCCTTTGCCAGGGAGTATACCCGTCATCTTGGCATTCCCGTCCAACATCACTGCAACAGAATCTGCTCCTGTTTTCTTCGCAGCCAGAGTCAAGTTGCTGAATGATAGAAATGAGTTAAAGCGAAGATCTGGGGAGCGCATTCTCTGCGTACCCGGTAGGCTCGAGACCCATGGCTTTGCGGCATCCACGACAATTGCAGTTGCCGTTGCAGCGGGGGCATCTGGAAGGGCTAACGAGTGAGAAGACGATGCGCATATAGTAAGCTGGGGACGTGCTTGAAAATGTAGCCCTGCGATTTGTCATGCCCGGCAATCTCTTTAGATGTTCCGTTGATGCCACGACCTTTGATCTCGTCCGAGTCCTGCCCGTAGCGATTCCGAAGACAAGGCCTGCAATACTTGGCCCTGCAACGAGCTACATTAGACGGCTTATTGATAAACGTGCAGAACAGTCCCACTACAGATGGTGGTCAGCAGAGCCACCAAACGCGATATATAAGACGGGCGATGTACATTCGGCATCGCGTTTCTTATTGCACTGGTGGCAATAGAAGAAACCATTCGGAAATTCTGCGGTAGCGTTCGATGCTACTGTATGCGTGGTGGTGGCTCTCGTGCCGCTTTGTTGTGTCGCCGCGGCGACCTTTCGTCTTTTCGGCTTTGTTTCAGGGGCGGCATTGACGCGTAAATCCATCTCGGTGGGATTCTCCTCGGAATGCTTGCGTTTGGTGACGGAAGACGCACTTTGCATGTTATGCACGCGCAACGGCGTGAGTGGATTGTGCGTGCCGATCGCCTCGGAGGCGCCGGCGCTGGCAGAGTAGGGAGAACGTGGTACGAGGATGTACACCTGTTGTTTGAGACTGCGACTGCGCGGCCTGTTAGAGGGAGTGTGAGCGCACTCGGCACGAGCAGCCGTGGAGCGCACAGACATCGTCTCCTCATTAAACGGCATTTTCCCCTCTTTTGACCGCGTACACACTCATCACGTGTCTGCAAACGGTCACGCGTACCGTGCACGTGATATTAGCCCGGCCCTAAACCAGCGATTTGCTCGCTCCTCTGTTTCCTCCGACACCCTGGTAGCACAACCGCGCTCTCATACGCAAATACCCCCTCCCTCTTATAATTTAAAAAACCCACTCCCATGGCACATGCAGATCATACTAGGGATCCCTGGTCCGTGCGCTCGTATTTTCTCTTTCATGACAAATTCTGACCACGCATATACAGCCCTTGGGTAATCCTCAATGACTTTGGCGGTGCTTTCGCCATGGGCGCCGTCGGTGGTGGCATTTGGCATGGTATCAAAGGCGCACGGAACTCACCGAGGGTACGTACGCCTCCTCGTCGCTTGTCTTTGGGGCAAATAGGAGCATGACGCGCCACACAGGGTGAGCGCCTTGCTGGCTCTATTTCCACTATAAAAGCCCGCGCACCCGTCACTGGCGGCAACTTTGGTGTTTGGGGCGGCATGTTTTCGACATTTGATTGCGCGGTGAAGGGGTACCGGCAAAAGGAGGATGCATGGAACGCCATTCTCTCCGGCTTTATGACAGGTGGCTGTTTGGCTGCACGGAGTGAGTGTTGTTTTCTTAACGAACATCCACCTTCGCTTTGACACTTACCCATTTTCTTAATTTCAGGTGGTCCAAAAGCCGCATTCGGATCTGCTGTCGCTTGTGGGATACTACTAGGCGTATTTGAGGGCGTGGGTGTTTTACTTGGTCGGGTATTCTCAGAGGGCACACGACCACAGCTTCCTCCTTGTGAGTGCCCTTTCCGGTTATTGCTAATTTTTACTCATTTGAGTGCACTTTTTAGTACCGGAATCAATGTCCCCCCAGACATCACCACCGGCTGCTATCTAATTCTCACCGCATACTATCCCTTCTACACCCCCTCACCCCGCATTGTGCTCCATTTCACGCTCATTCCCGCGACTGGGACATTTGGCACATATGCTTTGCTTTAGACTACCTGTGCACCTCGCCGCTATCATCCTCCTCACTCAATACATAATCACTCCTGTGTAAAATGGATGCGTATTCTAGAACAATCCACAGGTTCCTTTTCTATCTATATGCAAGGTTTTTGAGAGTCAGAAATTTCGGTGTCGAGCTTGTCGACCTCCCGCCGCATCTGTCCAATTTCATCTTCGCGTTTCGCGATGAGTTCCTCAACGCCTTCTGCAGCATGCACCGGAACACTAAGAACTTGCGTTTCGAGAGCCTCGTCCAGCGCAGTCTACACGCCCGAGTGAGCCACTCCCGAAAAAAAAGGTAAGGGGTGGCACGACACGCACCTGAACATCCCGCTCAGCAGCCTCCTTAACACGACCCCAATCCTCCCTCCAAGCCCTCCGCGCCCTCTCCCACCTCCCAACCGCCCACCTCACCCCCACAACCGCAACCAACAACCCCGCGCCAACCGCCTCTCCGACCCCCTGCGCCATCACCCACACACCAGCCCCAACCCCAGCCCCAACACTCCCACCAACACGCAAAAGCAACACCTGTGCCGCACGCGCAAGATGCACAGTCGAGCCGTCGCTCAGACGCGCTATGCGTCGCTCGAGAGGAAGGAGTATCGTGCGCGGGTCGAGGGTGAACGTAGGTGCGTGTATGCGCTGGTCCAGTGCATTCAGCAGCACGCGTGAGCGTAATGTGTGCGGGAGTTGGCTAGCTGCGCACGAACGCGCGCGATCCGCTAACCGCGCTTGTGTGCTCGGTAGAGCTGCGAGAGCAGGTAGGAGCCCGCTGGTGATGTTGCTGATCCAGGCGTCGCGGATCGCTTGACGGATGCGCCAGCTGGCGTCGTCCGGTGTCCAGAGGACGCGGTGCCATGTTAGGCTGTCTAGGACGGGCTGGAGGGTACGGTCTGCGTGGGCCATCGCTGTGCAGACTTTGTTGTTCTCTTGTTGCGGAGATGCCATCTTGGACGTCGAGGTAAGACGGACAGACTCGTAGGAGGAGGGTCCGAAGACCGCGCGGTATGCGTCGTCGCGCGCGCGTTCTGCATCACTGCGTAGTGACCGTGCCAAGTCCGCCGCCTCGTATAACTCTGCTTCCGCGGAATATAGGCCGTTTTGCAGTACTCCTACGGCTGCGCGGACTAGTGCGTCGCCCTTTTGTACTGCGGTGGGAACGGACAGCAGTTGGCGTTTGAGCGCGCTGAGGCCGGAGCCGATGGCGTCGGCGGCGTAGCGCTGGACGTGTAATGCGTCGGAGGGGTTGGTGCGCAGTGCGTGGATTGAGGATAGGGCTCGGGCGGGGTCGACGAGCAGTACCCTGTCGGGGCTGACTCCGAGTTCGAAGATGGGGGGTGGGACACTGGATGATGTTGATATTGGGGACGGAGAGGTGATTAAGAGGAGAGCGTGTGGGGGAAGTGGGTACGGTAATGCTGTAGATTTTGTATCTGAGGTTGCGTATGGGCTGAGTGCTGTGAGAGGTGTGGTGAGGGGGTTGAGGAGGACTATGGGGACGTGCGCGGTGTAGAGTAGTCGTAGGTGGTCTTGGGACAACTCGGGACTTGGTCGTACTTCGATTAGACGCACGGGGGAAGGGAGGGACGTCAAGAAGGATGATGATAGACGTATAAGTTGGGGGGACGAGGGTGAGGTGCCGCCTTCTAGTGTACTTTTCGCATCTCCGATGGAAGGTGTAGTGTATCTGAAGGGAGATTGGAATCAGTGGTAAGGGAACATTCAACTTGCGTACTCGATGTCAAGTCTGGTATCCTGTTCACGACCTTCCCAACGACTCACGATCCGTGCGTTCTCTGCCTCTGGCGAGAAAGGGTCTTGAAGCAAAGCACTTACGAGTGCCTCTCCTCCGGAGAACTCATCTAAGGAGTACACTATGAAGACGTGACGTGTGAGCGTAAGTCCGAGCAGAATTAGCTGGCACGTCAGACATACCGACAATAGTGATCTTCTCTTCGTTGGATGTTAGGCTGCAACGACAAGTTTCGTCGGCCACGTCACGTAGTACATCATTCCAGAACGATAGCTCGGGCGATTGGGGAGGGAGGATCCGTGCGATGAGTTCACGCGCTTTGTGCAACGCCGTAAGAGTGGATGCGTGTCCTAACTTGTCCGGTGGTTGAGAAGCAAAGGGTGATTTGGGTACTGAGGGAGTCGACGAAGATTTATAGGCAACAGCTGCTGTAGCATAGAAGCGGGAGGGAACTCTGGCTGCGAGCCTGGCCAGGTCATGTCGCCCTACTCCACGACGACTGTAGTGGGCGAGATGGCTGCAAACGGAGAACGTAGGACATGCTCGCATTAAGCTAAAGAAGCACTGGCGACTGTTCACGACGCTTGTCTACGGGTCCTTGGAAGTTCGGCGTCAAGTTGTGTAGTGTTATTATTGTGTGAGAGGGATGAGAGCGTTAAAGTGTCCATGAGTAACGTACAGGGTGCCACTGCAGTGTAATCTATGTACTTTGTTATAACATGTAAATTCAAGCTCAGAGTCTGGGTCGTATCACAGCAACGTGCAGAGCGTTCTCGTTCTCGCGGAGTCGAGTGGTCTCTTCCCTGCGTGACAGATCTTGATCCTCTGTTACATGTTACATGTTACATGTTACAGGTCACATATCACAGTCAGCTTCTGATTGAGTCTGTGTCGGGGACTGAAAAAAAAAAAAAAGTGATCGAGAGCACTGGCAGTGCCGTACGTGATCGCGCGATCCTCGGCAAAACATCTGCCCCCAAAATGGGAGTCCTGATCAGATCCTTGGCATTCGACGTGATACGCCAAAAAGTACCCAAGGCACCCTTAGTCTGCAAAAATATCTGTGCACTAGCAGAGGCGACATCAGCATGCGATGGTATCTGGCAACTCAGAAGAGCTCACAAAATTGGGCCAGAATCGGACGAAGCCTATTACGATTGTCAACCAAAGACATTATTTATCAGCAATGTGTGCCCATACCTCTGTCTTCACAATGATCATCGCGACCCGCACGTCTAATAACAACTCGGCCTACGAAGAAAATTTGTAATGCGATTGACGCAAAACAACAAAAATATGGCACGAACCTGGAAAGCTTGGAGCACGTTAGATAACTCAACATCGCATTGCTTGATTCTTGTCAACAGATCCTTGCGTAGAAAGAACCCTTTGATGCCTTTTCTCTTCGAGCACTTCTTCAGCACCTGCTCGATCCTATCCAATTCTCTGGTCCTTCGTCAGATCGTGAGATCAGGGAGTTCATTAATCACCAATGGGACGAACCTTTGAAGAGAATCCAGAATAGAGCGCAGACTAGTTGGTAGAGCTTCCTCGCTCAGGTCATATTTATCACACAAATCAACAATGATCTTCGCGATTCTAGCAAGCTTGTGCATCACTATCTCGCACTCCTCTTTATATTGCTTTACTTCCTGAAGACGAACTCGTCAGAAATATGTCAGAGGCAATATATAGAACACATGCATCCCGCATGGTGAATGCTTGAAGTAGAAGACCCGCTATAGGGGCGATAAATGGGAGCTTGGATGCTAGGGCACTCCCCGTCATGAGAACTGCGAGCGACGTTTGAATTGCGTTCATCGCGATATCATCGGGTGGGTCGAAGTGCGAAGCCGGGCGAAGGATAACGGTGGCACCAGCTGGCCAAAAACAATCAGTAAATGATATGAAAGGGGTTCCTAGGTAATGCTTACGAGTTGAGGGCTGATTGTTAGACCTCTGACGACGGGATCTGCGAATCCGTTGCTTGAGAGAAGACAGTTTGGATGACATGCTCGAGAAAAATTGACAGTGATAATGGTAAGACGGTAGGGTGTGGACACCCTTGTTGTCTGGTACCAGTAGGAACAGCCCCAGAAGAACGTGATCACAGCGCTCACTGGCGGAACCCTAGTACACCGCCTCTGACATGCGTGTCAAAAGTTCGCATTTTTCTCTCGATAACAGTTTTGGAAAGCCCAGTAATGTATCATAAAGTTTACATGCTAAGGCCTGGTAGGGCATCTACTCCGGTCGTGGAGGAAGAGTGAGATGAGGGAGAGGAAGGTAACTTAGTGGCCTACCGAACAGAAGCAGGAGACAACATATTACGTGGGGGTGATGAGTGAAGGGCAGGGAGGTGAGAAGCCGCGGGAGTCGCATTGATTGAACACAACAACGGTGTTGAGATCGTCACAAATCGCCAGGTCCGGAAGGCCAGCTACGTAGATTCCTTCAGGTAGGCGATTGCCAATGAAAAAATAAAGCACAGGTCGAGTAGGGCGTTCGGCGACATCGCCGAGTTCGTACGCGGTCACATGACGATGAACCTCAGCACGCGCAGCTTTGCCTCGTACCCCATGGCTGATGCAAGAAGAGTGTACAGATATGTCCAGGGCACATCAGCAGCACCTTCCGCCTATGACGACGACGACGATTACCGGGACTACGAGGAAGACTACGATGATGACGAGTACGATCCTCAAGGACCTCTACCACCTTCGGGTCATTCACCTTCAGGGAGCTCCAAGACTCTGCAGTACGCCGCTGCCAGTGCAGGTCATTCACCCTCAGGAGGAGGCTCCAAGACACTACAATTTGCCATGGCTTCATCTTCCCGGCCACCTGGCATCCCCACATTCGATACAATAACTGAAGCTGTCAACAAGCTGCAGAGCCGCTATTCTTCGCCTTCATCTATTCCTAACGTCGCGCCTTCCCATCCAACTGTCAGGGAACCAACCCCTCCCTATGAACGACCACCGTCGACCGCCTCTAGTGCGTCCAGTTTTACAGTCGCAACAGACTACGCTGCTCCCTTAAAGATCAATCAAGCAGACCGATTACAATTCACCACGCGACCGTTATCCCAGCAGCCACTGCCGTCCCTCCCCACCATCGACTCCGGCCAGCCCCTTCAATGGGACACTCTAGACTTCATCGAAGAGCAAGACGACCCGTTCTCGGACAGACCTCCGTCTCGTCAACGCGCAACCCCTCCATACCCATTCCAAACACACCAGCGCCATTACTCGGACTCGTCTTCTAGCCGTAGTCACGCCAGAGAAATTGCTCTGGCAGGGGGCATAAACTATCCACCGCGCCCGCCATCACAACTCTCTGCGGCCTCTAGTAGGAGTGCAGGTTCAACTCACAGGGGTCCGTCTCCTGCACCAAGCGCTGGACCCCCCATACTACAAGTCATGCAGCTTCATTCACCCTCGCAAGAGGAATTCATCCAGCCTACCGTCGGTTTAATTTCGAGGCCCGGCTCAGCACAACAACCTCCATATAACCCGTTCCACTCACAAGCTCTGACGCCTCCAGCCAATCGTATGCTTCAGCGACGCTCACCAGCGAAAGCTCTCTCACCTATCGACCACTTCCGTCACGATACCGAAGCGTATGCTTCCGGGAGAGACTCACTCCCCGCTTTCGCCACCCCACATTCTCGTTCTCCCACTCCTGCTCCCCCCGATGATGGGTACGAGGCCGTCGGTTCGGTAAATGGACATTTTACCGGGACAACTTACCCTGCTGACACGCACTACACCGGCTCGCAATATACGGAGGAGACCGAAGGGATAGATGGTGGTGAGGACGATGGGGAGAGCACCGATGGGGAAGAAGGTGACTCGCGCTCGAAAAAAGAAAAGGAAAAACCGAAGAGCAAATTCCAAGAATACCTCGCCAAAGCGCGTACGCAGGCGCTCTTGGACCCGGAACCCGAAGAGAAACCCACGTCCCAAAACATCTTCGCCGATCCGCGCCGCGTGGTGTTCCCCACTCCAAAGTCTATGATGCTTGGGGACTCGGACGTGCCGGGTACACCACTTGAGACGCGCCATTTTGGGCCTGCGCCTACTGGACGCGTCGCAAGGCGGAACAAAACGACAAAGCGCGTACCGCTCACGAATGGGAATCTCGTCCTCGACCTCCCCGTACCGCCCAAACTCGTGTTGCCACGCGTGGGACACCCTGAGGTGATGAAGACGAGGTACACGGCTGTCACGTGCGACCCGGACGACTTTGAGAATAGCGGCCACTTTTTGCGGCAGAACCAGATGAGCCGACGGACCGAGTTGTTCATCTGCATAACCATGTACAATGTAAGTCCTTTTTTGTGCGTATACGAATCGGAGAAGCTGAAATGGGTATTAGGAAGATGAGATTTTGTTCTGCAGGACTTTGTATGGCGTTATGCGTAATATTGCGCATCTGTGTAGTCGTAAGAACTCTCATACGTGGGGCGTTGAGGCATGGAAGAAGGTATTTCTCTATCTCAAACGTAAATGCCGATTGCCTGCTCACTGCACCTTTGCGCAAGGTGGTTGTATGCATCGTCGCGGACGGCCGTAGGAAAGTCCATCCGCGCGTCCTGGACTGTCTGACACTCCTTGGCGTTTATCAACCTGGTGGGCACATGCGAAACGCTATCAATCATAAGCCAGTCACTGCACACTTGTTCGAGTATACGACGTCCTTCGCGCTAGACCCTAACCTGCACTTCAAGTATCCTGACAAGGGCATCGTGCCGACGCAGATCATCTTTTGTATGAAGGAGAAGAACCAAAAGAAGATCAACAGTCATCGCTGGTTCTTTAATGCCTTTGGACCGCTGTTGCAGGTACGGTAGTCCTACTCGAGGAGTTTCCAGTGCTGAGGAAATGCGCACAGCCGAATGTATGCGTGCTCATCGACGTGGGTACCAGACCGAGTCACAAGAGCATTTACTCTCTTTGGAAAACGTTTGATCTCAACTCGAACGTGGGGGGAGCATGCGGCGAAATAGCTGCGTACAAGGGCAAGAACTGGTCTGCATTGTTGAACCCGCTTGGTAAGTCGGCTGCGTAAATAGTACACGAAGCGAACTGTGGTTGACCCTCCTTGCAGTCGCAGCGCAGAACTTCGAGTACAAGGTCAGCAACATTCTAGACAAACCCACGGAGAGCCTCTTCGGCTACATTAGCGTCTTGGTGCGTCGTCTACGACTTGTCTGAGATGCTTATTACTGAGAGTATTCCTTGAAGCCTGGAGCTTTCTCCGCGTATAGATACCATGCGCTGCAGAACGATAAAACTGGACAAGGGCCTTTAGCGTCGTACTTCAAGGGAGAAATTCTACATGGCCGAGATACTGACATTTTCACGTCGAACATGTGTACGTAAAATATCCAACTACTTACGAAAGTGAGGCTAACGACGAAACACAGATCTTGCAGAGGATGTATGTCGCTGTCAAGTATCTCTCTGCGCATTCTAACCTGTTTAACAGCGAATATTATGCTTTGAACTCGTCGCAAAGGCTAACTCCAACTGGTAGGACTGCCGGAGTTTTATTTCGTTTTGATTGCTGACTGTTACCGTACACAGGGTCCTTCGCTACGTGAAGAGCGCAGTTGGCGAAACTGATGTGCCTGACTCCCTCCCCGAGTTCATCAACCAGCGCAGACGATGGCTAAACGGATCCTTTTTCGCTGCGACATATGCAATCGCCCACGTCGGGCAGATGTTGTCGTCGGGCCACAGCCTCAGCCGCAAGACCATGCTTCTACTCCAAACGTTTTACAATATCATCAACTTGATCGCTTCCTGGTTTGCCATTGTGAGTCACCCGCGAACGTGGTGAGAGCGACGCTGATGGTTTTGTCCCGTTCAGGGCAACTTTTACTTGTTTTTTGTGATCTTGTCTTCGTCCTTGGAGGCGCCTCAGTTCCACATGCAACCGATTCGGTACTTTAACTCGGTTATCCAGGTATAGTATCCTCCTGTTCGTCGTCAGAACGCAACTTAATAGACGTCCTCGCTTTAGTATCTCCTAGCCTCCATCGTTATTGCTTCGTTCCTCTTCTCCATGGGTAACAAGCCCCGATCGTAAGCCCGCCCTCTCCCTATACAAGTAGCCGCCTCACTCACACGACGGCTAGGGCAAAATGGAAATACAAGACGGTTGCTATCGTCCTCGCAATCCTCATGGTCTATCTTCTTTTTGCCGCTGTAGAGTGCGCGATCGCCGCGGCGCGGCAAGGAGGCACTGCGTATCAAATCATGTGGTTCAGCATAGTCGTCACATACGGAGGTGAGTTCCCAGACATGCAAAGTTCCGTCGATCGAGTCTGAATATTTCTTGTGAAGTGTACACCGTCGCTAGTTTCCTGGCATTCGATCCGTGGCATATGTTCACCAGCTTCATACCCTACTTGCTCTTATCTCCGACCTATATCAATATCCTGAACATGTACGTGCCCTCGCTGTTCTTTTGGCACTCACTCATCCCCCGCCCGATGCCAGCTATGCATTTGCCAATCTAGACGACGTACGTTCCGAAACTAACGTCCCTGCTGATCTAACCGACTCACCTTAGATCTCCTGGGGAACGAAAGGGGAAGACGCAGTCTCGGAGATGGACCTAGGCGCTGTCATCCAAGACTCGCAGTCACGCGTCGACGTAGAGATGATCACAGAAGAAGCAGACGCTAATGCGCTCTACGACGAAGCGACTACCAACCTCAAGTACCGCGCGCCTGTCATACGGCCCGATGCGTCCCGCGTACATAACGCGGAGGCAGAGCAGGCTGCGAGGGAGTATTATGCTAGCGTGCGCACGAATGTAACGTCTCCCCCTCCTTCCACTCCCACTCTCACTCCCGCTGACCCGCCACTTTTTTTTCTTTACGCAGGTGCTGCTCGCGTGGGTCGTGTCGAATGTCCGTAATCCCAGCAATCCTTTTCGCACGGCGTGTACTGAATGAAATTTTTGTTGTAGGGCCTGCTGCTCGCCGGGATCTTGGGCGGTGGACAGTCAGTAGATACGTTCAAACCTGGCGGCGGTATCACAGCTGCTAAGGCCTACATGACCTTCGTGCTGGCGTTCGTCGGCCTCACGAGCATCATCGTAAGTGCAATCATCCTACCTGTAGCTTCCGTGCGCTGTGTTGACAGGGACCCGAACGTAGCGCTTCGTCGGTTGTACGTGCTACCTGATCGCGCGTGTATTTACTGGATAAGATAGGACATTTCCATCTCTTTCTCGGGACTTTTTTTTCTGTTTGGTATGGATAGTATGTTTATGGACCGAACCTCGTACATTATGTATTCGCTTTTCCCTAGTCATAACTTTTGGTTTTTTTTCGGAAGACGGGTGGAGAACGTATAATCAAACTACCAGTAACTTCAGCCCTCAGGCTGTCTAACCTGCTTGCTGCGCCTCCTTAGATACCACAATGATGGACTTGCGGAGGATTACGGTTCCCCAAACCATTTCAGCCAATCTGCTTCAAATCAGCTGGCTGAGATGGCACTAATGCCGTGATGAGAGATTGATGTAACTGATGGCAGGAATGAACATACTAATATCAGTGGCCATAATGAAGCTTGCAAGTTGTTCAACAGAGGGCTCTGGAGAAGGCACTGCAAGGAACTGTTGAATTTTTGAGTCGATATTTGCAGCCTGATAGTCCTTCCCTGCTTGGGTAAGAGCTGACTCTGGTGATATGTTTGAGAGCCGCAATAGAGTGGCATGCTTCAAGATGAGAATAACAGCTTCCACAAATGTTAATAATATTCAAGAAATGATAAAGTAAAATACCAAGAGTCAAGTAGTGTCCATGAAGACTGTTCTTGATCATGAACTAGATATATATGTCCCAATAGTCCGGTGGCCACCCGGTGACTCGGGGCGAGCCGCGTCGGTGACATTCATTGTATAGCCCGAAATAGATGTGCATGATTTAAATTAGCAATCACTTGTATCATTGACTGGTACATATATATGACATGAAGCTAGACTCATTTGCGTACAACTACATTGTGCCATCCCGAAGAAATACCGAAACAAAAAAGAAGAGGGAAAAGAAAACTGGGGCCCCTCCGTGGACTGTGCAATCACGTCTCTTTGGGAAACCAAGGTGGGTCATGGCGGAGGTGCGATGAATTCGACGAAGAGAGATGAGCCTGATCTCGCTAGTGCGCTCTGGGATCCAGGCATCGTGATTGCGGCGCAGTAACTGGTAGAGGAGGCTACCATTCGTCAGGCTCCTTGAGGCTTGCGCAGAAAACTGTGTCGCTTAGCGAGAGTGTCGAGTTGGAAAGGTGTTAATGCTGAAGGAGACTGCGAAATGAGTTCGTCGTTTTGCGCAACTTCAGGGTGTTTCTTTCTAAGGTGTTCTTGGGATCGATGAATGTATTCTAGTGTAGACCAAGATTTAATTTGAAAGTCGCCGCAATGGGAGCAAAATATTTCGTAATTGTGCTGTTCTTCGAGGTGTTTCTTAAGTTCTCGCGATCCCAAACCAACATCGCAGTTGGGGCATACAAACTGTAGCTCTATGGGATAGCTCGAGAGCTCTCGCGAGGCGACGAGTGACTGTGCGGCATCCCAAAACGGCCAATCCAAAAGCCCAAGCTTCCGTACACGAAGATTGCGCAGGAAAGGATGTACAACTGTGTCAGTTGTGTTCCCTTCATCGGCCTGTCGAAGAGCACACAAGATGCCTATCGCAAGTTCGCCATCAATCGATATGCTTCTGGAGTTGCCAAATGAGCGAATAAGTTGTAGCCATTGTTCACCATCCACATCGTCCTGCCCACTTGGGAAATCCTTCGTGTCGAAGAATAGATGCTGTACACCGGATAAAAATGGGGAAAATTGGTCACAAACTTGAGCAATGGAGGACACCTGCCAGTCTAGCTGCTTGCACGATATTTGTAATCGAAGAGGTGCAGAAGTGCTCGAATTCTTCAAGGAGATGTAAATGGCATGTGCGGAGGTTCGAATGTCTGCTTCGCTGAATGATGTCTGCATTTCTATCCGCTGGATGAATTGGCCAAGTTGTGAAGCTTCCAATGTAGGTTGGTTATAGAACGTGGTATCAATATCCCTGAGACGAGGTGCATCGATTCTAACCACGAAGCTGTCCAAGTACTTGCTAATTCCTCGGTATTTGAAGCTCGTTAGAGCAGGGAGTGCAATGCGGTGACCACCTGGTGGAGGCAAACCAACATAGTTTCGGCAAGGGGGGAAGGAAAGGAAATGGAGTGAAAGTGATCGGAGATGGGAGGCCTCGGACAGTACATTCGCAAACTCTCGTGGGGAGAAATACCCAGCCGTAGGAATTTCATGAAGCTGAAGATCTACGAGATCCGTGGAAAAAGAGAGAAAATGCAGGAGTGTGGGAATGGTAATCCTAGTCACATGCAGAGTACGGAGGCGCAGGCCCCACCGAAAAGTGGTAGGGTTGGTTAGCTGCGAGTCATCTTGGGACAGAAGAACAAGCTCCTCTAGTTCCGGAAATGGCTCATAAATTGTAGAAAGTTTCTCCAGGAGCGAGTTTGTCAGGGTGAGACTGATTGAGCTAACACGATCCGATTGCTTGAGCGCGGCGATGATATTATCATCGTCCCGAGTAGCTGGGGCTGTAAGGATGGGAGATCCTCCGTAGTTCATGACGAGAGGTAAGGGTGGCCAACAATCCAGATTCTTCAAGACAGGCGTCCCGTGCGTGCAGTAGAGTCGAAGCTGTAGACCCAGAGGTGACCTCAGGATGACTTGTTGCCAGCTTCGGCATACGTGTTTGAGAATAGGCCAAAGTGTCGGATTGGCACCCAGATATTGTCGAAAGATGTTCAGGAGGATTTCATTGCAGAACATCCCATGATAAATCGCGACCGACCTCGAGAAACGTCCTGTTTCAGACAAGTTAGGAGGTAGTGGCAGAGGCACTGTGCATAACGATGTACCTGGTCCACGGCGTCCGATGCCAGTGTGGCGTAGGCGTTCATATTCTACCCCTATAGGATGGCCAGAGCGCCAGCGTGAGGTCATGAATGTCACTGTGGCCTCACTCAAAGGCGCGTGACGCAGCCCGGTATGCGGTAAGTAGAGCTTGTGTAGTGCAGCTAGCACAGTTTGGCCCCGACTGTCCGCATTTTGTATAGCACCGATGATGTCTGTTGACCAATACCCATCGAGATGTAACCATTTTATACCTGTGAATGAATTGAGAAGCTTCAGCCATTGTCCATCATCCGCCGGACTTGGTCGTAGAATAGCGCTGATGCGTAAATCCTCCACACGGAGGAACAAAGCGGAAAAATTAAGGAGGATTCGAAGCAGGGCGGATAGCAGCTGCTCGCTTAATGGCTCGCAGAGTAATTGCAATTTGAGGCACGTGGGAGTCCCGGGCTGCGTTAAGGAAATGGAGATAGCACGGTCAGAAGATAGGATGCATGCTTGATGGTGCGAGTTGTGCTTTCCTGTCCGATCGATGAATTTACCAAGTCTTGAAAGATCAAGGAACAATACATCGAAGAGTGTGATTTTGATATCCCAGAGACGGGGAGCATCGATTCTGCGTACAAGGCGTTCCATGGACTCCGAAATTCCTCGAAAATGAAGGCGGGTGAGAGCAGGGAGGACAATTTGTCGATCGGACAGTGGGTATGGTGAAATGTAATTGATGGTAGAGGGGAAACGGAGTGAAAGTGATCGAAGCTGAGCCATCCCGGACAATGCATCCGCGAGTTCCTCCATTGAGAAATACCAAGGACCTTCAGCTCCGTGAAGCTGAAGGTCTACGAGATTCGTAGAAGAATAAAGAAGCTGAAGGAGCGCAGGAAACTTGAAGGCGATCTTAGTCAAGCGGAGACGACGAAGGCGTGGGCCCCACAGAAAAGTGCTGGGCAGGGTAAGCGGCATGCTTTCTCGAGACAGAAGAATGAGGTCTTCCAATTCCAAAAATGGCCTCTTAATTGCGTATAACTTGTCCAGGAGCGAGGTTGTGAGGGTGAGGCTGATAGAACTAACACGATGAGACTGCTTGAGTGCGGAAATGATATTGACTTCGTCCGCAGGAGCCGGTGAATCGAGTTCTAGACTCAGAGATCCCCCATACTCGATGACGATAGGGAGGGCTGGCCAGCAATGCAAAGTCTTCATGACAGGCGTTCCGGGCGCACAGTACAGTCGAAGATGTAGGTCCTCTTGACATGCAAATACAATACGTCGCCACTTGCGACATATATGCACAAGCCTCGGCCAATATCGTGGAGATGTATCCACGTAATGACAAAATATATTCAGAAGCACATCGTCGGAAAGTCTCGCAATCGTCCCTGGTTGATAGAAGGATAACGTTAGCGAGAGGTCCAGGCATCGGCAGAGGATGTACCTCGGCGTAGGCATTTGTTTTGTGTTGTGACGGATTGAGGGGGCGATAGGAGACGGGCACGTCTGGTAGGAGATCCGGGACATTGACTGTCACCACCTGTGCTAGAGTAGTGGAAGAGCTAGAACACTCACTTCGGGGGATGCATGAGGGAATGAACAAGGTATTGCTAGTGTATCCTTAGTATTATGTAGAAACGTACTAGGAACACGGAGTTCACAACGCCCCATAGTGCCGCCTAATAGACGTAAACGACATGCTGCATACATGCGATTCAGATGTGATCCTGTGACTTGGACGTGCCCACCGCATTGCTATGCCATTGCAGTGCCCCATTATGTGTTATTCACTAGATTATCACCTAGGTTCACTCCCTAACGCTCAGTGGAGACAACAAGGACAGACGCGAGAGTATGGACCCGATATTTTCCATTTGACTTGACTGTCCGCAGTGCGTAGTGCGAGTTGGATGTCATGGGCAAGGTCATGCTTGAGGTCATGTGCAGTGAGCGCTTTATGTTAGTTTTAGTATCTGGAGCTAATTATTTTTGCAGTGAGCGCTAGTGAGCTTTGAGTCAAATTCATGTTCCGTGATCGAAACGCGCGGCGCAATGGTGTGCATGTGGCCGCTGCAGCCCCTATCCTTCCTGTTCTCATCGGTTCTCAGAATTTGGACCCAATCCGCCGTGGGCCTGTGTACCCCCAACGCACAGCCATTCCAACACTTGATGTCTCAACATCAGCGGCGCACGTTTAGCCTACCAGTGAACTTTTCGAACTCCGCGCCTCCCGCTCCTTCCAGTGGGGTGCGTGCAAGGGTGCGTGCAAGGGTGTGTGCAAGTGGGCCCCTCCGTTCCACTATCCTAATACCTCGTCTTATCCGAGTCCGTCGCTCCCTCCAAGTAGTCCTGTGAGTGGGCGGTATGGATGTCGCATATCCTCAGCCTCCCACAATTTCGCCTCCAACTTGACGGCCTTCGCGCCTCTGAGCCCGGTGCCACCCTCGGCACTTACTATGTCTCCTTCGCAAACGGAATATAGGACTTATGCGCAGGACATCGCTCTCTCCTATCACTGAAAGGACATCCCCGTAGTCTGTGGCGCCTACCCCCCCTCGCCAGCTTCGGCCGCACGCCCGCGAACGGGTTATCGTCGTCGGCGCCCTCAATCGAGATGTCCTCTGCCCTCTCGCATCATACTGAACTGTACAGCATCCCACAGTACTGGTTTTTCGTATCGATGGCCCCGCGATCGGAATCAGTCTCGCAGTCAGACCAGATGCCGCCGAACTGTTTCGACATGGTCCACCCCCGGTCTTCGCCGTCCTCATCGTCCTCCTCCGACTATGCCATTCCTTCGCATTGAGTGTCGAGGTTCCTAATTTCTGTCCAGCTGATAACGTCTGCTGGTCGTCCCTGAGCCAGTGCTGATCTAACCGATGCACCGTAGATCTCATGGGGAACGAAAGGGGAAGACGCAGTATCGGAGGACCTATGCGCTGTCATCCAAGACTCGCAATCGCGCGTCGACGTAGAGATGATCACAGAAGAAGCAGACGCTAATGTGCTCTACGACGAAGCGACTACCAACCTCAAGTACCGCGCGCCTGTCATACGGCCCGATGCTGCGAGGGAATATTATGCTAGCGTGCGCACAAATGTACGTCTCCCTCCCTCCACTTCCACTCCCACCCCTGCGCATGTTGCTGACGCTCCACTTTTTTTTGTTCATGCAGGTGCTGCTCGCGTGGGTCGTGTCCAATGTTCGCAGCATCGTTTTTGCAAACTGTGTACTGATGGGTTTTGTCTCGCATGGCCTGCTGCTCGCCGGGATCTTGGGCGGCGGACAGTCCGTAGATACGTTCAAACCTGGCGGCGGTATCACAGCCACTAAAGCCTACATGACCTTCGTGCTAGCGTTCGTCGGCCTCACGAGCATCATCATAAGCGCAATTCTACTACCTGTAGCTTCGGAGCGCTATGTTGACAGGGCCCCAACTCGGACATAATAGCGCTTCGTCGGTTGTATGTGCTACCTGATCACACATGTATTTACTGGATAGGACATTTCCATCTCATCTCTTTGTCGGGACTTTTTTTCTGTTTGGTATGGATAGTACTATGTTTATGGACCAAACCCGTACAGAATGTATTCGTTTCCCTTAGTTGTTTTCTTTGGAAGATGGGTGGTCGACCTTTCTTTAGAACATGACGGGCGTATTTAATTAAACTACCAGTTACAGTAACTCGAGCCCTGTCTGACCTGCTACTGACTTATTCCTTGACTTGACCTCTGAGACGGCACTAGTAATGCTTGCAATGAGATATTATTTGTAATGCAAGAATGAAAGACAGTACCATTTGCATTAAATTGAGGGAGGGGTAGAGGTTGGCCTTGAGTCCGTGCCCTGACATGCGCTTGAGGAGGAAATTGCCAGAGGTGAGGTATGTGCAGTCAAATGCTTCTGTGACTCCAGCACCACCAGTGAGTAAGCCTGCAAGCCTGCCCTTGCCATCAATGACAGCCGAGCCAGAGTCGCCAGAATTGGAGAAAGCGCTGGACTTTGAGTTGCGAGATAGGACAGAAACCTCCTTTGACATCTGACCAGGCTGGCCCTCGAAATAGTACCTCACGAACGAACGGATGGTATTAAGGCGTCCGATAGTAAGGCCAGACACATAACCACGCTTGATCACCATAAGATACGGTTCATTGTTTTGATCCAGGGACTTCGGGCCAGGACTCCACATCTCCTTGTCTGAGACCATACCATAGAACTTGAGGAGACGGCCTCCTGGGTACTTGAATGAGGGTGGGTTTGCAAGGTGGGGGGACATCTGGGCTGTGAATTCGTCGACAGGGATTGTGGTACCAAGGTCGATGGCGTTTCCGATGAAGTTTGTTGGGTCAACCTTCGATTTGCTGATCTCGATTACAGCCCAATCTTCTGTGAAACCTTCCTCCCCAACGTCGACACCAATGGGGGGAGACAGAACGACGTGGCCAAGGACGCGGTTCTCCCGCTTCCTCCAGTCTCTGGAGACATCTGCAAGGAACTTCTCGAGGGCTCCGATCGCCCTCCTTGCCTCCTCCAACTGGGGAAGGGCGTCATTCCGCTCTGCCTCAGCATCCTCCTCATCCATCTGCTTGGCATACTCCAACCGGCCCTCGAGTTGCTCAATGATGACATGCTTGCCATTGATCTCAGACTTGATGGCCGTGATATGCTTCTCGATAGCGGCGTTACCAAACAACAAGACGTTCCTGCGGCGCTGGCCGTGCTGATAGAGCTCATTGGAATCGTTATCAGGGTGGAAGACGACATGTCTGGCTGTGACGAGGTAGATCTTGCCGGGGTTGCGAGGGTCGGAAATGAAGAATCCGCCAGTTCCCTCGATGTGTGGGGTAGCTTCAGCACAAATAGGCAGACCAAGGGCAGTGGAGAAAGGCTCTCGGGCCCGGGCGGTGGCGTTGGAGGTAAGGGCGGGTTTGTACATCTTAGGACCGGCGGAGCGGAAGACCTCCGACTCGCGAATGTCGACATGGACGTCGTTAATATTGCTAGCAGAAAGTATACTCTTGCAGTGAGTCGCAACTTCGACACCATCCTCGGCAGAGAGGGATCCAGGGAGAACTCCTATCCATACAATAGCAGGAGGGGAACACTCGCCAGCGTACCCCATGCGAACTGGGTCCAGACTCGTACACTTCACCCCCTTGGAGTCCAAATAGTCAATCATGGCGGGACCGACCGTGGCCTCCCAGATCTCTTGGAGAGGGTGCAAGCCGAGAGGACTAGACTCCTTGGGAAGAAGGTATGCTTCGGGGCCCGTCGGCTCGACCCAGACGTTGGCACTAGAGCGAGCGACCAAAAGGGGCTGAGAGGGCATGCCGTAGTAGAAGTACTTGGCCTCTACAGGTGAAGGAGGGTACGGGGCAGTCGGGACCGTGGACAAGCTGACATGAGAAGAGGGAAGAGAGTTGGGGTGAATAGCAGCAGCCATAGCAACACGAGTGGTGACCGGTGACTGGGTAAGAGAACACGACGAAAAGGAGAAACGTTTTGATGTGTCATCCTTGGTGGTACACCTTTGTACACAAGTCGGCGACAGGAGGGAGCGGGTTGTGTTTGCGTAGCCTCCTGACCGCACCGAACCGCGGCGGCACTACCGCGGCATCCTAAAGTCATCCTAATCGCCGGGAGCACGGGCCTCAGGCTCCGCCACACCCCTAGGGCGAGCTGCACACACCCTCAATGACGATGGCGGCGACAACGGCGATGATGCGGTTCAAGATGAGATCGCGACTGCGGCGCAGGATGTTGTGTCCCCTGGGACAGCACTATTCACGAATTATAGATCAAAGCACATATCAAAGCTAAGAGAACATAAATCAAAGCACGGGACATCCAAATCATAAATCACGAAGAAGCCTACAACACCCGACGCCTACGAAATCTCGTCCAGGGTCATATCGCAACTGACGTCTGCGACCAGCGGCAGATGCTTTGCAGTAAAGTCCGTGCCGCTCCGCGCTACAGCCGGACGCATATTCTGGCTCTGCGCGACCAGCGGCATGCGTCCGACGCGCGTCATCGTCGTCCGCGGCTTGCCCTCCGCAGGCACGGACAGGTACAGGGCCAGCTCGCTGCGGAGGGCCTCGATCTGTGCACCCGCTGCGTCACGCTCGCGCGTCGCGACGATCAACATCTGAATGCAAGCAAATGCGGTAAGCGAATTGCTTTTTGCATTCGGGGGAAACGCACCTGTTTCGTCTCGGCCAATTCGCGGCGCACGCGGTCTAGGTACACGATCCGCTGCGCGGGATTGGTGTGGCCCAGGATCTCGGCGTTGAACTGGCTCAGTCTGTCGGCTTCACTTTCGGCGAGCTCGTTCCGCGCCGCCAGAACTCCGACTTCGTCGACGAGATTGTGGTATGCTTCTCGATACCTCTCGGCATCTGCAAGATCCACCGTCAACCTGGATTACCCATATTAGTAAACGTCAACGCGCAGTGCGAAAGTAGTTACTGGTCGATCTCCGTCCGGAGCTCGTCTTCTGCAACTTTCGACTGCTGGAGACTGGTCGTGAGCTTGCTAGCGGCGTCCTTCTCCTTCTGAAGCGCCTGTCTGTGTGCTGTGGCCTGCTCCTGGCTCTGGAACTTGGCGCCCTTGATATCCTGTTTGAGTGCAATTTCTCGGCCTTTGGCGGCATCCAAAGAGTCAGCGGTCTCCTCGAGTTGCTTCCGTGTCACCTCTAACTCAGTCCGCGCTGCATGCAGATCTGCCGTCGTCCCATCGTGGGCGGTCTGTGCGGTCTGTAGCTGCATCGCTTGCATCTGTGCTTTTAGTAGCTCCGCGTTCAGCTCAGTACGCATTGCCGTGCACGAGGAGACCAGCTGGTTATTGACTTCGGCATAAGCACTGGTTAGATGCTGGTCTCCGGAAGAAAGGGATTCCTTGATCTCGAGCTCGGAGAGCAGGAGCTCTTGCTGGGCGGTGGATAATGTATCCACGAGCACGGTATGGAGCGACGTGTCGTCGCCACGATCCTTCCCGAGGTCTTCTAAGGCCGCGCTGTACAGACTCCTTTCTTCTTCGGCAGAGCGCAGTTGAGCCTCCAAGAAATCGTTCGTCTCCTGGGATCGGCGTATGAGGCCAGCCAGCTCGACCACCTGCGCCTCGGAATTCGCGAGTTTTCGCTCGAGTCGGAAAGAGTGGAATTGCAGCGAGTTCTGCTCGCGCCGTAGTCGGTCGTACGCGGCCTTTGACACGGTCTCCGAAACCAGCTTGCCGTAGTGCGTCGCCGCCTGACCGAGCATATCGCGCAGGCAACCCAACTGCGCGACGAGTTCCTCCTTCTCCGTCTCGCCGCTTATCCGATTGCTATCCAGCTCCGCTCGGACCTGCGCGATTTCTGCGCGTGCTTGCTCGAGCTGTGATCGGGCCTTGACGTTCTCGCTCGACCGTCTTGTTTCTTCTGCCGTTTTCGAGCTGACCACGTCGCGCAACCGAGACTCGACGTCCTCCCGTCGCTTCTTTTCCATACCGACGGCTTTCTCGAGTTCCGCGATGCGTCGGTCCCGCTCCTTCAGCTCATCGAGGCGGGCTGCGTTCGTAGAGTCCAAAGTTTGCTTTGTGCGAACCGCCTCTTCGGATTTCGTTTTCAGCCGAGCGCACTCGGCCTCGGCGGAGCGTAACTTCACCCGCAGATCCTTGATTTCGGTTTGGTCGGAGAGTGCAGCCCTCTTCAAATCCTGGATTTTCGTGTCCTGAGCGTCTACTTGCTTCTTCAACTTGTCAATTCGTGTCAATTGGTCTGCGTTGTTCTTGCGTGCGGTTGAGAGCTCCTTCGTGAGGGCGTCAATGCTCGCCTGGTGCTGTCGCAAAATCAGGTGACCGCGAAGAGATGAAAGACGAAATGAAAGTCACACTTGTTTCTTTCCATCAGCATGAACCTTCTCCAGGTGTTCGAGTTTTCGTTGAAGTACTGCATACCTGTCCTTTTGTGCTTGCATGTTGGCCGGAACGACGACGAATGAGAATTAAACGAGTCGAACCGTAGACTAGCAGAGGGTGTAAACAAGTCTAAACAAACGCGTCGCGTCTCCTGCTCACGTGTCGATCTGAGTCATGATCTCTGCCCTGCTCCCATCTCCGCCGATATTGGCTTTTGCCAGCCTCCCCATCACGCCCTATTAACCCCGCCAGATCCTTAGATACAGCGTATCCACACTCCTCTAACTCTTCCACAGCCAGGTGATACCGCTCGTCCTTTTCCAGCACGCACCGCTGAACGATTGCTTCATACACCGATCGTGGTGGAATCAATTTCTCTGACTTCATCTCTTCGAGATAAAAGAAAGCGTCCTCGTATGTCTCCCCTGAAAGGCACAGCACAATCAACCGCTCGTACGTCCTCGCGTCCGGCTTGATTTGTGCCTCCTTCAACTCAGTGATGAGCCGGTCGCCGAGTTCTCGATTTCGCGCCACAATGCAGCCAGAGAGCAGGAAGTTATATGTGTCCAGAGTAGGCTTGAGACCGAGTTCTGCGCACATTTTGTATGTTCCAAAGGCGCGTTGCAGGTCGCCAAGAGCTACCGACGCTTGGATAACGACGTTAACGGCTGTAATATCGATCGTCTGACCGTCCGCATGAAGAGACTCCAGCGCATCCCAAGCGGCGTCAATGGCATGCGTGTTGGCCCGAATGGTTTCATAGATAAAGTGGGCAGTATCAGCATTCGGTTCGACGTTGCTCTGTCGTATCATAGTTAGAGTTGAAAGAGCTTCTTTGATACGATTTGTGCGACAAAATGCCTCTATGAGAGGCGCAAAGTGATATTCCTGCAGCTCAACGTTAATAGTCTTCAGAACGCGGAGCACATCCAGAGCCAGTTCAGGAAGCCCATGTCGACCGGCAGTATGGAGCACCTCGACAGCACACCCTTGATCAGGCGGAACCTTGAGCTCCTTTGTGACCTTGTCCCATAAATGAAGTACGCCTTCTTTCTGAGAAGGCAAATATCAATAACGGGTATTGGGACAAACTAGAAATGGCGCTCACATATAGACACTCGGAAGAGGAGAGCAGGCACGAAACCCAAACACGCGTCCCTAATCTACGGACGGCAGACGCTTCAAAGTTCTCGGCCAGTTCCAGTGCGAGACGTGGCATCCTTCTCAGGGCAGCCAAGGTGATTATGTTCTCGGCAGTTTCGAGTGTAGGAGTTAATCCACGGCTTTCCATCTCGACGAGGAGCTTGAAGGCCATTTCCAAGTTCGAGTCCTCTTGATACCTCCGTATGAGGAAAGCGTAGGTCCGTTCGTTGTGCTCTATGCCAGCATCCTTCATCATTTTAAGTACGGTCCACGTCGTTTCGTGAGGAGCGTAAAGAACAGCCTGTTATGGCATTAGGACTTTAGGAACGTCTCTAAGAAGCTTGTCATGCACCTGTAATAAAAACTTGAACGTTTCGATGTCAGGCGAAATCCCTAGTGCTTTCATGTCTTCGATGAGAGCCCAAGCCTCGTCCTCCATTGCATGCTTTCCAAAAAGTTCCATCGCGGAGTTGTATGTTAGAATATCTGGTTTAAGTCCAGATTCTTTCATCTCCTTGAGGGTCGTTACAAGCTGGACAGGATGTCCGATATTTACAAACTGTCCGAGCCTCAGGTTGAAGGTCGCAGTTTCAGTAGATGACGTGGGCGGTTGTCGAAGTGACCACGGTTGCTTTCTAATCCCATGGGTTCGCACCGTCTCAGACCTTGCGGGAGATCCAGAAGCATAGCGTCGCGAGCGGTCTTGAGGCAGAGGATGTCTCTCCAAGCGTTGATTGAGAGGCCCTAGTTGGACCTCGTCAATGAAGAAAGATTAATGTGAACCATCATAACGACGCACCATTGGAGTACAGCGCAACCTCTGTTGCTTGACTAACTACGCGCTTCCGAGTGAGAGAAAGGGCCGTCCTGGACGAAGACGCGAGCATGGCTGGCAAACCTGGCGCCGAGACCTCTGAGTTTGCTGTACAGTCGAGGCACGTGATCGTGGGATACAAGTGCCCCCATTGTCGTCACGGTTGATTTCCGCCCTTTCCTCCTCCCTATTAGCGCTTGACGCGTCTCTTTCTCGTTCTTTCCTTGCATTATGGTACGTCGCGCTCCAAACCTCATTATGAAAAGCACTGATTCGTGACCTTCAAGTTTTATTCTGAAGCTATCTTATCCCGGCGCGGTCCCCTAGCCAAAGTATGGCTTGCCGCACACATGGAACGGAAACTCTCCAAAGCCCAGACCCTCCAGACTGATATAGAGCAGTCAGTCGGTATGCCACACGCGAACCATTGAGCCGCGTATGTAATTGCTCACTGGAGAATCTGCACAGACGCAATCATGGGGCAGGAGATCGAGGTCATGGCCCTTCGGTTGAGTGGACAGTTACTCCTCGGTGTTGTGCGCATCTACAGCCGGAAGGCCAAATATCTACTTGATGACTGCAATGAAGCTATTCTAAAGATCAAGATGGTGTGTATACTATTCAACCAGCCGAATCGAACCTCACAACCAACCTGGACAGGCATTCCGACCGGGTGTCGTTGACCTGACAGAAGACCAACTCGCTGTCAACCGCAATGCCATCACACTCCCCACTAATCTCGATCTCGATATCATGCTACCTGATTTTAACTGGTAAGTCACCTATCTCTAAAACCAGCATTTCTCCTTCACGGCCCCTAGGGACATCGACTTTGAGGACCGAGAAATCCAACCGAAAGGGCATCATATAGCTCGCCAAGCCGATATCACGCTTGCAACTGCAGACGACCTTCAGTTCGGAGTCGACGATGCTTACGGATACGACTTGGGCCCATCAGATGGTATTGGATCAGAAGACTACGAACTCGGTTTGAGTTTCGGTGATCCCGAGACTCCCCGCGAACGTAGCGAGGCTGCCGATGATATGAGTGTCGAAGTTGGTCGTGATGCTGCACCACCCCGAGCACCTCGCGAGTCGCTCGATTCGCATCTTCTGGGACAAGGCGCAGACGAACTCGATTTACTTTCCCATCATAGTCGAGCCCCATCTGAACACCCATTCGCCGACGACATGGGTTTCGGCTTTGGTCCAGAGGATGGTATGAATATCGACCTTGATCTCGACCTTGGCGACCCCGTCAGTGATGGAGGCAAGACGCCAGAGCAAACTCGATCTCCTTCTAGAGCTTGTACGTCACACGTGAACTCAATTTCTTCTAACTGCTAATATTGGTGCCAGCATCGCCGCTGAGCGATGTACCACTTACTCCACCAGCAGACGTCGAGATGGAAGCCCCAATCGTGGTCGTCGAAAAGCAGGCAGAGCAACCTGAAGAACCCACTGTGGAAGAAAGGCGCAAGCGCAAAAAGAAGCAGATTTTTGATGATCTCACTGAGCTAGAGGGTCGGGGACGTGGCGGTCTCGGACCGCTCAATGCCGTGGACGTCTCATCCATCCTCACCGATCATCAGTACCTTCCGCGCTCCTCAGTCGTCATGCGCCTTCTCGAAATTCGCGAAGACCCCATTTCGCATTTCTTGCCCACCAAGGTGACCCCGAACGGTACTTTCTTCTTCGCGGGACCTCCTGGCATCGCGCCTGAGTTGCAGGAGATGTTCATGCGACCAGTATCGACATTCATTCCGGCCAGCAAGCGGCGAGGCGCATCCCCCGAGAAACCGGCAAGCAAGCGCGCGCGCATCGAGCCAGAGGGCGAAGTCAGCGCGGCCGTGCCCGAGGATGAAGGCGAGCCCGGACAGGCGCGCCGTGCGAGCGTCGCACCGAGTCAAGGCGTCGGGAGCGAGCACCTCGGGCGCGAGAGCGTCGGCCCGGTATTTGAGTTCGACAATACTGGGCTCGGGATGGAGGACTTCCAGATGGACATTGGCGGAGAGGACATACCGCCTGTCGAGCTCGTTCGCGAGAAGTCTGTCGCACCTTCAGAACTCACTCGCATTTCGCGCGCGAGCACACCAGCAGTGGAAGCAGCCGAGGGTGAGGAGACCTATGCTGACCTTGAATGCCCCATTGCTGTATTCGACATGAAGGGATCTAGCCAGGTGTCGGAGGACAGCGCGGGTGCAAGTTCGGATGGGAAGGGGTACAGTAAGAATACTGTTCGTGCTCTCGGCATCGTCCGGAAGGAGTTGGAACCGGCCGAAGGCGACGGCGAAGACAAGGTCATGAGCTTCAACCACATGGCTACGAAGGTCAGTTTCCTCGCACTTCCACTTGTGCGTACGCTCATGCATTTGTTTTCAGGCGACTCGCCGCGCAGCGGCAGCGTTCTTTTTCGAGCTCCTAGTCCTCGGAACGCGCGACTGCGTCAAGCTATCTCAATCAGCACCATTCGCGAACATCGAACTACATGCAAAAGGCAAACTATGGGAGCGTCAGCGGCATGGATCTATCGCGCCATCTATATCTTCATCTATGGGTTTGTGATCGAATCGAACGCAAGCAGCCTTTCTATCTATCTTATTTTTCCCTTTCCGGATGTGACCTTTTTTGTCTTTGTCTTTGTCCTCTTTTTATGACTTTTGCGCCCACCTCTACGATTACGATCTCGCGATACCTCTGTTCCACACTAGTTTTTGTTTTCGCCCCGACACCACTTGTTTTGTTCTGCTGCGAGTAGTACAGTAGTTACGCTATCTTTCTGTTTGTATGTCCGCTATTTCTTGAATATGTATCACCGCTTTGTTTACCCTCGCTTGTTTTCCTCGTCGACGGTGATAGTGTTTTTTTTTGAATCAGTTTCTATTCCGGAGTACAAGCCCGTGGCTAAGACTAGACTATCTACTTTTTGTGATGTTGACGGTGATAATGATATGCAGTGCGTTAAGCCCGCGTATTCAACTAGGCAAGTAACCTGTTCCGGGTCTGTGGAGAACGCGGGTCCCTTAGACCTACAGTAATTGAATAACCCGAGTTGAAGGCGGGGACGCTTTTTGGGGTGGTCTGGGGTGGTTGGGGAGAGTTCGGCTTACAGTTATGGCGTCGCGCCATCGGAGTCTAAGTCAAAAACGGTTGACGGTGTTACGCCCCCAGCGAAAGCCCGTCTCCGTGCTCATTCAATTAGACTATATTTATAGCAGATTGCTAGATCGCTGTACAGACAGATGAAGCCTCGACAATGCAGCACGTCGGCTACAAGCGCCGCTCGCGGTAGCCGAGGTGTCGCCAGCGGCAAGACAACGATGGGGTTGCCTCGTGCAGTACCACCCAGCAACGTTAGGAACGAGCTCGCGCCGTTACTGGGTGTTAGTGGTATGCACACGAGCTTGTCACGAGGCGCCATGAGGCGTTGTTGAGAAGGATTATGGCGGCGGCAGTCGGCCCGGCGGGAAGATCACCTCCTCACGATTTCGACTAAGTGGCGAAAGTTAACGGCGAGGTACCCTGGTCCTTGATCTAGTCGTCTCATCTGGTTACCTACAGCGAGGTTAGCTATTTCCATTTATCTGAAAGTGAACGTATATATGAGATCGCTAGCTCCTTCGAGTAATCTATTCCAACTCAATGGATCTGACCCTTGCCCTCTTCTCAGGCAAGGAACTTTTATCATCTCGGGCTTTTTTTCAAAAGACACCGAGATGGTATGGAAGGCTTCATAGCCAGGGAGGAAGCAGGAAATAATAAGGAACCGTAAAGCCACGGTACGATCTCCGATACCCATCGAACTATTCAATTGTGCGACAGCGTGAATCATTTGGAAGGAACACGCACCTCCACGAGTAAAACAACGAGGCACCATGTTTCTCTTACATCCGTTTCTCGTTGTTGCCAGTGTAGCGACTGAAAGCTTCCCTTACAGCCGGTGAACGACGATTGTGTTCGCCAAAACCAAGGGGGTTCGATTCCCGCTTTGTCGCAGGACTAGACCGAAGGCATCCACACACATGGCCTCTCGTGGCCATAATTTGAATCGGTCCACGACACCGCCAGCTGGGACCAAGCCGATCGATCTGTGACGCTAGTAGCTTCCGATGGATCGTGTTTGGCTGCCGGTAACGACAAGGTGCGATATTCAGCGAGACCTCCATGCCTTGAGTCCCTGAAAAATGAAAACCTTTTCCAATGGTAAGTGCTAGGTTCCGAAACCTAACTTAGGAGGGGCATAGGGTTGCCGCTTTCAGCCACCACAAGGATTAGACGCGCATTAGGTGTTTGACGCACTATGTATTTTTGACCCTGGCGTGAAGTCCGTAAACCTCTTTGCTCCTTCGTTGCCTTTTCTATCTCTTCTCTTGCCACCCCTACAGCGCAGATCTGTCGATCCGTCCCAAAAGGTCCTTTCAATGGCACCACCGATGCACCGAGCTAGCGCCGTTGTATAGGACTGTGCACCCAACGCCAACTTGGTGTATTCCTGTGAAAGGTGATATTAACGATCATTTCTCACTGGCAGGGTAGGGAGTAATGAACGTATGAACCCTTGACAAATAGGGGACGAGTCTAGTGCGACGCTACTGTCCGCCGCCGCTCTGCTGCCACATTGTCGAAAGTGCGGTCTGTACTTCAAGTAAGCCGTTCCTTGCGAGGTGAGATGAGTAGCTGCCGTCGATCGAGGTATTCGAGGGGCCAAAATAGATCTCGAGGGGGGGAAAGAGAGGAGTGGGAGATGTTGTTTGACAGCTGCGCCATTGCAGGCGGTATCGATCCACCGGGCCGATCTCCTCGAGTCGCTCCTTCATTTAGCAGTCATTTAGCACGCCATCCATACGACCCGACTCGTGCATTTAATTTACCTCTCAGCTGTGGTCCTTTCGCCACTTGGGACGTTCTCCGCTCTCATGCGCGTAGGCTTCTTCAAGCAATGCCAGTGGGAATTCCACCACGCCCCAACCATGCGTGTGCCATAAGTGATTTTCGACCTCCCTTCAGGGCATCTGCAAAACTCGAGTATTTAATCAATGGTTTGAACAATTCAGTGAATACTCTACTGTAAACACTTCTCATATTTTTCACTGATGTTCTGTCTTCAGTGAAAACATACAGTGCTTCCGCTCCTTCTACCCACCCCGATCTCCCTGCGACACGCCCCTCACGGCAATCGGCCTCGCGCCAGGATTACGTGTATCCGATAACCGTGCCTTCTTTGATTCTTCTTCAGAAATCCTCGCTCTGCAGAGGTACTGTCCGACGCCCCTTTTGCATCCGAAGACTTATTCTCGCCACGCACCCGCGCAGTTTTCCCTCGGCTCTGGTCTCGATCCCGCTTCGAGGGCCTCGACCTTGGTCCGCACGAATCCGATTTTGCCCTCGCCAGTCACATTTACCGCGACATGGAAACTTACTGCGATCCCAGCGATTGCACCTTTAACAAATAGGCGATTACTGCTTAGTTGGCACATTCCTCGACACGAGATGTGATTAATCTATTCGACCCTGCTATTGATCAATCCAGGGGTCCTGTCAGGCAGGCCTCCTAAGTCTTGACCCACGTCCTTCGAAAATGTACAGGCATGTGGAAGTGACATATATGATCGTGTCCTCACTCTTCTGCAGTCGGCTTCGTTTTTTTATAAAAGAGCTCAGGCTCAGGTCTGCTCTGCTCTGTCCAGGCCTTCGAGCCCTTTTGTTTCGGACTATGAACCCCCCTCCTCAAGTAGCCACAGTTATCTGTTTTGGCTTCGCTTTGTACTGACCCGAACCAACCAATGCAGATTGGCAGCCGTGTCAGATGGTGGAACAGCCGGGGGCAAGTCATGCATGGGACAGTACGCTCCATCAACGTACTTAGTGACGTGCGCCCTTGGACAAGTTCCCCCCTCGACCGACGCTGAAATGATCTTTTTCGCCTAGAATTCCCATGTCGCCGTTATCAATGTGGACGCCGGGCAACCCCCAACTGTATCACTCCCGTACGTGAAACTGTTATCACCCCACTTCACCTGGATTAATCCGCACATCGACAACTCCAGAGTAGACCATATACAACCGGCGTGATAACGCCAGTCAAAAGCGCACACTTCTTCTATGTATGATTCTGATTGCAGCCTTCTTCATGGACTCGGTGTATCTATTATTTGGACTATCCGTATCATGTATCCATACTCGCATTGTGGACAGTTAGAGCTTTGGATGCATTCCGCACTCACATACTAGACTAGACCACATCACTTAACTTATCATGACCCAATAGACTGGAGTAGTGGCGCGATTCTAGTTCTGTGTGAATAACCATTCGTCGCGCCGAGAAGCATGACGTCGATCCGTACAAGAAGGGCCTGCGACTGGATGGATCGTTTCGAAGATGGGTCGTTTCGAAGAGTGGAGGTACGTGTGCCCTAGAGTGTCGTGGAAAAAAGCAAAGGACACCTTGGCATCTGTGGCGGTGGCCGAAAGACAAGTCTAGACTTATCACTCCACAACGAAACAACGTGGCGACAGGGCAGAATTGGGGTTGCAATGAATACGGGGATAGTGAGGCGCAAGGGTGCCCAGTGTCGGGGGACCCAGCTGCACGGCTACGGGGATGGTCTGTGGGTCAGACACCACAAGACCATCCGGGTACTGTGGAACGACTAGTTGCCGTACAGCCACGATGCGGACAATCCAGCGACGCATTGCGGCAATCGAGGTCGGGATTCACGTTAATCCTTATAGCTTCCGCTGAACTAAGATCTGAGCCCACGGCGCACCATGCGCCCTTGCTCGCTCAACACGTTCAACCCTCGGCGAATTGCTATGGCACCCCTCCCCAGCTATTGGGCGGTCTTACTGTAGTTGCTTGGTCAGATATTGGAAGGTTTGGGAAGTCACGCAGAGAGAATAACGCCCTGCATTGCATACTAGGGTTTCATTGCAAGTTCTGTCCCCGACAACACATGATAATGTAAAATTAAGGGCCATATATGAGTGGCGAGAGGGGAGCGCATGCCACGTACTGTATGACCTGATACTTCGATACTTTGCAAATGGAGTGATGAAAAGATACCGTGATCTCACCATGAGAATGAGCAAAAACTCAGCAACTTATGACGAGGATTGTCGAAATGGCCCCAATGGCATCACTGATCACAGGGTCGCCAGGACGCGTACGCGGCTCCTAGATCAGGCAGGTTGACAACTTCAAGAACACGTAACTGAACGATTGCCTTCGATGCCCAAACTTCAAACTTCAAGTGCGTTGGATGCGTGTGTCAAATCTCGATTCTCGACCTTTACGAGAGGTACGGCATAATGAAACTGCGGCAGAGGCACGGGTGAGTGCGGCATCGTCATGACCTTGGGACCCTTGAGAGGGCACACAGCCGCAGCGCAATGTGTTGATCTAGACGCCATGATCATGATGGCTGGTTTTTGTACAACTTCAAGTTGAAACGACCGATCTAGAGTGTGACACACTCCGCAACTCAGTATAGTACTCAGTGAGCAAGCGCATTGACACGCCAAGTCCGCCGAGCCTCTGAGGGGAGGTTGCGGTGGCGATAGACGTCCTAAAAGAACTTACGACACTCGTCCTCCCAACGTGTTCTTCACTTCTTCCTGATGTTGGTGTTGCCTCGCAGAAACCACGTTGATGACGTTACCGTTGACGCCGAGTCTCTTTGCACACCATTTATATCCCCTTTTTACTTTTGAAGCAGATCTTCGTTCTTTTTTGCCTTTCTCTGTTGAAAGTTTTCACTCGACAGTCCTCATCAATGTCGCCCCCAATTCCTCTGGGGTCCCCCTTCCCAACTCAGAATCGAGCCATTTTGGTCCTGCGGGCTCAGAAAGGTGTATCTATCCACCCATTCGATTGGATTGAATATCCTTGAGTTAGGTGCCCGTGTGAGAAGATATGCCGCGCCCCAGTTCTCACAGCTGGCTGGCTGTTATTGCGTTGTGCCCTAATCGACATTGATGATCCAGGCTACCTTGTACCTAACAATTGGTAAGATCGCAGGGTCCATGGCTTCTTCACAGTTAACTTATTTTGCCCAGAAGCCCTGGGTAACTTTTTTTTCTTGCGTTGTACGTCTGGCGTAAGAGGAAAGAGAAGACGGCTCGCTCGATTCCGTGGTGGCGTATGGTTGAGCCGCAGCTGATCAATCTCAACGTCAATCAACACGTGAGACAGTCTGGGCGCTGTGATGCCCATGGCCTTCACCTTGTGGCGTTGATCATTTTGCAATTTGCACGAATCCAAGTCCATTCTTTTTTTTTTTTGAAACCCAAGTCCATTCCAACACAGAACCAGATGCATTGGGTCATGCGGATGGACTCGTGCAAGTCACTCTGAAGATGACACATCAGAAAAAAACAGTCCAGTGGAACCATCAAATAATACCCTTTCCCAGACTTGCTCGTTCGTTACCAATGGCGTCCTTGAATTTCCGTTGAATTTCCGATGCCTGTCCGTCCAGTTTAGTGGCCAGACCCCGGGCCTGGGTAGAAGGCCCATTCGTTGGCTGTTCCATTCGTCTCTCCCCCTCCTGATGTCATTCTCTCGTAATACGCACCGGCACCCATCGGGCTTATCGGTACCAAGCGAGTCTCGACGCCTGCCCTGCGTCGTGAGTGACATTGTCGCACATGCCTCAGGTGAGGCTGACCACGACCATTAACATTAGGGCTTGGAGATCGTATGGCCGCACCGAAAATCAAGGGGAAGAGAACGAGAAAGACGTGTTGTCTTGAGGCTGTTATGATCTTGGCCTTGTCGCGTCGACTCATCGTTACGTTTGCCAATGCGTCGCGGCTGCCAGTCAAGCTCGCGTCAGCTACTGGCTAGCTGGCCGGTGCAAGCAGTTGAAAACTACATTGGGAAGAGAAGCTGGTCGGAGCTAGGACCTAGAAAAAGCCTATACTCTGCGCCGGAGGTTCATTCAAGTACAGCAGTTTTCACACGCCGGGTCCTTACACTCGTGATGCCCGGGAGCGACACCAATTAAATATCAGTGGGAAAAGGTCGAAACCTTCAGCTTTCAGGCTGGCGGAGCAGGTTATGCCGTCCTGCTGTTAGCGACGAAAGTGCGGACGCATCAGAGAGGGCGGGTTCCGGGGCGAGTGGATGATGTTCGACTTGGAAAGGCGCCCTGCCGTCCCATTAACGCTAGTAAACGCGGGTTTAGTACTAATAGTAGCCCATCAAAAAAAAAATTGGCTTTTTCTTGGCAAGCAAGAAACGGGTACCGGAGGCCGCTGAACGGTTAAACGCGCAAACTATTGATTTCCCAGTACCAACGTACCGACATTTGAGTCATATGCGCAGGTCTCCCCCAGGCCAGACGTTGCCAGCCTAAACAAAGTGTCAACCCGGGAAGGAGAATGTTTGACACGGCACTCCGCGGAAGTTCTAATGTCTGGTGAGCGTTGAAGCTTGAAGCGCTGGATAATGTAAAAATGGCCCTAGCCTCGCCCGCATCCGCTGCTGGATATAGAGCGAAAGAGAACCAGATCTCAAGCGAGTCTCACCTTTTTACGTTACATAACCTGTTGTTCGCGCAGTTGAATCAATCCCTGCACATCCGACGAGTCGAGTTCGAGATCACCCGACTGGTCTTGCACATCCGTCCAGCGTCGGAGAATATGCGCTGTAGTTGAATATCACGCTTCCATCGCGATATCATTGGCGTAAAAGGGTAACCCACACCATCTGAAGCTAGTGCTACCTATTCATCAAACTTGGGGCATGGAGATTTATTTGTCTACGAACACTTATTGACACAGAGTGGATCACGCGGGTTCTACGCGGAGGGCGGGAGCGGGGTGAAGGGGCGATTATATTGTCCGTGATGTCGAGCTTGCCTCCGTTCGGCAACGAGCCTCAGCATCCAAAAGTTACAGCGGTAGGCATGTGCTCAAAGTCGAGCACAAATCGCACACGGCCCCGCCGTGCGCAACCGGCGATTGAATGCAGATGCTGTCACACCGTAGAGGAATCGACGACTAGTCGACCGCATAAGGACGCGTAAGCGGAGATATTCCAACACTAATTCCAGAAACGAAAAGACTCCGAGCCAATTCACTTATATTGATGGAAGCACTCACTGGCAGGAGGCGTAAAGTGTTGGAAGAAAATGCGAGAAACGAATAGCAAGTTCGCATATTTTGAATAGGAAAGACCGAGTAGGACGAGGGACACCAGTGTCACAGACAACGACGAAAAGGAAAGGAGAATGGGGCGGGGGACATAGCGCTAGCGCGAAAGGGGGCCTGTGTGGATTAGAAAGTCAGACAAGTGGTCAAGCAGGCAAATTAAAGGTAGTGACATTGTCCTAGCATTCAACGCCATCACTACGAGGTGAGGATTGGCTACATCACCAGGGAGCCACACCTTTATGCACGTTGTGGAGTGCCACTCATCCAGTGCCCCAAACCTAACTACAATAGGTTATGGGCCCTGGATGACCAGCACCTCCACAACTGCCACATATACTGCGCGTTGTTACCCTAGATAGGTGTGACGTGCACAATCAGGCCAGCCGACAAACAAGAATCAGCATCGCCTAGGAACTTGTTGACTCGGAGGGGAAGTGGTATTGTTATGGACAGGGGTGGAACAGAAATAGGGACTCAACTTGGTGGATTCACTACCGGTTTCACGCTCCAAGGCCATCGCATCCAGCGCGCAGGTACCGGGTCGGTTGACATATTGACACCAAGACTGAGGATCGTGAAAGCACCATAGAAATTGAGGGGAACGGGTACGAACAAGAGTAAATTTGAAAGACTGACGGACGCACGACGTGCTTCAAGTTGTTGCCTTCAAATCTCCAGTGCCGCCGCTTGAACTTGAATTATCGAGAATTTAGTAGATAGTGACAGTATGCGAATGTTGTGGAACATAGCAAAAACCGCAAAGAATAGGGGGAGCCCCCAGTTACTATATGGTGTATCGGGTATCTCCGGGCGCTCGAAGATTCGATCGTCACGTTGCCGAAGGAAGAGGCTTTTTTTCCAAGTTTTTTTCTTGCTTTTTTTTTTAAAAAAAAAGCGAAGAATCAGGAAATTTGATCCTTACAAGCCTTTGTATCTGTCGGTACCCACAGTGCAGAGGCGGAGAGGGTGGATATCGTACTGGGAAGCGAGCGAACGTCGATCAGACTAGGGATTTCACCGTCCAGTCATAGGCATTGAGGGCATTACATTACTTCAAGGAGGCATGCTGAATGGCACCAAATTGAGAAATACATGTATGGGTAGCGAAAACATGCGAAAGAATGTGGAACAAAGTCAAAGAATACAGTCTTCACATCAAAGACAACCCGCTGGCGGAAAATAAAGATAGAACGAAGATGTCATACATTAACTGTCCCCCCTACTGCCACTGCCGAGGTGTATAAACCCGCAAGCTATCTATCTCCCAGAAAGCCTCACGGAATTCACTTGGCTTGTTGTCGACAACTGAGGAAAGGGGATCAGCGAGTGGAGACCGGCGTCTCGATGATGGCCTTACAAGCGTTGCAAGTATTCCCCCTAACTTGACAACCAGACCCAGCCCAGGTGTTACCAGCCCAGTCACCCTTGACGAAAGTAAGTGGATCAGCCACGGGTAACGAGAAGGGTAGAAAGGACACTAACACAAAAAGTCAGGTCAAACACGATTCGATGTGCGTTAAAGTGTGTTGCGTAGTCACAAAACTCGGACTCGAAGGGGAAGTACGCATCTGGGTCACCCCAAGACCCAGAGAGATTTGGCTCCATCGGCGATTCTGCTGGTACCCCGTCGCGGATCACCAGCGGGACATACCGACTTCGTGGAAAAAACCAGATCTTGACGCCGTCGGGCCCTTTCTGCATGACGAAATACCCACCGCGCCCAAAGTTGAACGGGTCGCCGAGGCTTGTGTAGGACGTACGGGGGTCCGAGTCGGAAAACGAGTCGGAAAACATGACCCCGCACCCTGCGTTGTACTCGACTGCCGCATTGCAATCGGTGTTCAAAACGTGCCTACCACAAAATTTATCATTGCTGTTAAAATTATATCGTGCTTAGGGAAGTAAGACCCACCCACGCTGCGGTTGGCGCCTCAGATCGGGGGGCATTTTGCAATTTGAGCTAGTATGTAGGGTTGCTTGGTTATGGGTATTCCCGTGAACACCTGGAGTAAATCGCAACGCGCGCGCATTAGTATTTCGCGCCAATTACAAGGAGAGAGCGAGCAGCGGGGAGACGCGGGGCATGTCCTGACCTTCTATAATGTCGATTTCGCCGCCATTCGGCCACGGACCATCTTTGCTCAGCGTCCAAAAGGCAGGCCAAGTGCCACAACCCGTCGGTATGTGCGTGACATTGAGGACAATTATTACTTGATCGTACGCGGTCGGACTCGAGATCCGCATGCTGTCACGCCCGCGCGCAGAGGGGGATACGATGGACCAATCGTCGGCACGCATGAAGAACTTCCCGTCTTGCACTAAGAAAAGACGGACCAAGCGAGAGTCGAATGAGAGAGAAGAGACGCGGGTAAATAACCGCACCATAGGTCAGGTTTTTTTTCTGGGCCTCATCTTGGCTAAGGTAGTTGACGCGGCCGTGCGTCGGATCGTCCTCGGTCTCCCAGTTCCAGCCCTGGAGGAACTGCTCGCCGGTCCACTCATCCTGGAGATAGAAGTTCGCCCTGGCACATGAAGTGAGGGATAAAAGTGCGGCGAGGAACGCATAGCCACTGGCGGTACGCATAGTTGAGATAGGAAATCCAGAGTAGTATGAAGGAGTGATTTTCGAGAGAGGCAACAAATGAAAAATTAAACAGGAATAGAGAGGAGAATACAGTGCCAGCCGTATAACGGCCTGAGCGGGAGAAGGGAATGGGTGGCTTAGCTGGGGGATTGGGAATCAGACGAGTAGTCCAGCTAGCGATTCAAACAGATGGACTAACGCGTGCTAGTGCGCATTTTGGCATTCAACGCCATCCCGGACGAGTTCCAAGGGAGGATCAATAAATTCTGGGCTCCCGAGGGCACGCTTCCAGTGTCCAAGGGTCCAAGGGAGATTATTACGCCAGTGCTAGGGACCAATGGCTAGTTTCACTCACCAGCCCTGTCTCCCACTCCTCCGAATTACCTCGGTCGTTAACGCGGACACTTCGGTGGTGTCATTGAAAGAAGCCCATGAGCACTTCTCAAGTTCTCATCTCTTGGCGTTGGTCGGTGTTGGTGATAAGTTACTTTGAGTCTCCCACACGTCGCCGCTTGACTCAAAGTTAGTAATTCGCTTACGTTTCTTCTTCTCTCTCATGGCATCGACCATGACTGCATGACTTACGACACCCATGACATCTTTTTCAGTACCTATTGTCTCACAAACTATAATTCACAGTGTGCAAACTCTATTGTGGCGACCAGCTTGTGCCCCAAGTTGGTCGTGCATCGTGCAGTATACAGCTGAGATTCAAGCCAAAAAAACGACAACTCTCTGCGACCGTGACTAAGACGAAAAGGGGCACGACTTTGAGGACGCTTCAGGCCACCGTAAGATACTGGATTTGGCTGGACTTACCCTCGCTCAACTGGTCCGACCACGGTGACTCACTCGAGGGTAATTTCCTCTTCATTCGAGCTTCCGAAATATGAGAGACTTGTGGCTGTGCTCCTATATCTATACTTCGGGTTCGGCCAGTGGTTCCATATGCTGAGACGCATTGTAAATGGCTTTCTCACTTTCTCAGTCCTCAGGGATCACTGAGCCTCGCCTTTAATTCGGAATCCTACGAGCTCGTCGTATCGTAAACACCATCTCTATAGCCTCCTGTCCATAATCATGCACTATCAACGGATCTCTGCGCTATCTGCTCGTGCAGCCGTTCTCATCTGCAGTTTTATGCACGAAACACACTTGATGCCGTCCTAGAAAACTGAGAGAGCCTGAGTCGCCCACTCGCACCCAGTGAAACTCACGATCAATCTCCACGTTGCACTCAAGCCCCACCAAGATTGCCTAGATACAGTATTTAGGTAGTTACAATCAGGCATCTGATCAGGAGCAAATCCTGATATTCGTATCTAACAGAATGCCGGTATTATTTCACATGTTATTACGGTACTCTCGGTGTATGAGCGCATGTTTGCTGGCGCTTCCAGGTCCAAACGAAGTTATCCTTCGTTGGACTTCCCACTCACTACCTTAGGCCCGGGTTCACGAGGGAAAAGTAAACACTGAATCAGATTCAACCTAGGTGCGTGTTCATTTGGAGTGCACACTAGTAACAGGGTTTGATGGATCTTGGCGTCACTACCAACCTGCCATGACCCCTGGTTCGTTGCGTTCTAACCCCACTGCACACACTCACAGGCATCAGGATTACCTGTCACGATAGCATGGGCGAAGCCAGAGCAAAGAGTCACTATATGATGGGTGCAGCACCAGAAAGCTTTCCCGCTGCAGTACCTTTCACCGTGAAGAGAATTAGGTCGGGATAGCTCCTTATGGTCCTGGCGCTTCGTGCTCGGTGACGTGAGAATGGATCGATCGATGGGTGAAATAGCGTTCTCTTGCGCCGTATCGAACCGATGCTTTGAAGTCACACCGAACCGCGTCATCATTTCGGTGTATCAACACAAGCCGGAGAAGAGGTGCTTCCTCCGGGGCCCCGGCATAGAAAAACACAAGGGTAAGTTACTGTATATGCATACGCGCTGGCATCTCACCAACTTACCTACCATGGCAGCGGGACGTCGCCTGAACCCACGCCTACTCCGACATGACGGGTCTGTGATAAGGCTTACTCGTAAAGCTAGCGCTCGCTATATCACGACAAACAAACCTTGGTGGGTTGAATGCGAGGGTGTTGGAACGGCCGCCATGCGTTCTGGTCCCGAGGAGCAACAGCAGGAGTTCTGCTTCCTTGCGTCAAACGGCGGCCTGGGCCTTCGGGCACTTGGAAGCTATGATAGCCTTGGATACTGGATGCAACAGACCACGGCGGCCGATGCCGGTGAGTGAGTGGAGTAACTCGCCGTATCGCGTGCGCAGGGCGAGACTCTCACGTCGAAAGGTACCAGGTACGGGGGGACGATGAGACGAACTTGAGCGTTGAGAGCTTGAAAGCGACGTATAAGGTATCATAGCAAGTCCCAAAAAACGGTCCTCTCTTGATCAAGCTTTATGTTCTTGTTCTATGACAAATTCGTTTCGACCCCATATCCACCAGGCTGGCAAGTGAAAGGGTGCGCCACCAGGAACAAAGCCAGTCCATGAATGGCGTTACGGGACCAAGGAAAAGGGCCGTTTCCCCGGTTGAGAGCCTGTGAGAGTCAAATTAAGACGAACGGGGAGTGTGTGTGTGTGTAAGTGGCGGTACTTTGGCGTGATGTAGGACGCCCAGTCGGCGAAGTCCGTCGCGACCAGGTTCTAAAACAACCGAAAGAAAACAAGACAACCTTTCACAGAGATCAAAGCTACTGTAAGGGTTCCCAGCCGTAAGTTACAAGTCGCCGAGGGTTTGGTTTATCTTAGATCTTTGTCATCCGGAGCAATTGGGAATTTGTCCTCAGCAAACGTGGTCACGAAGCAAGCAAGAGGACTGAGCTTCAAGTTGCGGAAGGAGAGCGCAGCACCACCGCCCACCGCCCAGTGGCTTATTCGTCATTCGTTAGCTGCAGAACTGCAACACGATGACGACTCGGAGAGAGGAGAGCGAGTGATCGATTGGACAGCCTTCTGGTCACAGAGAGTTTGATTGCTTCGACGAGGGAAAACGCCAGTGAGATTTTACAGTAATCATCACCGGATCACCATGCATCATGATATTACGAGCGAGCTCATGATATTGCCCGGCGCTACTGTAAATAGAGCGCTCCAACTTGAAGTTACGCAGAGGTTCGAGTCGCTCCTGTAAGCGCAACTGATTCGGGCGCGAGCTGCAGTGCAACCTATCACCTCCAGCGCAGCTGAGTCAGGATTCTAGCTCGCTGCGCCTCAGAAACCAACGAGCGAAGCTCAGAGTGTGGTACCAGTAAGAGTCCCATGTGGGCGTCAAGTAACCAGGCTACCCAGCGCCAGCACCATGATGCGGCGTCCGAGTCGACCAGAACTAACAAGTCCGTCCAATCGCCCGACACAATACCCGCCTATATCAGTCCAACATCATAGAGGAGGGTTCATTGACGTTGAACTTTGCAGCGCAACGCTTATCATTGAAATAGCCGCCATCATGGTGAGCGTAAAGAGTAGCCAGCAGCCAAGATGTTAATGAAAAAGACGACTTGAGAAAAAAAAAGCGTTAGAAGAAGAAAAAAACGTCATCGCATTGTTTATTTTTGATTTTTTATATAAAATTTGTTCGTAACGCAGTTCGTGGCATGAAAGAAAAAATAATACTGTCTGTACTAGGGAGGACAAGAAGGGGGTGGAGAAACTGGGAAAAAGTATAAGAGAAAAAAAAGCAAAAAAGGGAAAAAGAAAAACGCGGACCAAAATACAAAAAGGAGGACAATGTTGACCAGATATACTAGGTACGACGTAAGAGGGTGGCGGGACCGGGAAGGCGAGGGAATACGTAAGGTACACACACACACGCACACGATTGAGTCGTGAGGGGGGCGAGAACAATCAAACGTAGGTGACAGAGGAATAAAGGTATATGCTTTGAACCTCCAATGTCAAGGAGGGGGGTGGGTGGGTGGTGGAAGCATAAGGACCGTGTTTTGCTTTCAGGAAAAAAGATAAGGAGGGTGTGTGCGTAAACAAGGTCATAGCGGGTGGGAAAGGGGGAAATGTGTAAAATTCCGACGACAGCATGGTCAACCTTTGGGGGGGAATGAAACGGGAGAGGGATGAGTAGAGTGCGTGTTTGCAATTGCGCAAAAAAGCAAGAGCGAAGCCGATACGAATGTGGACTGACTTGATTGCGGGGTATAAAGAAATTGATTGTATGTACCAATTAACCGACCAGAAATGAAGAAAGCGAGAGGAGGGGACCGCGAACGCCAGAGAGAGAGGGTGGCGGACGAGCGGGAGACGTAGTAGGTAAAGCTGGGCAAGCACAAACCCAGCAATAGATGTGTGTCACAGTCTACAGACCACCATCTAGGATTCCTCGTACATCATCTGTCGTGCTCAAGTCCGCAAGGAAAGGGCACAAATCCGTGAGCTCCGTGTCATGAGGGTCGTTGAACCAAGAGGAGACTGGCACGGCGTTGTTCGGGTGGAAGATGTACGACGCCGGCGAGTTGTCGAGGATAATCGTGTCGGCAATCGGACGGCCCAGTTGCGACAGATCCTGCGAACGATCATTTGTGTTCTAGCGTTTATGAAGCGTAGCGCAGGATAATGAATTTACCTTGACATAATTCCCCTTGTGATTGTAACAGCTCTCGCGGAACAATCTATGTGCGACGACATGATGGACATCTAGTTTGTCCAATACAGGGTCCGCATACTAAACGCCTCGGTAAGACATGCACACGATCACTGGAATCAATGAGACGAACCTTGCTCAGACTTGCCGTGAAAACTACAATCTCGTAAATTTCACCCATCTTTTTCAAAAAATTATCCACCCCTGGGCGCTTGATTACGTAGACGTTGTGCCAATGATACTCGATTTCAACTGGAACAACGTAGTCGGCTTGTTGGATCGACTGGAGGAGTGTTAGCAATGGCAAAGGCTTGTAACGAACGGGACCACGCACCTTGAAGCTACTGTGCACCAGCGTCTCATCAAGGTCCAAAACAAGACATTTGCGTCCCACGTGTTGAGGGGCAATTGGGGGTAAGAGCGGTCGAGGAACTCCGTCCTTTGATTGAAGAATAAATGAAATGCCCTAAGCAACGATGAGCTGGCACTTACGGATCCGATGGGAATCCCTGCGCCCCCGCTTAAAATCAGTCTGTCCTCGTCGTCCTCAGCCTCATCTACGCCATGAACGTCCTCTACCTCCTCATCTTCGGTGAAACTTGTCCCATCACTCTCGTCGCCCGATGAAGGCTCGTGGGCTTGTTGCGCGCGAAGATGCGCCACTTCTTCTGCGGTGGAACCAGGGGGGACGACGGCGCTTGATGTGACGCCGCCTGTTTCTGATTCAGGGATGACCTTGGTAGGCGTTGGGGGGACGACGATGTCCAGGTTGCTATCCGGTGCCGATGGCTCAGGAGGCGTGACGTTCAGAGCTGTAGAGACGAGAGGGAGTGAAGTGGCGTCTGTGCCAGGATGGGGCTGATCCGAATCTGATTCGTTGGTAGCACCTGGGGTTTCATGTACCGGACGCAGTGACGCGTCCTTCTCCGCGTCACGAGCCGACTTGTCACGCAGGGCAGCGGCGGAAGAGTTAGGATCAGAGACCACCTCATCAACGGCCTCATTCGGAGTGCGTGAAGAGCCAATGCAGGGTACGAGGGAACGGAAAAGACGGGAAATGAAAGACACGCGGGGAGTCGAAGACGGGGGTTTCGGGGCCTTACGCTTGGCCGCGGATTTGAGGGAAGGTGGCTTTTCTGCCGCGGTGGATGAGTGGGCGCCTTCCGAGGCCGTCTGCGCGCCTTTGCGTGAGACACGCGTGTGGTGGGTTCCCGTGAGGGTTGTGGAGAGGGAACCCTTATCCTTTTCTTTCTCGCGGTCGGCATCATCGGTGGGTTCCGAAGTGGGATGCATTGCGGAGGACGTGGAGGTGCCGGGCAAGGAGGCTACCGTCGTGGTGGAAGTCTTCGGCTGGGCTGAGGCTGGCTCAGCTGGCGCGAGGGAAGTGGTTGGGACCGGCCCTTGCGGGGGACTGGCAGCCGCGTCAGGGCTGGTGGCTGGAGGAGGGGAAGCGGCGTCGTCGGCGGGAGTGATCGGATTTGGCTGTGGGGAAGAAAGGACGGGGTTATCTTCCTTTTTTTTCGGAGGAGACTTGGAGGGAGATCGGGCAAAGAGGGAGCGTCGGGGAGGCTTTGCTGTCGTGGATGGTTGAGAGTCTGGGGTAGACTCTGTGGGGGAATTGGAAGCCATTGGGGTAAATAACTAAAAGAGAAGATTGAGATGGAGATGAAAGGACAGGTCAAGGAGGTCGCTCTCGGGGGTGAGGCTGACCAGGCAGAGAGGTCGAGGTCTCGACAACCACGCGGCGGGTCGTTGTCCTCGTGTAATTAGGTAAGTAAATTCTCACAGTAATTATTATTTGATCTCTGTTTGTCCGTGATGTGACAGATGGGTTAGTCAGCCAGTGCCGGCGGGGTTAGTATTAAACGTACATAAGCAGGTACATGCTACACCGCAATAGCAATTCAACATCCCGACGCATTCGCACAACGCTGACTCACTGAACACGGTGTACATGACGCCAGCAAACGGAGCTACCGGCAACAATTCGTTTCAGGCAGAAATGGGGGGACAGCGTGAGTAAACCGGCCAAGTCCGACGGGAGGCAATCTTACTAATACGCACCCCCCCGTTGACCAAATTTCCTTCCATCGACCTGATGTTAGCTCAATCGCCTTACCATGCGCAGTCATCTCCCAATGCCCCCCCTGCGCAGCCACCGCAAAACACCTCCACAGATCAACAACAGGCACAGCAGCAGCAGCAACAACAGCAACCCCAACAGGGCACAATACAAACAATGCGACTCCGACAAGACCCGCCTTCGGTGACTCAGACCCAAACCCGGTCACGAAAGCGTAAATCACCTCCGAGCACAGACGCCCTTCAACCTGTTGCTCCTCCACCTCCACCAGCTGCTATGCAACACACCTTGCCCCCCGCACACACCCTAGTCCCTCCTCCCCATCTTCCCGGCCATGTCATCCCTCCCTCCAGCTATCAATATACGCCCGGCGGCTACTCCCCTGGCATGCTCCCGCCGCCACATCAGCTAGCTCCCCCCCCTCCCACTGAGGAGCAGCGTTCCCAAACTCAGTCCGCTAATGGCACAACGGGAAACACGACGTCGTCGTCGTCAGGGACGGCTCGCACGCTCAGCCAGAGTAAACGTGCCGAACAGAATCGTAAAGCTCAACGAGCATTCCGCGAGCGTAGAGACCAGTATGTATTTATTTTTTTCACATATTCTAATATGGACATGTCTTTGTTTACGAAACCGGCAGACACGTTAAAGCACTAGAATCGCGTTCGCAACTGTTGGACGCCGCGCTCGCGTCGGCTGACGAGGCAAACCGGCGGTGGGAGGAATGCCGCGCGCTTGTGGACCAGTTGAGGATTGAGAATGCTGCTTTACGGGCGGCGCTCAGTCAGTCGCAAATGATGGGCTCAGGGGCGTCGAACGTCCCTCCGCCGAACAGTGGCGAGGAGAGACCTGCGGCGGCGCCGGTGACGGAAGGAGGGAAGAGTGCCGAGGAGCCGAAAGAGTGAAGAAACGGACGAGCGGGAGCGACCAATGTTTGATGGATGACAATCGTATGACGCGTGCGTGCTGAGGGGGCATGTGTGGATGTATATTCGATTCCATTTCCGTTTTTTTGCCTCGTTTCGTTTCTTCCTTTGCTTCAGTCTGCCGGGGATGGGATCGCGCCCTAAGGAGGGGTATAGCTTATCTGTTTATGCGGAGGCGTGCACTCGTGTATTTTCCCCACTCTTTGTTTCTCGATAAACAGTTTGTTACATTATTTATCTTTCGGTCCCGGTCCTCTCTCCGTCCGAGTAAGCAACATCCAAGCCATTAGTCATCCCCATCGACCCATCTTGCTCTCAACCATGGCGTCAGAGTCCACACAGCCTCCCAGGAAGACGAGTGAGTGCCTTCTCATCAAAAAAAAAAAACCAACAAAGCTAACCCCAATACAGAAAGCCAACCAGCGCCGTTCGTCCAGGCGTACCTCGTGTCGTACAACGTCCTCTCCGCACTAGGCTGGTCCCTCGTCCTCTACCGCACGATCGAGCATCTCCTCAGTGAGAAAGCACCGCCCTTCCTCTGGGTGCCCTCGTTCCTCCCGGCATCCCTCACACCACTCTATACGCGCGCCTGCACAACCTACCATGCAGTCGGCACGACGACCGCATACGTGCAGACCGGTGCAGTGCTAGAAGTCCTACACGTACTGTTCGGGCTCGTACGAAGTCCGCTACCAACGACCATCATACAAGTCTCAAGCCGGCTCTTTTCCGTCTGGTGCATCGCGCTGGGGTTTCCCTCCGTACGTGCGCTTCCTAAACACTTACAGTAAGCGCATATAGCTGAAAACCCTTGGCTAGGCCCAACGCAGCCCGTTCTACGCGAGCATGGTGCTCTCGTGGGCACTCACGGAAGTGATACGATATGCGTTCTATGCGGCGACACTGCTCGCCGACGGAAACGCACCGGCGTTGCTTACGTGGGCGCGCTACTCGACGTTCTTCGTGCTCTATCCGACTGGCGCGGGCTCCGAGGCGCTCGTCAATTTCGCCACGCTGCCCGTATCGCTCGCGCATAACGGCGCATGGTTCGACGCGCGTCCGCTCGCGCAGTGGGGTACGTATGCGCTCGTGCGCGGTGTGCTTTTCGTTGCGTGGTGGCCTGGTACGTTCCTCGCGCGTTACTTGTTTTTTTCACGTGCTGATTGCGGTGCGGGTTTTTTAAGGTCTGTATCCGATGTATACGCATATGATCAAACAGCGCCGGAAGATATTCGGCGGCGGTCGTAAACTGGGCGCAAAACCTAAGACCCACTAGACGCGGCGGTTCGATTCGAGTCTCTCTCACAGGTGGAGGATCAATTACGTGGTTTTTGGATGATAAGAAAAAGGCAATGATGCTGCTCTGTACAGTACGGGCCGCAGCGTGGATTACAGAGACCGAACGAATCCGCAGCTTTTGATGATGAGAGATGGGCGTTGGGCGCTGCAAAGTTCTTTTAACGCTTCCCCTGCAGGTTGTTGTTCGCGTCTGACCACAAACCCACTCTCCCCCCATTGCGGTAATCGTATGTAGAATACCCTGGCCCCAAGTGTCAATCAAAACATCCACATCCAAATGCAGCACCCACAGGATTTTAGAAACACATCGCCGATGATGGCAAGGTTCGGCGGCAGGCCGTTGCCTATAGAGAGGACGCCCGCAACACAAGCTGTGGAGCCCGCACTCACACGACCGAGATAAAAGTCATCCGGGTGGATCGCGAAGCGGTTCCCGTCAAACGAGAGCTCGATTCGCTTGACGGAGTAGCACGGCACGCTCCAGAATCCTGTTCCCGCATTAAAGTTATCAGAAGAAGAAGAAAAGGCTCCGCGACTTTGGGGGAACTGACCTGGACCGTACAGGCTTGCGCGTTTGGAACCGGGAATGAGCGCGTAGAATGCGGTCGCGAGCGCTGTAGGCACGTATATGAGGGACGTGCCGGTGTCAATCGCCTGCGACCGAACAACCGGACCAGAGAGATGAAATATGATATGAGTCAGCGGGCGCTTGGATCAAACGAGCGCTCCGGGCTGGAGCTTAACTTACTGCGGTCAGTTTGGCTGGTGTCCTAGCGTCGTTGGCCCACAGCCCGTCCATGCTGACTGTCCAGTATGACTAAACGTATTTGTAAGATCAACGGCATGCGTGTGAAAAACTTAAGTAAACTCACTCTAGACACAACGGGAAGCCAAGTCACGGGACCAGATGTGCGGCTCGAATCCACACAGCCAAAGCACACCTGTAGTATTAACTTAAGTTAGCACCGCGCAAGAGTCGGAACGAGATAACCAATACACACGGAAGATCCGACCGCCTCGTGCCGGGAGAGATGCACGGAGAATAGCGGTGCGGGGACCTTCCGCTGCGCGATGAGGCTCTCGAAGAACGTCGACCGACGCGACTGCGCGATAGTCCCAAACGCCATGCCGATCAACCCCTCGTTCGGCTGTTTCTCCATACCGTCCGAGCGCGCGTTGACAGCGCCGAACGCCAGACCCGCGATGGACATCCCGGCGATCGACACGACGTCCGTGACAAGTCTGCCAGAGACGTTACCCGTGCCCTGCGTTTCCCATCATCAGCCTCAGCCAGCGACGAACCGAATCGAAGCGACTTGCGTAGGTGATCGCGAAGCTCTCGCTCGTCGGTCGGTACGTCGAACTGTGAGCGGGAGAGAATTGCCTGCTGCGGCAGGCCGGGCAGGATGAAGGCACCCAGAGATCCGCTGAGCCCGTGTCGACGTCGACTGTGAGCACCTGGGGCGGTGTGCCGAGGCTGACGGGACCGTAGTATAATACGTCTAATGCGCCAGAGACGTAGTCTTGCAGTGGCATCAGCTGGCCCGAAGCAGCCGCCACAAAGGCGTCGTTATCGTTGTACTGATCGGGCGCGGGCGTACCAGCGGCAACGCCACGACCGGGAATGACGTTCGGATCGCCGTCATAACCGGCGTGCGCAGTATTTGTGTCTGAAACGCCCGAGGGTGAGGTCGTACTGGGGAAGTAGCGTTCGACGAGTTCCATGACGTCATCGTCTGGGTTGAGACCTATCCCAGCGAGGTAGTCGCCCGACCGTGCGTATTTCAGGCGTACAGAGCGGGTTTCCATTTCCTGCACAAGGTCCACGGGATTAGCTTGTACATTTGATGGGTACGTGAGGTGGAATGTACTGACCGCATAGCTCGAATCGAATATTCCTAGAGATTGCGGTGTGTCTATGGAAGATTCAGGGGGAAACGCTGGCTCAGGCAATCTTTTGAGAAGAGAGTGTCCTGAGTTAATCGAGAGAATGATACGACAATTGGCCACTTCATACCGAGCGTTCTTCGCAGGGGAAGCCGTGATGCATTCGATTAATACGAAAACAAGGACCGAATGTCGGGAGAGCATCGCTAATGGAAGATACGGGCATCATGCATCATCCTTCTGCTTCCTAAGTCCTTTGTTTCAGTTCAGGCGAGGAGAAGCCGCGAGGAACGAAAGTGTGTCGTCATAAAAGAATGGACCATTGGGCAGAATGCGCTCTGACGGTGCTGTGCGGCCGCTAGTTGGCACAGATGGCGGCATCTGCGCTGCCAGGTTCTACGAAGTGAAAGCCCGAGTACAGTAACTGTCTTCATCACGTAACTATACAGTCGGAGTCCGCTTGAGCGGGTAAATAATTTTAGACACGGTCACGGTAAATGAAGTGATGGATCCTCGATCCTGGGTCACCCGAGTCGAGTCGTGGCCGTACTCTGCGATACGAGAGTGCCTAAGTTACTGTGATGTTCATCAGCCTGCCTTAATATCCACGATGTCAACTGTACTTTGGAAAATAGCAAGTATGATGCCAAGTGATGATTACCTTGGTGATTACTTGATGGCCTCGAGTCCCTAAAGTGGATTAGTGCCGCATTTCGGTCAACTGAGCCAACTCCATTCCTCCCGTCTTGTCCGTGGACCTCAAAATCATCGTATTCAATTTACCCTCGAGGGAACGGCAAAAATGAGCACTAGCTCACGTCAGTCTAGTTCACTATTTAAACCGCCTGTTTAATCCCTTGACTGACTCCAGATACCCCAGCTACACCACCCACTGCTACTTCCCACTTTCGCCCAGGTTGTTACACGTTTGGCACCGTGTCCTCCTTCGCTCTTTTCTTCTCGCTCCTTTACGTGTTCGCCTCTCTCAAAAACTACACTCCTTTCATACCACTCGGGGTCTCCTATCTCAACTATGCGTACTGGCTATGCACTCCTCGCCGCTCTTTCTCTGTCCCTCACCGCCCTCGCGGACTCCTGCAGTTCGCAGTTTTATCTCCAGGATGAGTGGATAGGCGAGGACTTCTACAAGGAATGGAATTTCGAGACCGAGGACGACCCGACGCACGGCCGTGTCAACTACGTTAGCCAAGCTGACGCCCTGAGCAAAAATCTGACCTATGGTGCGGCAAAACCTTCCCCCTCTTTCCGTTCAACTCTCACTGAATTGTGTGTTTACAGCGGAGAACGGCGCGTTCTTCATGCGCGCGGACGATGTGTCTATCGTTTCCGCCTCGGCGCGCGGACGTGACAGCGTCCGCATCACCTCTCCGACAGCCTACAACGACTCTATAACCGTGCTCGACCTCCAGCACATGCCCGCGGGCTGCAGCACCTGGCCTGCCTTTTGGACGTTAAGCCAAAACGGCCCGTGGCCGCAAGGTGGCGAGATAGACATCATCGAAGGTTCGGACACTCCGCCGCTGCTGAAACTGACGCTAATGCTCGCGTAACTTACCAGGTGTCAATTTGAACACCCATAACCAGGCGACCTTGCATACTACCTCCAATTGCTCGATGCCCCCCGACACGTGGCGCCAACCGCAGCTTGGGTGCGTTTTTTTTACTTACACGCACGCGACGGGGAACAGAGTTCTAACAATCGGTGTTTAGATCAACCGCGTCCACCAATTGCGACGCGGCTGTCAATTACAACTCGGGGTGCGGCGTCGTCTTCAATGATACCTCCACATCCTACGGCGCCGCGTTCAACCAGGCGGGTGGCGGGTTTTTCGTCACGTACCGAGCGAAGGACTCGGTCAAGATCTGGTTCTTCTCGCGAGGGGATGAAGATATCCCGGATGTGATCCTCAACGGGCCGGAGTGCGATGAGCCTGTGTACCCTGACGAAACTTGGGGCGCCCCGGATGCCAACTTCCCCTTCAACCCGCAATACTGCGACTACGACCAGCACTTCAACGCACACGAGATGGTGTTCGACCTAACTTTCTGCGTTAGTTTTCCTGTCTCGTCTTTGCTTTTGTCCAATTTAGCTGATACGCTTGTTTCATCAAGGGCGACTGGGCTGGCAATGTCTGGTCTACTTCCGGCTGCGGGACGGGGACCTGCACAGACTGTAAGACTATCAAAAAATTTCCAGACGCCGATGTTCATGCTTACTGATGCCTCCCTTCCTCAGTTGTCAATAACAACCCAGTCGCATTTTCTGAGTCTTACTGGGAAATCAATAGCTTGCGGGTTTACACGCCTCAGCAGCAGCAGTGAGAGGGGATCAATTCAATTTCAATGTACGATCACTTTGTGTTTCTGTCTTTTCCCCGACCATCTGTGATGTAAAGGATTTATATCCTTTTGATATTGTTTGCTATTTATACCCATGATCCCCAACCTTGTGCCATATTGTTTCCCAAAAGTATGTCAGCAGTTGCTGCGTCTTTCAATTGCCAACGTTTCCGGTACTGGACGGTGAGGCAGATGAAGAGGAACCTTCGGCACTATAAATCCGAACGGTCTAATTGCGAATCTTCGGCAGTCTATAATTAAAATCCCCCGGGCTTCGATTTTTCCCTGCTACTGTAGCACCGCATTAGTGCCAATCAAACATGCCACTTAAGTTAGCGATAACCCCGTCGTCCGCTTCCGACCCTCGCACAATTGTCGCATGACTCGCGTTGGAGCGATCGAAACGGTTTTCTTTGTGCGGGGACTTCGGTGAGTAGAGCGGCTTAAGGTGAATCTGAGGAAAGATAAGCATAGGCGATACATTTTTTCCGTGAGATTATTGTGTCGCGAACCGAAGAGAAGCAGCGGAATTCGGCTGGACGACCATAGTTACGGCAGGGGAAAATATCGGAAAAGGGAAAGTGCCAAAGTGAGACTGACTCGGATCTACAGTACTGATGATTCCAGCCCAGTGAGTGTCGGACAGCATCGCATAGCTCGCGGGCACTAGAATGCAATCGGACGAGGGGCAGATTAGACTTCGATGATATGTCTGAGTCGAATGAGTTGTTCGACGCATTGTTGGGGTAGTGGTAACCTGGGTCGTTGCCATTCGAGCACACTCGACCCGCCCCGGGTTCAATTCCCGGACAATGCAGTTGGTTTTTTTTTTTTTGGCGCGGAACCAAGAGTACATACAACACAAGTACTTGTGGCCTCCAGGTCAACAACCAGTGCAGTGAGCTTCAGTTGTAGTCCGTTTGGTGCATTTTCCCATTACTGATTCGAAATCACGTCTGACCAAAACTACTATTTTATTGTTCTTCGCGAGAGTCGCGCTCAGGGTGTGAGTTCAAGCTCTACTCTCTAGCGACCTGAGTCAGCCCTTGTGTGATAAAATTTCCGTGTGCATAATTCATCGATCTCTCGATATAGTTATGTCGTAGATATAACACGCGAAGACAAAACCATCTGCGTACTCTGTGACATCCCCGAAGAAAGAAAGAAAAAAGACCAAGAAGGAAAGGGAAAGGGACGGAATAAAGGATTCGACGAAGAAGTAGTGGGGCCACGCTGAGACTTTGTCGCGTGTCGGAATCATTATCGAGTTGGAAAGAGAGGGAATATGATTCCGAATTGATCGCGTCGCGGTGTCTGCTTTCGAGATGTTCTCGAAAATGATGATTGTGTCCTCCAGGCAACGGCAACGACCCGAACTCGCCTCAATACAAACACGCGCGCGCATATACTCTAGCACAGGACTGCCAGAAAGCCCTCGCGATGCAGCGAATGACACTACAACGTCCCATAATGGCCCATACATCGATAGAGGCTTCTCGGGGAAGCGCAGTCGGCTTGATTCAAAGCACACCAGATGTCCTGTCGTAAACTCGCCAACCACCCAAGTCTGTTGCGCCACCGAATGAGCGGACAAGTCCCGGCCATTATTCACTGCCCACCTCATCCTTCCTACCCGACGATTGGGTCGTATCGGTGCGTGCACGTATTACATGGAATAGGAACGGGGTAAATTAGTCACAAAATCGAGCCAGGAGGACAGCTGCCCGCCTAATTGCTTTATTCGTAATCGAAGAGGCGTAGAGGGGTTGGACTCAGCAAGGGAGACGGAAACATCTTTCGCGGAGGTTTGAACAACTGCTTGCCTAAACGACCTCTGCATTTCTATCCGCTGGATGAAACGGCCAAGTTGCGAAGTGTCCATCGTGTGTTGGCTAAAGAATGTGATATCGATATCCTGGAGAAGAGGAGCATCGATTCTAGCAACGAGGCCGTCCAAGTACGTGCCAGTTCCCTGATATTTGAGGAACGTGAGGGCTGAGAGAACAACACGTCCCTCTGCCTTCGGAATTAAGTCAAGGTAGCTTCGGCGGATGGGGAGGGAAAGGAAATGGAGCGAAAGTGAAAGTGATCGAAGCTGGGTCATCCCCGACAACGCATTCGCGATTGCTTCTGGGGAAAAATACCCAGCTCCGAGGATTTCGTGAAGCTGAAGATCTACGAGGTCCTGGGAGGACGACAGCGGCTGTGGGAATGATGGAAAGTAAGTCCTGGTCGAGTGGAGAGTACAGAGGCGAGGGCCGCATCGAAAAGTGCTGGGGAGGGACAACTGGATGCTATCATTTGACAGAAGAGTGAGTTCTTCTAGTTCCAAAAATGGCTCGGTTATTTCGGAAAGCTTTTCAAGGAGCGATCTAGTGACGGTGAGGCTGATGGAGCGAACTCGACTAGATTGCTTCAGTGCGGCAATAATGTTGTCATCGTCCTCGGGAGCAGGCGTGTCGAGATTTTGTAACCCCCCATACTGTACTACGATGGGCAGCGCTGGCCAGGAATCTAGAACCTTCAAGACAGGTGTTTGGTACGTACAGTGGACGCGAAGATTTAAAGTTAGAGGTGATGAAGATACGATCTGTCGCCATCTTTGGCACACACGCACGAGCCTAGGCCAAGATTGTGTAGTCGTGTTTAGATAATGACGAAATATATCCAAAATGATGTCGTCTGGGAGCGCCTCAATCGTCACCTGCTGGGAAATAGGTCCTATTCCAAATGAGTTAGCGAGTGGTAATGATGGCGCTGAATATCATTGTACCTGTTCCATGTCGTTCGTTGATGTAATGTGGTTGTTCATATTCCATTGCTATAGGATGACCAGAGTGTAGGCGTGAGATCATGAACGACACTACGGCCTCCGTCAACGGCTCGTGACCTGGCCCAGGCTGCGGTATGTAGAGCTTATGTAAGGCAGGTAGCACAGTTTCGCGCCGCGTATCCGCCAGTTGCAAAGTACGCACAATGCTTGTCGAGAGGTTCCCAGAGACATGAAACTCATTTATACCCTCGAATGAGTTGATAGGATCCAGCCACCTTTCGATATGAAGGCGATCCTCCCATCTTGATGGCAGCGTCGCACTAATGTGTAGATCCTCTATGTTGAAAAGGAAAGCGGACAAACTACGGCAGATTCGAGCCATGGAAAATAGCTGCCCCCGTAATGGCTCGCATACCAAGTGGAATTTGAGGCATGTAGGATCTCCTGGCTGCGTCAAGGAGATGGAGATGACCCGCTCAGAAGAGATAATATATGCTCGACGATGGGAGCTGTGCATTCCAACCCGGTCGATGAATTCGTTAAGCGGTGAAAGATCGAGATCGAATGTGACTTCATTAAAGAATGTGATCTCGATATCGCCTAGACGAGGAGCATCAATTCCGCCCACAAGGCATTCCAAGTACCCGGTAATTCCTCGAAAATCAAGGCGGGTAAGAACAGGAAGAATAGCTCGCACCCTCGCCGTCTGGAGTGCGCGGTAATTAGCGGTTGAGAGGAAATGGAGCGAAAGTGACCGAAGCTGGGGCATCCGGGACAAGACATCGGTGAGGTCCTCTGGCGGGAAATTCCAAGGATCGAGAACTTCGTGAAGCTGAAGGTCCATAAGATTCCTGGAAAAAAAATAAAGCCGAAAGAATGCGGGGGGAAAGGTAAGCCTAGTCACGTGAAGACGACGAAGTCGTGAGCCCCAATGAATAGTCCTGGGCAGGGTCAGCTGCGCGCTATCTTGAGACACAAGAACAAGCTCTTCCAGTTCTAAAAACGGCCACTCGAGTTCGTACAACATTGCCAGGAGCGAACTTGTGACAGTGAGATTGATGGACGTAACACGAGTAGACTGCTTCAGTGCGGCCATGATACCATCCACATCCTCTGGTGTAGGCCGATTCAGCGCGGGAGATTCAGCGAACTGCACCACAATAGGGAGGGTCGGCCAGCAATCTAGCATCTTCAATACAGGCGCTCCGTGCGTACAGAGCAGTCGAAGGTTTAGAGCCCGTTGAGAAGCAAATACGATGCGCCGCCACTTGTGGCATATATGCACAAGCCTATGCCAATGTCGTGGAGAGACATCCAGAAAACAACGAAATATATTCAGAAGCACATTGACCGAGTCGGAAAGCTCCCCAGTCAAGACTTGTCGAGAAGGGAACAAGTTAACAAGGGGCGCAGGGCGTAAGCACTTCACGAAAGACACACCTCTGCTTGAGGCTGAAATTTGGCTGACTTGGAGTTGGCTTGGTTGGGGGGTGGGTTGGGGGGTTGATACTACATGTCGCCGTCGAGAAGTTACATGTCGAGAAGTGCCAGTGAGACGTCTAGTATGTAGAGATTTGTCAGACACTGTCACTCCGAGTCCTGTGGTAGAGCATTGAAGACTCAGATCACTTACTTCGGAAAGCACATGAGGGGTCAGAGAATGCAGCTATAGTTGGTAGATCCTTCAAGTTATGCAGAACACGTAGTAGGAAGATGAAGTTAGCACACCGTCCATTTGGCTGAACAATATTAGTGCACGGGGCAGAAAGCTTGCGCCCACATACACAGCATTCCCAATAAGTTGCAAGTCGTCCAATACCTCCATCTGCATCGAGTCATCCCTAGTAGCGCCTCCAGGCTCCCGGGCCGCGCGAGTTCAGGATTTCCTCCCACGCCAACATTTGTGTTGGCATTATCCATTGAGCTCGCGTCGCCATTACTATACTATAACATTAAGTTTATTCGTACCATCACACACTCCTGCTTGTTGGTACTAACAGTACTGTCACACCACCCACGGAACGCCTCAGCCATGCCACCCCTTTGTCTCTGGTCAAGGTGGGGACTATTTCATTATTTCTTGTGTTGCATAGTTGTCGGTCACGACATTGACATCTACTCCTCGCGTTGCACCTCCCTGTTGCCGGCCCAGTGTCTGCTCTCGTTCTTGCTCGACTCGCCACATATTTCTTGCTGGACCCAGTGATCGTCGATTAGCACTGTTACTTCCTCTTTCTCCGCTTGATTTGTGTCGCCCCTCGATGTCAGGCCCACTCTAAGGGCACCCAAAAACTGTCGAGTCGTTCTCACTCACCCTCCTTCCGCTTTCAGCCGCACGCCTTGTCGGCTCCTCGATTCAATTGTGCTCACGTTTCCAGACCCCCAACGCGTTTGCTTTCAGGTTCTCAAGATAACATAACTTGGTGGGGGAGATGGATGCGCCTGCACGTGCGTTATCCACTTCCAAAAAGACCGACGAAACGAATTGGCTCCTGTATATGAGGAATTCTTGCAGTAAGAGCTGCATCTTCTCTGAACGAGCGTGCACACCGCGATAGTGACTGCCACATTGGCAGCAGTAGCAGGCCTGTACGTGGTGCCGGAAGATTGAACCCTTTGAGTCTGCGAATGTCCGCTTGCAGGTGAGCCGGCTGATGGAGGATAGGAGTGTTTCTGTTCAGATGCGGTTGCTTCCGGTGAGAGTGAGAGTGGTACTAGTATTGGCATGGTAAAATGATATTGCGGATTTAATCAAGCTGCCAGTGGTCTTCGTTAGATGCGATATGGCTTGAGTACCACTCACTAGTCAGAGTTGGGGTGTTGCCAGGCGGCGAACGCAACTTCAGGGTCGTCTCAAGTGGATGGGCGTCATAAATGAAGTAATGGCAGTTGCCCTCACTGGTGATGCCATGCCGTGATGGGGTGAAGACAAACGAGTCGTCACCGAATACTATGTCTTCTCACTAGCTGAGAGCACGAAGCGCACACATAGTATGCAGTGTGGCTACCAGCAGAAATGTGGAAATGTGGTATGTAATACAGGTTACGGTAAAAAAAATAGGATAAACGTGGTAACTAGATAAGACGAAGATAATGATAATTTGGCATCTGCTCGATCAACTTCCACCGTCCTGACCGCTGACAGCGCTGACAAAACAATTAACGTCATCGTCGTGCTATGGGAGGTCCTCATGGCCCATGAACTATTGATATCACGCATTAATAAGATTTACCATCGGGCTCACAGGCGTAACGGACTCACATCACGGGTGCCTTCACGACACTGTGTCGCGATGGTGACGATGATGACAACGTCGCTGCTCGTGTGGCGGAACTTGAACGAGAGTTTCCAGTCTGGGAGCGTCGTACTGGCCATTCCCCCGCGACGCGCGCTGACTGTGCTGTCATGTGTATTCAAGCATCGAGGCCTGAAGCGAAGGCGAAGGGTTCGACGAAGAGTAATGAGGTGTTAATAGGCCATGCTTGGATTTTGCGGTGTGTCGGAATCGCTTGCCACCGAGGCGCCATAACCGTTATCGCGGGTACGAGGATGTCTGGCCCGTGCAGAGAACCGTGCTGGTTAACAAGACTGTCAAGCTGGAAAGTGACGGAAAATGAATCTGAATTGAGCGCGTCGCTGCGCCCGACTTCAGGGTGTTTGCTTTCGAGGTGTTCTTGGAATAAATGATTGTATCCTGGCAACGAACCGAACTCATCGCAATACGAGCACTCGATTCGGTATGTATGCTCGTCTCCGAGGTGACTTTCGAGTCCTGGCTGCTCACATCGAATAAGCGGACAAGTCCCGGCCATTGTTCACCGCCCACGTCATCTATCCTACCCGACGATTGGGTCGTATCGGTGCGTGCACGAATTACGTGGAATAGGAGCTGGATAAATTGGTCACAAAATCGAACCAGGAGGACAACTGCCAGTTTGATATCTCGCTCGATATTCGTAATCGAAGAGGCGTAGAAGTGTTGGAGTCGGTAAGGGAGATGGTGATATCTTGCAAGGAGCTTTGGACAACTGCTAGGCTAAACGACCTCTGCATTTCTATCTGCTGGATGAAACGGCCAAGTTGAGAAGTGTCCATCGCGGGTCGTCTAAAGAATGTGATATCGATATCCTGGAGACGAGGAGCATCGATTCTAGCAACGAGGCCGTCCAAGTACGTGCCAGTTCCCTGATATTTGAGGAACGTGAGAGCTGAGAGAACAGCGCGTTCCTCTGCCTGTGGAGGCAAGTCAAGGTAGCTTCGGTTGGTGGAGAAGGAAAGGAAATGGAGTGAAAGTGATCGAAGCTGGGTCATTCCTGACAACGCATTTGCGAATGCTTCTGGGGAAAAATACCTAGCTCTGGTAATTTCGTGAAGTTGAAGATCTATGAGGTCATGGGAGGGCAAAAGCAGCTGCACGAATGAGGGGAAGGGAATCCTGGTCAAGTGGAGAGTACGGAGGCGAGGGCCGCATCGAAAGGCTTTGTAGAGGGTCGACTGTGTGTTATCGCTTGACAGAAGAAAAAGAGTGAGTTCTTCTAGTTCCAAAAATGGCTCGGTAACTTCGGAAAGCTTTTTAAGGAGCGATCTAGTGATGGTGAGGCTGATGGAGCGAACTCGACCAGATTGCTTTAGCGCGGCAATAATGTTGTCATCGTCCGCAGGAGGGTCGAGATTCGGTAACCCTCCGTACTGTACTATGATGGGCAACGCTGGCCAGAAATACAGAGCCTTCAAGACGGGTGTTTGGTACGTACAGTGGACGCGAAGATTTAAAGTTAGAGGTGATGAAGATACGATCTGTCGCCATCTTTGGCACACGCGCGCGAGCTTAGGCCAAGATTGCGCAGTGGTGTATAGATAATGACGGAAAATATCCAAAATGATGTCATCTGGAAGCACCTCAATCGTCACCTGCTGGGAAATAAGCCCTATTCCAAATGAATTAGCGAGTGATAATGATGGCGCTGAATATCATGGTACCTATTCCATGTCGTTCGTTGATGTGATGTGGTTGTTCATATTCCATTGCTATAGGATGACCAGAATGTAGGCGTGAGATCATGAACGACACTACGGCCTCCGTCAACGGCTCGTGACCTGGCCCAGGCTGCGGTATGTAGAGCTTATGCAGGGTAGGCAGCACAGTCTCGCACCGACTATCCGCTAGTTGTAAAACCCGCACGATGCTTGTCGAGAGGTTCCCAGAGACATGAAACTCATTTACGCCCTCGAATGAGTTGATAGGATCCAGCCACCTTTCGTTAAGAAGACGATCCTCCCATCTTGATGGCCGCGCCGCACTAATGTGTAGTTCCCCTATGTTGAAAAGGAAAGCGGACAAACTACGGCAGATTCGAGCCATGGAAAATAGCTGCCCCCGTAATGGCTCGCATACCAAGTGGAATTTGAGGCACGTGGGAACTCCTGGCTGTGTCAAGGAGATGGAGATGACCCGCTCAGAAGAGATAATATATGCTCGACAATGGGAACTGTGCATTCCAACCCGGTCGATGAATTCGCTAAGTTGTGAAAGATCAAGATTCAAAGTGAATTCATTAAAGAATGTGACCTCGATATCGCCTAGACTAGGAGCATCAATTCCGTCCACAAGACATTCCAGGTACCCGGTAATTCCTCGAAAATCAAGACGGGTGAGAACAGGGAGAATAGCACGCCTCACCGTGCATAGTGCGCGGTGAGGCTTAGTCGCAGAGAGGAAGTGGAGTGAAAGTGATCGAAGCTGGGGCGTCCTGGACAAGACATTGGCGAGGTCATCTGGCGGGAAATTCCAAGGATCGAGAACTTCGTGAAGCTGAAGGTCTACAAGATTCCCGGAACAATAAAGAAGCTGAAAGAGTGTGGGGGGGAAGGTAAGCCTAGTCAAGTGAAGACGACGAAGTCGTGAGCCCCACTGAATAGTCCTGGGCAGGACCAGCCGCACGCTATCTCGAGACCCAAGAACAAGGTCTTCAAGTTCCGAAAATGGCTGCTCGATTTCGTATAACTTTCCCAGGAGCGAACTTGTGACAGTGAGATTGATGGACCTAACACGAGTAGACTGCTTCAGTGCAGCCATGATATCGTCCTCGTCCTCCGGCGTCTGCTGATCCAGCGCTAGAGATCCAGCGAACTGCACCACGATAGGAAGGGTTGGCCAGCAATCTAGCATCTTCAATACAGGTGTTCCATGCGTACAGAGCAGTCGAAGGTTTAGAGCCTGCTGAGATGCAAACACGATGCATCGCCACTTGCGACATATATGCACAAGCCTATGCCAATGTTGTGGGGAGAATTCCAGAAAAAATTGAAATATATCGAGAAGCACGTTGTCGGAAAGCTCCCAAATTAAGACTTGTCGAGAAGGGAACAAGTTAGCAAGGGACGCAAACACTTCGCGAGACGCACCTCTGCTTGAGCATTGGCTAATTTGAAGTTGGCTTGGTGTAGCAACGGGTTGGGGGCTTGGTTGGGGAATCGACGCGTGTCGAGGAAGGAGACGTCTAGTATGTAGAGATTTGTGACGGATGATACTGTCAACTCCTGTGGTAGAGCATCGAAGACTCAGATCACTCACTTCAGAAAGCGCATGAGGGGTCGGATAATGCAGCTATGGCTGGCAGACACCTTATGCAGACTCGGAACACGTAGTAGGAAGATGAAGTTACGGGGACTAGTGCAAGTTTAGACGCCGCAGGCACTGGCACATGCGTATGCCACTGCTTCCCAATCATCCAGCGAATTTGGATGGCACCCTCAGCTTCAGGGTCGTGCGTTGGGTTCAAGCATTCGGGGTTTCCTCTAGCTCGACACCACGCCAACAGTACTGTCATCCTTTGTCTCTGGTCAGGGCGCGGATTATTTTTATTGTTTCTTGTAACTACAGGTATAGTTGTTGCGTAGTTGTCGGTCGTAGTTGTCGGTCACGACACTGGCCTCTACTCAATTTGGACCTCCCTGTTTCCAACCCAGCGTCTGCTGTAGCCTGTTGTTCTTGCTTGACACCTCTGTTTGCCACCCCTGTACCCCCTTTCTAATATGACATTCTCTACCCTACTCTCCACAGATTTCCTTGCTGGTCCGCTGGATGATCATCGATCAGCACCGTTCCCTCCTCGATTCAATTGTGCTCACATTTTCAAGATAACAAAGCTTGGTTCCGGTGTGGGGAGATGGATGCACCCAGTCCTGCACGTGCGTTATCCGCTCCCAAGCAGAAGACCGAAGGCTCCTGTATATGAGGAATTCTCCCAGTGACAGCTAAGCTTAGCCCTAGCCTGGCATTGCTAGCACGTAATGCACCTTCTCCAAGTGTGCACGCACGCGATGGCACGACAGTGACTGCTATATACGCAATGTAGTACTAGTAGTAGCGGCACCGTATGTGCTACGAGACGATCGAATCTGCAGGTATCTGCTGGCAGGTCAGTTGGTTAATGGGGAATAGGGATGCTTCTGTGTACACAGATGCGGTTGCTGCCGCTGCTAGAGTCGTAGTATTGGCATGGTAAAAATGATGTTGCGGATTCGACGACGACGCGACGAGACGATCGAGCTGGTCTTCAGGACCACCCTGGTGATAGTGTCGGGGTGTTGCAGGGTTGGTGAACGCAACTTCAGGGTCATCTCGAGTGGATAGGCGTCATAATTGAAAGTAATGGCACTGATGCGTTGCCCTACTAACTGGTGATGCCGTGATCACCCTGGGTGTGAAGATGTCTTCTCACTACTGTGGCCTTGAGAGCACGAAGCGCGACATATGCGGTGTGGCTGCCAGCAGAAATATGGGATGTGATCATGCAGGATTATGAAATAAAATAAACGTGGTGACTACTACTGTGAGTGAGACGAAAGGCATCTGCTCGATCAAATTCCAGCATACCAACCACTCACACACACAATTACAGTAAGATCGCCGTGCTATGGGAGGTCCTCATGGCCCACGGACTACTCAAATATCACGCATGAATAAGAGTTTGCCATCGAGCTCGTGGGAGAAACAGACTCACTTCACCCCTTCACGACATGGTGTCGCGATGGTGACGATGATGATGCCGCTGCCCACGCGGCGGAACAGGGTTCTCCGGCCTGAGCGAGCAATACAAGAAATGACGACGGGGCAGCGTTGCACTCGCCATTCCCGCAACCGCCGCGACGCGCGCGCCAAGTGGCGCCGTATCCGTGCCACTTCCACGCACGCCAAGCGAGAACATACGATCGAACACTGTTTCCATCCATCAAACCCCATCAACAAAAAAAAAATGAATGAGTTTTGTTGGGAAGTACGCACGGGTAGCGACGAACGCTTTGGCGGTCGTCTGGCACACGAGGTGCGAGAGCGCGAGTGGGGGACTGACGCCTTCGAGCGTGCGGAGGTACCGGAATACCATCGAGGGCTGGCACGGTCCGAAGCGGAAGACGGCCTGGTAAGCCTGCCGCCACTTTTCGTCGAGAAGCCGCGCGCAAGTCTGCGGATCTGGGCAGGACGGACACTGCAGCAGTACAACGGTTAGTCTCGCACTGTCCGAGCTTTTTTAGCATTGGAGGAGGGAGGGGACATACGCATTCGTATTCTTTCGCGATCTGCACGAGGCCGAGTTTGAGCACGCGTTCGAGGAACCACGTCCGTCTGCGGAGAGTGCCGCCAGTGGTGAGTGGGCCCGCCCATTATGGGGGGTATGGGAGTACACGTACCGCTTTTCGAGTTTGAGTAATGTCTCGCTGCTGAGCGTGCTGAGCTCTTGTTCGGGCCACCCGCCTGGATTGTCAAGCACGAAGCGAGAGGCTTCGCGGTAGAGCTCTTCTTCCTCGAATAGCTCCGCGATGCGCATCGCCTTGATTGGGCGGCCGGCTGCGTGTGTGAGGAGAAAGTTGAGGCAGATCCGCTGCAGGGAGGGCACGCAGAGTTTGTTGCCGATGTTCATGAGACCTTCCACGTTGTTCCACGTGATCGTGCATTCCATACTAAAGTACGTCACAGGTCAGGGAGGACTTCGTTTTACGTGGGAGGAAGCGTACCTGGGATAGACGAAGCGAAGAAAGTCGTGAAAGGTGCTCGCCTGAGCGCGAATGAGCGCATTGTCTCGAGGAGAAAGGGAATCGAGCCAAACGCACCTTCTCCTCTTTGAGCACAATAACAGCATCCGGATTGTTTGTCGCTGGGTGGTGCTTAGCCGACGCGTTTGCCCGCTTCCAAGAGAGTTTGACAATCTTATTGCCTTTTTCTTTTTCTGAAACCCGGGGAGCATCTCCTGGGGTTGGCGGAGCAGCGTTCCGTGACAGCTTCTCCAAGCTTTCCTGTCGTGCAGCTTCATGGGTCTTCCTCTTCGGAGTTGCAGTGTGACTGCCACCTTCCGAGCGCTCGCCCGATTCGGTGGCATGGACATCAGCAGACGTAGGAGGTGACGATTCGATGACTTCCGGCTCGCTCGACTCTGAAACGTCAATGTCCAGCTCTTCGGGATCGAGGTCGGGATCCATGGGTGCGAACGCCATAGCCGTCGGCGCATCAGGGTGTGTCTTGTCCCCGGGGACGATGGGCGGTTGAGAAATGGTGATGACGGAGGACATGGATAGCGGGCGTCCGGTCTCCGCCCAGTTCCCGCTGAGCGCAGCCTGGAAGAACGGCGATGCGAACCATAGGACCTCCTTGTGCGCCCTATATACAGCAGCGGTGGTGGCATCAGCGGCCTGAAAGGAAAAGTGTGGAGACGCACCAGAACGTCGTGCTCTCAACGACGATTTTGACCGTCCCGGGGAACTTGGACTGCTTCGTGAACGCCTCGTCGACGTCGATGGGCTCCTGCGGGTCCGTGATGCTCAGCTCGGAAATCGCGTCTTCGGTATCTGCTTCGAGGAACCACGGCGGCGACCCCGCCGAGGAGCGGAATATCCCCGCGGCGGCGGCGTGTGTCTCTGTTGGCGAGCTCAGAGCGGCAGTGGTGTTCGACGGGCCACGGGAGTTGCGCGCGATGAGAATGTGGGATGGGTTGGCCATTAGAGTGTGGAAACGTTGCTAGTTGGAGCCGTTGGTCTTGGCTTATCTGTTCAGATCATTTATTGTTGAGGGTTGCCCGCGGGCTGTGCGGAGCGGATCAGCCTGATCGATCATTGCGGCCCGTTGCCAGGGTAGAATTACTGCGAGCAAATAGTCTTACAGAAACACTGTCAACAGTTCACTGCATCCAGTGAAAGTGGTCTCTGAACACACTTACGTCTCATTCGTCTTGGGACAGCTGTAATTAAATAGCACGCACTGGCGCTATAGTGTAGTGGCTATCACAGCGGATTCTGATCTCACAAAAACTGACTTCCGCTAACCCAGGTTCGAACCCTGGTAGCGCCTTTTTTTCGTCTTCATACCCATATTGCAGCACAGACAACCAGAACACGGATGAATTTCCCGAATTGTTCAATTTGGGTCTGGTCTTGTTCAGCGGTCTCCTACTCGGGCCTCATGAGCCTCGAGCCGAACAGCGCGTTGCGTTACGTCGTGTAGATCGTGAGACGACGGCTCACCTACTCTCTCCCTATTTCCGCGTTCACTCCTTTACAAAAATAGAACGAGGGTTGGAACAAAATCAAGACAGTGAGACGCCCCGCGGCATGTAAACTCCCAATTATTGGGATCAAATACAAGGATGCAATATGCAATGACCGAGTTGAATCCACCACATGGGCAAACCCATAATTGACGACGACACCAATGTATCACGATTCTGTCCACCGATTGAATCTCGTTTGTATATTTCATGGCGACTCGTTGAGGAACACACACAATCGCGCATTCCTTTGTCTGAACTGATTTGTCTGAATTGAAGGAAACCATAAGAAGATCTGCATTTTGTAGATCGCTTTGTTACGCCCTCATCGCGCGGGCGAGACACTCTCGAGCGAAAGGTTATCCATTGTCTCAGTCCCTTGTCTCAGTCACGGACGCGAAGGCGCTCGGTCATTTGACGGGCAAGCAGCGCACGCGGCCACCTTCTAGCCGCTGAATAATTAGGCTGTATTCACAACAAGTTAGTCTCTTCCGACTAGTAGACCATGAGGTAGAGGGCATGTAGGTCATTGTTGTGGGCGTGGAAAATCACACCAAGTATTGGCACGCGGGTGGGTAACAATGGTCGCGAAGGCCCGCATCTTGGTATTGGTAGTCAAGGGCACCGGGTTGTTGGGACTCCAGATGTGAGGGGAATCGAGAATCGAGTGTGGCATGTGCTACCACCACCCACGCCAGGGAACGTATGGCAAGGTCAGGCACGTATATGGGGGTACGAGTTACATCTATTGATGGGCATCCCAGCATCAAATACATCATCAAGCCTTAGGAATAGGTTGATCGTCGACACTCATCCCGGGTGCTATGCTCGCAAGAACAGTTTAGGATGCAGCCGCACTCACTCTGAGCCAGTGACACCGAGATGATATGGAAAACGTTCAGCGGCGATAGGATCTGTACATTGGCGCTGCGGCATCAACAATCCGTCGCTGATCGACTCACTAGGTTTACAAAATATGGTCCCGTGTTGGCGTGTCGTATGACATCGCCTTGCAGGAATGATGATGACCTCAGATAGAGCACGTTTTCGCCGATCTTCGTGCATGAACGTCAATCAGCGCACCATTTTCCGCTGTAAATCCGGAATCTGGTTAATTACCACACGCTGCTCTGCGTTCGAAAACAGTGTCTCGCTAGAAACCAAAAACCGTAGGCGGTTTGCCGCCCCAGATAGAAACAAAGAGCAGCGTGCAAAGCAACAGACGACAGGCCCGCCCGAGAAACTAATTAATGGAGCGAGAGTGGGAATGGAGACAATCAATCAGAAGGGTTTGAGGCGCCCGTGCGGATATTGGTGGAGATGCGGACACGAACATAGGTGGGTAAGTACGTCGTGACAAGATTAGCGGTAGGGTGTTGCTCGGCACTGGGTTGGGATAGATCGCGCCCGGGGCTCAACGACAGCTGCAGCGTTCATGCGGAGGTTCTAGACGCTTGAAGCAAGCACCGCGGTTACCGAAAATGACGGGTGGGATGGAGAGAAGAGCACGTGCGGATGGCAAGCACACGTTGACGCTAACTTATTATAACCATCCTCGCCTGTTTTTTCTTCTTGTCCGTCTTTTTTTTCTGCGCCATCATGTCATTCTCTCGTCTTTTCGTGCCGCACCCCCCTGCGGAGCCTCCGTCTAGTCCGAATGCCCCCAGCGTCGAGGCTATGTTCAGCCAAATCATGGACGTCGTCCTCAAATCTGCAAGTGCCCCGCCTCGTCGAGCGCAATCCTGGTCCCGTTGACGCCTCTCTTGTTCTTTATATAGCGCGCAGAGATTGGCGAGCTCCGTCAGGAATGCACCGAGCTGCGTCAAGCCAATCTCAGCCTCGAACGTCAGGTCCGGGAAGGCATCGCGGCGGTACGCGCTCCCCCTCCCCAACTCGCAGTGTGAATATGCTAATCGCTTGGCTCCTAGCAAATGCGCAGCCCCCACCTCGGCCTCGGCACACCTGGCTTCAACACCCCAGCGCCAAGCTCTCCGCAACTTCGTGCAAAGTCTCCCTTCCTCCAATCCAGCTCGATTCCCTCGCTTGCCGTCCCCCCCTCCGTACACATAGCATCGCCTCTTGGCGACAACAACGTAATTTCTTACTCCTACGCTCCCACACGTGAAATACCCGGCTTCTATGTTGTCATTCCCGCCGGAGGCGCTGGCACGCGGCTGTGGCCCCTGTCACGAGTGGACCATCCCAAATTCCTTCTCGACGTCACCCTCCAGGGCCGTAGTCTCATCCAAGCCACCTGGGACCGGCTGGTTCCTCTCAGCGGCGCGGATCGTCTCACGGTCGTCGCCGGCCCCGGTCACGTCCAGCCCATTAGCGAACAGCTCCCTGAGTTAATGCCAGACAACCTCTTCTGCGAACCAGGACCGAAAGACTCGATGGCCGCAATTGGACTCGCCGCCGCGATTTTAGCACAGCGTGACCCCGATGCCGTGATTGGCTCGTTCGCGGCCGACCACATGATCTCTGGCACTGATGCGTTCCTCAGTGCCGTCTCTGAGGCTGTACTGGTCGCCCAAAAGGGCTACCTTGTCACGATCGGCATCGCCCCCTCACACCCTTCCACGGCTTTCGGCTACGTGCGACTCGGTGACAGACTCGGAATTCAGGAAGCGCCCAACGCACGTCTCGTTTCGAGTTTCAAGGAGAAGCCAGACGCGCGCACGGCCGCCGCGTATATCGCGACCGGCTCATACCGATGGAACGCGGGCATGTTCGTCACCAAGGTCACGTTCCTCATGGACTTGCTCAGGGAATACAAACCGGAGCTTGCGGAGGGTCTGACGAAGATCGCTGAGGTCTGGGACGGGGACGAGGTCCTGCGCAACAAGGTGCTCGAGGAGGTTTGGCCCGGTCTTGAAAAAATAGCCATTGACCACGCTGTTGCCGAGCCAGCAGCGCTGGAAGGGCGTGTCGCGGTTGTGCCAGCGACGTTTGGTACGTACTACTACGTGCATATAACTCCGGCGGAATCTAATCTGCTTTGACAGGTTGGGATGACGTCGGAGACTTCTCGTCGATTGCGGAACTTCTGCCTGCAGAAGCAAACCAGCCTCGCATCCTTGGCGACGCTGGGCTCGGTACGCTCGACCGTTTTTTTTTACGTCGCTGCCAGGAGCTCACTCATTGCGGAAACAGTTCTTACGGAGCAGGTCGCAGGAGGGATTATCGTACCCGGATCTGGCCGCCTGGTTGCGTGCCTGGGTGTGGACGATCTCGTGATTGTTGACATGCCCGATACGCTCATGGTCACGACGCGTGCACGTTCGCAGGAGGTGAAGCGGCTCGTCAAAAAAGCCAACGACGCTGGCTGGCGCAAGTTACTATAGGCGTGTGCAACTGCCTCACTGTCCCTGCCAGTTTATTATACCAACGCAAATCTATCTCGGGTGTGGTTTGGTTTTTCGATTGACTTTTTTTAGTACAGTATCGTTGGACTATACGCAGTTTGTTGAACTCGAACACAGAACAGAACAGTAGTTATTTTCTTGCTACTGGATAGTATAACGTGTCTACTACATTGGACGCTTTACCGCGACAGTCCGTTGTTTAATATTAGTCGCTACATGATGACGTGACTGTCCCCCACTCGAACTCCCTCCATCAGCAGCTTACACACCCATGTCCTTCCCCGCTTTTCGTCAACTTGTTGCCCGCACAGCCTGCGTCAGCGCACCACATAAACTCACCTCCCTCCGCTTCATGTCCGTCTTCAACAAGCAATACGAGAACATCCTCACGGCGAGCCCAGAACCGGGCGTCGCGCTCGTGACGCTCAACAGTCCCAAAGCGCTCAACGCACTCAACAGCGCGCTTTTTGCTGAGCTCAACGAGGCGCTCCGCCTCATCGACGCCGACAAGGATATCGGCGCTATAGTCCTCACTGGCTCAGAGCGGGCCTTTGCAGGTACGTGCATGCACGACATTAGCGTAGTCCTGCGACACCAACACAAGCGAGACAGCTGGCGCCGATATTAAGGAGATGAAGGACAAGTCCTGTGCGTAAAAATTAAATAGTGGCAGCTCAGTTTGGATGCTGACGATGGTTGGTAGTCGCCGAAGTGTACTCTGACCAGTTCCTCGCGAACTGGCAGGACATCACCAGCATCCGCAAACCCATCATCGCCGCCGTCAGCGGCTACGCCGTACGCTCCCTCTCCCCCCCTTAAAATACCCCACCTAAAACGAACCCCACGCAAAACAGCTCGGCGGCGGATGCGAACTCGCACTAATGGCCGACATCCTCCTCGCCTCCCCAACAGCCCAATTCGGCCAACCCGAAATAACCATCGGCACCATTACGGGCGGCGGCGGCTCCCAGCGGCTCGCGCGCGCAGTTGGCAAGTCGCGCGCTATGGAGTTGGTGCTTACGGGTCGGATGTGGAGTGCGCAGGAGGCCGTCGAGTGGGGTATGGCTAGTCGTGTCGTTGATGATGCGCAGGTTGGGGATGAGAAAGGTGCAGTGTTGCCGGTCGTGAGGGAGGCTGTGGGGCTTGCGAGGGAGATTGCGGCGAAGAGTCAGGTCGCGGTGCAGGCGCAGAAGGAGGCTGTTAATGCTGGTGCGTTTGGCGGTCTTCGTCATTGGCCACGCTCACGTATTGATTGCCCCTCCTTTAGCGTTCGAGCAGGGCTTGTCGGAGGGTCTGCGGACGGAGCGAAGGCTGTTCCATATGACCTTTGCTACGGCAGATCAGAAGGAAGGTGCGTAGAAGGATTTTGTTTTTTTTGGGCTTATGAGCTGTTGACGTTTGAAACATCTATCTAGGCATGGCGGCCTTTGCGGAAAAGAGAAAGCCAACATTCACCAACTCGTAAAGAGTTTACTGTACTTAGCTATCCATGAGGTTCTTGCAAAACACAAACAACAATAACAGTGGCCATTTCAAGCAGACCCATATAAACACATTTTGCGGAATTACAACAAGGTAATACAACAGCTGTCTGATAGCACGGCAATCCGCGAACAACATTGGTACAAGAAATCCGGAAAGTGTGCAGCGTAAATTCTTTATCAAAATCCCTTAATCGAAGATGGTGTTGAGCCAGGCGGCAAGACGGTACGCCTGCTTGGTGATCTGGAGCTCGATTTGCAACATCCACGTTTAAGTGAAATGCATCGACGATGAGAGGAAGAAACAGGAAACGTACGACCGGAATGCCATTGGTGAAGTACGAGCTCGTGCACAGGTCCTGGCCAGTCTGAAAGTCGAACACCAGGGTCTAGGGCCCACGTTAATGACCTGCATTTGAACGCGGCACTCAAACGGGGGTCGTGGCTACTCACGCAATCGTAGGCATTGGCCTCTGAAGCCCAACCTGTAGGGACCGAGGTACCGCCAAGTGCGGTGGTATTGATGTCACTGATCCACCCAGCTGCAAGCGATTCATATTCGCCACTCTATTGTCGCGTGGGCGGAAGTCAGAATATGTCAGCAGAGCGAAAAAAAAAACGAAATGTATTACTGTGATGCGGGCCGCGAGAGTGTTAGCCCAGGTCTGAGCGCGTCGCCGTTGGTGGTGGGTATACCGGTGTCTATGATAGAAAGGGATAGGACCGTTAGCTGCGTCTCGTGAGCAACAATGAGGCGCACCTCAAGACGCACGGAGGTTGGTAGAATCGCCATTGCAAATTGCAGAGATGTCGTTTCTTCCACCTTCGTAGTTCTGTAAAGCATGGCCTTGCCCTGTTCCCTGTGAATGTGTACCATGTGGCGACCTTAGCACAACGGTCCGAATCGTGGGGTCAAGAAGGAGATTCGCGTCATGACAGGTCACACGTGTAGATGGAAAGCGATAATTGTGCAATGTCGAAGAAGGCAGAGAGAAAACGAGGTGTCAGTGGGTGTCAGCAGGACATATGTCACGGCTCCGACAGCCCTTTCTCGAGGATATTCTCGAGCAGGTCTGCTGAAGGCCGCGAGAATGGGGGCTTTAACACGCACGCATCGGACTTCTCGTGAGTCCGGGACCGCATACCAGGGAACGACAAAGTGCGAGTCTGGGCTCAGGAGGTGCCCGAGTAAAAGGTAGTCCAAGTGGAATTGTAGAGACGTGTAGGCACAGATGAGTAGAAATTCTGGTGCAAAGCGTGGCGACATACCTCCGTTTCGGAATTGTTGGGCTGAGGTGACTCCGAGTCCCAGTCGAACACGTGTAACGGCGACGGCCTTTCGAGAGTTCATCGGACGACGTGCCTAGTGAGTATCACAAACGAACGTACGATGGTCTTGATACTGCGTTCTCCGTGACTTCTCTCACAATCGTAATTGTAAGGAGGGTGGCCACACGATCTCAAAGGAATGAATACGATAGAGACTGTACGCAACAATCAATCCCAGAGAACATGGGGGTTCAGAGAAACTCTATCAGAGCGAGAGCATGAGGTTCTTGACTTTGCATAGATGATACAGTATCTAAAAGCTAAGTTTGCCAAGTTCGCCAAGTTGTCGCCAAGAGCGGAGACAGTCGCCGTGTGAGTCCGCAACAAACCTGGAGCGTCCAAGTCTCGTCTCCAATAACCGCGTCACCGTGGCCGCGACCGCGGGTACCAGCCAGCACAACAGACAGGATGCTACCCGCTCCCGTCTCATTTCCGCGTCATAGTAGGGTCCTCAACCAACCGACACGCTCCTTGAACAAACGACTTCGAGCCCCTGCGCGGCTGACCAACTGCAGCGCGCTCCTCCTGTTCGCACTCCTAGCTTTCTCAGTCTTGCTCAACCTTCGTTCACTGTACTATGGCACGACACGGAATGCTTCGCTTCATCGTAGCATCGTAGAGACGTTACCGTCAAGGTCTTCAGCCAAGAGCCTCGACCACCTCGTCATCGTACCCGGTCACGGTATTTGGACAGGAGCGTACCCTGAAGACGCAGAGAACGAGGATGCGTGGATCCTTGCATCGTACCAGAAAGGACGCGGGCGTCCATCTATATTCCGCGCACACATCGCTCGGGGGTGAGTGCAGTTCGCACTTTGTCTCACCCACTTTCGTTTAATTTCCAACCCAGCTCCCAAATTGCCTCGGAAGACCCAAAAGCACTCCTCGTTTTCAGCGGGTACGCTCTCGTTCATCACGTCGCAAGCGTGATTCAAACTCATTTCTATGGTTCCAGTGGTTACACCTCTCCTCTGAGCGCGACCTCCGAAGGCGAGTCGTACCTGCGCTTCGCGCGCGCTATGGGCCTTCTCCCGCCCGCGGGCGCGTTCACGCGAGCGACGACCGAAGACGCAGCGCTTGACTCGTTCCAAAACGTGCTATTCTCTATCGCCCGCTTCCGCGAGCTCACGGGCGCCTATCCGTCGCGCATCACCATCATCGGCCACAATTTCAAACGACGTCGCTTCGAACAGCTCCACCGACGCGCATTGCGCTGGCCCAAGCTCCACTTTACCTACGAGGGCGTTCCGCTCGGGTCTGAGGCGGACGAGCGCGAGGCGGCTTCGGGCGAGGTCCGTGATCCTAGGACTCATTCCCCGTTCTGCAATTTTGACCTTTGTTTCTCAACAGCTGGTCAACGCGTTCACCCCATACTCCACAGACCTGTATGGCTGTCACGCACCCCTCGTACAGAAGCGCGCAGGTAGGAATTTTCATGCGAGGACCCACGGCTACCACGTTGGTGCGCCAGAAATGCGCGAGCTGCTGGAATGGTGCCCGAAGGATGGCACGCGGATCTTTCCCGGTGCGCTTCCGTGGACAAAGGAATAGACGTTCTCAGCTACCGGTCCTTTCCCAGAATGCCACGCTACGGCTTCGAATTAGTACTGAGTAAGGTGGGATATTTAATAATGCCTCTCGGTCACGATGAGAAGCGTAGATGTAGCCAATACATGGGCCTCGCGACACACCATGTTGTAAATTAAGGGCTACTCCCACACAACTTCGCGACTCGACATGGATCCCCATTATCTTACCCCATCACGTTCATCCTAGATCCCGAGCTTGGTTACAATTCCATTTCTTGGTCCCGTTATGGGAAAATGCTCGACGATCATAAGCGTATCTTACCACTTGGAGTGAGATCCGGCGCTCGCAAGTGTAGTTGACAGGCAAGAGAAGGCTAAGGTAGGCGTCACGAAGAACCCACACCCTTTACCTAAGCCTCAACCCTAGGGTTAAGTCATGTGACTTGGCCAGATTCACAGAGAATTTGACTTTTTTGATTTTTTTTTTTCGAAGTTTGTTGGTTTCAAACAGAAGAGTGAAACAAAAAAACAATGCTTACATGTTCACAGAATTTCCACTGTCTAGAATACATCAGGGGAGTAGTGTACTCGTGCCGTAGACAAATATGGAAACACAATTATGTATTAGTTCGCAACATTTCTTCCTTCGCCATTATCAATGGCTCCTCTTCGTGCCCATGAATTAACACCATCGAAGCGTGGTAGAATCCTCGCACTACGTGATGAGGGCTATACCTATCGGGAGATTGCAGCCAAAGTTGGTTGTGTGCACTCGACAGCACAGAAAACAGTCATACGAGACAAAAACTACAACACACGCAAATCCCTCCCACGTCCCGGTCGCCCCCCCACTACCACTGACCCACAAACAAATGGCAAGGTCCTTCATGCACTCCGAAATAACCGTTGGGAGCCATATGGGAAGATAGCCAATCGTCTTGGGGATGTTAAAGAACATCAGGTGAAGCAGATTGCCTACAATGCCGGTTATAGAAGATGTGTGGCCCGTCAAAAGCCTTTCCTTACCACAAAAGCAGTTCGGGAACGACAGGAGTGGGCCATACAGAATGAGGGACGGAACTGGAGCAATGTCATTTGGACTGATGAAGCCTCGATCGAGACAGGCGAGAGGCCAGGCCATCATAGGGTTACTCGCCGACCTCATGAGGAGTATCTGCCAGAGAACATTGCACCAACCTTCCGGAGTGGCCGTCAGAGCATCATGGTATGGGCATGCATCACACACAACAAGAAAGGACCCATTGTCAGGGTGAACACAGTCCCCGAAACAACATCCAAGAAGGGAAGGAAGAATGGTGGTGGGCTCAATGGACCACGGTATGTTGAACAGATCCTTAACGGTCCTTTGAAAGAGTTTTTGGAGCAGGAGGAGAAGAACATGGGTCAGAAGATGTTGGTTGTCGAGGACGGAGCCCCTTCACACCGGAGCATCGTTGCAAAAAATGCTCGAATCGATGCAGGTTTTACAAACCTCACCCACCCCCCATCTTCCCCCGACTTAAATCCCATTGAACCTCTCTGGTTCATACTCAAGAAACACATAGCTGACATCCCCGGATCTGGTAATTCCCTTGATGCACTTTGGGCTGCGGTTCAGAAAGCATGGGGAGAGATCACTGTTGAGGATATCCAGAAATACACTGGCCGGATGGATGATCGAGTACAGGCAGTCAGGAAAGTTAATGGCTGGCACACCAAGTTCTAATAGGATTGGTACAATGGATCAGATGTAACCTAGTTGTACTCAAGTACATATGCTTCACATAGTAGTCTCAATTTACGGACAGTTGCAAAGACCATCAAGAACGCGAGGCGAGATGACTCAGCCACATGTTTCCATATTTGTCTACGGGACGAGTACAATGCCTAAGATATCTTTTATTGACCCAGGGGCCTGTATACCTGAAAGACCCTCTCTGTAACTGGTGGTATTATGTACCCTGGCCGATGTTTGTAAGCAGTCACATGACTTTTCATGTCACGTGTTTTGGCCAAGAATTTCGCAAAAATTTGTTAAGTTGATTTAGATTAATGCACAACAGTCAGAAAATGAGTTTTAAGAAAAAAAAGGGATTGACATAAGGTTCAACCAAATCACAATATTTTTTTAAAAGAAAACCTACAATACACAGGCAGTACCTTTTCCTTTCACTTGATGGTTTTATATTTAGTCTCATGTTATGTGTGAGGAAGGAGATTGTGAAGTAAATCCGATGAGCTTTTGCTTAAGTAAGGGGTGTGGGTTCTTTGTGACGCCTACCTTATGTCTTGGGCTATGTTGAACATACCAAAAATTCTTGCTGACACTTTTTTGTTTGTCATATACCATGCTGCAAAACATATGTCCCTGATGCATAACAACAGGAAGCATAATCACAGGTGAAACATCCCCGGTGGGTGGACGCTCATGTCATGAAATTTTTCTAAGGAATTATGGAAGTGGTGGTACAGTAAGTGGCTCTACAGTATAGTGTAAACTAGCCCTTCAAGTTGGTCTTTGACATTCCCACATGAACTGCCCTCTCAAGATTTGGGACACAAAATTGCTTGTCAAGTCCTGAGTCGAGCCCCCAAGTTCATTAAATCCTTCTGGTGTAAGGACTAGGTCCTTACAACTCATCAGCAAATGTGCATGTTACTTAATTTGACTTAATTTGACTGGATTCCCAATCCAGTAATATCCAGTCCATTTTTGGCAAGTGAATTTCAGTAGGTCCTTGCTCTGTATTTTTCTTGACACATCTCGTTTTTGCTGGACATGCACAAATCAAGAAAAATCCTGTTGAATCCAGTACAACATTTTTTTCTCTCTTTTCTTTGGCACCCTTATCAAGCAAAATCAAGCAAAAGCAAGGAAATGCATAGATTGATATTTCAAATATATACAGCACCAGTGTGGGTGGTTCTACATGGGCCATCTGGCTGTACATACATGGGGTGCAGCGATTGTGATATGGGCAGTATGAAACAAGAGATGGATAAAATGATCAGTCTGCTTGACATGAAGATGACATGGCCTTGTGTCTTGAAGTGTTACTTGCAATGCTGTCCAAAGATGATTTTGCCATTCTTGGTCAGTGCATGGCTGTGAGAAGGCTCTATCTGTGAGAGATTAGCTATTGACAGGGTTAATGATGACAGGAAAAAACATACCATTTGTTGATAAGACAAGCACAGACATCTTGCAAATGGCCCCCAGTGAGGCTTGGAGGACCATGTGACAAATCTTGATGATGGCTCTTCAGCGGGGACATGAACGGCACAGCAAGTGCAATAACCTCCTCAAGGGATCCCTCCTTCATCTTCTTGATAGACTTCAGGTAGTTGCTCGTTGTTGTTGCCCAGTTCTCTGTGGAGAACTTTGACTTGGTATTGGAGATGATCCCTGTCTGAGGGTTAAGCTTGGTAGTGGCCTTGATGGACAGCTTGTTGGACTGTCTCTTTGACTGTTCAACACTGATACTGAGGGGCTGCATCTCGCCATCACTCCAAAGGCAGAGAGTTCTCTCAACCTGAGATAATGTAAGATACATTTCCAGCAGAAAGAAGAAAAAAAACCTATGGCAGCTGCAGCAAGAGCCAACACTCCCTTTGGTGGGTACCTTGTCAGAACAGTTGCATCCCCATAACTGTCGGTGACCTCGAGGCAGGGCACATCCTCAGCACCCACAATACTGTTGAGGTGCATTGCAAAAACTTGGAGTACAAAAGGTGTGTGCATCAAACTGCTTCAGCTGTCCTGAGGAAGAGTGAGATGAATATGGAAGAATCTGAGAGAAGTGTACCTCTTCTGCCACTGCCCAAATGAACTTGCACCCGGTAAGCATTTCTTCTGCCCATGCCTGATGGAGCTCATAGTCCTTGAATATTTCATAGTTCTCCTCAAACTTGAAAAACTGTTCAAGCATGATATCAGCTGCACATTTAAAGGAGCTACACCATTTGCAGAGACATTGGGTGACCTGGGCATGTAATCAGAAACCAAAATAAATAAATAAAAATAAATAAAAAGTACGGACATGTTTGAAGACAGTGTTGCCTGCAGTCACAGTGTAGGGTGCATCCACATAAACAGCATCCCAAATGGCCTGCAGGACTTGAATGGCAGTGGTGCCTGGTATGACCCAGGGATTGGCCTGCATCCCAACCCAATGTTTGTATGTGGGGATGAAAACCACTCAGAATCTATTCTTGTTGTCAGCTCCAGCTGGGAGCATGGAGGTCTTTTTGCAACTTTTGTATGTGGGTATTTCCACCGCAGTCAATGTGAGGTCACATTTACATTTCAAGGGGGTTGGGAACTGGCACAATGTCCATTAGCAAACAATGAGCAAATTATAAAACAACAACTTATGTGTTTGGCTTGTGCAGGAGGTTCAGTGTCAAGGTAGGAAAGTATCTCGTCCTCATTGTCGAGTTTGAGGCCTTGTGGCTGGTAAACAGTGAAACTGGGGCTGGCAGTATGGGTTGCAGATGCATTGGTAACCAACTCTGAGGAACTGAGGGTAGCTGAGGAGGCAACACCAGTGGGAGTATGTGGGGAATTGGCAACAGAGGTAATGTTGTCAGCCCAGTTAGCAATGAGGCCAGTCCCATACTTGGTGGTGGGGTGGGAAACGGGCTTGTCAGTGACTCTGAGGTGATGGTAAAAGAGTGTGGTTTCCAAGAGGCAAATGACCATTTGGGGGGAGTGATGGCACTTTATGTGTATGGGTTCAAAAAATATATTCAATGTGGCATCAGTGCATGACAGGGGAATATGGGAACTGAGGTAAAAACATACATTCCACAAGTTCTTTTACCTTTTGGGGCTGGGATGGGTGGGAGTTTGGTGACTAAAATGATGTTTGTTTTCAACAAATTCCCACCAGCAGGAGGGCATGGGTGTTTTTGCATTGCCCCAATAAGAGCTGGAAAGCCCTCCCCTTTTTTCTTCTTGACACAATGTTGAACTTGAGCTTGAACTTTCACCCCTCCCTCAATGGCATCCTTGTCGCCATCACTAGGACTGTCTTCAACTTCAATCTTGTCATCAAACCAGTTGTCCACCTCAGTTTCTCCTTTGCCTTCAACTGGAGTCCTGTTATTGTTAGCATCCTTCTCGTTATCTGTGATGTCATCCTCAGTGGTGTTGGGATCCACTTGAAAATCTGCTGGCAGTATCCTAGTCTTGGGTGACAAAGCAAAGGTGTGACCACCAGACACTGAGCCTCAGTGTTGTCTTCTTGCTGTTGGTCTTGGATTCTTGCCACAGACTCCAAGGCAGCGTGAATACCTTTTTCAGTGAGTTGTCTGTTGATTCATTCCTCTGTTCTAACCATTTTCATCTCTGTAGCACTCCTGCATTTGTGCTGGGCATCAAGCACAACTTGACCAGGATGCTGTGTTGCATTCTTGGCCCATGTTATTGGTTGACTGATGGGAGTGGACATGATGGCAAAATTGTTAGCAGATGGTGGTTTCTGCAGAGAATTTGGGCAGCCAAAAAAAAGTGCATTGTTGACTTTTGACCTTTTGATTTGCTCACTATCACATGGTGCAGGGACCTTTTTCCTTTGGGTCTAGCTTGTAATAACCTGTGGTTCAGTTTGACTGCAAGTGGAGCTCCATAGAACCACCATGGCCAACTTCCCTGCACCCTGCCACCACACTGATCCCGTGTCATCCTTATATTGCAACATTCCCTGTTGGTCCCCTGGGTGCAACTGTTGGTTCTGCAACAATGCCAGTCTGACAAAACATATGTGAGCCAAGCATTCACTTGCCCGACTGCAAGAGCATCCAATTCCTTGCTCTTGGGAATTAAACAACTTTCCCAACCCTCAACTTGGACCTGAAGACCTCGACAAAGGTCACACGCCTGATGAAGAAGGGGGTGATTTATGTGAGTGGGAACACCATTCATTATTGTGCAGTGCATATCATCTTCTATCTGCTCAATGGACCTACTTAGTGTATCTTTTTCATAGTGACACCATGTGACTTGAGCCAGGTGGATCTTTTACCTGGTGCACCACCACCACCACCTCCTGTCCAATCGCCAACTGACTGGATGCCATACCATGATTGTGTAGGCCCCCTGATAATGCTGCATAAGGTTGGGCTTGGGTCCACCTGTCCTTATACCATATTTAGAAGGAGGGTCGGGCTCGGCTAGCCCCATGTCCACACCTACGACTTCCTTTTTTGGAACGAGGTTGGGACTGCCGACTACCTCTGAGAGGCCCCTTGAGAAATAGGTCAGGGCAAGGTCCACCCATTGTCAGCCATCTCAGATGTGTCTGGACACTTGTGGAAACACTCAGAACAATCATCATGCAGCAATCACTCAGTTCAACTGTGTACTTGCCACACCCAGTCTGTACCAGTTCCACATCTTCCTCATTGTACTGTCCATCTACTACCATCCATCTCGTCACTATCTTGTCCATGTCTTGTCTAGTCAATATCAGTCACTATCTCTGCCACAACATACTCATTCTGCCAACTGCCTGTAGTCTACCTGTATATATTGTATGTGTTCTATATTCATTTCTTTTCATTTTGACAACTCGCTGTGCCGCTCCGAGTCCATCACTATCTTATCAACAATGTCTGCTGTGCTGCATGTGCCGATCACTGATCTCACTGCCAATGAGTTTGGCGATGTTAACCTATGGATTGGCCAAGGAAAAAGATATCACAACATGCTAGAATATGTCTCTAAGGAGCTCTGTCGTTGCACATCCGCCCTTCCAACAGAAACATCACTTCTACCATCCCCATCACTTCCTGTGCTCCACCTTCTCGATTTCCCTACCCCACCCATCACACTGTCTCTCCACGGAGCCAAACCAGAGGAAGTCTTTTCAAATCATGCAGCCACACATACAACCTCAGAATGCCTGTGTCTCCCTGCCCCTTCATATGGCACTCTTAATTCCCTGATGGCTTGTGCTGGTCAGGCAATGCTTGATGGGAAGATCTCCATGCAACACTGGGACCACAATGGCATATTCTTGCCCTTTAACGCCCTCGGAATATGGGCACTTATCATTGAAGTTGACACTGCCAAGAATGCCTGGAGAGATGGACTGACATGGTTGGATCAGCAGCACCACAACAGAATGATCCCAATGCCATACATTCCCCGTGTTATGAAACTCTTAGGCACTCTCCCTTGGAAAGATCATATCAAGGGGCTCAGTTTGTGGCTCAACATCACAGAGATGGCAATGTTCTTGTCACAAGACTGGTTATTGGATGCTCATGTTGACAGCATGCTGGGTGCTGCCATGCATCTGCACTGCGACACACTCTCACACATGGTTCCTCGCACTGAGGTGGTTCTATCCAACTTTGTCACTCACATACTCGCATCTCCACTCCTGGAGACGTCCCCCATCCCATCTGACTATGTGGAGAAGGCACCAAAGTCTGTTCAGAGACTTGGTTCATTCATCTCAGAGTGTTCCTCAACCATTTGGATTGCCACTGTCTCATTCTCGCCTCCTGGCCATTGGGCCTGCTTAATTGTCGACTTCCAGGCTAGAACTATTGGCTGGGGTGATTCAGCTGGATGGGCTGCACCAGCTAGTCTTGAGAAGCATCTTAAGACTTGGCTAGGACTCTTTTCTCCTCAAATCAAGTTCTCAGCACTGCAAGCACTATCCTGTGCTGAGCAGACTGACAGATATTCATGCAGCATAATTGCAGTCAACACCCTAAAGTACAACATTTTCAGTGACAAGCTCTGGAGTGAGTCTTGCCGAGAGTCTCTGTGTATTGCAGAGTTTCTTGATATACTAGAGCTCTCAGAGAGTCATAGGGCAACTGTGTGTTCGTTTGTGCATATGCTGTGAAATCACTAACTAAGTGGACTTGTTGTAGCTATTGGATGCAGCACATCCCACTGACCATGCCTCCCTTCCACCCCTGGCTATGCTGCCCTCTCCCAATCACGACAATGACACCTGCTCTGACTTGACAGCGGTACAACCAAGTTCCTTGGCAGCCACACATGCACCCTGCTTAAAACATCCTCTGTCTCTGTTGTGTGTGCTGCCAGTCAAGATGAAGCAACCTTGCAACCTTGCATATCCACCAGCTCACCCTCAAATGCCGAAGCAAGTCATAAAACCGGTTGGCAGCAGCAAGCAAGCAGTTGCAAAACATAAAGCAAATCAGAGTGTACTTAACAGTACATTCGTCCACCACCCAAAGCGATGGGATGAATACAAGAAGAAACTTGGCGAGCTTGATCCCAACTTTGAGGTTTCCGAAGATCCAAAACTTGCACGTCAAGTGAAGCATTCAGTCTGTGGTGGCTGGTTTACAATGGCAGCTCCCTACAAAAAGGAGCATTTCAAGAAGCATGTCACTTCTTGCTCATACTCAACTGTTGGTGGAAGAATGAAGTCGCTTGAGGCCTTTGGTATCGTAGCCCTATCTGCAAGCACACCTTCATCAACCTCTGCTCTGTCGTCAGCACCTTCTCCAAGTACAACTCAGAGCTTGCTTCCATGTCTGGGCCTTACAGATAAGGACTGTGCTTCTATCAGCCAGTATTTCTCTCAGACTTGTGTGGCCAGTGCTGGTGGTGAGGATCTTCACTTGGTGGCTAGATCTCTCTTCTCAGACAAATTCAAGAATCTCTCCTCAGAGAAGAAGGAGCTTGTGTGGCTGAAGCAGAAGCAGACACATAGGTGGTCTATTGACCATCTAATGAAGACAATACACACAATTGGAAAGGCCCCTTGTGACAGAAATGCTGAAGTAGCTAGGGACAGCTCTGTCAAGGTGTGTAAATCGTGCCAGGCCCTACTCACGTTGCCTGCATTTAAGAAGGCTGTTTCAAGGAAGCCTGTGCCTAACAAGAATCGATCTTTTATTCCCCACATCTACCAGCCAGCGGTTGTCGGGAAAATGTACAGCCTTGGCTTCAACAGTCTCATTGATGGTGTATGTACAAACTATATTTCTGAACATGCAGACAACTAATTAGTGTGCTCATAGACATCTAATCACAGTGAGACATTGACTGGATTTGTGCAGCAAGTTGTTGCAGGGCACCTCAATGAACAACCTGTATTCCTGGATCTTGTTGAGGTTCTTACAGTTCAAGCAGAGCAGCGTGAGCGTGGGACTGGATACCAGAACATGAAATATCCACCAGCCATAGACAACTGGTGCCATGAGCTACTTTGCATTCGCCCAGAAGCCTATTGCTCATTCTGCAGGCAGTTTGCAGGAAGATCCAAAAGGAGTTTTCTAGCAAAGTGATCGGCCTGTCCTGGTTTCCTTCAAGGCATCTCTCTACAGGCCCTCCAGCGTGCACACAAGTATCTTGAAGATCACAATTACCCATCTGAAGCACCACTCGGGCTTAGTGTCGATGACACTAAACTCCTCCCAGCATTTTGACCTTACTTTGATTGCTTGGCTAACAAATGGTACTTGGTTGGGAACACAGGCAAACCACTTGAGGTTGCAGATATTGATGAACTTGCAGACCAGATTGACAGTGCTCAGGAGCATCTTGCAACCAAACTGTGGCTCTGGGTACTACAGATACCACTCCCACATATCCCTCCACTCATTCTGGCTGTCATGCCACTTGCATCCTCTACAGATGCCGCCACACTTGCTGCAATGGAAGAAAGGCTCCTCACTGTTCTGATTTTATCTTGTCTCGCTTGGATCAGACAGTAGTATTCTCGAGCACAAGGCCTGACAAGCACTTGTCTGGAGTGGTTTTGCTAATCAAATAACCCACTCAATCCCTCACCCTGAAGGCTCACAATTAGACAATATATGCATTCTGATCTTGCAAATTTGCAGGCAACATATTGTCATTATCCAGGACCCTAAGCACTGCTGCAAAACTGGCTGCAACAACTTATTCTCGGGCACACAACCTCTGGTGCTCAGGAACCATACTGCCCATTACGAGCAAGTTCGAACCATGGCTTCTGAAGCTGACAGCCCACTTTACTGGTGAGACATTGACAGGCTTGATAGGCAAGATGACTGTGTGGCAGCATGTCTCTTTTCTGGGTCATTTCTTTGCTATGCCATTTCCCATCACAGGGACAACAATACCAGGCTATCAATATATCTATTTGTTGTAGGAGAGCTTGTTGATGCATATGAAAACCGCCACATCCCACATATAGAATGGGTGAGAATGGTTCTTTGCATGCATTTCTTCAAGGCCCTTTGGAAAACATTCCTTCGAGGGTCTGGCTATCAAGAAAATAGATACTTCATATCTGCTGATGCAGACAACATCATTGACATACTCATAGATGACTTTCTTGCACTCATATTCATCCATCGGGATCACCTCGACATGTGTTTCCCTCTCCTACCTTGGATGCACGGAAGTGAAGCCAATGAGCATGTATTTGGTTTGCTCCGATCTCTCATCCCCGACTTCACTATGCTCGACATCCTCTGTTTAATCCCCAAACTCACTGTGTGACTCATGGCAGCCTGCAAAGCCAAGAATGTACAAGTTGAATTCCAATGCACAGCCGCTGGATATTCACATACATATTTCGATGCCAACAACATACCCCTGGGTATCCTCTCTGAATTCCCATCTGACTATGAGATTGCACAAGCAGCTACCATTGCCTATGACAAAGCTAACACACTCTGGGACTTACTTGGATATTATCACACTAGTGGCAACAATCCTACCTCAAGTCCCAGTCATCACACTGATCCAGAGCCTCATGAAGATGCTGACCATTCAGATGAGCCAGAAGATGTGACATCTCCTGAATTCAAGTGCTGTTTGCTTCAAGAAGTCCTCCATAGTAGCAATGCCATTACTGGGCTTAACAGTAATTCAAAGGCTTGCCTTGATGAGTACTCATATGCAGCGGCATGTTTGAACTTTGAGGACCAGGAGAAAATGTGAGTATCTTAGCTTATACAGGAGGTGCCTCCAATAACACTCAATCTCTCCACAGTGAATCACTTCCTGACAAAGACCCAGACACCCAAGCCATTCTTGTAAAATGAATTTTGGAAATCCTTATGGAAATCGAGAACCTCACACCAGCAGAGAAAGTCTCAGTACAAGATAACATTGCTGGCCTTCACTCACACACTCTAGCAACTTTTGCACAACCTGGACAACAGAGGTACATTTTACTTTTTGGATGGTCATATGAGAACGATCCCTGTTTAGTGGCAGTATTCTGGACCCTACCTCAGGCACAGGGACAATCAATGAGCTTTCATCACTCATCCCCATTCGTCTCAGACATCAATCAGAAGAAGAAGCCAGTGCTGTTTGTGTTGCACGTACAAGGAGTTCTCAGGACGACAAATCAGTTTCTTTTACACACCATCCTCACAACCCGAAGGCACTGGCTTCACACAACTCAGAGCAGTGGCAGCTCTTCAAGAAAATTAATGAAGTAATCAAGGCTTCTGGCAACCCAGCAGGGTCGACACAGGGTGAAAGCACAGGTTTAAATTGTTGCAACCGGTGGACTATGGAAAAAGTTGCTGCAGGGTCCAGCATCTATGCTACAAGCAGCCGCACAACATCTGGGAACATTGCAAATGCTCAGGCCGCTGCTCGGAAATCAGCACAAAGTGTAAGTACCTTACCCACATCCTGTTTGCATTCTCTGGAGGCGTTTGACTTCCTCTGACCGTGCCCCATGAATGCAGATTGTGAAGCAGCGGGCTAGTGCATTTGCATCACTCAATAATGCAGAGTCACTAGCATCGGCCAAAATCAATGTCCTTGTTTCTCTCACTAACAGCAGCTTTGGCATTGCTGTTGTAAATGACCAGCTCATGATGGTCGAAGGTGTGTTTTTTATTGCATTGAACTTAAAGCTTAAAGTCCTCCAACTTATGGCTTCTTCTATGTCAGTTCTTACAATGTATGAGAAGAGTGGGGCAAAGGGCGCAAAACACTCATGGATATCATCGACGACTTCCATCGGCACCATCTCTTACCTTGCAGTACAGTGCTACCAACACACTAGGCAGCGACAGTTTCGAGCAATGGAATGTGTGGTGACACAGACCACACAATTCTCTCATCTCCCCTCATCTGCCTTCCTCTGCATTGTACCACAGGGTATGATTCACTGATCAACATCAAACCGTTTCCTGGAACTACTGCCTGGGCCTTTTGAGGTAATACTACAAGGCTTGATTGCCAATAAGCAAGCAGTCTTCGGAGCAGTCAAAGGACTTCTGCAACCATCACAAAAAAGCAGGGTTCATGCAGCTAACATGATTAATGACAAAGAGGATTAGATTCACCCATAGCAAGCTGTATCACTGCTGTATTAGTGTTGTATCATTAGTAGGAATTTTTTACGATTTATTCAGAATTTTCATGATTATTTTACACCTCCTAGAGGTCGGTCAGAAAGTCTACCCATGGACTACAACTTTGGGAGATGTCGGGCCCAAGTCTACCCCTGGGACCCCGATTTCAGTCATTTTTGGACAACCCCTGGGACCCAAAATCAGCCAAAATCCATACCCAACCTTATGCAGTATTATCAGGGGGCCTGATTGTGTTGACTTCGAGCTCATTGAGTTATTGTTCAAAACTGTTCAGATGTCAGCCAGCTCTGTAGACTCCCTTTCTCAACTTATACATGCTTCTATCATCACTCATGGGACTGGCCTGGATGACATTGACCTCTTCGTGCACAATAATGATCTCCTGGCAACAATTGATGTGATGTGTGTCAGTGACATACCCTGGCAGGGGTTTTCTATGTCTTATGATGGCATCTGTGTCACGGACGTGTATATCTTTTTCTGTTCTCTGTGTTAAAGTCCTTATCATTAGATATGATAAGATGGTTAGTCACATGATGCCAACATGTGCATTTTGTATTCGTCATAAAGGCACGTGATCCTGGGAAGGACCTGCCTTATCTTATATGTATGTTATGATTGGTTGGAACATTATGGAATGTTGTAGAACAATAGGGTAATGTAGATTACATGCTGTATTAGTTTTCAGTCAGCATTGTTCTATTATTAGGGCAACATGTCAGCACAAGTAAGCACTTATGACACAGTGATCCGTAATCACAATAGTAGTGCTAAATATAGATACACGACGTGTCAGCTTGTAGTCATACATACTTACTCAGTAGATTAGTAAGTGACTCATCCCTAGGAGTATATAAGACACCCTGTAGCATCCTGAGAAGAGCCAACTTGTCCTCTTGGTTCTATCTCAGACTATCCTTTGGTGTGACACCGCTGTTATTACCTTGTATAAAGGTATCAAGTATAGCACGCTTCACACTGGTTAGTTTTGTGCGTGATTTATCTCTGCATCAAGCTTGAGTTGTCCTTGACGAGCCCGTTTTCACTTTTAGCTTGCTTGACATAGCCGATAGTCATCTGCTACATTAGGACAAGTTCTTATACTTCGCTCTTGACACATCTTCGCTCACCAGCGACATGTATCCATTATTCCCTTAGGTGGCTTGTGCACATATAGTCCTAGTACAAACACCTTACCTGTGCGCCTGGGGACCAGAGCAGAACAGCCGATACAGTGAAAGACCTGTATATGCGACAGCTACCCTCTGTATCCAGAACACTTGTGAGAGCTCTTTGGAGTGAGAGGCAGCCAATAGGTCGAGGAGACTGCGGCAGACAGCCTTGTGTTCCTGTGCTATTCATCCATACCCCATTCCTGCTTTTGTCTTTATCGCCGCAGCCTCGCACCCTGTGTCATCGATCAGGGTGTATTGGTCTTGCTTGATAGACATTTGCTCTTCACCTTTTGGTTAGCGTTGTGTGCCGATCATACCCTTGCACTATAGTCCACCCCAGTTTCGTCAAACTGGTTACCATCATTTCCCGCCTAATACAGGCATATTGCACGTTCCATAGAAGGAGAAGTGCTCCTTCATCCACACACACATCACTCGAAGTGCATGTTCCTACCCGCACACCCTCGCCTATCCTCCGTACACCATCACCACCTGCACCAAGTCTTTGGCCAGTATCGCCACTATCATCATCTTCGACACTAATCAACCACACACCAGCTGTATCTCGCGAATCGTTGATAAGTACAGTTGTAGAAGATGAATACGATTATGAGGAGGAGGAAGAAGAGGAGCTGTCACCGGCTGCAGTACAATTCGCTGAACACATCAACAGTGAAATAAGAGCAAACCGGTTATTATACCACCTACTAGAAAGAGATTTTGGTGGACCAGGCGGATTCATTGGAACATCCCCGTTTCGAGTACACAACTTCTACCTTCACGTTTCCTTACGCATGAGTGGACTGGTGAAGGAAATGTCAATATTAGACCAGCCCTTTATTCAGAAAGAGACCTACTTCATCCCCACGAAACCAGAGAGCACAAGTACGAGCCCTCTGCTCATTCCTCTTCATCATCATCCCTTGCAGGTCCAGATGACCCCAATCTTGTCAACACTCCTTCAAACTCTTCATATTTCACGGCAGTTGTAGTCGAACCTACTCTTTCGTCCACCAAAGTAAATAGTGGCAAAAACACGTCGGAAAGCTCAGCTGCGCGGCCAGAATCTCCCAGCCAAATCGAAGAACAATAAAGCAAAAGCTCGAGATCTCTCAGCTTATATTATCGATTGGGCAGATTTATCAGCAGAACAAAGGAAGGAATTAGACAGCACAACATGGGGACCACAAGCACCTGACTCAGACGAGGATATCAACGAACCAGATTCAGACAAAGATATGTCTGGAAACCCAGCAGCAGGAGGAAGTGGAGGAGGTGCACCAGGAGGTGGAGGTGGACCACCGGGTGGAGGAGGAGGAGGAGGTGGAGGTGGCAGATTACCACCAATTGTCCCCGCCCCCTTACCTACATTAGATGACCTTACAAGATTAGTCCCAGACATTGGCAATGCCATCGGACTCCTAGCACAGCAGGTTACATTAATGGCTGCACGCCCGGGAGGATGAGGAGGCAATCGGGATGTCATTCCCAAACCAAAAGCATGGGACGGCAAGGGAGGAAGTGTCAAAGCTAGACATTTCCTTGCTGCATTCAACAACTATGCACAGGCGCAGGGAGACCCACTTAACACATTCGATCAACCCACAAACACGTGGATTATTAACCAAACCAGCTGGATTCAATCAGTATTGAATCTAATGGAAGGTGACACATGAACATGGGCTCTCCCCCATTTGGAAGAATTGCAGCACGGCCGGGACCCCTTTGGTGGGATTTGGCAGACATTCGTCGACCAATTCACAAGAAGGTTCGCCCCTCTGGATACAGCAGAAGCAGCACGGGAGGTGCTGAAGAAAATACGACAAGGAAAAGGCTCTGTGCCAGAATATATGGCACAGTTCGATCAGCACACAGGTCAAACAGGATGGTCAAATGCTGACCACTGCCAACATTTCTACGACGGACTCTCTGAATTTGTTAAAGACAGTTTGGCACTTACAGACCGCCCTATAGGCACCTTCGAAGAAGTACGGGCTGCAGTGCAGGTCATAGACCAGCGGTATAGGCAGCACCAAGCTGAAAAGAAGGGCCACACCACTTCCCATACGCCCTTTGGGGCATCATCAGATCCAAACACAATGCAGGTAGATGCCACTCGCACTGGCAGCACCGGCAACAACAACAGCAATGGCCCCAAAAAGGATAGGGCCGCTTATATGAAACACATGCAAGGGAAGTGTTATGGGTGTGGTTCAACACAACATACAAAAAAGGACAGAGGACACGAACGAGACATATGCAATCACTGTGGCAAAGTCGGCCACAGATCAACGGTTTGCTTCGCCAAGTACGTCGAGAAGCCTGGCAAGTCGGCCACAGCAAAGGCTACCATTGACAGAACGGTCTCAACCCCGTCTATATCATCACAACCAGCGGCCACGGCAGCCGCCTCATCATCCTCAAAACCATTGCCGGCCAAAGATAACAAGACACAAGCAGACTTTTTGGCCCAGCTTACGGCGAAAATCCAAGAACAAGACGAACAGATTAAAGCTCTGAAAGTGTCTTTTTAGGGTCGGGACTATCGATAGCTGCAGATAGTTCCCTAGTAGTACCATATGACTCAGTTTCGGACTCATGTACTCATAGTTTTTCAGTTTCTGCTTGTAAGTTAGATGATAGTAGTGTTTCTTCTGTTGTATCAACCCTATCTACATCTGCCTCAGAGATGAACAATGTATATACTGTTCCTATTGCTCCAGTTGAAGCAGTGCAGCAAGTGAAGTTTTCTGATGCTGCACTCAATTCTGTAATTATTCCCGAAACAAAACATGCAAAATCCCTTTTTCATATTTCTTGTATATTAAAAGGACGTCATCATACTATAAAAGTAGCAGCTATGGTCAATTCAGGAGCAACTGCACTCTTCATCGACAAGAAGTACACTGACAGCCAAAAGATGTGGCAGGTTCTTCTAACTCAGCAAATTCGTCTTCACAATATTGACGGAACCCTGAACGAAGCAGGTAGCATAACCCATAAAGTTTCACTTATTCTGCAAGTTGGCCAAGACGAAGAAAAATTTGACTTCTTTGTAACTAGCTTAGGACCAGAAAAAGTTATTTTGGGTCTACCATGGCTTTGACATCGGAACCCTGTTATAGATTGGCAAGCAGGCACAATGCACCTCAATGCAGATCAGGGAATGGGCCCTGAGCCAATTGAGGTAGAGGTGACACACATTATGGCAAACCGGATGGAATGCCGTTGTCTCCTCGCGGAGAAAGTGCTGGAAACTTCTCAAGATGATGTATTCTGTTTAGCAGGCTTTACTTATTCGCAAGCAATTGCTGAAAAAGCTATAGCAGCTAAAGGAAAGAAAACATTTAATGAGATGATTCCAGTTCACTATCGTGACTTCGCAAAAGTATTCTCAGAGGAAGAATCTCATCGACTCCCTAAGCACCAGCCTTGGGATCATGCCATTGACCTAGAACCAGATGCAGTAACACACTGGAAGGTCAAAACATACCCCATGTCGGTAATAGAACAGGAAGCATTGGATAAATTCTTGGAAGAAAACCTCGCAAAAGGGTATTTGAGACCATCAAAGTCACCAATGGCCTCACCCTTATTCTTTATCAAAAAGAAAGATGGAAGTTTGCGACTTATCCAGGATTATAGGCGTCTTAATAAAATCACCATTAAGAATCGCTATCCATTACCACTCGCCTCAGATATTATCAATAGGCTTACAGGAGCACAATACTTCACAAAATTTGATGTTCGATGGGGGTATCACAATATTCGGATCTGAAAGGGAGATGAATGGAAAGCAGCAATAGTAACCAATAGGGGGCTTGTCAAACCCACAATTATGGGTTTCGGATTTAACAACGCCCCAGCTACTTTCCAAGCCCTTATGAACTCAATACTAGTTGATCTAATTGCTCAGGCTGAAGTAGCGGTCTATATGGATGACATCCTCATCTATAGCCATAATCTCGAACACCATCGCAAAATTGTACACGATGTATTAAAAAGATTACAAGAGTATGACCTCTATTTAAAGCCTGAAAAATGCAAGTTTGAGAAACAAGAAATGGAGTATTTAGGCATGATTATTCGACCCGGAGAAGTGCGGATGGACCCTGGCAAGGTCGCCGCAGTTAAAGATTGGCCCACACCCACAACACTAAAAGAAGTTAGAGCGTTTATAGGGTTTGCCAACTTTTATAGGAGGTTCATCAAGGACTTTGCTACTGTAGCACGTCCGCTCCATGACCTCACTAAGAAAGACATGCCCTGGCAATGGCATGCAGAACAGCAAAAAGCATTCGACTGGCTCAAGGAGAAGTTCTGTTGTGAACCTATTCTCAAGGTTTACGATCCAGAACTGCCCATGCGAGTTGAAGTTGATGCTTCAGGATTTGCTACCGGAGGCATATTGTCTCAGAAACATACAGATGGTCTTTGGCACCCTGTAGCTTATCGCTCTGACTCTATGAGTAAAGAAGAGCATAACTACAACAGAGAGATGCTAGGCTGCATTAGAGCTTTCGAGGACTGGAGACACTTCCTCGAAGGGATCCCTTTTGAACTAGTTACTGACCACAAGAATATAGAGTGGTGGGCAACAATGCGAGATCTAAATCGATGACAAGCACGGTGGTCACTCTACCTAAGTTGTTTCGATTTTAAAGTAATCTATCGCAAAGGGGAATCAATGCAAGCAGATGCATTAAGTCGGTTTTCAAAAGACCATGTTTCTGATAGAGACGACAGTTGCCAAGTCCAGGTCTTAGGACCACAGCATTTCCTAAAAGCTGCAAAAGTACACTTCTGTCCTGAAGTAGACTCCCTTGGAGATCGCATACATTGGGCAAGTCTGCGAGAAGCAGAAGTTATAGAGGGTCTTAAAAGTATAGATAAGACCGCTCCAAAAGCTCTCACAGACGGTGTTGCGATGTGGGAAGAAGATGACGGTTTTGTTTATTACAAGGGACGACTTTATGTGCCAAATGATAGGCAGCTGCGTAAAGATGTGGTACAATCATGTCATGACTCGTTAACCACTGGTCACCCTGGTAAAAATGGAACTGTAGAACTAGTTAGCCGCTATTACTGGTGGCCACGCATGGCAGGATTTATTTCTGCATACGTAGAAGGTTGCGATAAATGCCAATGCTATAGGAAAGACATACATCCTAAAGCACATGTACAGCCTCAAGAAGTTCCGGAAGGTCCATGGCAAATCATTGGTATAGATATGATCGGACCACTTCCAATGTCACAAGGGAAGGACGCTATCCTTAACATAGTGGATCACTATACGAAACAGATCCATCTATTCCCTGTGACAACACAACTTACGGCTGATGGTGTCGCATCCATCTATTTTGAACAAATCTTTCTGCTTCATGGAATCCCTAAGAAAATCATTAATGATAGGGGACCCCAATTTGTGGCAAGAAGCATGCGTGCCCTTTACAAGCGACTAGGGATAGACTCAGGTCTCACTACAGCCTATCATCCACAAGCTAATGGTCAAGTAGAGCGTAAAAATCAAGAAGTTGAGATTTATATACGTCTCTTTGTTGACAAACGCCAGGATGATTGGGTAGACCTGTTACCTACGGCAGAATTTGTGATCAACAGCAGACTCAATTCAGCTACAGGGCATATGCCCTTTGAGATGTTGTATGGCTATATGCTGGATTTCACAATTCCTATAGGCTGTACCATGGGAATCCCAGTTCTAGACAAATGTCTTCAGCACCTACAGTCTGTAAGGAAAGATGCAGAGGCAGCCCTTCGCTTAAGTAAAAGGCGAATGCAGACAGATGTCAAACAATGTATGAAGCCATACAAGTTTAACGTCGGGGATAAAGTTTGGTTGCAAGCAAAGCAAATAAAGGTTCACCAACAATTGTCCAAGCTTGGACCAAAGCAGTTGGGCCCTTTCGAAGTCACTGAAGTTAGAAGTGACGTCGATTACAAGCTTGCACTTCCCCCTGCACTTAGGGTACATGATGTATTTCATGTAGATCGTCTCAGCCCTTACAAAGGGAACGAAGTCAATGGACAGGAGCCACCCCCACCAGAGCCGATCACAGTGGAAGGCGAAGAAGAATATGAGGTCGACCATATCAGAGATTCAAAACTCTTTGGTCATACACTCAAGTATCTTGTTCGCTAGAAAGGTTATGGGGAGGGCGAGGATACATGGGAACCAGCTAAAAATCTAGCTCACACACCGGAGAAAGTCATGGAGTTCCACTCCAGAAACCCAGGAGCACCTAGAAAGATAGCAGCACTCCTATACACGTCCTTGCCTTGGCAGTCGCCAAACCAGTTTACAGAAGTTAACGCGGACGTTAATCCCTAAGGAGGGGGGTAATGTCACAGATGCATATATCTTTTTCTGTTCTCTGTGTTAAAGTCCTTATCATTAGATATGATAAGATGGTTAGTCACATGATGCCAACATGTGCATTTTGTATTCGTCATAAAGGCACGTGATCCTGGGAAGGACCTGCCTTATCTTATATGTATGTTGTGATTGGTTGGAACATTATGGAATGTTGTAGAACAATAGGGTAATGTAGATTACATGCTGTATTAGTTTTCAGTCAGCATTGTTCTATTATTAGGGCAACATGTCAGTGCAAGTAAGCACTTATGACACAGTGATCAGTAATCACAATAGAAGTGCTAAATATAGATACACGATGCATCAGCTTGTAGTCATACATACTTACTCAGTAGATTAGTAAGTGACTCATCCCTAGTAGTATATAAGACACCCTGTAGCGTCCTGAGAAGAGCCAACTTGTCCTCTTGGTTCTATCTCAGGTTTGCATTCCTCTTGTCTTCCATAGTACCAATCTAACTTGTCCTCTTGGTTCTATCTCAGACTATCCTTTGGTGTGACACCACTGTTATTACCTTGTATAAAGGTATCAAGTATAGCACGCTCCACACTGGTTAGTTTTGCGCGTGATTTATCTCCGTGTCAACCTTGAGTTGTCCTTGACGAGCCCATTTTCACTTTTAGCTTGCTTGACATAGCCGATAGTCATCCGCTACAGACCTACCCTTAAGAAGGGGGGTAATTTCCCTTTATCACGACTCTCCCACAGCCGGACATCCAGGAATTTCAAATACAACGTGGACCATCGCGTGTGATTACTGGTGGCCCAATATGAAACAAACCATCACTGATTACATCAAGGGATGCCACCTGTGCCAATCACGGAAAAACAACCCCACCAAACCAAAACCCCCCTTATTCCCAATCCCATCAGATGAATTCACCCTCCCCTTCACCTCTGTAGCTATGGACTTCATAGTCAAACTACCTACTTCAGAAGGATATGATTCAATACTTACAATCACTGACACTTTCTCCAAAGCGTGCATTTTCATCCCCTGCAATGAAACCATAGACACTGCGGGAACCACACTACTATACGCTACTTATGTTCTACCCCACTACAGACTACCATCATGTATTATATCGGACCGAGACCCTCGCTTCATGGCTACCATCATCCAGGAACTCTGCCGTATCCTGTCCATCCAACACAATGCCAGTACAGCGTATTGACCCCAAACTGACGGTCAATCAGAACGCTCTAATCAGAAGCTCGAACAATATACCCGCATCTTTACAAACTTCCATCAGAACAACTGGCATCACCTCCTCCCCCTCGCACAATTTGCTTTCAATGCGTGGCCAAACACCACCACCAAAAAAGCACCCTTCGAACTTATTATGGGACACATTCCACGCGTCCACCAAACGTTCAGAATCACCACTTCGCCACCCCTAAACGACCGATTGGCTCTTATCGCTCAAGCCAGAAAGGATGCAGCTGACGCCCTCCGCAAGTCACAAGCGCTGGAACTCCCATCAAACTTTGTCCCTTATTGTGTTGGCGACTGAGTATGGTTAGAGGGTAAAAACCTGAACACCATGCACCCATCAGCAAAACTTGCGCCCAGAAGATATGGGCCTTTCCTGGTCACTTCTGTCGTGTCCAGAACATCTTTCCGCCTCAAACTGCCAGCCACCTGGCAAATCCATAACGTCTTTCACAGCACCCTCCTTACGCCCTATAAAGAAACTACCACAAATGGAAGCCATTACCAGGAACCCGCTCCTGACCTTGTGAACGGACAACCAGAATGGGAAGTCGAACAGATCCTGGGCGCAAGAAAGAGGTGTCAACAACTCCAATACCTGGTCAGGTGGAAAGGGTTCTCTGAAGCTCACGACAGTTGGGAACCCCTTTCAAACATCAATGCCGATCAACTGATTCAGAAGTTTTACCACAATCACCCGTCCTCCATCCGCACGACCTATAAAAACCCCTCCTCTTCCCCCACTATCATCATCCGAACCATAAACATGTCTGACCCACTCTCCCCGCTCCCGCTTCTCACCCCCTCCCCTCCCTCTTCTCCAGAAACAGAACCCCTCGTCTACCCCATCAGTCCCCCGGGACTCCCTCCCCGCTCCCCAAGGTCGTCAACCCGAGACCCTCCCCTCACCTTTACCACTTCACCCATGGTCCCTCCCTCTACTCTCCCCTTGCCCACTCTCATGTCCCGAATCCAGAACCCACCTCCCCCTCTTTCCCTCTATCATCGCATCTTGCCTCCCACTGTCCCGCTCACCCTCGAAGAAGTCATTGAGGTATGCGAAGCCACATTGGGAGATGGACCCTGAGTTATATACCATGACCTGCCTCCCCCTCCACCCACTTTAGGGCAGCTGGCACCCACATCTTATGTCAAGTACAAACCTGGGGATCCTAACCATGACTGCTATGTCCAGAAGATCTCCCTCAACCCTCCTTTCAGGGAACCCTCACTCCCCCACTATGTCCGCTTTGACCTTGACTTCGGTGCCCACCAACACTATGTGCTCGGGCTCTGTGATGATTCTACCCCTCCCATGTCGCCATATGGGTGGCCCCTAAAGGCAGCCCCGTTTATTGGCCCTTGTCTCTCCACTAATCGCTCCGACAACGAAGCACTGGGAATCTTTGACACAGGCTACCCGGGAGCGGTGGAGGTTGACATAGCCCTGTACGAACTTAAGGACTATGGAGTGACCACAGATGTTGACAGATACAGGGGCCACATGCTGGAATACGAAGCCCTACTAGAGGAAAAGAGACTCCTGGACAAGAAGCTTGCCAGCTGGAGGTCCAGGTCACTTGGCCCCCGTGTCCATCTCATTAAAGCTCATGCCAGAAACCATCTCCACCCTTACCTGTATCAAGGCAAGCCCATCACTCGCCCCTCTCAGTACTGCACCCAGGGGCCATTTATGGCCACTCCCCAGACCTTCACCATGTCCTCTTGTCTGTCAATCGATGCCCAAGCCGGAGAACTGGAATCTCAGCGACCCTGGTTTGAGGGACACTGGGGAGTCAAGTATACTTTCCCTGACACCGAGTTCCGACATAGGTGCACCTACTGTCATGGTCGTGAGCACGCCCCGCCCGAGTGTGATTGTCCCCACTCCAAGTGCCATACCCTTCCCTGCTGTCTTATCCCTCACTGCCACCCCTACCATGGAGACATCTGCCCTTACTATCATAACGACCCTATCACCCCGAACCCTGCATTAGACAAGGAAGGGTATGTAGGTCACGAAGACAAAGAAGGAGACAGAGAGTCTTGAGGCATGGGAGCCTCAATCTAGTAAGGAGGCAGTGTCATGATTCCAACAGCAACTATGATTCGGACACTAATTTCTCTTTCTTTCCTCCCCCCGTGTTACATTTCTTTTTCTTTGATACTGTGCTTACTATACGGACTATCATTGGGACTGTTATCTTTACTTTGTCATCCTATCCCTCATGCACAGACTTGACCCATTCCTGCTTACTTACCTGACTCCGTCCATGACTCATGACTGCTTACCTACGTGACTCATACTACTACAGGTACTAGTAGTATTCGGACTATGACATCATCCTAGTATAGTAGTTACTCGACTCGGTGGCTTTCCAAGTACTGGTACTAGTAGTATCTGCTTGGTGACTTGTACTATATAACCTGTACCAGTAGCATACTCAGACCTTAGTTCTGAGTTCTTGAATCTCATCAACTCTTGAATCAGTCAGACCTCGCAAACCCCGGAACCCAGGAGCTGCATAAGTCGTTCGACTTCCCAGTCTCACCCTGCTCAGTGACAGCATAAGCCAGTGCACTTCCCTGTTCACTTATCACCGAGTCTGCACAGGGTATTCCCCTGTGTCATCGCCATCATGGAACCTCCTTACATTGTCCCACACCCCAAGGAGTTAACCCACAGATTGCAAACCAATTGGCTTAATTGCCGGGTGCAGAATAGACGAAGTAGCCATCAGTCAGAACTTGCTCATGTCGAGCAGAACGTGCCATCGACACATAACATTAACTCAGACTTTGAATCAACTGTGGCTACCTCTACAGTATTTGTTAATAGAAGAGGGGAACGCAATGTCCCCAGGAGATATCTGAAGGATGCAGAGTGGCACAATGACACATACCTTGGAACAGGTTACTACTGCTCAGATCCTGACAGCAAAGATGCAGCAGGCCTTACAGCTATTGACTTCAACTTCGAAACCCTACAATGGGGACTCACAGATCAAATTGAGGGACGATACAGAATCATCAGACCAGCACACCTCAAATACAGACTTCAAATCTTTGACGAAGAAAGAACTGATCGAAGCAGGTGGGGACCAATTGACCAAACTGACAACAAAGAAGAAGAACCACTTGCCACTCAATTCCGATTCGGAAGTGACGGTGGGGACACCCCAGACCCAGATACTGTCATCCCCTCTAGCAAAACCGAGCAATATGCAATTGCTGCATTGGCTCAACTCATTCCCACACACATTACCCGACCCACTATCCCCTCCATCAGTGGCTTACCTTTGTTGGCTTCTGGAATGTCACAAATTGCATCAACTACCACTCTCGCTCCAACAAGCATATTGGCCTGAACTCTTGGAGCCGGAATATCTGCAGGAGGGACTCAGTCAGCAAATACAATCAGAAACACCCGAGGAGGAGGAGGAAGACTTGGTGGAAGACCTCCTGGAGGAACCGGACCACCATTGGGACCCCCTGACAGAGGACCAGACGAAGACCCTGATACTGGGGGAGGGGGAAATCCTGGAAACCCTGGAGGAGGGGGAAATCCCGAACATCCCCTAAACGACCCTGAAGATTGACTTACCAATAAGCTAATCGGAAGAGAACCAGAAATCTTCAATGGAGATAGGGCCAAGGTAGAAGGATTCATGACCGAATGGAACATCTATAGGGCCCTTAATGATCGAACCAGGGTGATGGCCACCCCCCTCGAATGCACAATGCTGTTTCTCACGTTCATTCGAGGACCCAATGTTGGAAATTGGGTTAATGACCAAATCCAAGTGGTCAGCAGACACCTTACCACAGGAGGACGCAAGACAGATGAATTCATATGGGATACCATGATCCATGACTTTGCCACCCTTTTCCAAGACATCATGAGTGCGGAACAAGCAGAAGCGACCCTTAACCAACTCAAAATGCAGGGAGGGAAAATAGACTTCTACTCCACAGAATTCAAACAACTTGCAAGACTAGCAGAGTACAATCTAGACAAACAACTGGTGGGGAGAAAGTACTTCGAAGGATTACCCGAAGGACTCCGAAAGGCAATAGTCAAAGATGAAAATATGAACCTGCTAACCACCGTAGCAGATTATGAAGACGCAGCTATCAGGTACCATCGTAAATTCCTCCAATATCAAACTTTTTTTGAAAGACCTTCGAAGAATCCCAAGAAACCGACTCAACAGCAGTGGCAACAACATTTTGCCAAGGACAACAATGCCATGGACACTACCCCTGGACATATCCATGCCAGGGCTGCCCTATCAGAAGACGAAATGGCCCAGTTGTGCCGAGAGGGCAAATGCTTCAAATGCAAGTGCCAAGGACACATAGGGCACTATTGTCCCAATTCGAACTCCCAGATATGTGCCCATAGCGGCACCACCACCCAGAACGCCACCTATACTAGTACTGTTAGTAGTGACGTATCAAACATCCCTGCTCCATTGCACTCCATCAAAAAAATCAATGCCCAGGAACTAGTCGAACTAGTGCGAGACATGGACCAAGGAGAGAAGGATAAAGTGATCCAAGACATCTTCATGAACGAGGATTTTGCCTGAGCTCTGACCTAACAGCCTGGGGAAGAGCTCTTCATACACTTCAATGTAACTCTGTATACTTGACCCGATTCCAAAGTATGAAAATACCAGTCTCATTTCGAACCACATACACAAGGGCTGATAAGCAAATTCTTGTAGATTCAGGAGCTACCAACAATTTCATCCACCCCCGATTTATTAAATGACTTCATCTCAAAACCCATCCTCTAGATCAGGCTAGGAAGATCTGGAACATAGATGGAACTAACAACAAAGCAGGAATGATTGCAGACTATGTGGATCTTAATGTCCAAACTGGGCATAAGAATGCAAAGATGTGATTCCTAGTAACCGATCTAGGACTAGAGGATCTTATCCTAGGATACCCCTGGCTAGCCAACTTTGAACCAAAGTTTAGCTGGAAGGATGCAGTCATTGACACCTCCAGCTTACCAATCATCATACGATCCTTATCCTGGTACCAAACTACCCAATCCACTATATCAAACACAACTGTAGCTAGGATAGTTACAGAACCATTATCCGAAATGGAAAAGGATTTGATAGTCCAAGATCTAGAAGCTGAATCAAGCTGGCATCGCAATATCTCCACACAGCTAGCACAAGATGCAGGACAATACACTCAAGCGGTTGCAATACCAGAAGAATACCAAAGACATGCTAAAGTCTTTAGCGAAGAAGAGGCGTGACGATTTCCAAGGTCAAGCCCGTGGGATCATGCAATCAAACTAAAAGAAGGAGCACCAAAAGCCCTCGATTGCAAGATATACCTGATAACACCAACGGAAGACGAGGCACTGCAGAAGTTCCTCAAAGACATGCAGGGGAAGGGATACATCCAACCATCTAAATCCCCATATGCATCACCCTTCTTTTTTGTTTGAAAGAAGGACAGAAAGCTACAACCTGTCCAAGACTATCACAAACTCAATGAATTCACGATCAGGAACCGATATCCCCTTCCACTAATCCCAGATCTGATCTCACAAGTCAGGGACACTCAAATATTCACAAAATTCGATGTCCGAGAAGGGTACAACAATGTCTTGATCAAAGAAGGAGATCAACACAAAGCGGCGTTCAAAACGAAATATGGACTATGGGAACCATTAGTCATGTTCTTCGGACTGACCAACTCACCGGCCATGTTCCAAGCAATGATGGACTATATCCTCGAACCAATCATTAACCTATTCTGAGGAAAAGGAACAGAAATCATTGTCTATATGGACGATATCCTAATTGCAACATCAGCATCTCTAGAACAACACAGAGAAGCGGTACATGGGGTCCTTGATATCCTAGAACAAAACGATCTGTTCATCAAACCGGAGAAATGTATATGGGAAGCACCTCGTGTTGATTATCTGGGGCTAATCCTTGAAAGGGGGATAACATGCATGGACCCTGCCAAAGTGAAAGGAGTAGCAAACTGGCCTACACCTTCTTTGGTAAAGCAAGTCCGATCTTTCCTGGGATTCTGTAATTTTTATCATCCCTTCATCTATCAATTTTCCCACATCACTCGACCCCTCAATGAACTAACCAGAAAAGAAATACCTTGGACTTGGGAACCAAAACACCAAGAGGTGTTTGATGAACTTCGAAGGTGAATAACATCCGAACCTGTCTTAGCACAACCACAACTCAACAAACAATTCAAGATTGAAGTGGACGCCTCAGGATTCGCTCTAGGAGCAGTACTCATGCAACGGGGAGAAGATGGCAAAAGACACCCAATTGCCTACTTTTCCACAACCCTCACTGAAGCAGAACGAAACTACGACATCTATGATCTAGAATACCTAGCTATGGTCAAAGCTTGCTGAAACTGGAGGCCATTCATTGCAGGATCTCTGCACAAAATCATTGTTCACACTGATCATGCAAATTTGCAATACTGGCAACAACCTCACAAGATAAGCCGAAGGATAGCTAGGGAAGTTTTAGAACTATCCAAATTTGATATAGAACTTCGACACATACCCAGAAAAAGCAATGGAAGAGCAGACACCTTATCTAGACACCCCGATTACAATCAAGGGGAACAAGATAACAAAGACATCACAATACTCCAAGACCACATGTTTGCAAGGACAGGCACCACTAGCTCTAGTTCCGAAACCAGACTCACTCCAAGATTCATCTCATCACAAGACAAAGATACATTACACCCATGGATTGACCCACACCATCTCAAAAAGCTCAATGGAGAATGGTGGAAGGACCACCTAAGGGTGGTAACTGGAGACCAAGAACTGCAATGCAAAATCATCTATAACCATCATGATCTAGTAGCTTTCAGACACCCAGGAATATCTCAAACTGCAGAGCTAGTGGCTCGATTCTACTGGTGGCCTAATATAGCCAAAGACATTCAAGATGTAACGGTTCGCTAACCGTTGGTCCGACTTGGACTACTGACGTGGCTTGCAACACGTGACTGGTGTTCTCGGACACTAGGCTGGCTAACACTAGGTCCCTTTAGAGTGAAAAGGGCGTGACAGCACCTCCACTAAGTTGATGAGGAGAGAGAAGAGTTGAAAGAGAAAGAGATAGAGGAAGATGACGATGAAGAAAGGCAGACTGGAAAGGAAAGGGAACCAAGACTGAATAGCGAATTGAAGAAGACCAGGATAGGGATCCCTGGTCTTTACTAGTCGACTTATATACACGTAAGACTCGCTTTAAAGCGGAGTCTAAACTAAGTAATGAGTCACGAACCCTAGTACAGCTATCCTAGGAATGAGTCATGTCCGTAGCATGTGATACCAAAGAACAATAGGACGCTTGACAGCGTGTGAACCATCGCTACAACAATACGCCGACCCCTGTCCATGACTAATGTAATCTGACACTCGTAGTCATAACCGTTATGTCAGTCCACTTCTGAAGCAGTCTGTGACACAAGAGTATGTCAAGGGATGCACCGAATGTCAAAGACATAAGATCAACACTCAGGCACGAAAGCGCCACTATCTCCTATCACCCCTGTCCATGAAGCCTTACCATTTCAGACAATCACTCTCGATTTCATCGTAAAACTTACCACTTCAAATGGATTCGATTCAATCCTTACCATCACAGATCATGATTGCACCAAAATGGTGATATTCATACCATGTAATGAATCCATCAATGCCAAAGGAGTGGCTAATCTATATCTCCACCATGTATTCCCAAGATTCGGACTTCCCAGCAAAGTCATCAGCGATAGAGACCCTCGATTCATTTCCAAATTCATGAGAGAACTATGTTGTCTTATTGGAGCTACACAAAATATGTCCACAGCATATCATCCTTGCACCAATGGACAATCTGAACACTCTAATCAATGGCTTGGACAATACCTTAGACCATGGGTCAATGTCCAAATGGATAACTGGGAAGAACATTTATCTATTGCTGAGTTTGCTCACAACTCCTGGCAAAACAAAACCACACAACATTCTCCCTTCAAAATGCTCATGGGGTATGATGTCACAGACTGCCTCGGAAGCACTCTTACTACACGGTGATGACTATGTTGTAAGCAGTAATTAGTCATGGACTATGATAGGATGATAGTTGTACTGGTGACTCACACACTGTCAAGCATTCTTATTGTCTCGTATATCACATGCCCATGGACATTGACTCATTCCTAGGATAGCTGTATTAGGGTTTGCATTAGTTATAGTTCAAGCTGCACTTCAAAGTCAGCGCATAACTGTATATAAGCTTAGTCTAGTACGACCAGGATCTCTATCCTGGTCTTCTTCAATTTGCTATCAACTTCCATTTTCCCTCTTCAGTCTGCCTTCTCTTCTTTGTCTCATCCTTTTGTCTCTTCCTTTCATTCACCTCTTCTTTCAACTTCATCATTGTCTATACCTTGTGGAGGCTATCTCAGGAGTCATCACACACGGAGGACCTATCGTTGTCATACATAGTGTCCAAGAGTCAAGTCATGTGTTGCAACACCACACCCCTAGTCCAAGTCAGACGAACACTTAGCAAAGTGTTAGATATGAACCTCGAGCAGAGATCTCTGACGCCCCAACTCCCATTCCTACTCTAGAACTCTGCCAAGAAGCCTGGAAAAGGGTTAGAGAAGAAGCTGAGAAACACATCATACAGGCACAACAATGATGGGTGCAATCAAAGAAAGAGGGTTGTACATTTAAGGAAGGGGAATATGTCTGGCTAGAAGGGTGCAATCTTCATCTTGATGTGCCTTCCACCAAGCTAGCCCCTAAACATAATGGACCCTTTCCTATTAAACAAGTCTTATCTCCCATCACACTTACCAGCTGATGCTTCCAGGAACATGGAAGATACACAATGTATTCCATGTGGACCTCCTAACCCCTTATATTGAAACAGAGTTCCACGGTCCCAACTACACGAGGCCACCTCCTGACCTAGTTCAAGGGGAAGAAGAGTATGAAGTCGAAAAAGTCCTAAACTCGAGGCGACATGGAAGAGGGCACAAAATCCAATATTTGGTCAAGTGGAAAGGATACCCTGATTCAGACAATGAGTGGGTCAATTGGGACAACATGCATGCTGACCAAGCCTTGAAGGAGTTCAAACAACGTCACCCTTCATCTGTAACCCATAAATACACCCTTCAAACCACGACAACTGAATCACCCCCATCATCGCAACTGTCCAACACTCTCATGTCTAACAATGCCACCACTCTCTGCACCACCACATCAGACACTCAGCCAGAGGGACGCCAATCCCCCACCAGTGGAACTAAGGAACTGGTCAGGGACTTGCTTGCTGCAGCTGGACTTATCAACATACCCACCTTGAGTGACTTCTGTCTTGGATACAGAACTGCAGATGCTACCAGGAGCCCCTGGTTTGAACCTTCATCTTGGCAAACTCCCAGTTCTTCCCCTAGTCGTGAACCCTTGATGTCACCCCCGGAGCTTACAGAATGTTCACATATCACAATCCCTCAGACCCTCATCCCCACCAACTTTGTGTGTCGAACCCTCAATGCTGCACAATCCTGGGAATCTGTGTATGGACCCATCGAGGCTGCCCTCACCCATTGAGCTGGTATGACCCCTTTCACCCTCACCAGATCCCTCACTATGTCACCCCACTCCTCCAACTCCAGCCCACTCCCCATCCCCTACTCCGAGCCCACCAAGGTCCCTCTGCCTGCTGAGAGGCAGCACAGTGTGGGAGCATTATCTACGAACTCAAGGGGGTCGAATTCACGATCCTCTGTACAACACCACCACCCCTATTCAAAAAAGAGTTCGCAAGCCGAAGAGATACACTGCTTGTCCAGAGAAGCTGAGGGAAGAGGAGATCCTAGCCATGTCACAGATACCAACAGGTGGACAGATGCTGACATGTTCTTATCTTGGAAAGATCAAGCGAACGCCTCTCCCCCCATTCCCGGTTTCAGACTGAACCAAGGATGTGACTTCATTCCCTGCCAAATCTGAGATGCCCAGGGCAACCTGTGGCCAGCAAAATGGACTCGTCTAGACTGAGGGGATGATACTTATGTGGCAGGGATTCGAGCTAATAGCCCCAATGCCCATGCAGAACGTCTTAGGGCACAACCGTCACATGACCTCATCTCTGTTCCAACCTACCTCCCCTCTGACCTCTATTTCTTCAAAATAGACCACCTCTGCCAATTCGAGATTGACAATGCTTTAGTTGAAGAAGGGGATCACACCCTAGGAGCAGAGGTACGCCAATATCGTGTGCAGCACATGAGGATGAAGTCAGCCTTAGCATCAATGAAGGATGCACAGAAAAGGTACTACGATGCACTAATGGAGCATCAGGACTTGATCCGACACTTGGAGGGAGCAGACGCTCTAGAGCACATCATGAACATCAATGGTATGTTGATCAGGGATGGACAGAGCAATTCAAAGAGTGATCAAAGATGAGGGAAGGTTGGGCCTCCTCAGCTGTTTAAGGCATGTGGACTTGCCTCCTAAAGAGGAGGTAATGTTATGTTTTCTTTCCTATACTGTGCTTACCATACAGACTATCATTGGGACCATCATCATCACTTTGTCATCACATCCCCCATGCACAGGCTTTGCTCATTCTTGCTTACTTACTTAACTCCATTTGTGACTCATACTACTACTGATACTAGTAGTATTTGTGTAACGGTTCGCTAACCGTTTGTCCGACTTGGACTATTTGAGTGGCTTGCAACACGTGACTGATGTTCCCGGACACTAGGCTGGCGTAACACTAGGTCCCTTAGAGTGAAAAGGGCGTGACAGCACCTCCACTAAGTCGATGATGAGAGAGAAGAGTTGAGAGAGAAAGAAGAAGAGAAGGATCGAGACGAGGAAAGGCAGACTGGAATGGAAGAGGAAACCAAAACAAGATAGCGAATTGAAGAAGACTAGGATAAGGATCCCTGGTCTTTACTAGTCGACTTATATACACGTGAGACTCGCTTTAAAGCGGAGTCTGAACTAAGTAATGAGTCACGAACCCTAGTACAGCTATCCTAGTATGACGTAGTGTCCATGTGCATGTGGAGTAAAAGAACAATAATGCTTTGACAGCATGTGAGTCGGTGCTACAACGATATCCCGTCCCCTGTCCATGACTAATGTAACCTGACCGCGTAGTCATAACCGCTATGTCAGTGTACTTCCCGAGGCAGATCGTGACATTATCCCCTTTTCAGGGTAAACACCCACGTTCTACCGACCATGCAGTGAGAGCGGTAACTCGCCTATCCCGCCTCATCTCTTCTTCAATCCTGTGAACGGCCCATGCCTCCTCCAGTCTTGCGCGACATGCCCGTTGATCCACTGCCATCGCAAACAGCTGGTCTTCTACTTGCCTGATCGACTCTTGCGCTGCTTTCATCCGCTTCTGTAATCCTCGCCACCTCATCACCTCCGCCGTTAGTGATCGATCTCCGACGTGAGCAATGGCCTCGTCGACCATAATCCAATCCTGATAGCCGCGATCCAACAGGCGTAGCTCATCTGGCCCAATGTCCGGCGTCCGTCCCACTCGATCGTTTACTGCTGCCGCATGGATCTCTCCACGATGTACGGGCCCATCCATCGTCATTTGCGCCTCGACATACGGGTTGTTGGTCATATGGACCTTGATATATCTGGCGGGTACTGAACGACCAGTCGCATCTAAGATAGTGAAAGGGACGTAGCTTGTCCCTTGGTTGTTTTCGTACCCCTGCGCAGCTGGCGATAGGGGTCGGCGCGCTGCCTGAGCACCTCTGTTCGCATGGCGCGGGTGAGCGGGCGGCACGGCGTAGTGTACAGCGACGGGTTGGCGTGGTCTTCCTCTTTGACCTCGTCCACGTCGTAAACCCATCCCTTCGGCAACTTGTCGGTCTTCGGGGTAGGGAGGCGGTACTTCAGCAGGATCTTCACGACGGACTTCGAGGGCGTTGGCAATGTTGTCTGCCAGAGACATGGCCTCTTCACGAGTGAGGCGAAAGTGTGCCATTGCGCCGGTGCCAGTGGATGGTGCAGGGACGGGGACTGGAGTAATGGGAGCTGGGACTGGAGTGGGGGCTGGAGACTCATGGCCATGGCAGTATTCTCTTGGTCCATGGCATTGATGGCAGAATCCGATATCAGAGGGTGACACCGGGCTAGAGGGAGCAAGCCGGCCTGTCGTCGTCGGCGGTTCTTCAAGTCGTGTTTCTTCCTGGCTTCTAATAACTGCTCCCGATGCCACTCGCGCGCTGTCAGCATCCCCAGTGACGACGGCTTCGGGCACGCGAATCGTAAGGACGTGTTTGGGGTTACTTGTAGCGCGAGATTCGGCAGCGTCGGCAAGAGTGAGTCGTCTAAATGCGTCGGCGATAGTGTTGGGGGAGGCAGGTCGTGGTTCGAACGGCGTTGCCTGAGCTCTGAGGATTGAGGTGGTTCGTTCGGCAGCCATTCGCCGGATGTCGTCGTAGATAGCGTTGACGGTGGCGTCTCCGTTGTCAGAGGCGGAGTCAGCATATGCTCCAGCCGTAGTTTCATCGGCAAGGTCTGATCGTCCATTAGATGACATATATCGATGGCTGTGTTGTGATAGTAGATGCAATAGTTGTAAGGCTAAGGGATAAGGAGACTTAGCGGATGAGAGTCTCCTTATATGTGTCTCCTTTGCGGGGTTTGAAGCTTTGAACTCCCGCACCTTATCATCAGCGAATACGTCATCCTTATCAACCCACATGTTATCCGAGTCTGGGTATCCTTCCCATTTGACCAAATATTGAAGACGCCGTCTTCTGCCGAACTTCCGGGAGTCTAGAATCTTCTCTACGGAGTATTCTTCTTCCCCGTCGACCAAATCCGGTAGTGGGCGCTGATAATTGGGCCCATGCGTTATTGTCTCTCGATAAGGTGTGAGAAGATCGATGTGAAACACGGGGTGAATGCTCCACTGCGTGGGAAGTTGCAACTGATAACTGACCGGCGATAGTACCTTAATGACCTTAAATGGGCCATGTCTTCTGGGCACAAGCTTGGCAGTTGGCTGACTGATACGGAGGTTCTTGCCTTCTAACCATACTTGGTCTCCTTCCTTGTACTTGGGCGTATCACGATGTTTGACCCATGACTGTTGGGCCTTAATCATCAATTGTTGCACCGTGTCTCGTGCCTGTTTCAGCTGATCAAGGCGCAATGTGACCTGTGGTAGTGGTGACGGTGACGAAATCCAATCAGCGCGTGGGTGATATCCCATCAGAAGAAAGAAAGGGGACTTCCTCGTGGTCTCACTTGGCCAATTATTGTGTGCGAATTGGGCGATAGGGAGATAAGGAGCCCAATTTGTCTGATGGTGGTCGGAGATGAACCTAATAGCGGTCTCGACCCATTGGTTCGAGCGCTCTGACTGTCTGTCGGTTCTTGGATGGTACGCCGTTGATGGATTTCGCTCTATTCCCGTAATACGGCATACTTCCTGCATGAATTTTGATATGAATCGAGGGTCTCGATCGCTGATGACTTTGCGAGGTAATCCAAAGTGTGCAAACACGTGTTGAATGTAGAGTGCCGCCGTGCCTTCCGCATTGATTTCTTCTCGACAGGGTATAAAGATTGCTGCTTTGGTGCAATCATGATCGGTGACTGTGAGAATGGAGTCGTATCCCTGCGATTCAGGGAGTTTAGTGATGAAGTCTAATGCAATAGTTTCGAATGGCATAGCTTCAGGTTTGGGGTAAATAGGCCTTAAAGGCGCCTTTGTTGGTCGGTTGTTGACTTTGTGACGTTGACAATCGGCACATCCTTGTACGTAATCTTTGACATCTAATCGTAATCGCGGCCACCAGTAGCGACGCTCGATGATTTGCGTCGTCCTATTAATTCCGGGGTGGCCATGTACTGGTGGATCGTGATGTGCTCGTATGATTTCACGCTTGCCTTGTAAGTCTTCTGTGACCACCACGCGCCCTTCTTTGTACCAGATGCCATCCAAGCATTTAAGTTGGTGTGGGTCGATCCAGGGTTTGAGACGCTCTTCGTCTTGACAGTGTTGTGGTGTGATGGTCACCGTGGTTCTTGCAAAGAGATGTTCCGGTAGTACTGTTACATTCGTGTTGTCTTCAGTACCTTGATCGTAGTCCGGTCTCCTTGATAGGGCATCTGCTCGCCCATTTGCCGTTCCATTGATATGCCGAATTTCAATGTTGTATTCAGATAAGCGAAGTACTTCCCTGGCTACACGTCTGCTGATTTTGTGAGGTTCCTTCCAATATAGCAGGTTTTGGTGATCCGAGTAAACGATAACCTTGTGGGGGGAGCCAGCCAGGAATGACCTCCAGTTGTCTAGCGACATTACTACCGCCAGTAATTCCAAGTCTGCAATGTCGTAGTTGCGTTGTGCCTCGTTAAGGGTTTTCGAAAAATAGGCAATAGGGTGTCTTTTGCCGTCTTCCTTCATTTGTAGCAACACTGCTCCTACTGCAAAACCCGATGCATCAACCTCCAGTTCGAATTGCTTATCTAGTTCAGGGTGTGCCAACACTGGTTCGCTTGTGACTCTGTCCCGTAGCTCATCAAACGCCTTTCGACAATGTTCTGTCCATAGCCATTCGGTGTCTTTGCGTGTTAATTCGTTCAGTGGTCTCGCAATGTGTGCGAATCCTCGAATGAATGGTCGGTAAAAGTTGCAAAAGCCCAAAAAAGATCTGATGTCCTTAACTTTGGTGGGCGTGGGCCAATTTTTAATACCCGCGATTTTGACGGGGTCCATGCGTGTTATCCCCTTTTCAAGGATTACCCCCAGGTAATCCATTCGTGGGGCATGGAAGGTACATTTCTCCGGCTTGAAGTAAAGATCTAGGCGTTCCGCAACTTCGAAAACTGCTGACACCGCTTTGATGTGGTCTTCCAGATTTGTGCTGGTTGCTATGGCTATATCGTCCATATAGATACGTATGGCGGTTCCCCTTGCATTCCAAAAATCAATGGTGTCTCTGTATTCATAGTTCATCATGTTTTGGAACGTAGCTGGTGAATTCTTCAGCCCAAAAAACATGACAAGTGGTTCCCATAGCCCGTATTTGGTTTTGAACGTGGCTTTATGTTCGTCTCCCTCCTTGATGCGGATATTGTTGTAGCCATCCTTCACATCGAGTTTGGTGAAGATTTTGGCTCCGCTAAGGTCCGTAAGGAGGTCGGTAATCAGAGGGAGGGGGTATTGATTGCTGATCGTGATGTCGTTGATACGTCGGTAATCTTGTACGGGTCTCAGCTTGCCGTCTTTCTTCTGTATAAAGAAGAATGGTGATGCATATGGTGAAATAGAGGGACGAATATATCCCTTAGCTTCCTGTTCCTGCAGGAATTTGAGCAGCGATTTGTCCTCATCTTGTGTCATGGGGTAGACTTTACATGGTAATGCATCCGGAGCAGTTGGTTTGAAATCAATGGCATGGTCCCATGGTCGTGACGGTGGGAATCGGGATGACGCTTCATTGCTGAACAACTTCGCGAATCATTCATACACCTTCGGGACTTCAGTGGCAACTTGGTTTTGCCCCGCTTGAATTGCTAGCTCAGTTGATACGCCTCGAATAGTTGACTGAGATTCCAAGGTGCGAACTATATGCTGCTTGTCCTCTTCTGATAACATGGCAGCGATTATCGGCCGCGGTCGGATAGTTCGAGGGTTGACGGATGAAATGACGACCGGAAGTACACGCTCATCAATAACAGCGTGTCTCCAGCTGAATTTGGGTTCGAATGATGCCAACCAGGGGTATCCTAATAGGATGTCTTCGCTCCCTATGTCCGTGATGAGGAAACGCATTTCTCTGTGGATTCCTTTAGTGTATACGTCTAGGTCGAGATAATGCGTGATTTTCCCTGATTTGTTGATAGTGTTGTCAATGTTGAATATCTTTCTAGGGGATGGGAGTTCCTTCATTCCCAATCCCATCTTCGTCGCGAAGTTTGGGTGCATGAAATTATCAGTGGCCCCCGAATCTACTAGCGCTCGCTTGTCGGCCATGAAGCAACTTGTACGAATCGACACTGGAATTCTCATAGAACGGTAGCGTGTGATGTATACAGAGTTACAACGAAGAGCCCTCACCCAGGCCGTTGGGTTCAGGCATTTTGAAAATCCTCCCGCCTCCACAATTGCTGCATGACGAGGTCTTTAACTTCGTCCGGTTCTTCCGCTACCCCTTCCAGCCATGCTTGGGCTTTTTGTTGCGGGGTGCTTCCTTCGATGACGCTTCGGTCATCAACGATGCTTCGAGCGGCGTATTGGCCATCTTTTTCTGTTTCCGCCTGTCGGGCTCGTGGCGGTCCTTGATTTTGTCGGTAGAACGGATTCTGCTTCAAGGGCTGTCGACAATCTCTTTTAAAGTGACCTGGCTTGCCACAGTTGAAACATGTAAGGACTTTCCTTTGCCCTACTGGCGTACCCGTCCTTCGTTCTGCTCCTTCTTGGGGTCGGTATCGATTCCTTCCTGGCTCATAGTCTTCTGCTTGAGCCAGGCGTGCTCTCCCTGGAGACAAATCCATTGCATTCGGGTCTGGAAGGTTTGGGATGGTTGGTCGACGCCATCGATTGGCGTTGTTGTAGTTGTTCTTCCAATTATTGCCCCCTATTGGCGTGTTTTTCCTGGGATTGAATTGTTCGAGTCGACTCTTCATGTGCACGAACACCTTTTGTTGTTGTATCGACGCTTCCCTCCAGCCTTCGTAGTCCCGTGGTTGTACGTTTTTGAAGATGTACTCGTACATTGCGTGTGGCAATGCATCTGTGAATATCCGCAAGACCAGTGGCTGGTTGACATCATAATTGGCGTGGCGCACCAATTGTTCAAATCTCGTAATGAGTCCGTCTAGATCCCCATTTTGCATACGGAGACCTCGTCCTAGTTCGGCTTGTGCTTTTTCTTGTTCTAATACATCGGCATACTGCCTATTGAAGGCACCGATTACGCCATTCCATAGGCGTTCGTCCGTTGTTGCCCATCCTTGGGTAGTGACTTGTGTGCGGAGCCATGCGTTGACTCCCTTTACCCATTCGTTAACGAGATTGCCTTGTATATAAGTGAGGAAGAACATAGCTCGTTGATATGGGTTACACATAAGCGTGTTGGTAATGTTGACTCCTTCGTATAGTTGCCATTGAGTGATGAATTGCTCCGCCTTGGCGCGGTCTCCTGTGAAGATGATGGGCGGGTCGCCTACTAGTTTGTCTCCGTGGTGTCCTCCTGGTTGGGGTGCCTGTGGCATTGGCATTGGTATTCCTGCTGGCGGTCCTCCACCTCCTGGTGGTCCTCCGCCTCCTCCTGGTGGTCCTCCGAACGGTCCTCCTCCAGGTCCTTGTCCTCCTCGCGGCCATCCGAATGGTATTCTTGGTGACGATCGTCTTTCACGGGTAGTTGGGGGGTCTGGTTGGTCTGGTCCTATGGCGCGATATAGCACTACATCGTCTGGGTTCATTGGCATTTCCATATGCCCTGTATGTGGGTTGATAGTCCCTGCTGCTGGTTCCATGGTCATCGTACGACTCATGATTGGGTCCTGTATGTGTAGCGACTCAGCTAACTGTAGTGCGATAATTTGATCGCTTCCTCTTTGCGGTACTGGTGACCGTACTTGTATAGCGCTTGCCTCACTGGCTACTGACGGGGTACTTGTCCTTGTTGTGGGGGTTTCGTCGACTGTGCTGCGGATCCTTCTTGCTCGGTCCAACCGATCTTGATCTTCCGCATCTTGTGGGGTAATATCAAGCCCCAAATCTTCTCCGGCAATGCGGAATGCTTCCCAAGTTCCTCCGATTTCTAGATTCTCAATCCAGCGGACTTCTACCCAACAGAGATGTTCGAAGTTGAACTCAACTGGGTACCAACGTTCTGAGCCTGATTCTTCTGGTGCGGTGGACCTGGCGTGATATCTTTCTATACCGTTATACACTCGCCACACAGCTGCTTTGATGAAACTCTCCGGTATATCCCGTAATACCGGTCCTTGTAGATTGTATACTTCAAAGGGCCCTTCTGATGCCCAACGTTCTCTTGTAGTTTGCAACGCCACGATGGGATCCTGGTCTTAATGTAACGGTTCGCTAACCGTTTGTCCGACTTGGACTATTTGAGTGGCTTGCAACACGTGACTGATGTTCCCGGACACTAGGCTGGCGTAACACTAGGTCCCTTAGAGTGAAAAGGGCGTGACAGCACCTCCACTAAGTCGATGATGAGAGAGAAGAGTTGAGAGAGAAAGAAGAAGAGAAGGATCGAGACGAGGAAAGGCAGACTGGAATGGAAGAGGAAACCGAAACAAGATAGCGAATTGAAGAAGACCAGGATAAGGATCCCTGGTCTTTACTAGTCGACTTATATACACGTGAGACTCGCTTTAAAGCGGAGTCTGAACTAAGTAATGAGTCACGAACCCTAGTACAGCTATCCTAGTATGACGTAGTGTCCATGTGCATGTGGAGTAAAAGAACAATAACGCTTTGACAGCGTGTGAGTCGGTGCTACAACGATATCCCGTCCCCTGTCCATGACTAATGTAACCTGACCGTGTAGTCATAACCGCTATGTCAGTGTACTTCCCGAGGCAGATCGTGACAATTTGTACTATGACCTCATCCTGATACGTGTAGTAGTAGTCTTAGTGGCTTTCCAAGTACTGGTACTAGTAGTATCTGCTTGGCAACTTGTAGTATATAACCTGTACCATTAGGACACTTAGACCTTAAGTCTGAGTTCTTGAATCACATCAACTCTTGACATCAGACCTCACAGAATAAGAAACTCAGGAGCTGCATAAGTCGTTTGACTTCCCAGTCTCACCCCACTCAGTGACAGCATAAGCCAGTGCGCTTCCCTGTTCACTTATCACCAAGTCTGCACAGGGTATTCCCCTGTGTCATTGCCATCACAGAACCTCCTTACATTGTCCCACACCCCAAGGAGTTAACCCACAGATTGCAAACCAATTGGCTTAATCGCCAGGTGCAGAATAGACGAAGTAGCCATCAGTCAGAACTCGCTTATGTTGAGCAGAAAATGCCATCAACACATAACAGTATTGCAGTGTTTGACCCATGACTGCTGTGCCTTGATCATCAATTGTTATGCTGTTTCTCGTGCCTGTTTCAGCTGTTCTAATCGCAATGTGACTTGTGGGAGAGGGGAGTTAGTTGAAAACCAATCAGCATGTGGATTGTATCCCATCAAAAGGAAGAACAGTGACTTCCTTGTGGTGTCACTAGGCCAATTGTTGTGAGCGAATTGTGCGATTGGCAGATAAGGGGCCCAGTTTGTTTGATGGTGGTCAGATATGAACCTAATAGCCATTTCAAGCCATTGGTTCGATTGCTCAGACTGTCCATCAGTTCTGGGGTGGTATGCTGTCGAGGGATTATGTTCTATCCCCGTGATTCGGCAGACTTCTTGCATGAATTTAGAGACGAATCAAGGGTCTCTATTGCTTATAACCTTTCTTGGTAGTCCAAAGTGGGCAAACACATGCTTGATGTATAATGCTGCCATTCCTTCTGCATTGATTTCTTCATTACATGGAATGAATATTGATGCCTTGGTACAGTTGTGATCTGTGACCATGAGGATGGAATCATGTCCTTGTGAAATGGGGAGTTTAGTGATGAAATCCAGTGCAATAGTTTCGAACGGCATAGCTTCTGGTTTTGGGTATATAGGCCTCAGAGGTGCTTTTGTAGGTCGGTTATTGACTTTGTGCCATTGGCACTCGGCACATCCCTGTATGTAATCAGTGATGTCTTTACACATTTGTGGCCACCAATAGTTTTGTTCAACAATTTGAATTGTTTTGCTTATCCCTGGGTGACTGTGTACAGGTGGATCATGATGTGTTTGAATGATACTTCTTTTGCCCCTGAGGTCTTCTGTTACTACAACTCGATCGCCTTTTTACCAAACATCGTTGATGCACTTGAGTTGATGAGGGTCTATCCAAGATTTGAGGAGTTCTTCATCTTGGTGGTGTTGAGGGGTGATCACTGTCATAGCTCGAACAAACTGGTGTTCTGGTAGTACCACTATGTTAGCGTTGTCTTCCACCCCTTGGTCATAGTCTGGTCTTCTTGATAGTGCATCTGCTTGACCGTTGGCCTTTCCTTGGATATGGCAAATTTCAATGTTGTATTTGGATAAACAAAGTACTTCCCTTGCTACCTGTCAACTGATTTTGTGTGGTTCCTTCCAGTATAGTAGATTTTGATGGTCTGAATAGACTATGATTCGATGTGGCAATCCCACCAAGAACAACCTCCAGTTGTCGAGTGACATAACAACTGCCAAGAGCTCCAAATTGGCTACATCGTAATTCTGTTGCACTTCGTTGAGGGTTTTTGAGAAGTAGGCTATTGGGTCTCTCTTGCCATCTTCTTTCTTCTGCAATAGTACTGCACCAATTGCAAATCCTGATGTGTCAACTTCAAGCTCAAATGGTTTGTTGAGCTCTGGGTGTGCTAGTACTGGTTCACTGGTGACCCTGTCTCATAGCTCGTTGAAGGCCTTTTGATGTCGCTCCGTCCATGTCCATTCCACGTCTTTTCTGGTTAATTTGTTAAGAGGTCTTGCAACGTGTGCAAATCCTCAGATGAATGGTTAGTAAAAATTGCAAAAACCCAAAAAAGATCTGATATCCTTAACTTTCGTGGGTGTATTCCAGTTTTTTATGCCTGCAATTTTTACGGGGTCCATGTGCATTATCCCCTTTTCAAGGATTACCCCCAGGTAATCCATATGCAGGGATGGAAAGTACATTTTTCTGGTTTGAAGTAAAGGTCTAGTCGTTCAGCTACTTCAAAGACTGCCAATACTGCTGCAATGTGGTTGTCCAGATTTGTACTGGTTGCAATGGTGATATCATCCATGTAGATGCATATTGCTGTCCCCCTAGCATTCCAAGGATCAATGACATCCCTGTATTTGTAATTCATCATATTTTGGAACATAGCTGGGGAGTTTTTCAACCCAAAAAACATGACGAGCGGTTCCCATAAACTGTATTTGGTCTTGAATGCTGCTTTATGTTCGTCTCCTTCCTTGATCCGAATGTTATTATACCCATCTTTGACATCCAATTTGGTGAAAATTGTAGCGCCTCCTAGATCTGTCAAAAGGTCTGTAATGAGAGGTGTTATGGTTAGACAGACCGCTCTGCTCTGCTTGAGCTATGGTACTGTGACGAAAGTTGTTCTGCTGGATACAGATCAACTGGGTCTGCAACTTGTGTGTGACTTCAGACAAATGCGGATAACCTGGACGGTGATAAGGTTTGTAAGACCCTATGATGACAGCATGGGACTTAATACCCTCGCAGACTCGGTGATGACAGAGCAAAGTCTGTGAGAGGAGAGACTGGGAAGTCAACTGGACTTATGCGGTTCCTAGCCTGAAAGGCATTGTAGAGTGTCTGATTGATTCAAGAACTCAGACCTAAGGTCTAAGTTCGCTAGTGGTACAGTTTATATACTAAGTACATGAGTCACTATTACTGAGTCATAATACTAGTATGAGTCATGTATGATGCTATGACACCACTAATACTACTAGTCTCTGTAATTGTATGAGTCACTATGACTCATTGTATGGAATGTGGTAGAATAGTCCGGAACTAATGATGTCATACTTCACCTGATAGTTCCTACTCAGGTGATATACTGACACTTCATAATCAGAACATAACAAGAGGGAGGGGATATTGGTTGCTGATGGTGATGTCATTGATGTGTTGATAGTCCTGTACTGGGTGCAATTTGCCGTCCTTTTTCTGGATAAAGAAGAATGGTGAAGCATAAGGAGATATAGACGGTCATATGTAACCCTTAGCTTCTTGTTCATTTAGCCATTTAAGTAATGACTTGTCTTCTTCTTGTGTCATCGGATATATTTTGCAAGGTAATGTGTCTGGTGCTGTTGGTTTGAAATCAATAGTGTGGTCCCATGGTCGTGATGGTGGAAATCTCAATGATTCCATATCGCTGAATAATTTGTGGAACCTATCATATACAGCAGGGACTACGGCTGCTTGGAGGTTCTGGCCTGCTTGGAAAGCAAGGTCAGTGGATATTCCCTGGATTGTTGACTGGGATTCTAGTGTTCGGACTATACTTTGCTTCTCGTCTTGTGTCATTGCAGCGGCAATGACAGGTTGTGGTCGGACAATTTGGGGATTAATGGATGAAATGACAACTGGTAGGGCTTGTTTGTCAATGACAGTGCTTCTCCAGTTAAACCTTGGTTTGAATGTGGTGAGCCATGGGTACCCCAGTAAGAGGTCTTCACTTCCAATGTCAGTAATAAGGAACCACATTTCCTTGTGAATTCCTTTAGTACAGACATCCAAATCAAGATAATGTGTAATCATCCCTGATTTGTTGGTAGTATTGTCAATATTGAAAATCTTTTTTGGCATTGGGAGTTCTCGTAATCCTAGTCCCATTTGCTTTGTGAATTTGATGTTCATGAAATTGTCAGTGGCTCCTGAGTCCACCAATGCTTTCTTGTCAGCCATGAAGTAACTTGTACAAATCAATACTGGAATGCACATAGATCAATAGTGAGTTATGTATACAGAGTTACAACATAATGCCCTCACCCAGGCCGTAGGGTTCAGGCGCTTTGAAAATCCTCTTTCCTCCAGAGTTCTTGCATGACTAAGTCCTTGACCTTGTCACTTTGTCTGGCCACTCCCACAAGCCAGTCTTGTGCCTTTTGTTGATCAGTTTGATCATCCACAATCTGTCGCACAACATAAGCATTGTCGTCTTCCGCACAACTTTGTCGATTGTGCGATGGTCCTGTGCTGATGGGGTAATTGTTGTGCTTCGGCTGCCTGCAATCCCGTGCAAAGTGCCCAATTTTTCCACAGTTATAGCAAGTGAAGGCTTGCCTTTGTCCCTCATTTGACCTCTTTGGGTTCCCTCCTTTGTTTCTTCCTCAAGGTTCATATCAATTTCTCCCTGGGAGAAAGTCTTCAGATTCTGTGATTCTTCCTCGAATTCTATCTGGTGTGGTGTCCATAGTGTTTGGATCCGATTGACAGCCCATGTTAGGTCGCCCCCGCAGGTTGTTGCCCTTCCAATTACTGAACTGGGTTGTTGGCTTGGGGTTCCTGGGGCTGAATTGGTTTAAGCAACTTCTCATATGGACCCACGTTTTCTGTTGTTGGACTGCAGCTTCCCGCCATCCTTTGTAGTCTCTGGGTTGTATGTGTTTGATAATAAACTTGTACATATTGTGTGGTAGTGCATTGGTGAAAATTTGTAGCACTAGTGGTTGGTTGATGTTGTAATTTGCATGTCGAACTAGGGTTTCGAACTGTGTGATAAGTGCATCAAGGTCTCCATTTTTCAACTGAAGTCCCTTAGCTAATTCTGCTTGAGCTTTCTCTTGCTCCAGTATGTCTGCATATTGTCGGTTGAAAGCCCCAATGGTGCTGTCCCACAGCCTTTCATCATTCGTGGCCCAATGCCTGGCAGTAATCTGGTTCCGCAACCATGCTTTGACTCCCTTGACCCATTCGTTAACAAGGGGTCCTTGAATATAGGTGAGGAATAACATAGCCCTCTGGTATGCATTCCTCATAAGGGTGTTGTTAATGTTAACCCCTTCATACAGCTCCCATTGTGTGATAAATTCTTCCACTTGTGATTTTTCTCCCTTGAAAATGATTGGCAGGTTACCGACCAGCTTTGAATCGTGTGGTGCAGCAGGAATTGCTGGGGCTGGTGGCATTGGCATTGGTGGCCCTCCTGGTGGGCCTCCTCCTCCAGGAGGTCCTCCAAACAGTCCTCTGCCACCCAGTGGTCCTCCAAATCCCCCTCCTGGCGGTCCTTGATAGGGAGGCCCTCCATGCGGCCATCCAAATGGTATTCTGGGGGGCTCTGACCTCGAGTGTCCTGCGGAACTCGGAGGATCTGGCTGATCCGGTCCTATGGCACGATGTAGTGCCAAATCGTCTGCATTTTCCATGTGTCCTGTGATAGGGTTGATAGTTCCTGCTGGAACTTCCATTGTGACTGTGCAACTCATTGGTCTGTTTATACGAAGCAACTCAGCTAATTGATCTGTGATTTCTTGATCGCGACTTCCTGGTACTTGAGGTGATGGGCAAATCTGGATAATGCTGGCCCTGCTTGATGGCATACTTGCCCTTGATGTCAGAGTGTTATTGGCTGATTTTCTGTATGCTGTGACTGCAGCTGCCAAATGTGTTCATTGTTCTGCTTCTACTCGGTCTTGCTCAGCTAATTCAGCTGGGGTGATATCAAGGTGGAGGTCTTCTCCTGCTATGCAGAAGGCTTGCCAATAACCTTCACCTGCAACTTGTCATGATTTACCACCGCGACTATGATACGGACGCTTACCTTTTCCTTATCCACTCACCTCTCCCCACTTGCCCACCCCATTCCCCTATCCATCCGTTTGGACTATTCTTACTCTTCGCTTGTGACTCATACTAGGCCCTTAAGGCTGTCCGATGATTACTTCTCTTTCTTTTACTTGTGGGCCTTAAGGCTGTGCTTCCTTGGTAGTGACTCATTCCTAGGACATTGCTTCATCTGTCATGACTCATGCTGTACACCTAGTACGTATATAAGGGCTGGACGATGTGTCCTATAGCCTCATCTTGTTCTTCATTTACCTCTTGCGAATCCTAGTGACTTCAAATCCTCTCTACTCTGTCTAGCTTGGCCTCACGGCCTCTTTGTACCACGAGTGACTGACTAACACTGATCCCCTTGCACCACAGAAACTCACCGGCGCACGTCACACATTGTTTGACCCCGCAAGGTCATAACACAACTGGTTCTACCCAGCATACTTCTACCCAACAGACTTGTTCGAAATTGAACTCAACTGGGTACCAATTGCTAAGCCCTGATTCTTCTGGGGCATGTGACTTGGCATAATATCACTCTACTCCATTGATGACTTGCCAAACAGCTTCTTTAAGAAATGCTGAAGGTATGTTCCTCTGCGGTCATCTGCTGATAGGATACTGCTCAAAAGGGCCTGTCACTGCCCAGATCTGTCTTGTTGTTTGTTGCAGTGCCACAATGAGATCCTGGTCTTAATGTAACACTTTGCTAAGTGTTTGTCCAACTTGGACTGGGGATGTGGTGGTGCAACACGTGACTTGGTTCTCGGACACTATGTATAACAACAATAGGTCCCCCGTGTGTGACAGCTCCTGAGATAGCCTTCACAAGATACTGACAGTGATGAAGTTGGAAGAAGAGATGAATGAAAGGAAGAGACCAGATGATGAGACAAAGAAGAGAAGGCAGACTTAGAAGGGAAAAGGAAACTGATAGCAAATTGAAGAAGACCAGGATAGGGATCCCTGGTCTTTACTAGTCGACTTATATACACGTGAGACTCACTTTAAAGCGGAGTCTGAACTATGCTATGAGTCACAAACCCTAGTACAGCTATCCTAGTATGACGTCATGTCCATGGCATGTGATATAAAAGAACAATAGAACGCTCCACAACATGTGAGTCTGAATGAGTAATACTAATACACCTGTCCTAGGAATGGAACCTCATGGAAGGCTGTAGAACCTAGCCCATCACATGTCCTAGAGTCATCTGATATCAATACAAAGCACTATGGTGGGGAGTGAGATAAGATAAGAACAATGGCAGTCCCAATGATAATCTGCTGGAGAAGTCAGTGCAAGTCTGTCCATGACAATCACTGTGTTAAATTGTCTTGATTCTGCTAAGTCAGGCGGCACTCCGGGCTGCTGTCCACTGAATATCTGATAAAGGGTTCGCTTCTTTGGTCCTCGGGCACAGCTGGGTCTGTCGCTCATGGCACAGGCCGGGTGCACCTCCATAAAATGCCAGCCACGTGCTCAACTCATGATTTCTGGGGTCAGCACACTAGCAGTCATATTAGTGTCTCCTACAGATAATAATCTCTGAGGCAGCCCACTTAATCTGGGTGCTAAGATGCAAACATGTCATCCAAGAGAAGGTCCACTCTCAAGAGGAAACTGTGTTGAGATGGTATAAAGTGATAAATAGAAGACTAACTGAGGACAAAATAATAGCAACCGTCATAAAAAAGAAAGACAAACCTCTCACCCAGCTTGTGGAGGCAACCTGGGAGGATGTACTGAAGAAATCCTTGGATCTACCAGATGGGTGGATCAAAGATTGTGAGGTTTTTTTTTTTTTTTTTTTTGAATCCATTATTGTGCGCCTTAGGGCATGTAGCCCATGTAGCACTTCACTTCTAGTACAAGATTTCTGAGTCAACATTTAAGAATCGTGAGGTTTTAGTGGGTAGGAGTGTATAACAAACCTGACTGCACAGATCATGCACATGGAGTCCCACACTGCTCCAACACCAGGGGCATATGTCAATCTGTATTTTCCCTCACTCCGGGCCCCAGCCCAGCTCTCAGCACGTTTGGTAGGGCTGATACAAAAAATCTCCTGCTGCCGAACACCTACTTAGGGACTACATATTAGGTAATAATAAGTAGTCACTGAATAGATCACTTTCCAAACAAAAAAAAACACCTCATTACGAGAATATATATTTTATGTTCCCTTTTGTTACACGTCGTTAGTCTGCGTCCGCGTCCCTGTCAGGCCCGCTGCCTGAGTTCGCATTTTCGTTTCCTCTTTCCTATTCTATTCCTCCTCGTCTGCCCTTCTCTGGACTTCACAGAACTCGTACTCAGGCGTCTTGTCTCGCCACACTGGTGCGAACATTTCCTGTCAGTGAGACCAGGATCTCTGGAAGGCTTCGTTCTCTCACTAGCTCAGAATTTAAACCAACCACGTTTGCAACGATCTTTAACCTGCGTGTGGGCGCGGTCTCTGCTCTTCTCAGTGAGTGCTTACAACCAAACCGTCACCCGCATCCTCCAGCATTATTGCCTATTATTTGTTCGTCCCCATATCTGGTCAGTGATCTCCTTGTACTCGTTTGACTTGGATGTACGCAACCTAGTGCGAACATCTCTCATACCCCGATAGCATCATTACTGGGGATATGGTGCTGCAAGACTACTGCGCCCGCTTCTTTCCTTCACCACACATCCACACAAGATGAGAAGAGGCAAGTCCGATGTTCTAAATTTACACCGACTCACACATGTGACAACGATGTAGTACCATATGGCGAGAGGGACTTTCTGTGTTCTTTATATCCTATGAATCAACGCACGGAGCACTCCAGGAAAGAAAGAAGACCTCTTACAGACTAGCAGGTCGTGACAACTCGGCCAATCTGGGCATGGCAAAACGAAGTGAGTAAATGGTCTCCGACACGCAAGTTCTGACCTGGCCAAGAGAGTCTGATATGAGGCGTGCATTCTGTTCCCAGCCACGCGACATCCGTCTAAAACAAGTCCGGCGCTGAACCTACCTGATTCCGTGATCACCGGGGACCATGGGACGTCAGAAGGGCCCAACAACCCCATGGATCCGTGACATATGGTGAGCTACATTCATGTCCGCCCATGCGCTGCAAATGTTCGTTCACAAAGATTATCAAGACGTATTTCAATGCTAGTTGTCCCACTTCGCGAGGACCAACCCGTGGTGGATACTTGCGTCTCTGAGATCGTGCACGGTGAGCATCGTCCCATTTGAACCCCCGTGGACCTTGTCTGGCATCCCATTGTATACTCCGCATATGAAAGCTGGTCACTGACCTCGGGCGAGGGAGCAGGTTTTCTGGAGGAGGTCTAAAAGATATGTATATTGTAATTGGTGAGACATGCTACGTATGAATCTGTAGCCGCACGACAAAGCAGACTACCTTGACATAATACCCTTCAAGTGGATTAATAGTAGCTCACCGCCGGATGCAAACCAAACAGAGATACAAGGGGACCGTCTCTGCCCCAAACGGCCACCAACGAGCACGAGTAGCACCTTCGTCTTGTCGTTCCTGGCAGATACCTCCCACTACGTAGCGAATCGAACGTCGTGCATCGCGCTAGCTACGTGCGCGACAACTGTGTGGGTTCAGAAGCCATCGTTGCGTCGTCATGACGTGGGCCACGCAGCGTGGACTGGGTGGGACGGGTCCATGGTCAGGCAGTGAGTAAGTTCTGATGGAGGGGAATAGAGGACGTACAGAGCGCATGCGCTGCTTGTATTATTCATTGCGAACCTTGATATTTGGTACACCTGGATCCCTTTTGAGTTATGGGTTCAGGAGGTTAGCCGCATTATTCCGCACGACGAAAATTGGGTGCATTCTTCATTTGATGGTCAGGCTTAGCTTTTGTTGCGAAGATGTAAGACGAAATGGAGCGTCAGACCGAGGGAATGCCAATGGCCACAAGTCGAGCCTAACGGCGTAGTCATCTACCCCAGCGTTGAGGACAAGCGACGGGATTTGTGCCAAGACAGCGTCATAGATGAGAAACTGTGGAGGAATGGACAATGACTGTGAGACGGTGCGATGACGCGTACTTTAACAGGCCTTCTTGCGTCGACCTGCATTTAGCGTGGCTCGTACAAGTGAGGTGTGAGCCATTGAACCTCCAGGCAATTCTCGAGGCGTGTCCATGTTTCCCGACCGGTTTCAAGCAAACATGACCTAACGAGACGCAGAGGGTTTACAGTACGGTGGGGAGAAGAACACGTAAGGAACATTGAAAGGATATCGGTCTGCCGCCTGGTCGACTTGGGACATCGGCGCCTGTGGCGACAAATAAGGAAGGAGGGCCAACTCGTTGCGGACTCGTTGCGTGAACGTGTAACCAGAGCCAGCATTCACCATCAACGACGACACCGACTTTCTCAATTGAGCTGTATACCGTCGCTACGATGGACACCCAACAATCTCAGAAATCCCGTCCTCGACTTCCAAAAGTCCGGTTCCGAGTCCTTATCATAGGAAGGGCAAATGCAGGAAAGACTTCGATCCTACAGAGGATCTGTGAAACTACGGGGAGTCCCATTATTTACCGGGGAGGAGAAGAGGTACGCGGTGCAACTGTTTTTTTTGTTCGCGAGTCTGATCTCACGGCCGACTAGATTCAACTTGACCCGTCCATGGATGTTAGTGACAATTGCACTTCTCTCCGGTTGCCTCTAAACGTAGAGCCAGCGAGGCGAGCACAGGATCGACGACGAAATTGTCTTCTCGAATCATACGGGTTATGTTTTTCACGATTCGCGCGGAATTGAGTGTGGTAGCACAGCGGAACTCGAAATTTTGCAGGAATTTATTCGACGCAAGTGCGGAGAGAAGAAGCTGCGTTCTAGATTGCACGCGATTTGGTATGAACTCTAGCGTTCACCATTAGTACGACAACTGACGGTCGTGTTTTGAGGTACTGCGTCCCGATGGACAACCAACGTCCACAGCTCGACCTGAAATTTTACGAGGAAATCTGTGCTGACAGGAATGGTGCGCCGTTACAAACATTCGTGATCGTATTTAATACAACACACTTTGAAGTTCCCGTGATCGCCGTGTTTACCAAATATGACCAGTTCCTGCGCAACGTCGACATGCATTTGGCGGATTTCCCAGATCAAGAGCCGGATGGCAATGTACCTGAAGTGGCGGAGAAACAATTCCGAGAGCATTACCTGCAACCCCTTGGTGATGATGTTAGATATGTACGACTGGAAAGTGGGTTCAGAGTCATATCCCAGTGTTACCATGCTGACGTTCTTCGGCAGAAATGCAAATGCAAAATAGGCACTGCAATGACCTTATCGAGACAACTGCTGCAGCACTGAATGAGGATGTTGTTACATTGATGCTTTTAGCTGTGCAGAGGGATAATTTGCAATTAAGTGTTAAATCATCTTTGAACCGGCAAGTGTTTCAGTTAAATTGGCAGCAGGACCAACAATCTCAACAAACTTTGCAGTGTCTATGCTGGGTTTGAGGCCAAATGCATAGAAGATATAATTCGGGAATGTCTACACTCATTTCCGTACATCTGGGCAAGTGTTAAGAGCGTCTTTATGTGTGATATGCCTCATGGTGCTTGATGTCTCTCAACTTCTAGTGTGTAAGTGCAATTTCTTATTCTTTGAAGATCAACTGTCCTAACTGGTGGTGCTGTGCCCTCTAGTTTGTGAGTGGCTACCATACTTTATTGTGTTCCAAGCTGCTGACAATGCCTTGGCTTTCCAGGAAGTGAGTGGCTGTCATGCCTTACTGTGTTTCAATCCCATGGACAAATCACCATCCTTGGCTCTTCAGCCAGTGAGTGGTGTCGCCCATGCTGTGTTTCAGGGTTGCTGATGGTGCCCACTCATGACTCTAGAGAGTGAGTGGGCTTATACCTTGCTGTGTTTCAAGCACACTGAGAATGCCTGGGCTTGGCTCTCCAGTCAGTGAGTGGCTCCAACACCTTGCTGTGTTTCAAGCATACTGAGAATGCCTGTGCTTGGCTCTCCAGTGGGTGAGTGGCTGCAACACCTTGCTGTGTTTCAATACTGAGAATGCCTGGGCTTGGCTTTCCAGTGGGTGAGTGGTTCCAACTCCTTGCTGTGTTTCAAGCATACTGAGAATGCTTGTGCTTGGCTCTCCAGCTAGTGAGTGGCTCCAACACCTTGCTGTGTTTCAAGCATACTGAGAATGCCTGTGCTTGGCTCTCCAGTGTGTGAGTGGCCCCAACACCTTGCTGTGTTTCAAGCATACTGAGAATGCCTGGGCTTGGCTCTCCAGTTTGTGAGTGGCTCCAACACCTTGCTGTGTTTCAAGCATGCCAAGAATGCCTGGGCTTGGCTCTCTAGATGGTGAATGGCTCCAACACCTTGCTGTGTTTCAAGCATGCTGAGAATGCCTGGGCTTGGCTCTCCAGTCTGTGAGTGGCCACAACACCTTGCTGTGTTTCAAGCATGCTGAGAATCCCTGGGCTTGGCTCTTCAGGAAGTGAGTGGCCACAACACCTTGCTGTGTTTCAAGCATGCTGAGAATCCCTGGGCTTGGCTCTCCAGTCAGTGAGTGGCTGCAACACCTTGCTGTGTTTCAAGCATACTGAGAATCCCTGGGCTTGGCTCCCTAGGAGGTGAGTGGCTGCAACACCTTGCTGTGTTTCAATACTGAGAATGCCTGGGCTTGGCTCTCCAGTTGGTGAGTGGCTGCAACACCTTGCTGTGTTTCAAGCACACTGATAATGCCTGGGCTTGGCTCTCCAGTCAGTGAGTGGCTGCAACACCTTGCTGTGTTTCAAGCACACTGAGAATCCCTGGGCTTGGCTCTCCAGTGTGTGAGTGGCTCCAACTCCTTGCTGTGTTTCAAGCATACTGAGAGTGCCTGGGCTTGGCTCTCCAGTATGTGAGTGGCTGCAACACCTTGCTGTGTTTCAAGCACACTGATAATGCCTGGGCTTGGCTCTCCAGTCAGTGAGTGGCTGCAACACCTTGCTGTGTTTCAAGCATACTGAGAATGCCTGGGCTTGGCTCTCCAGCCAGTGAGTGGCTGCAACACCTTGCTGTGTTTCAAGCACACTGAGAATCCCTGGGCTTGGCTCTCCAGCCAGTGAGTGGCTACAACACCTTGCTGTGTTTCAAGCATACTGAGAGTGCCTGGGCTTGGCTCTCCAGCCAGTGAGTGGCTCCAACACCTTGCTGTGTTTCAAGCATACTGAGAGTGCCTGTACTTGGCTCTCCAGCCAGTGAGTGGCTCCAACACCTTGCTGTGTTTCAAGCATACTGAGAGTGCCTGGGCTTGGCTCTCCAGCCAGTGAGTGGCTCCAACACCTTGCTGTGTTTCAAGCATACTGAGAGTGCCTGGGCTTGGCTCTCCAGAAGGTGAGTAGCTGCAACACCTTGCTGTGTTTCAAGCATACTGAGAATGCCTGGGCTTGGCTCTTCAGGAGGTGAGTGGCTACAACACCTTGCTGTGTTTCAAGCATGCTGAGAATGCCTGGGCTTGGCTCTCCAGTTTGTGAGTGGCTGTTGCACTTCACTACCTTTCAAACCTGATTGCAACCCCTGCCTCCTGCTCTCTAGAATGTGGGTGGTTGCCAATTTTTGCATTTCTAACCTGTTCACAACCCCTGTTCTTTGCTTTCTAGGAAGTAAGTGCCTCATAGCATTTCAAAATTGATGGTGATACCTGTCCTTGGCTCTCCAGGCTGTGAGAGGCTACTTTATTTTGTTATGCTCCAACCCTGCTGACAATGCATGCCTCTGGCTCTCTAGTTTGTGGGTGTCTGCCATACTTTGTTGCATACCAACTTGCTAACAATGCCTGTTTTTTGGCACATCAGAGAGTGAGTGGCTGCTATACTTGCTGTATTCAAGCCAGTTGATGAAGACTTTCTTTGGGTATCTAGGAAGTAACTGGCTGCCATATTTTGCTGTATTGCAAAGCTGCTGACAAAAATTGTCTTGGCCCTCCAGGGAGTGAGTGGCTACCTGTCACACCATTTTAAAGCTACTGACTACCCCTGCCCTCAATCTTCAGGGAGTAAGTGGCTGCTATATTTGTTGGATTTCAAAATTGATCCTTGGCTCACTAGTGGGTGAGTGGCTGCTGTACCTTGCTATGTTTCATACCAGATTGTGATGTCCTTGGTGGTGCCTGTCCTTGGTTCTTCAGGAAGTGAGTGGGCATTGCACCTTGCTGTATCTCAGGCCTAATGCCTTTCCTTTGCTTTATAGCTTGTGAGTGACTGCAATGTTTTACTGTGCTTCAAGCCTGCTGACAAGCCTCTCTAGGGTGTGAGTCCCTGCTGTACCTTGCAATATTTCAAGCCCCCTGATTGTATCTGCTTTTGGTTCTCTAGAGTGTATGTAGCAGTCATACCTCACTATGCTTCAATCCTGTTAATCATACCCATCCTTGGCTCCTTGCCTGGCTCTCTAGATGGTACGAATCTGCCATGTGTTACTGTCAAGGCTTCTGATGGGGCCTCTCCAGACTGTGAGCTTCCACTGTGCCTTATAGCATTCCAAGCCAGCTGATAACACCTATCCTTGGCTTTCTAGGTTGTGAGTAGCTGCCATGCTATGCTGTGCTTCAACTTGAAGCTTGCTAATTGTACTCATTCTTGGTTCTCTAGCCAGTGGGTAGTGGCTTACTACCATGCTATGTTGCAAGTTTGCTAATCATACACTACCTTGGCTTTTCAGGCTGTGAATGGCTTCCCTACCATGTTGTGTTTCAGCTGATAATGCCCATCCTAGTCTCTTCAGAGGGTGAGTGGCTACCTTGCTTTGCTGTGTTTCAAGCCTGCTAATGGAACTCATCCTCTGCCCTTCAGAGAGTCAGTGGCTTCTGTGCCTTATTGTGTTTGAGCTTATTGATGGTGTCTATCCTTGACCTTCAGTGGGTGAGTGGCTGATACACCTTGCTGTATTCACACCTTCTGATAACACCATTCTTGGTTTTTCAGATAGTGAGTGACAATCAAGTCTCATTGTGTTTTATATTTACTAATAACATATGTCTGTAACCTTTAGAAAGTAAGTGCCATGTTGCCTAACTACTTTACATGCTTGCTTATACTCTTGACCTTCATTCTCTCACTAATGCTCTCATCCTTGGCATCTTAGGATGTTTGTGCATGCTCCTCTTTCAGGGCTTCTAATGGTGTCCATCTTTGATTTTGTAGTTTGTGAGTGCTACATGTTTGATCAATCATGCAATAAGCTCACTTCTTCACAAGACAAAGAAGACAGTGTCAATTCCCACCATTCAACATGTAGTATCTTTGTTTTACCATCTTGCCTGCCAAGCTTATGATATTCATCTCTCATCTCTCTAGCTCAGCAACACTCATCCTGGAAGTCACCATTTAGTCCTTGGTAATTTCATGCTATCATTTTCAGATTGTTATTAACCTTTGAGAAAGCTGTCATTTTTATCATGAAGCTTGCTGCTATATTACGTTGCTTCAAGATCCCACGCTACTCAGTTCTAGCCCTTGCTGAGCTGAACTATCAGGAGGCAGGCATCGACCTCAAAATCCGAGAATACCTTGCAGGAACTTCTGAAGAGCAGTCTGTTGAGCAACTCGCAGATTTTATTATGGCTACTGATATTGGTTTGCTTATTCTTTCGCCTTTCAAGATAATATCTCATGACTCTTTTAGCGCCATCTCAGGGTTTGATCATGAGAAAGGAGTTTAAACCTTGCTACAAGAAGCTTTGGTAACTAGTTGCCGCGCATGAATCTGGATCTTCGCTCATGCTTGAGGACACACAGGGAGTCCATAAATCCGACGTCACAAGCGACGTCAAGTGGTCAAGAAACTGCGTAAATGAGCCGTGTTTGATGTCCATGATATATATTTGCGTGCTTGTAATTTTGTAGTCTCCATCGCCGTTGCCGTTTTTGGAGGGGAGTCAGAGCGAAGAGTTGGAGCGGAGGCATCAGTCGTGGTCATGGTCGTGTTCGTACAGACAGTACTAGTTCCGGTTTCCCTTGTTTTTGCGCCCGTTTTGTAACATATGCAGCAGAAATGAATTGCTGCTGTGACTCGGACTCGTTGGCGTCATCGAGGGAGACAGTGGCTCTTACTTTTCACGTTGACCGTTGAGGCCGATGCGTCGCGGCGGTCTCAGTCCACGCCTCCGCGGCGCTGGGGCGCAGCACGAGTGGAGCGTTTTCTTTGCGGTATAGAATAGCCAGAAATCTCCGTCCGTTTCGTGCTGCTGTTCGGTCAGGACTTACCACCATGCGCGATCGAGACCGAGGGATAGACCTGTTTCAAGTGCAAGATCGTAATTGATCCTGAGCAGGCTGCAGGAGAAGATGTGCGTGATTCTCATGGTGCTTGTCCGCGTCCGCGTACAGACTCTCATAAAAAAAGAAGCAGCCGAGTCTCACGTTGAACCCTCGGCGCGGCGATCCGAACCTGAATTCCTCTGTGTTTGTGAGACCACGGCAGAGAGTCTTGAAAAGTACAATGATATTAAGGATACCGATAAAGACCTATAACGGTTGATGGTGATAAACGTTTGAGAGGTATCAAAAGTTGTCGAAATGAAAAGAAAAACAAAGGAACGCTAGCTAGCCATGAACGAAAAAAAAAAAAAAAAAAAGAATTCCCGAGATTGATTTTTTTAATGCATGAATATGGGGGGGGATCTGGGTGGTATCAAATGCTACGGAGATGAAATGAACGATGATATCTGAACAACAATCAAACACACAAACTGAGAGAACAAGGGGGACAGACACAAAACGAACTGCGATAAAACGTGGGAGAAGAGAAAAGAAGTCAGCGAAGAAGATAAGCGAAGCGAAGAGATCGGTCGTCAGGGATGCGCGCGGCGGTTGCGCGACCTCGACGTGCGAGGTGGAGCAGGGGAGGGTACGGCGCCAAGTCCGTGCGCCGGGACGTACTGCGGGTCGATCTCGCCACACTTGAGGTGCAACAAGAGATTATGCACAAACGTCTGCTCGTACCTACCCGCGCGTGTCCAAAGTCAGCAAATCGATCGATCGATCAATAAACACAGATCGAACTCACTGAGCATTGTTAAACACCACTGCCATCGAGTCGGACCCGCAGCGGAGCAGGTTTGGCGCCATGACAAGCGCGAGGTTCGCACTGGTCATCTTAGTCGCGGCGAGCACGCGGTCGTCGAGGAACAGCTGCAGGAAGCTGATGACGAACAGTACCACGCGTCGGTTGGCAGTCGGCAGCCGCTCAACCGCCGCGCAGCACGCCTCGGCGTCGCTCGCGAACGCGATGCAGTCGTTATACATCTCCGACGGTATTAGCGGGTCGACGAGCTCGCGTAGCCAGAGCTTGAACAGCGATGCGGGGACGTGTGGGTCGTCGACGCCCTCGAGCGTGTATGAGCCCTGGTCGAGGCGCATCTTGAGTGCTGCGACCGCGTCGGAGTCGCCTGGTATGCGAAAGATACCCTCGGACTTCGTCCCACCGAGCGCGAGGACGCCGTCAGCGAGGAAGGGGAGGACGATTGGGACCCTCTGCGTCGGGTATGTGCGTTCCTGGAGACGGAACACGGCGTCGAGTGGCTCGCCGAACGTTGAGGGGTTGAACGCCGCGTCCTGTGATGACCTCTTCTAAGCGACAGATCAGGACGAATAGGAACAAGGGACGTACCGACGCCGTCTCGATTTCTGCAAGCGAGGGAGGCTTGCCTCTGGGGCCTTTCTTCGCAATAGCTGACAAACGCTTAAGACAATGTTTTGCGAGTACGTCGATGCGACCTTGGGTTATTCCTGTATGTTGCGAGAGAAACGCGTGAAGGTAGGGCTCGAAGTTCTTCGATGGCGGAAAGGTCACCAGTAGCACGCATAGCAGCTGCCAACCACGGAACGCGCTCTCCCTACAAAGCAGACCTGTCATCAGCGATGACAAAACAGTACGAGAGACGACATACGCATTTGGGTTGTTTGTCAGCTGCTTCATAACTTGACAATAGAGTTCGTCGCGCAGCTCGCCATTTGCGAGTCCTTCTCCGAGCAGCCAACGAGCCTCTTCGAGCCGAGGCGTATTCGAGCCTGAAGTGGCGCCCTTTTCGCTATCTCCCATGAGCTTCTGTACAGCGCGGAACATGCGGACGGCATCCTTGTGCAGTGACCGTGAAAGGTTCAGCAGGGGCGCAGCGAGTGGGCCGCGCTGCCAGACCATCATCTGGTCCACGGGTACCTTGCGCTTGAAGATGAAGCCGGTCCGGTGCGTCGCAAAGTACTGCTGCGCAAACTCCGATTCGACGAATTGCTGAATGTCGGAGGCGAGATCTTGGGGTAGGATAGGATGTGCGCTTCAGGGACACAATATCAGACCCGAGATCAGACAGTTACGCGATAGTGAGGTACGCACCCGGTACTGAGCGTTTTGACGGTACGAGCTGTCACGGATAAGGGTGGTGCGTCGATAAGGATAGGCGTTCGCATGGCACGAGCCTTGACGGGGCTGAGTTGGAGCGTAGCATCTGCAGACAGTTAGTTCAGAACGCTCATTACGACAGTCCATAATCGCGCATAACGCACCGATATTTAGCACAGGCCCACTGATCTTCTTACCCGCGACGGTTGGACTCTTAGTTGGCGTCGCTGGTATAGGGCGCACGGGCGCCGGTGGAGTGCCATTTTTCACCGTCGCTTCGATTCTTATCTTCGGCTTTACGGATTCCGGCGCGCTCACGTAGCCACTCTCCGAGGACACCTTGCTCACGCTGCTCGTAGTATCGGGCGATTGTGGCGGCGTTCGCGTCAGTCGTTCGACAGCGACTCCCAGGGACTGTGGTGGCGTGCGAGAAGGGATGAATGAGCGTTGCGAGGGGGTGGGGGTGGGCGGGGAGCTCGCTTCGGAGCCGGGGATGGGTGGCAGCGCGGGCGCCAATCGCGCGGGTGTTGAAAAATGGGGGTCCGTAGTAAGGTTGCGACGCATGGGCGGAGGAGCGTTCGGGCTCTTCTTCGCGGGGGCAGCTGGACCACTTGCTGAGGACTGTAGACGGCCAAGAGCGTGAGCGGGCCCACGACCCTCTTTCTTATATGAACGCGAATGGTGAGCCGCGGGGCGCGGTTCCTGTCCGGCTGCACGAGAGGGTGGGGTCTGATCACTTGTCGAAGAGAACGACTTTGAGAGACGACGGCCCAGTGCGGTGTTCTATTCGGCCGTTCGAGGTCCGTATGACACAAAGTGACAGCGGGATGGGACATACCTGAAGAACTGTCAACGGAATCACAAATCCATCTGGCTTCTCCCAAACAGTTTCGCCAGTCTTCGTGTGGTAATAGTATGGAATACCGCCACGCGACTCGTCGCCAATCTCCCACCACTCGCCGTTCTCGCTGGGCGGTAATCTGCGTGGGGTTTTAGCTCCATGAGGCAGTATGTCGAATAACGTATCTATAAATATACGTACACGAAATTTCCAACAGGAGGATCCCATGAAACCTGTCCAGTCGCAGGACACGCAAAGAAGGACACCTGGCTCTAGAAAACACACGTCAATCAGCGCCGCAAATAGAAGATGTAAAATATGGATATATGCTGACTTGGGGATCAACAAGGGTCACCCAGAAATGGGAGCCCCACGTCGTTTCATCATGTGTATGCGTAGACGTAGACGCAGCGGAGGAAGTAGAAGGACGAGAGTGTCTTGGACGGCCATTTATATGCACCTCTGGCGTGGTGGTGCTTGTGATGCTCGCGGTGTAAGACTTGTCCTGTCGAGAACTGGAGGAGACATTTGATGTACGGGGCTTAGTCGGCGCATATACGTTTGTATATGCTGAGAAATGAGCGTTGGATGAAAGGGAAGGACTAGATAGTGGCGGTGATGTAGCCATTGTGCCTAAATGGGCGAGAAAAATAAGAAAAACAAGGGAATGGAGAAACCGTGTGGAACGTGACGCCGTTTAGCTAAAGTTACCTAGCATACAACGGGGGGAAAGGAAAAAAGGGGATAATAGAGGATGTGCTAAGAGGAGAGGTTGTAAGGAGAGCGGGGGGTTGAACAGAATAGGCTCTGGCGGGACCCGGCGTTGGGATGTGCGAAGTGGACGGCATTTCAGGTCCATTTCTTTGGAAATTAATCCACCAAACGAGCGACACGGCCACCATTTCACCTTCGGTCATCGTATCCACGTGCATTTTCCCCTTCCATTCGTTCGATCACGGGCGACCCGAGTAGCATAGAGAGTAGAACCTGCAATGTGCCGTACAAGAGAAAAACAGTCGCGGGTAAAATTCATGGGTGTTCTGTGAACGTAACGATGGGTGCAACTTATATGTGGGTGTAGTCGCGGTGATGGGGATCCCTAGTTACTCGTTATTCGACTTCTTCCGGCCGTTGCTTAACCACGCCTGCCTCTCTTTCTCCATTAACATGTCTTCCGTCTCACCTCTTACCTTCGATTCTTTATCGCCAGTCATTCTGGGTCTCTTGGAAACGCCTTATGCAGTCTGCGTTGCTCTGCGTTTTATGTGTAAATAAGCCCTCCGTCCCGAGGTCAGATCGCACATGGTACGGGCGTCTCCACGGACCGCTCGTCTTAATCGCCGCATCACGTTCCCGGAAGTGTTCCGGATCTCACGAGTTTCTCACACTACCTTTGCCAAGATCGAGGGTGAAATTGCGGGTGTGCGCTCACTGCGCTCGAAGAGCGCATCATTTCCAAAGCAAAGTCGCGCCAAGCATTTAATTGAGTAAGTGCGGTCACCACGCCCACTGCGTCGGGTGCGCGCCAAACTACTTCATCACGGATTCGCAGGCAGCAGAGTCCGTGAAACCGAACCGGAGGAACATGTCGTTCCGAGGACTTCGTTCCCTGAGGTGCCCTCTCTAGATGGTTTGTGTGCATCAGGTACCTCCGACTGTCATGAACATCAAGAACCTCGGACATACGGAGAATAAAGCGCGCACACGTCACCGCCCACTTCGGTTGCCGTACCGATGTCATATTGTGATTCGGCTTTAACGCGTCACCCTCTAATCTTGCAGCTGGCTGCGGTGACAGTTCCATGTTCCGATATATCTGCGGAGGGCACGCTGAGGATGTAGCCTAAATGCGAGAAGATGTCTTGTTCTGCGGAATTTGTACGGTCCCGGTTTTGCAGCTTTTCACCGACGCACTATTCGACACCGCTAGACAGTCGCTGAACGCTGATGGGCCATCTGTTTGTGCGCACCGCGTCGATGGCTTCGATGGCAGGGAAGGGAGCCGCGGCTACGACATCCTGTATATAATTTCACCAGCGCGGCCCTTCTTATCTCAGTGTCCACACTGGTCCCCAGATGGTCGGTCCCGCGGGAGTGTAACCTACAGACCAGTGTTAACGGCAGGTGATATGCAGTATTGACCTGCTTCTGCCAAGGGCTTCTCTTATTTGCGGCAAGAGGTCGGTCGATCTGCCGCCTGTCTTCTTCTCGCTTATCCACCCACTTTCGCACTGCTCTCATGGCCGTGAGCGAGTCTTTTGCTGAAGAGTTTAGGATAGCGCTCACCACATCGTGCGTGTTCTCACAGCCATTGCTTCGACTAGATGTACTGCAAGACCCTTTTGCTGGTTGATCGTTCGGTGATGTCTCCTTTATTGCGAATCGTTGTTGATCGTCGCCAAATGGGGATGTCTGTCAGAAGAGCGAATTTCGTTTTGTCGGGACTTGGAGGGTAGTACGACAAACCAAAATCAAAATCGGACCCCGGTCTTTCTAAGACCTACAACGATGGAACAGGACGCGGAATGGGACTTGAGTGTAATGTTTCCTGTAAATTCGCACAGGCCTGAAAGCATACCTAATCAATACGCGGATATTCTGCAAAGGGATGTAGTAACTTGCAGATGATAACTTACCGTCCTCAAAGTAGGAGAGACCGTGGGGGAAACTGGAAAGAAAAACTGCATGTTAGCGTGCACCGTCACGTGATGTACAGTGGTTTGGGCCGAGTTACCCTCAAAAACAATCGATACGCAATGTTATGACATTCTGCGATGTTATCGCGGGTGGTGGAAAATATCAGGCCGATTGTCACGCTCTCCTCCATCTCATCTGACACGCACACGGGCACCACTTTTTCGGGAAGACGGGCACCTTCCTAGGAAGGAAACTTAAATTCACTCTACCTCAAGCTCAAGCTCTACCTTTCAGTTCTGTGCTTCATAGCAGTGGATGATAAGATTATTTAAAGATAGCATCCTGCCACAAAAATAGCGTACGAAATCATCGTTGCAGGAAGATGGTGAAAATAGAACACCGTCCCATGACTCCCATCAACCGTTCGTTCTGATACAGTGCCGTTCTCCCAGGGTGCAGATGATTGCTTGCGGTGTCCTTTTCCGAGCTAGGGCGAGAATGGTATCAGGGTTATCAAGGCGCAAGCGAGTCAGCGATACGTATCCGGTGCCTAGAACTCTGCCACTGGCACCCTCGATAGACAACGTAATACGCCGTATGCCTTTCCTATAAAGCGACTCGGATAGCACAAGCTTTTTTGCGCTCCCACGACAATACTGTAGTCTTCGTGAGCGCGATCGCATGCACTCAAACAGGCCTACCTAACTCAAATCGGCATCAGTCTGAATGCGAGGAGAACCGAACGGCCAATATCGACGTCTGGTACTTTTTGGGCGGTGACAATCTCCCTAAGTTTGACAGTTTGACATCACAGCACAGAAAGTTTATGGCGATCATCTACAATGCTCTACAATTATCCTACGCCGCGGCAATCAGTGAAACCCCGGACTGCGACCGAAATGAGAGTGGGGGAGTATCTTACCAGTTCGAGACGGTCCCATGATGCTGGCCCAACACTCCTTCGTCAGTGGCGGCCTCACCTTGTTGCCTCGTTCCCCCATTCTGAAGTATTGACCCGACAGATATCGTGCCTTCTTCCATACACACACTGCTTCCGAACGCCAGTCTCCCTGACCAGGAAGCGGTAGATTCGATCCAACCCGTAAGAGTGTTGCTCGTACTCACACTACGGCGCACACCCTAGCGTTCCCGAGAACCCTGCATCAATTACGTGCCCTATTTGACATTGAGCGAAGCGCGGAAGGGCGAACCTCACGGCTGTAGTGTTGTACCGATATTGCGAACACCACGTCCATACAGTGCACACCCCCAAGCGACTCCGTCGCTCCCAGTTGTGAGCCCCTACGGGTTTGCCGGAGAACGGCCTGCACATGAGGCTGAGCCCCCATCGCAGCAATGGCAGTACGCCATGTCCTCGCCTGGAGAACACGCTGATTGGACTTGTACCTGGTGATCTACTGCGGTCAGGTCTAATTGTGTCAAGTTACGACGCAGAATCAGTCAGCACCCAGATCATGGCTAATCCCACCCACCTTCTTCCCTTGTCCCAGAACAACACAGGCGCACAGAAAGTCGGGCCCTGGGATGAGGATAACTAAAATAGAGGCGCCCAATTATCGTCCATCTATGATACTCGTCCAACACCACCAGGCATCCTGACAATACCCCGACACCAGCGCGCCAAAGGTTACTCAGACCCTTAGAAGGAGGTTCACGGCGGTATCGCCTTCAGGTCCAAGAACAGGCTTATAACCGGTCCCTCTACGAGTCGCGTTTGACGGTGGTGAATTGCCGATCCCTTATTGGGCTGTCTCCTCTTTGTTGACGGCGTAGCGCCAGCACTCCAGGCAATTGTCCGTGCGTCGAAGGTGCTATTCCTGGCTGGCAGAACTAGCTCATGGAGTAAGACACCTCCCTGTGCCCGTGGCAAGCACAAACCCACGAGGCCGTCCTCATATTACTGGCACCGAGCCTGGACGAGCGCGCGGTTGCGGTTGGTGCCCCCGTTCCTGGGCAACCACCCCTAATGTACGTTCTTCGTTCTTGGATGGTTTTGGCCGAGCACTACAGCAGCTATTCAGCGCCTGGCTGCCTCAACCGCGGACATCCCGTTCTGCGCGCGAGAGCGATCAAAGTTAGACCCTGCCTGCTCCACAGCGCGCGCTCGGCCACCAGAGCAAACTGGGAGAGACCGTGCTGGTATTGCCAGGACCAAGGCTGTTATCGCAGAGCCCCTGCATCTTCTCTAGTGCACATACATTCTGAATCCATGAGACCGATCAGAGTGTTTATAGGAACTTCATTAGCCGCTCAGCGGTGCGGTACAGTACTTCCACCGATTCTTCCCACGAGATCGGCGTTCGGTTTGACGCTTGGTGTCTCAGTTCGCCGGCATTTCCCGGATAATATCTCGAGTCATGAAAATCACGAAAAACGGTGGGAACTCGTTGGGTGGGTATCTTGGTTATTGCATAAGCCTAAGAGCGTGAAATGGGATAGACAGTGGTTGGATTTATAGAGAAGGCCTGGACTACGGCAACATGCTATCATTTTTTGATCTCGCTTGGCATCGCCAAGACAGGTCGAGAACGAAGCGAGTATTGCATGACGACTGCAGCGGTATGGTTGCTTATCTGTATAACCCATCGAAACATATGTGAAGTAGAGGATAAACAAATGATCATCGTCAATTAAGATAAGCAATAAAAGTACTATGTGTAAGTTGATGTCAGGACTACGAGGATTGTGCCGCGCGTCGACGCCAACCACTTGCTGGCTGTGGCCACTCCCCGAACTGGTACGCAGCGCCCCCGTCCCCGGTCTCATCGGGGTTTTTCCATACGTCGTGTGGCATACGTTGCGGTTGCGGTGATCGGTGGTCTCCAGTCGGTGATCGCCTAGGTGAGCGACGCGCGACGAGACGCTCGATCTCACCAAGAAGTTGCCACACCTCTCCGCTCCCCGCCTCGCTTTCTTCGAGCCAGAGGGTGCGCGCACCCGTCTCGCGGCGCACGTCGTCCACTAGACCACGTGTGCGCATGTCGGCGGCTACACCATTCGCACGCATCTCTGCGAGTGCCGCGTGCACGCCGCGAAGGTCGCGGAAAGAGTTCCAACGGGTCTCGATCAACTCGTTGTAGGCAGGTGTCGTGCAGCCGAAGATGTAAGATAGAGCAGAGAGGTTGCGGGCATGCTCGAAGAGTGAGAGTGCGAGGTACGGATCATCGTACCTCTCGCGTGCTGCATTCATCAACGCTGCGAGGAGGTGTGGATATACTGGTGGTTGGAGGTGAGGTGGTGGTGGTGAGCCAGCGGCGAATGCTTCGCGAGCGGCCTCCTCTGCGCGTACTGATGCGCCGAAGACCTCACGCTCTGCCCACTCGAGCATCGCGTGATCTGACGAACACAGTGCTAGCTGCTCCTTGAGCTTATCAAGCTCCGTGTCGTCGCCTGTTTGGCGTGCGCGAGGGTGTTTGGACAGACTCTTCAGGAAGCTGCTGAGGGGGCCATGTGTGTCGATATCGGGCGCCACAGCTCGGCCATCTTCGGTAAGTCTGCGTTCGTTCGCTGCAGCAAATATCATGTTGAACATTTCGTCGAACGCGCTCAGCTCGCGGTTTGTCATGGTTTGTCGGCGTGGTTCCAGTGAACTGTTGTTAAGTCCAGGACGAGGGGCCTTCTCGCGAGCCATTGGAATGAGGGGGTGTCCCGTCGCAATATCCTCAAAGACATGGTCCCACGGGGAAGTTTTTGAAGAGAAGATAGATGCGCTTCATGATAAAAAAATAACGGTCAATAGGAACGATTATATTATATTTCTGGGTGCGTACTTGTCAGGAGATGGAGAATCGGCACTCTGAGCCTGAGAGGAGTAATGACATGCAGAAGCTATGTGAGATTTTGAGGCTAATGAATGGGATGGAAACAGGCGACTTGATGTTTTCATGGACGCGCCGCTGCGCGTAGCATTATGATATAGAGTTGCTGTAGGAAGACGGTAAGCAAGGCAGAAAGACAATAACACACAACGATATGACAGACCTTTAGAATGTGAGAACACAGGTATTAATTTTCTCGCCGCCCTCCTTGTGTGATGCATTGAAACAGCCCGAAGGATGAAATTCGAAGAATCCTTACGCCAGCAAGTCGTCGTCGTGAGCGATGCGAGGGCTGAGCCAAGACTCGGAACAAGTCGGGCCTCTACGGGCCGGTTGATGTAATCAACCTCTCGTAACTTTAAGTACTCACGGGCACTCACGGGCACGGGCTTCACGGGCTTGCTCACGGGCTCCACGCTGAGCGTGTACTACGTAGACTGCCCTTGTGCCTTACCCTGTACATGTTATGCTTAATTCTGCCCCCTTTCGGGGATAAATAAATTACAGGCGGAGGTCAGGATTCACTAATCCGGAGGGAGGTGGTGGCGAGCAAGATCACGGTGGCGACTTGGTGGCGAGGGTGGGGAGCGTCAAAGTAAGGGTTAGGCCACCGCCGGGACCAGCTGTCGAACTTGCAGAACTTACAGTAACCGTAAGCAACTTGTGATCATGGGGCCATCGATATCATGTCCAAAATTGACATCGCCACGTCAGCTCAACAGGGGAATAGTATTGAAGGAACTGCATTGAACGATAGGAACAGCAGTCATGTGTCTGTCCACTACTGGATCATGCGGATTTTGAATTGAGCGGAAAATTAAGAACTGCTGAGTCAATATTCAATGATTCATAGGACAGGCGAGTAAATGAGGTAGAGTACTGAGGTGGCATTTACTCATTATGTTCGAAGAATCCTAATAAAAATTTATTCTGCTGCTGCCCCTCCTGAGGTGTGACGATGCTATCGATGGTACATGTTCAGTTCTCCAACGTTGAAAAGAAGCCAAAGCCAGCGTCTAGTCGTGTCACATGGTTGCACCACGGTTTGACTCGGACGCTGACGCGTGTATTACCTTAACCAAAGCTTCTGAACCGCGGGTGCGAGGAGAAAAAGATCCAAGGCAGTAGTAATGTGAACGAACGCCGAATAGAAATCCCTGTATCACGAGTTCCGCCTTCGACGGTTAAAGATCACACGTTGGTCGGTCTCCGCGGTGAACTCGATCCGGGTTACCTGGCACTGCCATCGGGTCCCATATTGGGGAGAGGGGGGTGGGGGAAAAAACCCCGTGCAGACCCCTGATGACGGGCTTTGTAGCTTAAACCGAGAAAAAAACGGCGATATCTCGGGGATGGTGTGGGCCCGGGGGAGAAGCAACCCGATAACGGGACGCGGAAAAACACGCACTCCACCACCCCATTCCGATGGCCCATCGAGAACATTCGTTGAGGATAAAGGGCCTATGACGCGCCGTGTGTGATAACGAGAAAGCCCCATTGATACCGGACCCGCGATATGTCAATGAAACAGCCAAAGTGTCGCATGCGGATATGTAGAACAGTTCGACGAATATCAGGTGGGCGTATATCAGGGTGTTTGCGGCTTTGAGTCGGCTGGAGAAGGACTTCGTTCGACGCTTGGCGAGATCTCGTCGAGGTTTTGGTGTGGGCGACCTGGAAAAGTACATCGTGTGGAATAAAGGGTCGCCTCGTTGAAGTGCATGCATATGCCCGCGAGTAAAGGTAGGAAATATCAAAATGCTATTGAAAGACGATAGCCTGCCCACACGAAACAGGGGCGCACATTTGAGCAGAAGTTTGAGACGTTGGGATGGAAAAGTCTGGTCAGAAAATCAAAAACACCCAATGAAAACACCTAACCGCATGCGCAAAGGCCGGGTGGTCACCACGAGGCATAACAGATAAGGTACGGTGCGTGATGGTCGGCTCCACGATTCAGATGCTACAGCTAGGAATTTTCCTAAGCGCAAAGGGATCGGACACGCGGTGTTGCGTAGGGTCAAGGCTAGGAGACTCGGACTGTCACTTTGCGCCGCTCTGCAGCAGTCCTTAGGATAGCGATGTCACGGTTGGTCAGCTGAGCGCTGAGCACTGAAACATTGATCGGTAGAACGTGGCGTAAAACCCGTGTGTGCCACGGCACGGGTTGTCGTGCAGGATACAAACATACGGGCCCCCACAAAACAGGATGCAAGCCGAGAACCGGGGGGATGTGTTCATTAAGATGTAGTGATGGCCGTGGGCTTATCGGATGTCTCAAGGAAGACCAAAAGGTAGTAACGTTTGGCAAAGGCTTTACAGTAGTCCGAGCTGGATCTCATGACACAGTGCGAGAGCCAGATCAAGATGGTTGCGGAATTTGGGACTTGTAACTCGCGAGGAATGGATAGCGACTCATTCGGCGCTTTTTTTAATATTGTAGTGACCCGCTGTTGGGGGGTTTATTTGTTTCCAGAAGATAAGGCATTCGCGTTCCTTCAAGTTGACGTCGCATAATTGGCAAGTTGTATAGGTGCTGTGACGGTCATTTAGTTGATCGCCTACTACAAATGCAAGCGTAGTCTCAGCGACAGTAACGTAATATGAATGACGCACCAACGAGAGATGGGCACTTGGGTGGGCACCAGGAATGCGGTTGCGAATACTTCGGCGCGCCCAGGGTGTAGATGTGCAAACTTGCGCGCAAATTGCGTAGCAAGAGGCTTGAATGAGATATTAGTCTGGAGATTGTATGTCACCTGCTTCGTTTTTTTTTTACACCAACACTACACTACATGTACAGAACTCACGATGATCTTCTTTTTCCACTTCTAGATGGATCTTCGTGTGTTGAGAACTCTATATAGTCACGTGCATCACCATGAGGAACTATAAACTGCTTCGCCAGAAGCGCGCGCCTTTTGCTCGTCCCGGATCGGTTACTTCAAGCTTCAAGCTTCAAGCAGCAGCACATACAGTCCTGGCGGCGGAAAACTAATTTTTACTGGGACAGGCTAAGGAAAAAAAAATCCAGATATTTTTTTTCAACTGACGGGAGTTGATTCGGCATGATCTCCCCGAAGACTTTCCGGACATACCTTCATTGACTTATGTCCGAACAGTTAACTCTATCATATCATACAGTACCGCCCTGTATTTATCCCGTTAAACTGTGGACATATGGCGCCCAATAATCTTATCGAACTCAATGCTTCGCATACCCCGACGGTTCTTTGCGAAACGTTGGCCGTGGGGCACGTTATTCAAGCTGATCGGTGATGCAATTATCTTGCACACAAGCCCCAATCCGGTGAACCTGTTTGCACAGTTCAATCTCCATTATGTTCGATTGATATATAATATTTTTCTCTTCGCTTCGTTACACATGTGCGTTATAAGTTTCCATACTATCGGTCGATACATTGATATCCGCTTTAGAACATTCGTTCAGAATTTGGACCTGCTTTCCCGGCGATCCCGACGCATTCCAGTGCCTACATCGAATGGAGCCAGCTCCCATGATCTGCCCTTCCCATTAGACAACGTCACCCGAACAGAACGGCAGCTTACTTTGCATACTTCTTGGCCAAGCACGGAAGTGCTAGGCGAAATTCAGCACTTACTGTAGGCCAGTGATGCGAAGTTCCTTTGTCATGGTGCGAGTGGATGAACCTGTGGCGCCCGTTCAGTCTGGATCTCAGAAGTATGTATCCTTTGGTACTCACGGAACAAGGAACGCAACGTCTGACTGGTGCACAAATGAATCGATGGTCTCTGCTCGCAGTTAGCAAGGACTGCTTTGTTAGCGGAAAAGGGCTTGGCTTACGTCGAAGTCCGCGGCGCATCTCCACCTCTGAGCACACTTCCTCAATACGTCCGGTGTCGAGGGAGTGTAACTACTCCGGTAACTATCATCAATTTCTTGCCTGCGTCTGTTAGCCTGACTTTCACTCACTTGCGCCCAAGATCGTGCGGCAAACTCTTCGCTGAAGGAAAGATGTGCGACAATCTCACGGCTATCGTAGTCTTCTAGAAACTGCTTTGCGTCAGCCGCTGCATGAAGGGGCCAAAGCCAAAAGAAGCTGTCCACTCGACACCCACTTTGGCATATTTCTGTGCAAGTTTCTTCAGCTTTTCTGCGCCATGCACCACCTTGCGCATGTCCTGAATACAGCCCTCGTTTAACAATTTCTCCAGTGCAACGTCTATGATTACTGGACTTCCGAACAGACGTTCGTCCGCTGTGTGTACGTGACGACGCTCAGAGCACTGACGAATACGGCTAGATAACTGGTTCTCACCGCGAATTTGCAGCACCAAAATGTCACAGAGCCCTGCAACATAATGAAGGAACGCCTCTGAGCGTGCATCACCGCGTCGAAGTTCGCGCGCATGCGTATAAATATTATTAAGAGCGCGTAAGATAGTGTTCTTAAACGTCCGTCAGCATGGTTTCGTTTATCGAACGTAAAGGGATTGGATTTACCTTCATGAAAGCCAAGTGGTATCGTACAGCATGGCGGGAGCTGGTACCAAGTCAGGTAAGATTTCGCTGAAAGAAAGCGGTCGTACTTACTCCATGCTCTCTAGGTCTACAGGTATTGTGGCGAGCATTGGCAGGGGAAACATCCCGGGCGGCTGTCGAATTATTTGGTGGTAGGTAAGTGTACAGTTACAGGGGTATCGGAATGTGGCTTCTATCGAGTGGGCTGGTTCGTCAATATTGGTCGTGATGAGGCCTCATAGAGATTGAGGGGGGCGTTTTATACAGCTAAGACATGCAACGTTTTCTGAGTGGTTCACAGGCTGGAAAACCACAGTTGTGCTGCACGACAGTCGCACGGACAATGCGATCGTGGTTGTGGCCATTGTGCATAGGGAGAGCCACTTGCCACAGAATGTGCCACAATGCGTGAGCGGCACGAGGCTTGACCATGCGTCATAGCATTAGCCGACCAAAGTGGTATTGTGGTCGAGGAAATCATCGCGTCTACATTTAATGACAAATGATATATAGACGAAAGTCTAACGTTCAGCGTCAGGCCGTTTGCGAGATTTCGCGTTCTATCGCCCAGTGTACGGCAGCCTCGACGTTCTCTGCCTCATGAGTAGGCTGATGAGTAGGTGGCCCATCTACAGGGTTGTATACACCAGTGCGCACGAGTATTGACGACCAGCCTGCTGCGTTTGCACCGGCGATGTCTTTGGGTGAGAGGGGGGTTAATGTGGAATGAGATTAAAGGAGAGAGCGCGCAATCGCATACCTGACTCCGGGTTGTCTGCACACAACTGTTAGCTATCGGGGAAAACTAAGAGTACATACACTCTCACCTCCAATCATACAGCTGAAGATAATCACTTTCAGTACGAACTATCAGGCGAAAGGAAAGAAAGGGCTACTGACAATCTTGGTTGGATGTCAGACGGGCCATGGAGGTCTGCCATTCTGGCACGCAACATTTTCTCCGCAAAATCGTACGTGTGTGTGGTCGGCTTTCCGAACTGTATGTACGGATAGGGAGCACCCGTGAGCGCCTAGACAAGGTCGGGACATCAGTCGCCGGAGAACGAAACGAAACGAAACAAAGACGGCGCGAACCTGGTGGACAGCCTGGAACGCTTCCCGAAACGCTCCTTGACCGAGGCGTGGGCGAGGAAACTCAGAGCGCCACTGAAGATCCGGGTTGCAGAAGACAAGCTCGACAGGTGGGGCGCTCACTGCGGGACGACTGGACCCGATGATTCCCCGCGACTGTATCACATCCATCATGATTTGTACATCGAGCGCCCAGTTGCGCGGGTCGTGGAAAACGAAGATGGCGGATATAGGCGTTGCCGAAAAGTCAACTGGCTATGGCCCAGTTCAATACGCCTATGGACAAAAATGAAAGGGCCAACCTTGGCGGATGCCCTTTCCTCGGGAGTGAGGTCATGAAACGGCCACACACTGAAATGATTCAATGAGCAGTGGGAAAATCGAACAGAGGGTCTCTATCTTGTCAAACTTACTTAGGATTCCATGCCTTAACGTCGAGAGTTGTGTACACGTGCTGAAGTCCGTAACTTATGGAAGGTCACACTTGAATAAGAACCGATGAAGGCGGTGATCGTCCTCACTCTTCCGCTACCTTTCGTAGCGTATCACCGGTTCCTCCAAGGACGAGCACCGGTTTGTTGGCATACTTGTGCGCTTGAGACTTTAAAATAGTATGTGCTTGCATGAAATTGGCAGTAGTGATCTTCGGAGAGTATATATAAGTGCGAAAGAGCAGAGATCTTCCGGCGTACTTCGAACCCGAGCTGTTTCGTCAGGTTCCTTGACCTATCCTCTTCGCTGGCACCGCCGCCATTGGTCATCTGAAACGAGTTATGCCCACATGACCCCATAGATAGTACAGAACAAACCAGGATGTATGGGATCTTCCTTCCCAAATGATCAGATAAGAACCTCGGGACAAATGGCACGGACAGAACCTACATGTTGAATTGATTGTTGCCTTCTAATATCGAGAGCGCTCGTCGTGCTTCGGACAGCACATGCGCCCCATGTAGAAGAACCCCATCCTGAGTCACCCCATCAGCAGAATGCAGTAGACTGAAACAGACAGTCTATCTACTATGTCGAACGCAATTCCAAGAGATGGTAGATATCTAGTATGATTGTCCCCAGTGCCTGCAACAGCTTCTCGGACTCAAAGCATCAGCATTTCAACAATAATTTTAGATGCTCTACTCACCGCTGAGGAACCGCCAACCGTGGCAACTCCGCGCGCCATGCAGGACCCTAGAAGTCACGAATAACATTTCGACCTACGGCGGGACTGGCTAGTCGCCAGACAGAGTTCTGTACTACAAGTCCGGTCAAGCGGAGAACAGCTCAGCTGACTCTTCCACGAGTCTTCCACGTGTAGCCTCGACCGCCCTGATTGGACGGAGGGATTAGGGTTTCAAAAACAACATTTCCTCTTTTTGGTTTCCAGCCAGCCTCACTGGTAACTTGCTTTGGTTCGCCTTGGCTATACTGTATTCTTGAGCTCCCGCCACCAATGGTCGACAATTATTGCCTTGCGAAGCGACGCCGCTCTACTAGTTCAAGTTCCTATCAGATTCCACAAGTACGTTGCTTGCGGCCTCTGGATGTCCGCGATTCGGGGTGCGGCACGCGGAATCCTTCGTGAAACCGCATGTGAAGCTTGCAAGTCGGCATTAGCATATGTGCCAACCGCTTGCTGCTCACGCCGCTATTTCGATACTTCTTTCGATGGGACATCCTACCCGAAATTCGCCTCAGTATCAGCTCGCGAAGGACTACCCTGACTACGTATAGTGCAGGCGCCACCGGAACTTGTGCAGGGCCAACTAAATCTCTTGGCCACTCGATAGCCAAGAGTTGCTGCCTCATTTGCGGCTTTGCACGCTTCATTGATCCGTGTACTGTATTATTGAATGCTTCCTCAATGTTTCAGTGGCATTGTGCTTACGCCGTCGGAGTCAGCGAAGCGTTGTGCCGACTGCGAACCGCAGCCCTAACGTCACACGCAGTGCCCGAGTTCGCTGTTTTTTCGGACTTAGACCGACGCACGACGAAAAGGAAATAACAAGGAATCACGCTCCCAAGTCTATCAGCCGTCCCGAGGTAAACTCGAAACGCTGCTCTTCTGCAGAGCCAAACACAACTTCGCAAGCATCGGCCACAGGTCGATGTGCCGCGCCTTGCGTCACAACCCGGCAAGTTTCCTCGATGGTCCGATACGTAGACGTGCTCCAACGGCTGGTGTTGGCTTGGCGAACTATCTGCGTCCGTGGCTGAACCTCCCATCACCAGGGCACTGCCAAGCCTTAATTTACCACCAGGTTTCCAGGCCAATTGCTGAGCATAGGGAACGATAAATATATCCTGGGAACTTTTGTCGAGGTATGCGGAGAGGGGTTGTCAAATAACGCCTCCCCCCTCCGATAGCCGGAGGATTTATTCGGGTAGGTAATAAAATAAATTTCAAGCTGGAGATTTAGCATAAGTGTTCTCACTTTCACAATACAATATAGATTGAAGTCAAGGACAGCGCATTGGCCGGTTCGAACTCAGTTCGAACCCCCATCGAGTGATCGTGTGGGTTAAATTTCAACTTGTTGGTTGACTGGAACAGATCCCAGGGTGCTGCGCAAGATACCTTCTACATAAGATCATCATGTTACACACGCGTTGCAAGTGGACAACGGGAATTCTCAGCCTATCAATCACAGACGCTAAGAAACTCCAAGTGATGCCAGATTGCATTGAGCGCCGGGACGCGGTACGAAATGGAAACAGTACTAGGAAGACAAGTTGCATGGGGATATTGCAGATCAGAGGGATGACAAAAGGCTACGTACGAAAAGTAGCGCGTCAAGTCACTGTACCGTATCAGACTGATTGCAGAGAATGCAGACCCGGAAAGTCAAGTAGCGCGTATGCCATAAATAACGGACCGTACCGAGATCCGCGCGCCTTGGCAGGCGATGAAAATGAAAAAGTTGGTTTCAGAACGCCGCGGCTGCTCCCGATCCCTTGCCCGGCACTATGGTCATCAGGGCTGTAGCTTCGCATATAGAATTCTCTAATCTAAGATGCCCCGTTAAATGCCCATATGTCGAAGATGCCGCCTTCCAGTTAGGTATGTTTTTCCTTGCCCTGTATCCCACCACAAGTTCACCCTGCCCTGTTGCCACACCGGCAACATTATGTACATATGACGTGCAGAATACAATCTTGGCCGCGCACAAATACTTCTAATGAGTTAGAATTTCACTCGAGACGCTTGAAGCGCGCCGCGTGGTGTAGGCTTGTAGCTTCTAACAAGCCGTGTATTAGTGAACATTAGTGTCTTATCCCCTTGGCAGTCCAGATGGATGACTAGGAAACAAGATGAATACTATGGGCTGGCCTCATCGGTCATCACTGCCTCTACCTGACGTCTGATACACGTGAAGTCGCAGTGGCCCGATTGGCGCTTGTAATTCACACGCCTACCACAACGCCTGACGGTTCCCGCGTTTTCCGGGAGATCGCGGCGTACGAGGTGTCACTTCTGCATGTGTTGTAGCGCCTGAGAATGCTAAGAAATTTCCCGAAGCCTGATAGGAGCGAATCCGTGGCCTCGACCTTGAACGACCTGGGCAGAATTAGTGATTATTACGAAGTAGATTAGAGCTCCCTGGCACGCAAGACATAGCCCCGCTTGGAACGCTCGAGCGCAATCTCACTCGGAGATTTCCCATGACGGGCGTTCCTCACTCGTAGGGTAGCTATCATGCCGGTCCTCCCGCCATGTGCCGAGGCTATCAAACAAGGCGTGGGGTGCTGTCAGTACAGGCGACAGGACGATGGCGTTTTGGAGCCCCGCAAGCTTCCAACCAGACGCAGATCTCCGGCGTTGAATGGGCGCCATGGTGCAAAGTGATCGGCAATTCCACAGTTCGATTGTGGGCAAGGAACAATTTTGCAATGCCGGTTTCTGCTGAGAAAGCGCAGCCCATTAGACAATGCCACGGCGCTTTATTGAAGAGAAAAACGCTTCAGGACGGAAGCAGAAGCACCCTCGGAACCCGGAGCGAGCTGAGATGTGTGAATCAACATGAGCCTGCTTTTGACAGGGCGCGATGGGGAGGGGTCAGAGTCACGTACATTACCCCGTCTGTTAAGAAGATCAAAGTTCACTATGGCCAACGTGGGGATTGTTGAACCATAAGCACAGGAGAACGAATTGAACATATATTGAGCGCTACTTCGGGCGTCTAGAGACACTACAGCACCCCACAACGACTTGAAGGGAGGGAAACACGGCAATTTGCTGGGTCAATACAATGAAGAACGCAATGAAAACACCTCTCTAGGGGTCTCGAGGCATCGTGGGTGGGACGCAATCACGGACTTTCCAAATTCGACGATAGAACTTGCCCAAATGCCAGACGCAGACCTCCACAGGCATAATAGGAGTCCAGTAAGACAATTTGCGCTACAGAGACAGGGCCAACGAGGTGTAGAGTACCCACCTCATCTAGGGGTTACTAAGGTCTCGACTGGGAAGGTGCAAGCGCTGTTTGGCGTTTGATAGGTAGAACGGCGACTATGTTCCTGACTCTTCTGCTGCACGTATATGGCACCACTCGAGAAAGCCATGCTTTCGGGTACGGACTTTGAGAAACGCGATAACTGGCAGACAACTTGAGATAAAGGGTTCAGCAGCCGCTATGCGTGAAGCGCTTGTCCTTACGATACCTGCAACTAGCTTCGCTCGTCGCCGAAACGTTCCATGTCGTGAGCGAACACGATCGTGCGTGGAAAACCCGGAACCATAAGCTCGGCTGAAGCAGAAGAAAGGGATAAGCGCGCGATCCATGAGCTTCGTCGGTCGGTCGGAGCATCTCGGCACATACTTTTCTTTCTTTTTTGGAAGGCGAAGTTATACCAGTGTCTAGGCACAAGCATACACTTACGGAGAGGTGGGAGCAGATGCCGCAAGCGCCAACTTTGGACTGAACGTGTCGGAACCCGGTGCCCAACTGGAGACATGAGCTGAGTTGGCACCTTGAATGCGACAACCCTATGAGAAAATGATTGGCCGCATTCAGCGCCTCGGGTGCTTCAATATCAGTGCGGCGGTGATTGCGTGCACCGTGGATGTGGTGTTCCTCACTGTGGCCCTGAGCCGTGAAGGAGCGCCCGCATCTAGTGGATGCGGTACATCTTTTGAACCAGGCCGACCGAGGGAAGAACAATATATCAGCCCGATAGCAAGGTCTGATGTTGCACAGAGTATCTGATTGAGACTTACTGGGGGTCACCGTCGCCTTGCATTCTCACGTCCCCTCAAAAGGACATGTAATACATCAGGTGCGTCATCAGACCGGCGGCTGTTGGTACCACGTGGAGTGGAAGTGGGACCCAGTTTGCGAGTGCCACAGACCGGTCGAGGCTCTAGAGGACAAAAACGTAAATATTTAAGGGGTCGACGAAAGGGTTGGAAGAATGCGGCGCTATCATTTGATGCAGCTAGTTCGTGTCTAGGACATTGTCATGTCTTTTGCAATACCCGTGTGAAAGAGGCGGAGCATTCAACCCCTCCCTGCATTAGAACCACGTTTTTCATTGGACGTACGGGTTGTGTTCCTGTCTTAGGTTATGAGTGTCCTGCGGAATGGATCGTTCTCGCTCCGAGAAATCGTGGGATACGCACAATCCATCATCTCAGCGATTCGGCCAGCGAAGCAACGAATGTTCAAGTTTGAACAGAAGCTAAATATAAGCTCAAAAGGGCAACGTAGAACGACCTGTGGAACGTAGAACCTGAACTGCAGTATGAATGCTGAAGAATTGAACGCGCCTGCGTTGAAGTGTAATCCGGAAAGAATAGCAAGGGGCAGCGTCAGGGCCCCCCAGTCGTAGCGAATCAAGCTCATGAGGCTCACCTCAGCGTGACAAATGATTTTGTCAGACTCGGAAATCATGATGTAAAAAACATCCGCCTTTCATCCGCCTGCACAGCATAACACAACGACGCTCAATGTTCATTAACCTTCATTGTTCAACGTTCAATTGTTCTGCAGCTGAAACCCATGGTTAGATGTTTTCACACTGTCACCCGTGGGTATCTATGGCAATCCGGACTCGATTCGAACCGTTATTGGACGTGGCGCGCAAGTCCTCCCTTGGAAATACCGTGATGCAAGCTTACTTATGCAATTCATTGACAATTGCGTGCTCGTTGCATCAGCTATCCATCGACAATCGAACGAGGTAGTACAACAAACGTAGATCCGCGGGTTTTTGCCACCCTGGACTGTAGTTTACAGCTCCCTTCAGCTTGACTGTTCTAACAATGGGTTTCCTTGTGTTCCCGATCATAGCAGCATCTAAGTTGCCTTGGTTCCCCACCTAGGGTTGATCCTTCCAGAGAGATCTTTTTTTTTTGGGATGTTCGGACTGGTTTGGGTCTGGCTGTATTGATAGCGGCTGCTATAGAGTATGGCGGATATTTGCCTGCGACCAAAGAATCAGGACATTTCCTCAGGCTCCCCGCTATTCCCGCCGTCGTAACAATAGCATCGTGGGGTAGGTCAGGTTCGCCTCTCCTCGCCTGATTAAAGGCTAAACATTCACTGTTCCGTCGCGTCCTTAGTTACCACGTCTCGGCCTCTTTCTGATCTATTCTCTAACTTCTAAAAAAAGTTTGTCCATCCCAGTGCCAGCATGCAGTATCAAAACCCTATCACAAGCGATCATATATCTCCCATTCACTCTCCGCAATCATCAACGCCCATGTCGGTGGCTTCCGCGAGTGCCATTCTCTACTATCGCTTCTCTGTCCTGATAAACCCTCGGAACGCCGGACATCCAGGCCGCACTTGCCAATGTCCTTGGCTGAGAGCTACGCGCTGGTGACTGATTGCTTGACGCCATCATGAGCGTAGAACCAGCGCTACGGTGAGCGAATCAGAATCGCCTCCCAACGCTGCTCCTCAACCTTTCCGTGTGTTTGATACATTGACGAATTGTTCTCGCCCCCAGCCCACGAGGTGTTCAGCATCTCGAACGAGGGCGCAACCCCCAGCCCGGTGGCGGTCTCTCACCTTCGTAACGCACCATATGATTTCCCCCCACTCATCTTCGCCCCGACGTCCGTAGTTGATTGAACTGGCGTGCTCGATCATCATTATCCAAGAAAACGGATAGCACGCCTCATCCAATAATTCAGCCACCACTCTCGGGACGCCGCGTCCAGCGTCAATCGCCCGCTTTGAGTAGCTCTGTAAGACATCTGTAAGTATGGCTGATGCTGCGGATAACCGGGACGCTTCTGTCATTACTGTACTGTAATGAGTCTGTAAATGGGGGGTATAATACCGGAAGGGTGTCCGCACTGACATCAACAATACACGGCTTCTTGTTTTTCCTCCTAGGTTGATGCCATACATAATGAATAGAGTGGCTACTACAGTAGGGCTGTGCGCTGCGCTTGTTGCCAAAACGGGGACGCCGCACGTATCTCTTCAGGTTCCATCATGGCGATAAGCGCGGATGATTTGAAGCATCATTTCAGACAATTCTGCTGTATCTTGTCGGGAAATATATTGGGGAACTTGTTTTCTGTATGCGATCATTGCGATGGTGTGGATAGTAGCAGGGAGTTGGTGGCTCACATGCGCTCACATGTGTCATGTACGGGAATTGATTGGTATGCCGTTCTCCTTCCGCATCCCACGACTTCCTTCATTGAATTGGACCAGCGTCACCCATTGCAATTGAATATCAGGGAAGAAGATGTGTTCTATTGTCCCTGACGAAATTTGGGGTAAGGTGATGCTGATGACTTCCCGCCACTGATTGCTCTAGCCTACGTATCGTCTCGTTCTTTCAAACACTCACCTAAATCAGGCATCAAAGAACGACCCACGTTTCGTACTCAGTGTACCTGCCACTTGCCAACATCCAGCCCTAGTTATAGATATTAATTCATTCTCGTTCTTGAATCCAAGCTGGAAGTCTGGTAATTTCCATTCCAATTACAATGGAAATGGCGTTTTTATTTTGGAACAAGGGAAATATTTCCCGCAAGCGTTGTGGAGTAGAATGTCCGCTGGAGGCCGGAACCGATATGCCGGCTCCATCACTCAGGTGACGTGTTCGGTTCAGCAAGTTCAGCAATCCTGCATCACTCTCGGAAATTGATAATTGACTGCATCACAGATGGCCCGCAGCCCGCACAACAAATCTGTGCCAAAGTAGATACCTCAACATGCTCAAATTCAGGCCAAGCCATTCCATGTGGCCCATGAAAAAAATTACCGAAGAAAGATCAGAACGAAGGGATATCATAAGCACCAGTGTTTTTTTTAAGGCACGCATCGTCACTGCTTCATAGCTTGTGCTCGGCGACCTTGCTCGGCGACCGATCGTTGAAAGAAACACCCACTGGTACCCAGCGGTGAACAAAACCCTTGGTCTCGCACAAGCCATGGTGGTGTGATACAAGGCAAACAAAGGCCGATCGCAGATGATCGCTAGGGCGACTACTCAGAGAGCACATCGAGTGCTGATTATCAGATAGCCGACTGTCCGCGGTACCGCTTGGGTTCCCAAGGATCCAGGCATTTTATCTTCTCAACGTTGACATGATCTAGCCTTCTTACGCGTGAACTCGTTATATGTGCCTTGCAATGAATTAAGTCAAAAGAGAGTTATTGTTCGGCAGGTGAGGCGCACAGGAATGTGTCGGGCATGTCGAGTTTCATCCTTGACACCCTGTGCTGGGCTCACACAGTTTATGATGGCAAGATATTTGTGATATTTTCGTAAAATGGCGGCCGTATTACGATCGTCCGAAGTCGAGCGCTCGGGCTTGTGAGAAGTGAGCATGTCTGGCAGTTATAAAGGGGGAGGTTACGGCTTCATTGCTCGAATGTTCGTTGAGATGTCGCGTGGGAGTGTATGTTAGGAGTTCACGAACAGCCCCCAGGGGGCGGTAATATACAATTGGCCCGGCAGAACAGAAGTGGAGAGTAAACTAGAACTGGAAGATAGGCACCGTGACAGAGGAGGAGTGCTTACTAACATGCACAGCTGTTGACGCCCATACTGTAACTTAGGAGCTGATCAATCTGATAGGTTTGGTTCAGCCAGACTAGTCAAAACCGGTCCTCCGTAAGCTTCTCAATACAAGGATCTTTAGGTGCTGAAACAAGGCGTACAAGGCGTGTGGGAATCATCCGACAACGGATTGGTCAGAATGTTCGACTTGAGGTGGATCAAAGGCGCCCAAATAGACACCCACGGGTACGTAGCGATGTGTCAAAACACATGCAAGTCGAGGGCGGCCCGACTCTAGCTGCCGGTGTCACGGTCAGTTGTCATTATGGAGGGGATACAGTAGCCGGAGGTCTGGTGCGTGTTGGCACTGATGCAGGGTCACCGTTTTCGTGGCGGTACTAGTAGCCTTCCTCGAAAGAGAAGGGCGCTAGCCTACGCGCGTCAACGGGGTCGTGAGACCCTCCTGTACTGCTCTTATGACTTGATAGCAAGAAATACCCACAGTCACACTGGCGCCCTGGCGCTAGAATCTGAGAGGCCAGAACAACCAGAACGGCGCTGATGGGCTTCGTGAAAAGGGCAATTGTTTGTCACAAAATTGTCTCCGAGTCTCCGACGAAACACGTTCAACCTCGGGCTGACAAGACAGCAAGGTACTCACTCACAAGAAAATTCGCCGACGGGTTAACTTGGACAGTTAAAACACCGAGGCATCTAAATGAGCGTTGATCAACACGAGCAGTTATATTTGATTCGTGGTGCCCAGCTAGGTGCGTCTGAAGGTCCAAGATCAGAGAAACGACACCAGAGTTAAGGAAAATGAACATGTGATATCGGTACTGTTGTTCCGAGAGAGCCACGATTTGTCGTAATTTTCTGCACAGAAACCTGTCAGTAAAAATGCGTCGGGGGTGAACGCTGTCCAGGGAAGGGTTTGAGGGTTATCCTGCTGCGAATTGAAATTTGAAGATCAAAGAGGGACCTGACCACGGAAGGCCACAACGCCCGACAAACGTGGGCCGCGACCTGCCGCCGCAAGCGCTGCAGCCTGAGCCCAGGCCATTGTTACCCACGATGTCGACCTTCGGCGGAATACGACATTCCCCATCGACGTTCACATCCTCACCAGCGGCCACTACGCTGTTTCGGCGGCTGGTATGGGAAGGCACAGTGCCACTCGAGATACGCGTCGACTCGAAAGAGCTCCCCGCGAATAGCAACCGCGGTCTCGAATGCTACTTCATTCAAGCACCCCGTGTCTCGTATCTGCCTCTCCTAATTCCAGAAATAAAACGCTTCCTTCAGGATGTCGTATTCGACGACGAAGCGGCGCGAACGATGAAGGAAGAAGACTGGTGGTTCGAGAGCGAGGACGGTCATCTGCTGAAATGGTGTGTTTCCCTTCCTCAGGTATTCAGGTCCTATCATATCACTCTCTCAACTGGAACGCGCAGGCACTGGCCTATTGGGCTTATTTATGACAATCACACAACCCTAGCTACTTCGCGTCCAGGGGCATCATCAATCTCTGCTCGCCCGCAAGCCGTCCCTCTGCGCCTCACGCTCCATCTGGCCTCACCACCCACCGATAGGCTACTTCTGGCGCCGAGCGCTGAGGCGTGCAAGCAGGCATTTATGGGACAGCTCAAAGAGGCCGATTTCTTGCGGTGGGGGAACACGAAGCGTATGACTGGTTTGCGTAAGGCAGAACAGGACGGGATGTGGGAGGGCATCAAAGAGCGTGCGTCCATCTTTTTCTCGCCCCACCTTTCTGATGCCCCACTTCCTGAGCGCCGCGCCCGCTGAACGTGCCTTCAGATAATTTTGATGACTATTGGCGCGTAGCTTCGAAAGTGACCCCAACTACGTTGCCAGCGCGGCCAGGCTCGCCACCTGCCACACAATCGTCATCAATGCACACGCGTCCGCCGTCCGCGGACCCACAAGGCGCTCCGGACAGAGACAGCGCGTACACCGTGCGCAGCGTCCCAATTAGGCTCTATTTGCCCGAAGGGCCCGTGCTTCAAGATCTTGCTCCTCCCGTTCTCGAAGACGGTGGGTATCTCGTCTCGCTTCTCACCTAGTCATGGTCCTCCCCCCCGTGATAAGCGCCCAACTCCGCGATCCGCGGCTTTTTGCTGCTATTACTGTAGTATGCACCTGCTGACGACGTCCTCGTGCTAACACAAAGGTACTCCCAATACGCTCGCGGATCTTCTCTCTTTGCACCTACCACTCCTATTTCCCGCCCCGGGTCCTGGTGCTGGTCCGACAATCGCATACGCGCTGCTTCAAGGTGTGGTTACTCCTGCAGAAGCAGAGTTGGCTTGGTTGGGGGCATGCATGTCAGGGGCAGATGGTTGGGTAAACATTTGTATTGGGCTGGGGCGGGAACGGTAGCTGCACGACCGATGCACCCGCCCCGCGGTGAATTGCAGTTTCGTTGTTGTGCAAGAAGTGCTCCCGCGTGACCCTTGTGTGATTTTTTTCCTCTACCGTCGGCAGTCTGCATCCGCCGTCGGACAATCTTCCGTGCCGTCGACATGGTAACAATAGCTGCGTGTCAGCTTGATGGCCGGGCTGCAGTAATTGCCGAGCGCTAGTTCTCTCTCAAACTCACAGCCGAGATCAGCTCGGTCGACGTTGTTTCGTTGGCAGGTGGTGTTCGCGTGTTGTTGCGCTGCATGCGGTGCGTGCCGAAGATAACTTGGGTGTTTCCAGACTGTGTTTCTCAGGAATGCGGAGCCAGGTGCGGAACCACCCTCTTCCTTCATTGCATACTCTTGTCCGTCTGCGTCACGGTGTGTTGTTGCCAGGGCCGAGGAATCCTCTGCGACAACACCCTCCCTTCACCTCGAAAAGGAAATTGCAAACTCAGATAGATATGAAACTCATGCACGGTGTGGCGAGACCACCGCCTGGTAAGACAAATCAGTCAGGGCGATCTGGCGCGCGGGCATCTATGCCACCTGAGGTCTGAGCTTTGATCGTCCATCCGCGGTGCACGAGCACTGAATGACAGGGCAAAAGCACAAACTAATGAAATCACACATCCTCGGGGAACACTGACTCCAGATCTAGGGGCTTCTCGAAGCAGAAAACTTATATTACATGGACGAAGCTTCGCGCATCTATTGTGCTATATAGTGAGCAGATCTAAAATAGAGCATAGGCTACAATACATCGGTGGAGAACTTGGAAACAGTTGAAGAAGGAAGAAGAGTGATGATGTGGAGATAAAGCGATGGAAGTGGGGGCGATATATCTTGGGAAGCGATGCAGAGACTCGGTGCGCCCTAGGCGCGAAGTAGAGAACGGCATGTGTCGACAGCCAAGCAGACATCTATGTCTGGACGAGAAGCGAAAAGAGCTCAGGTGCGGGAAGCAGCAATCTGCTGGAGCTGCACGACCGATGTCCATGTTGAACGGAGCAACGTCCGCTCGCGCGCGCTCGAGTTCTGTCCGACCACGTCGTTGCCGAGGCCCAGACTCATGGCAAGCTTCGTGGCCATCTGCGCGGCGGCGTCAGCAACCAATATACCCGTTTATAAGCTACGCGCGACACGTACCTGGCTGTATTCAGTGAGGCCAGCCACGCGCCCTGCTTTAAATTCGCCCCAAGCAAGGACGATGACAGCGTGCAGGATCTCAATGTACGGGACATGAGAGCTGTCGTGGAGGAGGCCCTGGAGGAACAGGCTCAGACGAGTCAAAGCGGAGGTTGAAAAGGCAAACCTTTGCGGCATCTGCATATGCGTTTGACACGGCGGTGGCACCACGAGTGACCACGTCCGAGGATTGGGAATATCTTGCGGCGAGAGAAGCTATGCTGTTTGCCAACAACGGGGACATAGTGCCATTGAAGACGCGGCGGGAGACGTCGTCATATTGGAGGAAGGGGAAATTTCGGGCGAAGCACTCAAAGAACACCTGGACGAGGTGCACAAGTATTGTTGGATGAGGCATGTTCACTTGGCGTGAGTCGAACAGCGGCAACACTTGGCTGACCACGCGATCTCGCTGCGCACTGGATGTATCCGCGATAGCGTAAGAAGCGTAGTCACCGCGAGGACTGCCGTTGCCGAGCTGAGGTAAGGAAGACGTGTATGAGTGTTGTCTGTGCACAGTCATGAGAGTCAGGTGGTTTGAGTCATACGTATGGGCGGACACAAAACTCACTTCTCGTAATGGGGTCTCGCAGATCCCATGAGCGGTGATGAGAACCATTGATCCGGGTTTGATTGTGGTGACGAAGAAAGGCTGTATGATGGCGAACTCGATGCGTAGCGTGATGGATGTCCGCTGTCGGACGATGCTTGCGCGCCCGGATACCAGCCAGAGGTGTCGGCGGAGTCACCCCTTATAGGGCTAACTGTGGAGGGATCGATGCTCTGAGTCGATGAACGCCGACTGTGTGCAGGGCTGGGGCCAGCGCTTGCCCCGGTGACTATGCGGCTTCGCTCGGCAAAGTAGCGCTCCCGGTCACGAAACTGACAAGGCGTGTTGCCAGCCTCACAGGCCTCGCAACGAGGATGGGACTTGACTTGCACACACTTGATTTTTTTGAGACGACTGTTCGGGGCGGTAGGTTAGCATCCTAGTCATTCCATAACGTGACATATGAGCAAGGACGCACCAGTTGTCGCACGAGGTCACGAGGCGGGGACGCTTCTTGTGTGTCTGAGAAAGCTGCGGTGCTTCGAGTACGAAACGTAGGCCGTCCATTAGGATAGGTTAGTTGTGATGGGATGCAAGGATGAGTGAGCGGATGTGTATCGAAGAGTGGCATGACAGTGACCGTATTTAAGCGGCTTCGTAACGGGAGTCAAAGAAAGAGGCTCTCACCTCTGGGGACGGCAGATTGGCACCAGGAAATGATATTTCAAACACCAAAGATCGCAGTGGAGATTCAAAGCGGTTCGAGCTGACCAGAGGATCTGTAAGGTGCCTTAAGACAAGATCCGAACTCACCGGCTCGACTCTGTGCAACTGGTTTGCGCGTCTCTGCTCGATGAGTCAGTAATGGCGATGCAAGGGAAAAATGGGAAAATATCATACCCAGAACCTCCTTTCTCGGTGCGACTCCCGCCAGATCAGTCGGGCCTCTGCCGGCAGCAGAAAACTCTCTGACCATGATTTTCTCATGTTCGATACTTGAGTTTTCTTTTTTACTCCGCGGGGCACACCAAACCTGTCACCCACTCCTCTTTTACCGTACCTCAGGTCCCCTCTGTTGGCCAAGTTGGGCGCACCCGAGATGCCATCGAGACGAGATACTGGAGCTGCGACTCGCACACACGGGCTAGTTGGTACGGGCGGTGACGACGGCGGCGATGCCCATTTCCGAATATTTCTGCACACAGCCTTCCTAGAAATTCCGAATATCCTGCTGTAGTTTTTCAAACAAAACAAAACAAAAAAAGTCGGATAGACAAGGTTATAATAATAACGATAATTTCCCGCATGGCCCATCTCCCCGACAGCCTTCCGGCATTTCACCTTGTGAAACACCCTCCCCACATCCCCACCCTATCTGTCTTTAGCATGTGTGAATCGCTGTATTCTTAGCCGCACGCAGATCTGTCGGGCGCTTGGTACACCAGGCGCTCGCATCGCCAGGAATTGGGAAGGTCTTGACCGATGTGAGTGCGACCCGCGCGCTATGAGCGTCCAATATACAGTACGTATCGGCTTGTTCGATTGAGCATTGTATTAAAAGAGTGAACGTACCGTCGGGCCCACAATAACGCCATATAGGTAGCCACAAAGCGCTTCAGACTGGATAGGTTATCAGAACGTCCTGCATGCAGCTGCACTGACGCCCTTCTCAAAGGTATTCTCTTGGAAGGCCTCCGCGGACGTACGGAGCGCACAAGTGTTCCGTCGTTGTCTTCCTTAATACTTACCACGTTGTGGGATCTTGTTGCAAACCCCGTTTTTCCTGATAGTGTGACAATATACAAATTGTTCCCTGCTGCGATCATATCAATATCAAGCATGACCGCGAGACGCCGACAAGCAACCGCCACAAGGCCATGGCCAAGAGACTTGCACTACGAGAATCGCAATAAACCCGATATGCCTCAGCACTGAATACGTTACCGGCTGCGATGTTCGCATTGTCGATGTCACGGTTATGGGCTTGTACCCGCTTCTGCTCGTGGGGCACCACATCACGCCTTAGGGTAAGGGGCTTCGGCTCATCGTACCGTCGATAACACCGAAGGGATCATTCGCGATCTTCGTCGGCGGAACTCAGGCAAATCGGGGTCCGAGATTCAGGGTTGTGGGGAGCCGCCCATTTGACGTCGTGATGAGAAGGTTCGTGAAAGTTGTATTGCGGTATTGCAGACCACTAAAACAAGAACAGGGTAACTACAGAGTGTCAGTGGTCCGACAGGTCAGCCTCGTCCTCGTCGTCGCTATTATCGATGTCAGCATCAAAATGTACATGGCTATTAGTTTGTAGGCCTTCAGTCGCCGATAGCAGTGGTTCGAGCTGCATTGCCACACATCAGAGAGCTATTCATACGGTGCGGTGATGTCGAGCACTTACCGCTGTCTCACCATCAGGGCCAAGTGGAGCTGTGCTGTAACCATCGCGTAGCGCAATGCTTCCAGGACCAAGTTCTGATTCGTCCGAGGGATCAAGAGGGCGCCCGTGTGGGTCGAGGGGCACGTCGGATTCGAGCCTTCTACGATATTTGTGGTGTGTGAAGAGCACGATGCCTGCGATAGGTTCAGGGCGTCAAACGAGGAGGGGGTTGAATTCCAGGGTCTTGGCTTACCACAGACGGTCACAGCAACACCGGTAATGTTCAGGGGTGTCAACTCATCGCCGAATAGCAAGGCTGACACGCTGATGGTCGCAACTTCTTTTGCAATTCCCGCAATTGACATGGGCACAGCACCGACGCGCTGGATGATACTGGACAGACACGACGATGGTTCAGGGTGGTCTGAAGGAAAGAAAAATGGGAGTATAGGCACGTACTAGTACTCACTAAGGACCATGCTGAATGCAATAATTCCTGGAAGGATGAGAAGCCCAATAGTCCGCATTGTAGCGCCCGTTCCATCAAAGAAGCGAGAGCCCCATAATTGACTCCAACTCTCGATAGAGAGGCTGACGATAGCGATAGTCAGACCCATAATAGGAGTTAACCAAAAGATAGTAGCGACCGGGTGGTTCATCCCGGAGCGCTTGCTGCGCATTAACAATTGGGTAAGGGACCAACGCAGGCCCCCGAGCGCGCTTGCCGACAATACCAGAACAAAACCACCAAGTACGAAATGTGTTTCAGTTGCTACCATCAGAAGTACCCCCATAGAAATAAGGAGAATGACGCCGACAAGCCTTATGGAAAAGGTTTCTAGGTGGAAGAGGAATGCGAAAGCCAAGACAAATACAAGCGAGGAAGACTTGCACATGGCTATTAAGGAGCTTGTCAGCACGATTGATAAGGATATCATGTCATATGGGTGGGGGGCGAAACGCTCACTGTAGAACGAGAGTGTGATAGTCTTGAGAGAAAGGTTTGACAGACCGATATCAAGACTGGTGCTGACTGCCGTTGGGACTGCTTTCTTTCTGTGGGCGACAAAAATGAACGTGAGCATACAGATTCCGATGTAGAACATTCTCATATGTCGTAACGATTGAGGGGTGTTAGATGAGTTTCCCACTGGATTCGCCTCGATGGGTTTACAGGACAAGAAAGGAACACACACTCACACATAGTCTTCCCTTGACGGATCGTGTTCTGGACGGAACCTGCGCGGCCAGCAAAACCGCAGGATAGATGCCAACAAGGCCTGGACGAACATGTGGAGCATCGTCACGAGAAGGGGGAGTGGGAAACCGAAATGTTCAGGAGCGAACATCCATTTATTGTACAAGGAAAGTATGATTGCGAAAGTAAACCTACACACAAAATTGTGATATGGAAGGATTCAAGTAGGATCGCAGTCGGAATGCACTTGACGTACCAGGCTGCGATGAAGAGTGTGTTGATGAGCGCGTCGCGAAGCCAAAGGCGTTTTTTCTCTTCGACTGTCGCAAAGTGCACGTCCTCTAGAGGGTATACGTTGACATGGTCTGCTTGTGCTTCATGGGTCGAGCCTACGGTTAGCGGGGTTTCGTGGACATGATCTCTTCCAGTGACTGGCATGCCGGGTCCCGTTTGAAAGGACTGAAGCTTTCGCCTTCCATATTGGGCGTTCTGTGTCTTATCGGGAAGTGCCGGTCATATGTGCGTCTCTGTGTATGTAACTTTGTCTGACTATATAGTCCACATTCTCGTTCAGAACTCCCCCATCCTGACCTATTCGCGAACAATCCGACTGGCTATGAAAGAGACCAATTGGTCGACCCAGTCCACTGCTTCGAGAGAACTGAGGCGCGGCTACAGCGCTCCTGATCAAAATGGAGGCCTAATGGTAGCGTGGACGATAGATCATAGAAGCAACTGTTTATGGCACGTATCCAGCTGATGAGACGAAGCTGTGGAAGCATCATACCCGAAAGCTTAAAGTCTGCTAAAGGAATGACCGTTTTTATCGACGGGGTAATCATCAGCGAGCTGAGCTCACGCAGGGGATCGGAGGCAATAATCCTTATATCCCACAAAACATTTGGTGACATTGGGAATGGCGATAGATGCCTATACATATAAGCGGCAGCATGACGTTGGTCGTATCGGGCGCTCCGCCCTGTCGTTTACGAAGTGGATGATCACCATCTGAGGCAGTGGCATCCCATGATTGGGGTCGAGTGCAGGTTCAATGGGAATTAATGCGTTGACGTGTAAGGCGTTCAAAGGTTTGCCCCGGGGTATTACGGTCAAAGCTAATACCTTGTCTAATACAGTAGAGCCAGTTCGATAGACTCATGGACAAACGTGTCTGCGTATCTAGAGAACTGAGAAAGAAAACGCTATGTGATTTACGGTAGGAGCTAGCTGTACAAAACTGAGTCACACCAGACAATGTGGGGTACTTGAAGCTTGATGAGCAGTACTGTGCAGATCGTTGAGCAGACTCGGAAATGTAAGCTCAGTCTTATCACGTGCCCGCGTGGAGGACGCGTCGTGCCAAGTCCGCCAAGCCTCGGGGTCGACAACCAAGTTGAAGGTCTTTCGAGTTCTTTGTACCCATAAAAATCCTACAAAATGTCTGGTGAGGACGACTCGAGCGGGTGGCAGCTTACAGAATCGGATCCTGGTGTCTTTACGTGCGTCGTAGCCCTTACTCTTCTCCGCTGTTCGACTCATCAGCTGACTGGCCGTGCCTGCGCCGCAGGGAACTCCTAAAGTCACTCAGAGTACCGCTTATCGTAGATGATCTTTATTCTCTCGATGCGGCCGAGCTTGCGTCTCTTCAACCTCTTCGTGCCCTGATATTTCTCTTCAAATGGCTTCCAGGTGCAGGTGAACCCGACTCCACGGGTGGTGCATACGATACCGCCTTCCCGGGTTTTTTCGCGCATCAGGTTGTGCAGAATGCCTGTGCAACCCTCGCAGTCCTGAACGCCCTCGGCAACATTCCCGATCTGACTACGGGCCCAGAGCTCCAAGAGCTCCTTTCTTTCACCGCGGGAATGGATGCCCAGACACGAGGACTCGCCGTCACCAGCGCAGATTGGCTGCGTGCTGCGCACAATGCGCTGTCCCCCCCCTCGGCGATCTCGCTCGATGGCCTAGAATTACCAAGGACGGCGGAGGACGCTTATCACTTTATAGTGTATCTTCCCGCTCTCGGTTCTGTCTATGAGCTCGATGGGCTCAAACAAGCCCCGATCACCCACGGCGTGTATGAGGAGGGCGGCGAGGGTTGGGTTGCACGAGCACGGTATGCCACCCTCACCCCTTGTGCGTTCCTGAAACCCTAATTACTCTTAGAGGGGTCATCGAGGCCCGGATCGCCACATATCCCCCAGGCTCGGTTCGTGACCCCTTCATTTCTCGCTTGTAGAGGCTCACTTAGGGTATAGCTGGAGTTCAATCTACTCGCACTCCGTGACGATCCCCTGCCGACGTTGCAAGCACAACTCTCTTCGGCACAAGCGTCTGGGGACGGCGTCCGGGAAGCTGACCTGGCGCAAGGGCTTGCAGACGAACACACAAAACGTGATCGATGGGCGGTGCGTATTTCTCCCCCAATTTTTTTTTGCCAACACCTTCACATATTATCGTCCCTCAAGTTCGAGAATAGTCTTCGCCGTCACAATTATGTCGGGCTGATCCATTCCTTGACCCTAGCGCTTGCCAAAGCTGGGCAGTTAGACGCGGCAGTTGACGGCGCTCGAACGGCTATGAAGACACGCATCGAAGAGCGCAAGAAAAAGGGTCAGCCGATGGATGAGGACTAGTGGTGTCCCCCACCCCTTGATGTTCTTTTTCCAGAGGTACCTGAGGCTTGTTACCGGTTGATAGCCATGCTAACTCTTGCAGAGCAGTATTGACTCTGGATGACTTGCGTAATAGGGACGTATGAGTTACAAGTTTGCTTCGTACCGGCGTTCTGATCATTCTGATCTGGACACCGGCCCGTAATCACAAATGTTATCACTCAGTTATGTCTTGCACCACCTTACACCCGCGGCTGCTCGCTTCGCGTGCGGATGTTTAGCGCCTGGACTCCTGTGCGTGGTCAGAGGAACTTCCTGACAGATTAATGTCTGGACCTCTGGGCGCAAGCAAGGAAACTTCCTAACAGATAAGTGTCTATTTTAAGAATCATCTTTCACGTACGTCGACTCGAGTCCGCTGGTGAGCACGCTCAAGATGGGGTACTACAACCGGCGCTTGCGGTCACCCACAATCAGAGCGAACGCTCGTGCATGGGTGCATGATGCTCGAAACTGGTAGTTGTCCGACAGTTCGCAGATGTCGTTAACGCAATCCAGCGCTTACAAATAAATATGTCTGGTGAGAATTCCGAGTTTCCTCATGCTTCCTTCGATAGGGCTTACCTTGGGTTGCTTTTCTCTGTAAAATAACATAAGCCGATGTTCGTCACTGCCATCAAGGAAGTGTATCAGTAACCGCTCGCCCTAGCCTTTTGGAGGACTCTGATACGTAGGTATCCTTAGCAAACCAGTTCGAAGATATGATTATTTTGGGGCCCTTGGAAACGACAGCCGACCGTCTGGTAAGGATCTGCACACTTGCCACTTCATCATGCAACAACCCCCAAATGCGCTTAGACACAACCGCATGGTTGCCCGTCGAATGCCTACTTTTCCATAAGGTCTAATTATCACCTCTACTCGAAGAACCCATAGGCGCTTTTCAGGATGTCTGTTTGGGGCATCTAACCAGCCACGGTATTTTTGATCTAGTCAAATTGAAAACAACTTTCCGTTCCTTCAATTGTCCAGACCCGCACGGCTGGCTACAAAGGTGTAAGTCCGCAAGTCACATGAACTTACGTCGAAGCCGTGGACTTAATATATGCAAGCGCTTCTCCAGACACACCACATCCGTCCCTTCAGCGTTCAGCCGGCGCATAAAAGTCGAGATCTATCCAAATGTAACGATCGATCAAGGGACGATGAAATCTTTGCTGAAAACGGTAGCTTCATCGTATGCTTCTAGGTGGAAAGCCGATACCTCGGCTCTTCAAGATAGCGCCTGTTCGCTCGCAGTTGCTTCGGAAAGGAGACCGAATGTTTAGTCCAAAGTGCGAGCATCAGCAGTCCACAAAGTAGGACATTTCTCCGCCCCGGGACCACAGCGCGAACGCCCGTAGAAGTCCACGAGTCACAGACCGAAATGGTATCAAATGCCACGGGGAGATCGTTTTCTACTTTTTCTTGGGAGAGCATATCCCTTATCGCACCCCGGCCTTACATACGATTAAGGCGAGACGGCCGTGTACTTCTCTCCCACGTTTGTGCCCCCTCTCAGCCTGCAGGTGCGTTCGTTGACCCCACCCTTCATGCAGGGGACCCCAGGGTATGTAATTACGCGTATCGGTTGGGCGCCCGCTCCGCCGAACTGTTTCAGGCGACTCGTCGCGCCTCCATCGTGTTAATGGCTGGCAACCGGTTCCTGGTCCTGATAAGCCTTTGGAAATCGAACGAAAGTCGGGGCGCTATGAAAGGGCGATGGCATTGGTGGTGTAACGCATTCTATTTGTATTACCGGGGCGAAGTTCGGCGCGCGCGTGTCCCTTCAGGGCTGTGACAGTACCACATTGTGCGCACGCACCAAAAAATGGTGTCTTACTCACGTTTGCGTTCCTTGTCCTGTTCCCTTTAGGCACATTGGGCCCGCAGAGCCCAGCAATGCGAATTGGAAAGACAGAGCGTCCCCCCAAACAGTGGGAAATCAAGTCCTAAAGAAACGCCTCCCCCCCCGCTTGGGCCCCCGATAAGTTAGCGGGCTGTTCACTTTACTCGAAGAATACGTATTGACGCAGATCGGCATTTAATTTCAAAGAAACGTGAAGCGCTCGCTCGCTAGAGCTGGACTTAGATAGAATCAGATGCAAATCACCCCCACTTTGCAACCCTCCTTCTCTTCACTCACTCCTATCCAGCGTTGCTCCGCCTACCGACCACAATTCGCAACGAGGCCTCAACACCTCGTCCACCCGGTCACATGACTCCGCGTTCCTCGGCTCCTCGGTTTAGCCGGCTGCCGAGGGCGAAACTGGGTAATACGCCTGCAACGACTGACAGGACAGAAAATCCCTTGCAATAAGTTGATAGTGCATAAAATCACCCTCTTCCCCCATCAAATTAGCCGGCACAGCATCTCACATTAATGCCAGTAGTACTGTACGATTATGCGTAAATCTTCCTTAGAACCAAAACCAAGTGCAATACTGTGAGCAATCATAGTACAAATGCAAACATGCCGTGACGACGAAGTGATCACCTCAAGAGTACCGGTGCGCGCTGGGTGGGGTATGAGGCAGTTCCATCCTCTCACCGTCACGGTGGGTAGGGGTGGGTGAGATCTCGTCGGCTAGCTCGTCTCCCTCCAACTCGCCCACCTCAAGAGACCACAGCGACGTCCCCGGCGATAGGGACACTTCCCGCAACTCGGGGTGATCCCCCACCACCGAGAGCGAGCGTCGCGAGGCGCGTGACGAGCTGCGCGAGGAGTCTGGGCTGCGCACGCGTCTGATCGTCGCGGCCTCCGAGTCCTCGTTCGGGTGTTGCTCGGGGTCGGAGAATGGGTCGCGCGCTTCGGTGATTGTGGTGCTTTTGATCCCCTTTGGTGGTGTGGGAGGGTACCATGAGCGTACGCTCGCTGCGTCGGAGTAGTAGCTGTCAAATTCGCCATCTGGCAGCGTCGTGGAGGTGAGGACACTTGGCTTAGAGATGAGGAACTTCGGGATCATGGAGCGCGGGGGTAGGATGCGGCGGGTGCACGTGAAGAGGATGACGTGGACAAGGCCTGTCAGTCAATGCGTTCAAGTTCGATATCAGCCTATTTATTGAGACAGACCCAACGTACCGCTCAGGAGATAGATGAAGTCGCTGGCATCAAAAAATAAGTCGTTAAAGTCCCAGAAATGCGACCGTGCGTACCTGAAGATTGTAGCCGCGAAGGGAACGCTATGCCCCGTCCACTCAGAGAAGCGACAGCAAGCAATAGGGAGAATCAGGATTGTGTAAGCTATCTAAAAGGCCGTGTTAATATCGATGCGAATGGGCCAGCGGATTGGAGACCCACAGGATACAATAGCATCTGACGTGCTAGCTTGTGCTCGTATTTTTCATCGCGTTCCTTGGCTGCAGCTGCGACCGAGGTCGAAAAGGCTTGAGCACGAACGACCCCGCGCAATTTCAAAAACACGAGGAGATATAGTATGAATGCGAGCAGTGCGGAAATGAACATCTGATAACTTATAAGATGAAGGTCGAGCAAAAAGACTGCGTGGTTACTCACGACCATGTAATCTAGACTGTAAGTGCAGGACGAATCAGTATGGTAAATCGGCGTGTGAGGGCTTCTGTCATCGGAAAGACATACGTGATGCGCAGAGAGCCATAATTTGAGGATATCCAACACCAGTCACCAGAGATGCCATCTGAACGTAGTCGTTGAGCATATCGAAAAAAATGAGACTTTTTGACGAGAGCGCTCACAAAATGGGCCGCGTTCATTAGTCGCTATTGCTGGCCCTGCAGTGACGATCGCACCGAAGAGAGACCAGTTGGCAACCAAAGTTATCCACATCGCATATCGCTTGGGTGTGACGCGGAGGAAGAGAATCAAAAACGTGCGAATCGCGATGACCTGTAGCAAGTTGGATATACGACTTTTATATCACAGTCGACTGGACAACCGCACCAAAGACCTAACAAAATTGGTCAAGTCCGTCCTTTCAACGTGCTGCTTGAAGGCTCACCAGAGAGCGATTCCAACATCTGCCATCTGCTTGATAACACCTGAAGAAAGTGTGTGAGAGCTTGGAAAAGACGGGCTCACAATTCATCTACCTTGAGCTGTACAGAGAGAGACATAGAGGACTGCTCGATTGCTTATCCAGGCTGAATTCATGATGGATCCAATCGCTAGGAAAGACCAAAAACTGTTATTAACGGTGATCCAAAAACTGCCCAACCCTGTCCGCTTCTACGCTCCTTCTACTGCGCCCTGCCCGCCAAATTACAGCTCATATGCCACGTCCACACTGAGCCGATAATTAATCAAATGACGGAAACGTACCTTGTAGGACGTCACTGAGGAGGAGACAGAGGAAGTAGTAAACGACGTGGGTCCGCACAAACATATTTGGGTCTTTGACCATGCGCGTGTTGAAAGCAGATATCTGGAGAAACGACATTCGAAAGAGCCGGGCAGAGACACCGATTTAATACGCACAGCGATAGCGGATAACAACCCAACAACGGCGATCAGAGAAATGCAAGATGCGACGACGAGAGCCTGTTGAGATTGCAAGATAAGAGAGGGGATCGACTGGATGTGAAGTGCGACTCATACTATGACAGCATGAGATTGCTCGACTGTATACGTAGAGATCACAGGGAAGCTTGTACCGTCCTTCAGGGTGACCGACATGACGGTAGAGTTACTTGACTGAGATATGGTGGCGTTAGAGTCCTTCATTATAGAGTTCATATTAGCAGCTCAGCTGCTTCCTGTACACAAAAACACAAAGGAAGGGAAAAGGAGACCAAGAGGGGAATGCTCGACCGTGGAGGATTCGAAATGTGAGGACCAGCCCCGAGAAAACGAAGAGTGGTAGTGAGGGGGGAAAGCACAGCTCGGTGGGAATCACTAGCTCTGTTACTGTATATGCTCACGATTTCGCCAGGGAATTATACACTGCCGAAAGCGCACGGAACAGCAACATGATGACCGTTGAAGACCCTTTGATGGGAGACATGACGACAAACATCAAGACAAACATCGTGATTCAACCGAAGTCGTGATCGATCAAATACGATAGAGTAGAGACTAGAGAGACGCGCGGTATAGAACAGTTGTTCGATACAGGACGACTCCGAACCGGTGTGACCATGGATGACGGGTAGATACTGTTCATTGCAGACCCAAACATCAGTGATGCGATCCTTAGTACTCGCCGCGTAGGTGTCGCGTAAAAATGCGGTTTACCGTGATGGCTGGCAGAAGCGCCCAACCCAACGGCCGAGGAAACCGTGACCGCGCTTGTCGACAGCGGTGCAACGGGACACTTCCTGATCGAACAACGACTGGTAGGACACCTCCACTGGCACCCGAACGAGACGACCCCCGAGCTATCCTCATCAACGAAGATACGACCTGCAGCGAGACTCTGGCAAGCTCGACTGACCTGGTGCCAACGAGTCCGACAACGCCGCGCCGTCGCCGTCCCTTCGTTCAACCAGTCGCGACCCACCACATAAAACTGATGATGAGCCGCTATCCACGCGCGAGTGAGAAGTTTGTTTTTGTCAGACTTTCTATAGAGGGTTGGTTTGATGAAAAGATGAGGACGGTGGTTCAGTGTGGATCGTGGTGCCGCTGCATTGTCATGGTATGCTAAGACTCAAGCAACTAAGTCTCTTTTTTTTTTTTCAAATCCAAAACCAATAATGTCCTTCATGGTACAGAGCCCCGTGTGATACATTTCTAATGAATTTACCGCATCTCACCTTCGCCTGTGTGTTCACCGTAGACATTTTACCAAGCATTTTACAACGACCGCACCATAGGGCCCGGGAATAAGGTAACTCTTGTGTGGGTCGATTATAGTATTGGAAACAGCATGCACTGTCATTGGGCAGAAGCACAAATGCTTCTCGAACGGGGATGAGAGGTCCTGAAGAATAGGATCGTGCACAGAAACCATAGCCTTGGGAGACAGCCGTCAGAAGAACAGAATCTAACGTCGACTTTGGGAAGCCCTTCGTCCCTCGTTCATGTGACTATAGCCTAGCCTATGCATTCGATCCTCTAGTCGAAAGACTCGAAATCCCAGTGATTCCCGGTGAAGACATGATGTAATCAACAGTTTGGTGAATGAACACTGTTGATTCTGTTGAAATAAATTGCGCAGGTTGCTATCATTTGCATTTAATGCGAGTGAAGACCTATCCTATCATAAACCTTAGCCCCGCAGAACCAGGCTCTTGGACAAGGACTTCGGCTAGCGGTATTGCGGCATGTCGCGGCTTGATAGCCAACAACGAAACGATATTGTACCTGGTGATACAAATGGTCCAGGAAAAAAAAGGCTACCGGGAAAGTGCTGATCTACGATGGATCTTTCGGAATTTGCAGATGTGTTGGGAAGCATAGTATGCAGCGCTTTTCTGGCATGTTTACCGAATCTTTCTTTTCCTATGTACATCATGGATGAGTTAACTTACAAAAAACGCACTACAACAAATCAAAAACCCCCTGTCCACTCGTGGTCCATACGTTCATGTTTCATGTAGCTCCTCCTCAGCTGACAGTATCGAGAGAACCTCAGGAAACCGAGCTGTAATCTTGCACTTGTATGGAAGGGGTTTGCTACAATGTGTAGGTCAGTACCGCGGCCTGAACTATGGGCGATAGGTGATAGGCGTACAAAACCATCCCAGTATCCACGACTGTCTCTGTATCAATAGGCACCTCCCTCCCATCTTGATCACGAGCCCGTTCGAAACTCGCAGCCCATAGCGCCGTGGCTATGTAAATGAAGAGTGCCTCGTTGGCGAGGTATTTGCCTGCGCATGCGCGTCGCCCAAAACTAAACGTGCTGTGCCCGTCTTCGCGCGTCTCCGCAGGACCAGGAATAGCCTTGCCGTTCGTGTCCAAGAACCGTTCAGGTCTGAAGGTCTTGGCATCGTCGCCATAAGATGATGATTCGTGGTTACAATTCCATAGATTTGTAAGCACTAATGTTCCCTTGGGGATGAACATCCCATCGTACCAGTCGTCTTCTGTCGAGGTGTGTGGGAGACCAAGTGGAAGAGCAGGGCGCCATCGAAGAACTTCCTTAACTATCGCTTGTATGTATGGAAGATGCGGGGAGTCCGAAAATGTCGGGACGCGTGACCGCCCAACAACAGAGTCTAGCTCAGCTTGTGCGCGCTTTTGTACTTCTGGATACGCAACCATAGCGAGAGCCCACCAATACAATGTAGTGGCCGTCGTCTCTGCGCCAGCGGCACTGACGGAACGGGTGTTAAGTGGAGATCAATTGGTGATGTGAGAAAGACGAACAATAATGATCCAACAACCCAAGCCATTTCTTGATTAGAAAGCTGGTGACGATCAGAGGCCCTAATAAGCGATGCACTGAAACTCGGACGGTTAAAACCTTTGGACTACATTTCCATGGCTCAGTGTTGCGACTGATTATATCTGTGTGCATGCTTACTATGTCACGTCGGACTCCATTCAAAAGTCTCTCAAACATAGCATTGTATTGCTCGAAATGTCGCCTTCCTTCATACTTCCACCTCGCGAATCTGACGCAATATCATTAGACCAAGCCAAGAAATCACCTCGTGGATAACAGAACGTACGTTTCGGGGATGTACATCATCCAAGGCATCGCCTCAACAAGGTACGCCCCCGGAGCAGCCGCAGCGGACATATGGTTGATGTGAAGGCGGATTCCCTTGAGGTTCTCATCATCTTCCGTTCTGAGAGTTGGGTAATCGTATAGGATAGACAAGGTCGCAGAGGCGGTGATTCGTTGGAAGTGCTGCTCTAGAGCGCTGGGATCCTCGAGGAGTGCTGAAGCAAGAATTACACCTTCTTTACGAAGAATGGGGTGGTAGTCACGGATGGCGGCTTTTGAAAGCCCCTCGTGAGCAGCGCGTTGAGTACGCCGCCACCTGTAAACAAGACGGTTAATCTTACTTCACAAAGGGGAGCTATAAACGTACTGTTCACCATAGGGAAGAAAGGATGGTAACAAACCGCCCGTAAGTATTTCGTGAGCCATGATGAGGCGAGGACGACTAGAATAAATGTGTGCACGTCGGTGGAGGAGCCCCGAGAGTGCCTTGAGACCATGAACGACGAGGATGGGCTGGCCAAGAGCATTTAAGTACACCATTTCCTCTAAGATATTGTAAACGTTAGGACCACGTCGGTAGAAAAGGAAAGCCCACGGTATCTCTGCTGGCAATCTTCCTTGAACAGCCAAGCCTTGTTTCGTATTTCCAAGACATTTCCAATAACGGGAAGGCCCCGTGGACCGGGGGGGACGCTGCGCCACGGGCTCCTCAAGTAACGGATGAGTAAGATAACCGCAAGACACAGCACAACCACATTGGCATAGGTCGTCACAAACTCCCCGATACAGTAGGGTAAGAGATTACGAAATGAGAGCGATAGGGTTGCTTCATGACGAACAGTGTCGTACTTAGAGACCATCGCGTCGGAGTGACAGCCGTAGGGAAGATAGAATCGACTTTTTGGAAGCCCCTCGTTCATATAGATTATGAACCACTGGGTTTGACGAGTGTTTAACAACTTGTCCGGCGGGGGGTGTCCGAAGATAAGAAGTGGCGAACTTTCTCGAGTTCTTCTAGTTTTGGACACTTAGACCGGTGACTGGTGACCGTTCGCTCCACGGGGAACTGGCTGCATTTAGGACGCTCGATTGGAGAATCGAGGGTCCTCCAGTCGCTACGCGATCCCTGAATAATTCCAGGTACGAGTCTAACACCGACTCTGGTTATCTCCAAATACTCGAGGAAGCCAATGCGTTCGGAGTCGAAGGATTTCCTGAAACTTCCCTTGCAGGGAAGGTACGAGTAGATTAACATTACAGCCGTTTTTCCAATATCGGGGGATAGACATGGTCCTGAAACAATAGTTGTGTCTCGGAATGATCTTGGGCCCCTCGGAAGACCCCCAAAGTGTGATGTGAGGACCTGCTTTTTTGGACCCGTTTGGGCGTCTGACCTACGCCCTCCTGTTGTGCGAACCCCTGACAGTGGAAGCTTCGTATTTATAGCAACCATTATTGTTCTTACAGATAACCGAGGAGCTATAAATTAGTTAGACGTCAGACAATGTCCTCGTGGCACAGAAATTAAAAGATGGCGTACATTACTACACTGGCATGTTAGCAGCAGGAAAGCGACAAACACCAGAATAGCCCGAGAGATACATGCACCACGTTTGCAACGTCTTTGTGGGCCGCTAGTCCACTATTTGTGAGAGGTTTTGTGCGGCCTCGGGATACAAGTGAATTTTCTTTTAAAAGATAAAAAAAGGGGCATTGTGTAGCGCCGAAAAGGAAGGTGACCAGCGCATGTCGCGTTGGGCGGGTGGGTACCGCCCGGAGCGTCGAGCCAATGAAAAACGGAAGATGCAATCCTCGTGATGGATTCCGTCGCGAGAACTGAGCAGGTGCCAGCGGGCAAAAGAAAAGTGTTCTTTGAACCGGCGGGTAGTTGCAGCAGTGGACAGGCCCGGACAGATGACGGCCCGGGCATAGATGAGTACGTGCAGTGTACGCTGGCCATCGCGTTCGCACTAACTCTTGTGCGCTATGCTTTTCGCTCCAGAGACAGGCCAATTGATTACGAAAATTAAGATAAGATACAACTGCTGTCCTGGACCCTACTGCCGAGTATTTTTATTTACGAAGTCTCCTACTTCTGCACCTTCCCTATCACCGAATCTGGGGCATACCGCGGAATAACCTTGGGGTCGTGCAGCATGTTGAATTCCTCCGTCGCATCGCGACCCGCATAGAGCAGAATCGCCTTCTCTCCTCCCGGGTGGTCTGGTAAGAAGCCGGTCACATCGAGAACTTGCTGATCGACGACGACCCAAATGTCGTCCTTCTTGTTGTGCTTCGCAACCTCTTCCATCGTGTATGTATTTCCGCCAGTGCTTGATGGTGATGCCACTGCGCCCGAGCTCGTCGCCTTCGCGGTCTCAGGTTGCGCGCCGAGCTGTGCTGCCACGCCAGCTACGCGTCCTGCGGCCCGCGAGCTCACGTCACCGAAGTTCTGTAAAAGGTACGCCGCGGCAGAATCACCCGCCACACGGCCGAAGACAACGCAGCCAAGTAACGAAGAACCGCCGAGCCGATTTGCACCATGTACACCTCCAGCAACCTCGCCGGCGGCAAACAGGCCAGGAAGTGGTGTACCACCGGACGCAAGTACACGGCCCTCCGAGTCGATCTCGAGACCACCCATAGTGTAGTGTAGTACAGGAGTCATAACGGCGACATGGAATGTGTCATTAAGTGTCCAATTATCATCGGAGAAGAACTATACCACATAGTTAGTATGGCGTAAAAGCAAAAAGAGGCAAAGTCGCACCTTCTTCGCAAACTTGTCCTTCTTGGTCTTTGCTGCCAAGTTATAGTCATCGAAAGTCTTCTTGAGGACAGTAGGTGGAAGGCCAAACTCCTTAGCAAGGGCTTCTCCGGAGTCAAACCTCTTCATAAGCCCACGGCCAACGTAGTGTTTGCAGTGCCACTCGATCTCCTTGCTTGACTTGCCGTTGAGGACAAGACGGATAGGGTATTTGCCGTTCTCCCAGATCTTGCCAGTCACGAAGTCACGATGCTGAAGCTCATCGACAAAGCGCTGACCCTCGTTGTCGAGCAGAAGACCGCCGACCCCACGAAGTGCCTCGGCGGCAAGGAACTTAACCTTGGCCTCGGGCTCCTTGGGGTCGACAAGGCCGGTTGGGTGCACTTGTACCTTCTCCATATCGACGGCACTCGCACCAGCAGAGATGGCAAGTTTGTGGCCATCACCAGTTGAGTGCTCACCATTGGTTGTCGGGAGGTCCCAGAGTTCCGGTCGGTACTTTTTCAACAATGAGTCGTCTGTGAAATCGGCAGCATAACCGCCAGTGGCAAGAATGACGGGGCCAAGCGCAGTGGAAGTTTTGCCGTTATGAATGTATTCGACACCAGTGACGGTGCCTGATTGGTCCTTGACGAGTTTGGTTACACGAGCCTTTTTGAGGATCTTAACGCGGTCGGGAATGGACTGTGAGAGGTCTTCGAGACGCTCAAGCTGAGCGTAGGTGATGACCATACCGGGGAACTGGGCATCGCCGCGGTGGGTACGGGGTTGAGAGTGGCCGCCGAGTCGGGAGACCTTGGAGAGGTCGAGACCAAACTTGCCTTGGAGCCAATCTACAGCGTCACCTGAGCGACCAGTAAGAACACGGATGAGGTCATCACGGGCAAGTTCGCGGGCCTGAGAAAGTCAGAACGTTGTCAGACTCCAGTTTCGAGGATACTCACAGAACGCTTGGTATCCTCAAAGAAAATCTTTGTAGAATCCGTGATGCCAAGGTCTTGCTGAGATTGAGTGCCAGAACCATTGATACCGGACGTCGCTTTGGTGGAGTTACCACCCATGAAACTAAAGGGGGGCGTCGTAAGGAAAAATGAAAAAGAGCAATCAGATCGGAACATACCCTTGCTTGTCGAGGAGAAGGACATTGGCACCACGCTCAAGAAGTGTGTGAGCTGCGGAAAGGCCAGCAAGACCGCCGCCGACTACGATGACTTGAGCCATTTGGGGAATGGAGTGATGGATGGGAACACGAAAGCAGTAACGGAAAGCGGGGTGGGTTGAGAGGACTTTATACGGTGTACCGGTTCGGGAAGGAAAATGGACATGTGATAACCCCGCAAGTGTTGCAACTTACCCGAGTTCGGGCCGACTCCGACTCGGCCGAGGACTCTCATGTCCATATACAGTCACTGCTGTATTTCTTTACAGCGGAAGTCGACCTCTTGTCGCTCCGTGCCCTATGCGCTGTCCCGCATCGGTACCCATATGGGTGGCGCTGTTGGAAGAAGAAGGATCAGCTACGCCCCGTTGTTTCCTGCCTCGCCGACAGGGCATCAACCAGTGCATCAACATGAAGCCGCGGTTAGACTTACTTCTACCTCTGAACTCAGTTCGAAATGCACCATAAAGTTCTCATTCTTTTACTAAACTCGTGCCTTCTTCTCGAACTCATGTAGGTCGTAGAGGTCATCTTGGGGACTTCTTGTAATCATGCTATCATCGTACCCCTGTACTCCATGACACATTGAGGCAACACAACAATGCTCAAAAGATAACACTCTACTTGACGCATCGTACTGGCTCTACAGGCACGTACAAACAAAATGAATCCATCATCCGCATTGCCGGCTATGCGGTTCCCGCCAAGTGGCACCTGCACGTTCTGACTCAGACTGTTACCCCGACGACACCGATACACAGTTACAGCGGACAGGAATGTATTCTGGATTGCAGGGTATTTTAGGGATTATACAAGTCCTATCCGACGCTTCACGTAGTACAGGTCAACGGGGGGTCCAAACTGAACAATCTCCGGTGATTCTCCACGACGAAGCAAACCAAAGTCGAATACACTGTAGCCATGGCGCTACAGCACTAGCTGAGGAGCTTCTGGTGCGGATGACCAGCTCAAATATATCATCGACCAGGAGAGACACCGCGTCGCATGGGTTTGACTGGAAGAGGGAATATGCAATATACCTGTTCGCGCGGCTCGATGCGCGTGGCGTCAGCGTCCTGTTCGCAAATGGTGACTTTGAGCTTCGGCCACGGGCATTGCGAGACGAACGACGCTTTATCCGATTTCTCGAACTACTCTAAACGTTCCACCGGGAACAGGTCGTATCTGCCTTCCTGCATCGCCCGGGCAACCCGTATGATGGCCTTTACGAGTTCGTTCTCCTCCGCAACCTGATCCAATGTAAAAATTCTTACTTCTTACTCGGTGCAGTGCTTCTGTCCGCGGCTTCCCCAACATCGCCGCCAGATTATCTGATTCCGGATCATCGTCAATGGCGACGAGATAGAGTCGAACAACACAAGCTGCGTGACGCCGTGCGTCTCTCCCTCCCCCTTGTCCTTGCTTGAGCACCGAGCCAACCGCCATCTTTCAGGGTCGTGGCAGGGGCAATAAAGTTGTCCAATGACTACCAGCATTCGAGAGGCAGGTGCGCGCTTGACCTTCGCTGCTGCAGAGCTCTCAACGACATCACAGGTAGCTCTGCAACACTGATTGATTCTTCGCCGTCGCTGGATAGTTACTTCACTGTCGACCTTAGAGGAACCTGGCGTACGTCGGTGTTGGGTCTCAGAACGCTACTCTATGGAATACCAGCATAGCGATTTTAGCTGTACAGCTCATCACACCAACAGCTCGCAGTGACAGTGCCGGGCACATGCGGTTGGGGACCAACTTACGCATTTGCCAACGCAAAGGCAGTTAACTGAGACCCGGGATAGAACGTTGGACCGTGTGTCCTGTGTCGTGCTTCCGTGACAGAAACACTTGCTATCTCATAGATTATTACTGGAAAAGTCCTCCTGTTGTCTTGGACTTAGTGCAAACACTGCCTCCAACAAATACTATTTATTTACGCCTATTTCACGCAGGTGGCTATTCCTGAAGCCATATTAGATTAACCGATAAGAATTCCCAGAATGTATATCTGTAACGACTGTCTTTTTCAGTTGTCCTCATGGACTTCGCTGGTCATGTAGTAAGTTCCGCAGCCATTCAAAGCTAGGCGTCCTGAGACCCATGACCTGGGGCGCTCGGCCAGCCGTCGCCGAGAGTGAAGAGGCACAAGATTGCCAGACAGATCCCACAGGATCCCGCCCAGCAATGGCGAAGAAACCATTAGTGTTGTAGGTCGTGATGTCGTTGAGGTCACCAAGGCCGCTGCAGTACAGCCGGGGATTAAGGAAGCCGTGCGGGGTCTGGCCTTGAAAGATTGGGTGGTCATTTATGCCCGCCAATATCTGTACATTGGAAGTCAACTGTGTTCAGGAGGATAGATAAGAAGGAAAACACGCACGTGTGTAGCAGAGCCGCTTGTGCCACATACGATTTTCACGGTAAGATCGAAAATCTCATGGCCTGAGCAGCGATATCGCGGGTTCCCCTGCCCGTAATGCTGCACCAATTACGAAGTACAGTACGATAAGTAGGAGCCAGATCGGGTTACGGAAGAGAACGCACCAGTAAATGCCGTGATACTGATTGCCGAGGTGCTGGGAGGTGGGCACGATGACCCCCGGGCCCTCGTTCGTTCCCAATGGCACTGTAGAAGACGGCTGGAGTAGGTTACGCTATGGCCTCAGCGTACTGGACGACCATGTTCGGCACTTTCTTTGGGTTTTTCGGGCCACCTGTACGACGGCGAAGGTCGCGTCCGCCTCGTCCGGATGGTATTTGCGCATGAACGTCGCGCTAGGCCCACCAGGCTCAGATATTCTTCAAATTAATACCGACGTTTGTGGCCGGGAGATAGGTTTGCGTATAGTACAGCCAACGCGGAATGATGGTGTGACTTCAGCGTCATCGCGACTCGACACGATATCCCTGTGAACATCTGTGTGTAACATTAACTGTGTGTTGCCGTCGGCGGACGAGGGTCCTAGCAGTGGCACCTGGGAAGGCCGGCCCGGGAATCTTATCAAACTTGATGCACCCACGTGACACTGAGCTATGGCTTTTCAGATCCGAGCCGGAATGACCAAGGGAATGACTTAAAGACCAGGCTGACGCTCATGCTATAGATCATAGTGCTTCTATGAGCCCATATCCCTAGGCCTGGAACGAATGGCTAATTGTATGGTGTCCACCCGTTGGAGTCGTGTGGCACGCCCCTCGTCCCTTATTTACGATTACCTGTGAGAAACTCACGGAGAACTCAGTGCCAAGACCTTCACACGTTTATGGAACGATACGTGTTGCCTTATGAAGGCCGTCAACGTTACACATGTTCTCATGGGAGTCGCACATGGGAGTCGCATCTAGCCTGACGATTTCAGAGACGAAGGTATGTCGCCGCACGCTTTCGTCAAAATCCCTACCCAGCCTCTGCTTCAGTGCCCGCAAATATCCCCAGCACAATTCCCAGCAGACATACGGAGAAGCTAGACTTGTGGTTTGTCGTTCCCTAGTTTGTCACCCCTGCTCCTTCCTGTCAGACCCATGAGAAGGCCCGATATGCGTTCCTTATGACCCATAATGACCCCATTCTCGCAACCACTTGCAAAATCTACCTCGTGAAAATGGCATGTCGGAGCAGTGACATACGTCTTGCTGACACGAGCTCTCATCTCTGTTCACTATCCTCTGTATTCTCCGACTCTCGACCAATGGTTGCCCTCCCCCTACATGTTTGATTATGTCGTGACGTGGGTCTTCCTCTGGGTATCACACGGCTTTCGGAACGCTGTGCTAAGGCCGCCGCATGGTCGACGATACTCGTGCATGAGGTGCAGCGCCGCACCCGTGTGGCGCCAGGCGCTCTAATAATAGACCTCGCACTTGTGCACCGAGTCTAAAGTGCTACGTGGGGTTCTGTTACCAAACACGCGACAGATATCGCGGGCCCCGCAGAGCGATGTGCTACATAGGGGTATGTGCCCTCGGAGTCACAGAAGGTGGTTTTTTTAAAACAAAACCAAAAAAAAAAAAGAAAAGAAATCGTACTCGCCTTCGTCGTATAAAATGCCTGTCTTTTTTCACTTGAGCATAACTTGCGTCCCCACAGCCGTTGCAAACACCTCATACAACCATGAAGCTCGCTCTTCCTTACACTCTCGCTGCTTCCCTTGTCGCGCCTTATGGCGTTTCAGCTTGGGGTAATCTTGGACACCAGACCACCGGGTAGGTGTTCTGCGAATGTGAAGAGGTTCTCCTTCACACACTGACCGCCAATTCGAATGCAGTTACCTTGCGATGCAGGTTCGTCCTAGTGGCTAACATCAGTCGTTTTGTGTCGTGGAGATTGCTGAATCTCCGCTCAACCTTTTTTTTTTAGTTCCTCACACCAAGCACGCTCTCCACCGTCCAGTCGATTCTCGGATCCTCCTTCAGTTTCTCCCTCGGACCTGCAGCCACCGTGCGTGCCAAGCATATCTGTGGTCGTTGGCGACTAACACTGTCGGACTAGTGGGCCGACACCGTGCGCTCTGAAACGGCGTTTAAGTTCTCCGCGCCGTTCCATTACATCGATGCGTTGGGTAGGTCCCTGTTTCCGTTTATATACGCACGTCAATGCATTGACCCGGATAATTAGACAGCCCTCCCACCTCTTGCTCTGTCAACTACGCGCGCGACTGCGGTGCTAGCGGCTGTGTTGGTAAGTCGCGTCCCTCCGCGAGTCGAGCCGAGTACATTGTCGACGTCTAACTCGTCGCACAATAGTTAGCGCCATCCAGAACTACACCAACCGTGTCCAGACGTAAGTATACAGCTTCACGAGAAGTTGACTGACACATTCCCTGACACTGCTTTTCATCGTAGCCAAACAGACCCGACCCAGATCCAGCAGGCTCTACTCTTCATTAGTTAGTGCCTGAAGCCCCTACCTATGATCGTCCGTCGCTGGAGCTGACGACAATTGGTCCTCCCACAGCGCACTTCACCGGCGACATTGGCCAGCCGCTGCACGACGAGGTCCGTAAACCTCACGGGATTTTGACTTGGAACGCCTAACGGACGTTCCGTGGCTCACAGAATTACGAAGTTGGAGGAAACGACATTCCCGCAGTTTGCAATGGTGGTTCTACGAACCTCCATGCTGCCTGGGGTGAGCCTCGGCTGGGTCATCGTGCCCATGCCCATTCGCACGGCTGACGGCGGTGCTATCTCTTTCTTAGACACCGGCATGCTCACCACGAACGTCAACGCGCTCTACGGCGGCAGTGCGCAGACCTGGGCCAGCAATCTCGCGACCCGCATCACGGTAATACGTGCTTTTCGTTCTGATGACGTATCCTGACTGCCATCGACGTCATAATAGAGTGGTGAATACGCGTCGCTGGCGGCTGGGTGGATCAGCAACATCAACACCGCCGCACTCAGCGGGACCGCGGTCCCACTGGGCTGGGCTCAAGAGGCCAATGCCTACGATTGCGTGAGCCGAGTCGTTTTGTTCTATGTTCAATGCAGGTTATTAAGAACTCTTTTACTTTTTTCTCTCTTGGCCCAAGTCCGTGGTGTTCGACTTTGTGACCGGACAGGACCTGTGCACTGGCACGTACTTCAACAATGCTATTCCGGTCGTACGTTTCCCATTTCTTTCTCGTATTCTGGCATTTAAGCTAACCACAGATATCGCAGATCGACCTCCAGATCGCCAAGCAGGGATACCGCATGGCCACTTGGCTCAACACCATCTTCGGATGAAAGAATTGATAAATAGAATTGCACGCTTTCGATGCTCTTGTACCCGACCTTTCCGCAGATGGTCGTGCTATCAGATGGCTCTGTATTAAAAATTGTTGTACCATGATTCCGCAAAAATGGGTATCTGGGTTGTTCAAATGGCAGTTACTCTTCTTTGTTTTCGACATTGAAAAGTTGAGAACCTCATGAGCCAAGCTAAATAGAGGGCAACGCACCACAGCAGCCCTTTTACAAGTTGATGGGTCCGGGTCAACGAGACGGACGAGGACACGCCATGGTTTGTATGTTTTTTGAACCCATTAACGTGCACCTGAGCCTGAGGGTGCAGAACCCTATGTAGCGCGTACACCTCTGCGAATCCTTCAACTACTGCTTCCCTCGCGTGTGAATCCCCCTCTGAAAAAGTAGCTCCCTCGGCCGGGCACGCCATGGTGTCGAAGCCAAGCATTTACGAGCTCGAGGATCCTGTTCGTAGCGCAACAAGTTCGGCAATTCGCTCCTTGGAAGATGTACACCATACTGCGTGGGGAGCAACGTTAGTAAGTATATGCATAAAGAAGATAACGGCGGGACCGAGAAATGGGTAATCGGGGCCGCCCTTGTGTAGCGCTTCAGGCAAGGCGTACTCGCGGTAAGGCGCGAGCACGGTTTAGATGTGCCGTCAAGTAGGTGACCCAGGCTCTCAGCTCTCTGGGATGATATTCCAAGAGTGATTAGAGTGCATATCCTCGCATCGTTATGAGAGGGGAATCGCTAGATAGACTACTAAGGGGAGTAACAGCAGCTGAAGGGCAGACAGCATAGACACCAGATAGTTGTACATTTTTACAGGGGTACGAGATGGTCTTGATGATGCACTGCGTTCATAAGGCAGCACTGAGGATAAGAAGAATTCCAAGAGTTCGAAGAGCCATAGTAGGACAGGGATGATGCGACTCTGGGACAGAGGTAAAGCAAATGCGACTCGAACACGACAACCAGTTGGCTTAAGAGGCTGGGGTATCCTTTATGGGCTGCTTGGTGAGGTTGCTAAGCTACGGTAAAATTCCAGCGTCTGAAACCTCAGGCTCTGCATTGGCAACGCAGACTTGTGGCCGAAGCTGTGGCGTCACCAGCTCCGAAAGCGATTGACCAAATGCTTCAGGCCGAGTCCGGGTCTCAGATTTGTTTAGCAGACAAATAAGTGTGTTAGATTCAAACAGAAGCATAGAATGTATGCACCTTATCCAAAGTTGCTCCAGCAACCATTTCAGACGTAGTGCGATAACAGGAAAAAACCGACGTGTACGTAGCACACAACATACGGCATCTTTGTCACGATGTCAGTCGAAGTGGTTCCAGGTATGCGACATACGGTCGTACAGTATTCCGTCATGGTACTGCAGTGGTCGGGGAGCCGTGTGAGGTTGCCCAGATGCATATTCCAGGCATTCCATTGTCTCTCCATGCAAAGAAAAGGTCCGTCGATGCAGTGAGTACGATGGTCTCCTTTCAATGAATAAAATCAATTGCCCAGACTGCGTTTCCTCTTTCTGAAATCTATTTATTATCTGGTATTGGGAGAGTAATCCCAGAAAGACAGTTAACTAGTCGATTTTGTATTAATAGACGAACCAAACATCTTGCATTGGACGACAGGAGAGTACTAAGTCATCGCCTGAGATGATATGTAAGATAGTTATAATGCAAACTTGAATAGGTTCGCAATGCAATGGTAGCGTACGCACAATCTATGAGCAAAGCAAGCGCCTCACATACGCCAACGCGCAATGCTCCCGAACAAGAACAACACCCCGACGCCCGCCATGATACGCTTCCCAATAACCGAGCCCGGCTGATGTGCGCGCGCCTGGTTGATAGCGTACAGCCCCGTCGCGCCAAGCGCACCGGTCCCAATGATGCGGCACGAGAGGCAGTCAAGGGGACGCGAAGACGGCTGGCTTGGACTGCCTGTGCCGGTGCTGGTGTTAGTGACAGGTGGCGCTTGAGGTAGAGATACAGCCATTTTTGCAGTCGCAAGGGGACGAGGTGGGGCGGGGAATGAGCCGCCTTGGGGGAAATGCTACTAGGGCCGACTGCAGAGGCTTGAGAGAGCGAGTGCGTCAGACAGCTCGGTCACCGGTCACCGGCCAGGGGTTGAGTAAAGGGACGACGAAACGCGTGTCGGTCAGGCACCGCAGTGGCGGCGGCTCTGTCCACTTCGTCCACGCGCGCCTATGGTGGGCGTCTCCTTCGCTAAACGACCCCACTGGCAGTCTGGCACACATGACCTGATGGCATTGACGTGTGCGTATGACGTGTTTGACGCAAACGAGGACACAAACAGTGCAACGTGCCAGCGCTTGCTGTCGTTCTGGACCCCCGCCATCAGACAGTGTGCGTCACCAGTTTTTCTACTGTACCAACGACTTTACTACCCCTCCCCTCCCCCCCAAGATTGATATGACAGAACTTCGACTGTGACGACTTAAATCTGGGGCACGCATCTGTGATCGGCTACTGACGCGGATAGACGGATACTCCTGTCGATGCGTACACGTTTGGACTAGACGATGATCATGAATCATGATGCCACTCGTCGGCGTACGAATCTGCCCAGGACAAATTCTTACATATATGCACTAGCTCGACGCCACTCGACCTTGCGGATGGCTTTGGATCTTGAAGCTTGAAATCTTGTAAATTTTTGCTTGCTGTGCTTGTATGATCGATCCGCTACGTTTGCCCGAAGAGATAAATGTAGCGGACCTCATCAGCGTCGGTCTGTGTTGTGCCAATAGTGGATGACCTCAATTCCGAACTTCTACAGCGTCAAGCCCAATGACCTCAATAACTCTCACACACTCCACCATTCGTCAAGAGATCTTGCGGTAACCTATAAACCGGATTCCAAAGCAAAGGCCGAAAGAACAAGGACAAGGCGCGTCCGGCTTTATGAACACCGAGGCGATAAACAGGCACGATGACCGCGTTCAGATAGCTAGGCCGTACGATAAGGTAACGCACGTGCAATATTCGCATCGTCGGTAGTGGTGTCGCACCGATAATCGTCGGGATTACTCGAAGCCCGCCTGGGCGCCTTTCGAAAGCACTCCAGGACGATTGCGATGACACCGCTCTTGCAAATGACAACAGCGGAGGGATCCAAAGACGTCGAAGGCACGTTGAAGACATTTATTGCACCGTCCACGCGGCGTACTCAAGAGCTACTGTAACTTAGTGAGTGACATGGTCACAGTCGTACTGGTCGGCGGCGGAGGTGTCGGCGGCGATCCGACTTGGACAGCTTGCTCGAACACCAACTGCAGGCGTGCGCCCGCTCAGTCCTGTCTGCTGAAGTGAGGTGTAGCGCCTGTGGTAAAGGGGGTGTATTGAGTGTAGTCCGTGATGCTCGCAGGAACCACCCAAAGTTAGTGGCCCTCTCACTTCCCGTCGCTGTCCTTCGCTTCGCTAGGTCAGGTCCCCCCGCTTCGGACGCCATAGAACCAGGAACTAACTCAACCAAGGACGAACTAGAGGGGAAGTAGTCACCTTGGTCACCGGTCACCAGGGCCTACGCGTCAAGCGTCAAGTGCTAACTTAGTGGCCTCGGGTCTCTGCTTGGCGCCACAAGTTCCAAGTTTACCAGCACCTGCGACAGTGCGGGGATGGACAGCTTTTCCGACGAACTCAACTCGTCTGTTCCCTATTGCGAGCGTTACTGTATCGAGTTGTTTACGGTACTGTATTCAGGTTTATACCCAATGCTACACTTCCCCTGTCTTGGTATCGACGGATCGGCGAAGTACTGCCAAGAGCTCCTCACAGGACTGTGCGACCATATCATCCATGCTCAGCTGCAAGGCCTCAATAACCACAAGGCCGGGGAGCAATGTCGAGCCATGCTCGACATCGGCTTCCTGTCACGTGTTTCATCAGTTTACAAACCTCGAGAGGAACGATGCTGAAGGAGAAAGGCGTACTGTGAACATGGAGCGATGCGCGTCGACGTATGCGGGGTAAGCGAGGTTCTCGAAATATTCAGGCGGGTCCTTCCAAAATGTACCCTCTGAGTTCATTTGTTCTCGACGGCGTTAAAGTCGATGCGCGAGGGTGGATGAGGTTAAAAGAGGAACGAAGGGCATAAGGGACGTGGTCTCGAAAACAAGAACTGCCGCAGAACCTACCGGCAGTCGCATATACCGAACGCCCTGCCCTCCGTTCCTTGAGTACGTCGTACGGCACACGAATGAATATCCTAGCGTCGAGGGTATCAACGACCTCCTAGGAAGTAGATCAATTTGCCGCACCGCCACTATAATCAGGGCAGCAGATGAGATCGTACCGGATCCCAGTACAACAAGAATCCATCAACGAGTCCCCACACGATGCGCACACCAGACGCAGCCTCGACCTCCTTTTGCACGCGCGCGATTTCCTCTTTACAGCGCGCTGCGAGAGACTCGCCTATCTCGACGTGCTTCTGTTCGTTTAGGTGGTCGTGCGAGGAGTGGCCATCTGGCAAGCGCGCGGTGCGCTTGACGCTGCGTAGGAACGCGCGCAGCCGCGGCCAATCGATCGCCGTCGCGGCCGTATCCCAGTCCTGTCCGAGCGTAATAGGGTGTATCGGCAACGACGCCTCGGGCTGTGTTAATCAGACAGGGTGAGTTGGTTGGAGTGAGAGTAGTGACGAGGCTAGTGCGTACGGGGGCAAAATCCTGCGTGAGCGAAAGAAGCGGAAACAAGTCGGATCAGCCGCATGGCGCGGCAGCGCGAGAGAAGCGTAGTAGGAGCACGGTACGGTACATCTTGATGGATGATAAAGCTGTCCGGGGTAATATTGCGCAGATGCTTCGCGAGGGTCGTCTTGCCAGAGCAGGTGGCGCCACTAAGATGGCCGATTTGATTGATCAGTCCACCGAACAGACCGAACTATATGCGAACATACCCGATGCCCACGAGAATAACGCGGATTTTTTCAGATGCTTGGACTTGATCTGGCGCGTGGTCCGATGCTTCATGAGGACTCGAGGTGGATGATTCCAGCGTCATTGTCAACCAAGTCAATATGGTAGGGGTAAGAGCGGTGATTGTACGCTCGTGACGGTCTACGGTGATTAGATGTTGGCGCTTACACTGGCAGGTCGCCCTACGCGCCCAATGGCGATATTACCGATGAGCCTACAGAGCGTTAAACGTTCAACTTCGGCTTACTCTTTCACCTCTTCTTTCCGACACTGCGACATGTTTCACCCAATCCCTTAGAAACACACCCTTCTTTCTTGAAAGGCAAACATCACATCTGTGGGTTTTGAAATTGCGGATCTCGTTTGCAGTTCTTTCACGTCCGTCAAGAGAAGAGAAGCAAGTCAAGAAGCATATCGAAGCTTTTAGTGACACAACCCCCTTCCTGCTGTCCCTTCATTTTTCTCCTTCAGTAAAATTTAGACTTACTCGTCACCGCACTATTAACGCCTCATTTCCGCCCCTTCCAGTGGATGGCGCTCTCCTTGCTCGGCCTAGCTAACGTACCAACAATTCGTGTGTCAAAGTAGTATCATCAAAAGCTGACTTGAGATTGGGGACGATTGGTGCTCCCCATCGATATTGTGCACATCATGTCGGGCGGGTCGACCAGAACAGTGGGCAACTGAAACACTCTAAGCCTGATATGCCCTGGCGGGCTTTCGGCTGCTGGTTGGTAATACTTACTATAGGTTCGTGCTCGATATGTTCACAAACCAACTACGCCCGTTTGAATTCGGCGGCCACCCGCCTTTGAATTGGTCTTTTTCTTGTTTGTTTTTTTGGTTATTCCCGATTGCATCGCCCACGTGGGCCACGATTCGAGGAACACGCACACCCATTCAGTTATTAGTGGGGCAGCTGGACTCAATACCCCAGATCGTGGTCCTCATATTGAGCCATCATGATGGCGCGCTAAAAAAAATTGCAGGAGCATCAGCATCCGTCAGGCAACCCATGAGGGTGTGATGCAATTCCCTCTTTTTCGCCTATACTTTTTTCGTCTTAATTTTATTCAAGCTTTTAACGATGTGCGCGTGAATCGTTCTATCCTCGATTCAGAGAAAGATAACCACGGTCCAAGCTCAAGAGTACAAGTTCTCATTGGAAAAACAAAGGCTGCGCATCGCTTACAACCGATATGGCCGATGCGTTGATGACTGAGCACTTTCCTCAGATCTCTGCATTGCTTTCAGTAATCTGTTCCAAATGACCTCCTCCAGCCGGAATTACACCAGATATTTCACCCCCTAGACCAATCTGTTGCAAACGGGAATAGCACGGTCTCTCTTGGCGCTGTTAACTAGGGCAATTTACAAAAGAACGCGGAAAAGTCGCACCCCTGCTTGGTCATGAGTATTCTGCAGTACTGCTGTCACGGCAACATCGTGCCGTATCTTACCTTTACCTGGCCCAGCGAATGTTGCCGCTGACAACCAATCATCGTCGCACGAGCCAACACAAAGTCCAATTACGAGTCGCGTTTGGGTATAGTACAGTTGCACATGTCAGATGTCAGAGGAAACTCAGCAGAGCTTATTATGATCACTTCAGTTTTCTACAGTAATTGCAAGTCTTCGTTACAGCGACTGACCGGCATGGACTAGATTGTGCAAAAAAAACGAGGAGAAGGGTTCTTGCAAATGGGGATGATGATACACGACAAGACGTGGTTGACGCGAGGGATTCCAACGTAACACGCACAGCACGCGTGCCACCAGGGACGGAATGGGCTCGAGCGAGCAAGCCCCTAGACGCAACTTTCAACTGAATTGCGGGACGCGGTTATACTTCGGCGAGCCGCTCATCGAATTGGGTTGGCCGGCGCTACAGGCGCCCGTGATGCAGTCTCGATCATTGCCAAACGGTTGTCGATACATAAAACCCAAACGAAAACGCGAGGCTGCCCTTTTGACAAGTTCCCCCCCCCTCCGTTCACTCTGTGTGCGTTTACTCCACGGTCCACAACGTGTTTCAGACCATCCCCCCCCGTACACTTCTCGCGTCGTGATCGATGATGGTTACACTAACCCGGCGTACTTCGGATGAGTCATTGGGTCCGCTTGCTCGGGCTCTGGCGCTCCCGTCGAATGAGACGCCAGAACAACGCGCCTTGCGTGAAACCAAGGAGTCTGAGGCGCGGCGTGTGAGCGAGCGGATCGATGAGCAGATCAGATTGGAGAAGCAGGCGAATTCACGCAAGAAGATCCCGGTGAAGGTCCTCATGCTGGGTCAGGCAGAGAGTGGTGCGTCCGTCCCCCGAACTCCCGTCACGATTAACTAACCCCCTCAACTCGATCATGCCGCGCAGGGAAGTCCACGACGGTAAAAAGTCTTTCCAGGTTCCCCACCTTGCGTGATCCAGAGGTGTGCTTACACAGTCTTAGTCTTCCAGATGTCGTACGCCCGCAAGGCATGGGAAGAGGAGAAAATGTCGTGGCGCACCGTTATCCATCTCAACCTCGTCCGCTCCGTCAACACGATCCTCGATGCGCTCGAGAACGCCCCCGAGACCGCCGTGCGCATCAACCTCCTCCGCATGCGTCTCAGTCCGCTCCGCCGCGTGCAGCGCGACCTCGAGGCGCATCTGGGGCTCGCCGAGGGCGAGGAGGTGCATGCTGCCGCCGATACGGGGATCCTTCGGCGGCCCGCGGAGGTCTGCGTGCGCTCGCGGGGTGGCTGGGCCGCTGCGCTTGTACGTGCGAAGCAGCGGGCGAAGAGCCCTGGGCGGCGGTCGCCCGCGGACGAGGCGCTGGAGGTCATCCTTATGTCCCGTGATGACATCGCCGCGCTATGGGGAGACGACGATGTCCGCGCTGCGCTGGAAGTGCGGGAAGTGCGCCTTGAGGATCAGTCTGGATTGTGAGCATCCTTTGTCTACGTCGTGGAGTCGTACACCTGAGCTCTCCCCAAATAGCTTCTTGGACGACCTCTATCGAATCGCGAACCGGGAATATGAGCCGACTGATGATGACGTAGTTCGCGCGCGTTTAAGAACAATGGGTGTGCAGGAGTATCGTTTCGTGTTTGAGACAGGTACGCATCATTCTGTGTATTTTGTGCAATGGGTTTGTTGACTCTTGGTCAAGGGCGAGAGGCGGGCTACGAGTGGATCTTTTATGATGTTGGAGGTTCACGAACACACGTGGGTCGGTATGGCGGTTTATTTGATAACGGCTGACAGTTTCTCTCCAGCGTGGTTCATGGCACCCATATTTTATGGACGTAAAAGCAATCATCTTCCTCGCTCCAATATCCGTGTTCGATGAGAGGATAGAGGGGGAAGGAGGCCTCAATCGACTGGAGGACAGCATCAAGTTTTGGACCACGATATGCAAATCCAAGCTTCTAGCGAAGGTAAATGGACTTGTTCATATCTTGTGCTACTAACGGGACTTACGAGCTACTCTACGCAGGTCGAACTTATTCTCTTCCTCAACAAGTGTGATATTCTTGCAAGGAAGCTTGCACGCGGCGTTCCCATGAAACGGTATATCTCTACGTTCGGCGATCGCACCAATGACCTGCCAACTGCGTCCAAATGTGAGTCTTCCCTCCGAGCGTGTAGGGCACAGCTCATGACACCATTCAAAAATTTGCATAGACCTCCGCAAGCATTTCCAAGAAATCGCACGGAAGCATTCCCCTGAGCCGCGTCAAGTCCACTCTTTCCTCACGACTGCAATCGTACGTCCAGCCATTCTCTCTGTTGATTTACGAGTCTGAGTGCGATGCCTCTATTCTTTGTTGTCGTACCATTGTGCAGGATACACGTGCTATGGCCGAGACACTTGCGACGATCCGCGCGAGCATCGTTAACGACAACCTTCAAACTGCGGAGCTCGTCTCCTGATACCATCGCACTATGATCCGATAAAATCACGAACATTCTCTTCTCATTCTCTTATCTTCATGTCCTCCAATCCTTTCGGTTCTCCACACTATGCTTTACTGTGCCATGTCGCAACGCAACGGAAGCGGATCAGTTCGTTTGGGATCAATAGATGTATCTAAATTCCTATTTGTCAACTTAGTATAAACTGTAATCTATGCCAAAACCTCAGTATAATTGCAAGCACTGGCCGCTTGACAACTATAACGACTGCGACAGTGAGTATCGGGATAGCACCGTTGATGTGACAGCAATGCCTCGGAGTCGACGAGGTACTCCTTTATCGTCAGATAGCTGTGCTGCACCGACCACGGATCAGTCGGGAAGTCACAAATTAGGGGAGGGGCGAAGGGATTCATGGCGACAGGGCAGTGCAGTGCATACATTCCCCTTGTTCCGCGGCTGCAAGCAAATACACTCAACACTACTTACAGTAACTAGCCCAACCAATCGTGGCTTTCGGAATGTGTAGGCCCATGTGCGTAGGCCGGCGCTGGATGAAAAGGGGGAAGGGAATATAGTACTCTCGTTAGTCTCCCGATGGCGCCTGAAAATGGCGCCTCGCTCGCTCGGTTCCCACTGGAGAAATGGCGTATTCTGAGACACGGTGGCGCGCCACCCGCGTCGGTACACACTCTTGATATCCTATGTGCCGGCACGAGAGAGATCGCTCCAGGTACCAGAGTATACGTAGCGATCAGACCCCTTGTGGGACTCATCTACGGCCACCCAAATCAAACCGATGGCAGACGCCAGCTGGGCGTAACGAGACCTAAATCCAAGCGTTCCCATCCTCGCCGAGTTCGCCACTCGAATATCATCACCCAGCGGAACCAGCATATCTCGGCCAAGCCGCCCTGAGAAAAAGCAAGCGATTAAAGGTGAGGACGGGCCTTCTAAGTCGGAGTGGAGTGCAAGTCTGAGTTAGTTAGTGGTTTGGGTGGGCCATAGAAGGGGAAGAAAAGAAGGGGAGACGTGGAGACGTGGAGTATTCGCGGTTCGGCGCTCAGTTGATGTACTAATCAGATACTAGTAACCATTAATTAGCTTCCCTATCAGACGGACTCAATCAATTTACCAGGTTAGGTCCACAGATCTTTCCGTGCTCGAGCCCACTTCCGTGTCCACGTCCACGTGCGAGCTTGTATCCCGGAATATAGACTGATGTTTTTTGTTCTAGAAAATAAAAACACAGGCAAGCCTGTGAGTGGGGCGGCGGCGGAACCTGTGACGAAACAATGTTGCCAGATTGATTGCCATGTGCCATGCCCCCTCTGCCGACTCCGATTAGACTGGGGTGGAAGCCTGAAAGTCCGAGCCAGTACCAGGTGCTGGGGAGCATAAACGAGCAACTTTACTGAATATGTGACCACCGCCACCACTAATAGTAATGGTGGTGGTAACTTAACTTAGTATCCTTTGGTACTGCCACTGGGGGTTGTCAACTGAACGGATCCCATGGTAGCCAACCGCATCCTAGACCCGGCCGCGGGGAAATGGCGCCAGGTGAGTGATGTCATCATCGTTGGATCCTGCAGCCGGCCGCGTGGTGACTGCAAGAACGACGTCAGCGCCAGCAGCATGATGACGAGCTGACGATACTGGTACCTGAGTTACTACCTCGACTTCGGCGTTCGGGCCGATTGATGGGTGGAGTGCAGCCCTGTTGCGCCCCAGGTCAATTTTGGGGGCGGATACCCGTTCCATGGGGAGGAGCATCAGGGAAGTGGAACTGAACTGAGGACCATCGACTCGCGCGGCGGCGGCGTTCTTCCTTCCATTGCGGAAGTCAAAGTCGTACTACACGGTCCGCTCCGAGTTCCCTGAGGTTCCCTGCTAGCCAGTGCGTGCGCAGCACCTGCGGCACAGTCCGCGGTGTCCGCGTGCCAGTGTCCAGTCACATCAGTCCATCAGCGCATCATCTGTCCACCACCCGACTCCCCAAGCAGTGGTTTCCATTCCTACGCCCAGGCTACGACTGTCCCTAGGCCCCAGCCCACGCAGATCTTGGATTTGATTCGGAATATGCCTAGGTCTGTCGGCTGCACAGCGTTAAGGTTATGCGTGATTCTCCCACTCGAGGCTCTAGCACTGGAACAGACAAAGCGATTCGCTCGGATTCTAAGATGATTTCCTTCTCTAGTTGTGTCAGTACTCAGGCTTTTTTCGGCAGGTGGGTGATGTGAGCATGGAACCAGAGAAAGACACTAGGAGGGAAATCGATTTTATGGAAGGAGGAAGGGGGGGAGAACGGGCATTCTCGCCGTACCCGAGTCTGGTCACGCCGTGACGCGGATCGTGGTGAGGGAAGCAGAACCCAGTGGGCGGAACGGGCTGTGGGCCAAATGCCATGCCTGGCCGCTGCGCACCAACGCGACTTCTCCGCTCATGATCCTTTTTGCTTTCTCAGGTGCTTCTTAATGAAGGAGAATACATCTGTGTGGGGTTGTGGGGTGGCGAAAATATGATGGAAATACAACGACCCCCTCGATTTCTTTTCAAGTAAAGAGTATCGGCTTACTTCTGCAAAGTCAAAACGCTCGTCCGACAGGACAGCTGGCTTGATCTCGATTCCTGCGCCTTCGTCCTACCGCAAACGTCATACATGCATGCATGACTGGAGGATCTCTTCGGCTCGCAGTTGTAGACCTTCTATATCGCGTATGTTTGTCCTGTCAGATCTAGTTTTGCAACTTGTCGTGATGAATGATTCAGTCCTAATGGAAAGAGAAGCCATGTCAAACGGCTTGTTCGGCCAATATACAACACCTGTACGGGGCAGCAGTTACCACTGATTTACCCCTTCAGGTTGTCATCTTAGGGAACAACAGGAGAAAACGAAAGAAGACGTATTTCTGATCGGCTTACGCGGGAAGCGTCGGAACGAGATGTCTGACGACGAATGGTACCGTGTGAGTGGGAACAGTTCGCGTGCCAGCACATGCATCGCACGCATAGATTTATCAAAGAACCAGTAACCAGTACCAGTGATAGGCGGCGGTAGACGAGATAGTAACGGTATTGCTGGGACAACGCCATAGTAGAATATAACATACATCCTGCTGCACATGTTGTTGTCGGATTTTGCTGACCTGGCACCTTGCGCACGTTGGCAGAAGCCCAAGCTGTGTTGTATGGGTCTAAGACCTGTAAGCCGGGATATAAATGGATCCTTAAAAAAGCCCGTCGCGAATCCCCGAACTTCCCGAATCTCTCGAACTTGGGCAAAAGCCGGAGATTTGATTGATCGATTACAGAAATGGAACCGCCACAACGTCTGTTGGAAGCTTACATGGCGGTGGCCTTCTGATTCGGATGAAGGGAGGGCTGATGTAGATGTGGATGGGTTACGCGGCGGCGAGCGAGCAATCTCTTTTCCCCGCAAGGATAACTGCAGTGTGATGATACTTGCACCCGAGTTTACACATACGCGGTCGTAATTCAGGTTACAGGCGAACGCGTCGCGATTAGGCACTACGCCCGCATCTACATTTGTTCGCCTCTAGTTTCATACCGGTCGCCACCACACCTCGAGAATCCTCGCTCGTACGGCATTCGATTCAAGAACTCGAGAACTGGTCGTACGAGCCGAACAGGTGATTTCGGGACACGGTGTGGCCCGGTTTGGAAATCTTGCTGACGAGACCCATATGAGATCCCTCCAGCCGCCGCAAGCAGTCATTAATGCTGGCCAAGGGTGCCTGGCGAGCCATCATGTTGGTTGGGCGGGCCAAGTGGTGGCACTGCAACTAGGCTACAAATCATCATCTGATGCGATGCGTTGCGTGGCTGGTCTATCAATCATGTGGCTATGGACTGGCATGGGAGCCAAAATAACTAATACTGCGGCCTTCGCGAAGAATACCATGCGTGTGATTTTCGATGAATTAGATAATACTCAGGGTATTGTATGGGTGTGGAGACGGAGTGCGGTAGAAAGTGTGGAGCGTAACGCGTAACTACTAGTATCCGAACATGATTTGGAGAACGCAGAGAGAAAGAAGGGCGCGGGGAGCTCGGGGGATGACTTGATCCGGGTGGCCTTGAAGAGTGATTTCTGTGCGCTGGGGGTGGAATGTCATGATGAAGAGGTTCAGTATGGCTAGGCCAAGAAAATGATGGACCTGAGCGGCATTTGAGCATATATGGACATACCGTGTGCTAATAAAACCCGAAGGAAAGGATCGGGATGTCAAAGAGATAACTGGGTGGGATATGGAGATAAGACGCCTGGGGATCGGGAGTATACCGCGGCCCTGTGGGTCAGTACAATAGATCGTTTATTTACAGAATGGCAGCGCGGTGAACTGGGCGGTGATGATGATCGAGATCGAAAAGAGGAGACGAATGCCCGGATGTGTAATGAAATCAGAGGAATATGGAAGCACGGCGGAGCGATTAAACCAAATAAGGGACCGAAATCCCGGAGACGGAGGCATTAAGCACAAGCAGCCGGCCGGGAAATGGGACGTTGTCTCGCGCATACACTCGCTCAACCGCTCTCCTCTCAAGCATCCTCCATCCTCTCGTTCGGGATGCTATAACCTTCTTCTTCTCAAACCACCACATCCACATCCACGTCCACGTCCCCTCCCCCTCCTCCCCCCCCCGCGATCCTCCTTCCACTTCCCCTTTCTGCTTTCTCCGCTATGCCACACTGCTCCAGATTTCACAAGGCAGAGGCAAAGTTCAACGTCATTACCGAGTGTATGTTTTTTTCCAAAGTATATGCGCTCAATTTATGACCCGATGTTTCAACAGTCCCACATCTCGGTTTACACTCAGCTGCAGTTACTGGCAATATCGGTCTCGCAAAATATGCACTCTCACACGGTCAACCCATCAACTCGGTCATCGACGGCGTACTTCCTCTCCATGCTGCCTGTTCCGGTGGAAACGATATGGTTGTCAGATTGTTGATAGACAATGGCGCGGACGTGAACGCCCCAAGGTAATGTCCTTGCGTTTTGTACTCCAGGACTTTCCCCCCCCTCCCCCCCTTTTCTCCATCGTAGCCGTGTTTCTAGAGATCCGAGGTGTCACCCTGGATCATAGTTGCCCCGTTGTCATCGTGCCGTCCATCTGACCTGCGCGCTGACTCCCCGCCCCTGTGTCCCAGATTGTCTCGGCGTTACTCGGATAGGACGCGCTCCCCTTCTGCTCCCATCATTGGCACGACAGGTTCAACACCTCTTCATTTTGCCGCGGCAAATGGTCATACTCAAGTTGTCCTCACCCTTCTACGTCATGGCGCACGTCCAGACCGTGCTGACAAACGTGGTGTCACCCCTGAACTCCTGGCACGACATAACGGTTGGCTTGCGTGCGCTGACGCCATTCGGGACTGGGTCGCAAACAAAGATCGCGACCTTGTCGAGCGCGAGACCCTTCTTGGTGGAATCCCCCCTGATGACCCGGAGCCCATCTCACATTGCCGTGAACGTCACGGCTCATTATGTGCATGCGAGGGCCCAGAATGCATGACTACACACGTTATGCGTCGTCTAGGCGTCAAGCGCTCGATCGAAAATGCCATGCTTCTCTTCCGACCTGGCTGCTCCCTTCAGGATGGTGCGATTCCCTTGCCAGACTGCACTTGGCCACCTTCCGAAACCCTCGATTCTCCTTCTTCCTCCCGACGCCCTTCCTTGCCCAATGACGAACTCCCACCACCTCCGCGTCGTTCACATAGACGTTCACGTCGTCCCAGCTCGGCAGGAAACGGCGCCGAGCGCAACCATCCATCCCATTCCCATACGCGACGCCTCGGTTCTAAATATTCACTTTTACACATGTTCAGAAAACCTAGCACCGAGGTGCTCTCCTCCCTCAGTACACCTGGCGGCGCTACACCTGACAGAAGTACGGGCACAGCCACAAGCAATACCACCTCCTCTCCAACATCACCTCTCTCTTCCTCGCCCTCTGCGCTCGCTTTGGAACTCAACGGATTAGGTCTAGAAGGTAGTCCCGTCCGCCCTGGTATTCGTTCCAGCGCTGGGTCATTTGGCTCAAGCAACGGCACCGGCAGCAGCGCTCCACCAGTCTCGATTTCTGTCTCTCGACCACCCCAACCCTTCCGCTCCCTCCATTCCCGTTCTTCTGAACCAAACGTCGCCGCTGGTTCTCGTGGCAAGAGCCCAGGACGTTCACCCTTCGGTACCAGTCCTGGACACGATGGGCGTCTCAGTGAGGAGAGCGAGGATGAGGACGAGGACGAAGAGTACGGTGTCGACGCCGTGCGCAGCCGAATGGTCGCAGGAGACTCATCAGCGCAAGACATGGATTTCCCTTTCAGTCTCGATGTGCCTGTCGAGGACGAAGCTCCTGAATTCGGCGATATGCGTGGTCGTGGTGATTCACTTAGCACCACCTTATCTGCGACTACGGTGTCTACCGCAAGTCTCCGAACTCCTGCTCCGTCATCGGCCGTGCTTCCTCCTGGCATTGAAGATGCAAAATATCACCGCCCTCCACCGCTCGCAGGCCTTGATACTTCAAGTGTTTCGTCTTACGCCCAGGCTGAGGCTCTCGTGGCACGTGCGCGGGGTGAGGTCTTGACTGCCCGCGAAGGCGATGATGTCCCGCTCAGCGCTCGGCTAGCTGCTCTTGGCGAAAGCCTCCGGTTGGAGCGCAAGTTCAAAGAGGCCGAAGAACTTGGTGGGGCGGGTGTACGGAGCGCAAATGCGGTGCTGCGAATTGAACGTCACGTAAGCGAGAACACGGCTCTCGATTCTACCGATGCCGAGCCGTGGGAACACGGTCCACTTTTGAGTGGGAAAATGCGGAGTGCCTCAGCCAGCGCTGCTGGGAGAACGTCGCTCGATCTGCCACCCTCACGACGGCCGACATCCGGGGCCGGGACGGATAGAAATTTCAGCGCAGATTACAAGGTGGGGCTGTCTTGGAGAGGACGAGCGCCGCCCCATTCACATACAAGTGACATTTTGGTCAGTTCCGATAATGGTGAGTTTTTTTAATCTCGGCTCGTACGGGTTCTGTGTTTTCTGATGTGCTGAACGCCACCATCACGTAGGTCTTCTCGTGCCTCCATTTGACCACGATGGACGCGAGAATCGCCACCGCTCGCGCTCAGCAGCGCCGGCGTGGTCAGAGAGCGAAGCGCCCCGCAGATCAACTGAGACCCGTTCCACTCGCACACCAATCCAATCACCCCGGATCGCACGCGCACCATCCTTGGAGAATCTCAGCGATGCTAGCCTCAGTCCTCCGATCCCTTCGGCCACCCTCCACTCTGCACCTGTTGCGACCGCCTCCCCACCTTGCCGTTCACGCACGCCCGATCCTGATTACACGCGGGGAGCGCCACTAAGCCGCGTGGTCACTGAGCCAATGCAGGACTCGTCGCTTTTCAACTACGTGGCGCAATCACCTGCTTCGCGCCGCGGCAATGAACGCGCACAAGCGGTGTCACGTGCCAACAAGTTGGCGAAGATGGGCTTTACGCCCGAGTCGAAAGTGAAAGTGTTATCTACTGGAAACTCTACGCCGCCGAATCAAGGGCATGGACATGGGCATCATCACGGACACAAGTTCGGTATCCGGTCTCTGGTCCAATCACTGAAGGGAAAATCCTGACAATGAACTCGTCTTCCTGCAATTTGGTGTGTTTATGTTTTTTGTTTCTTCTTCTACCCCATCCCATCTATGTCGTCGTCCAGTGGCGTCTCGGAACACGCCTCCTTTCCAACCATCATTCTGTGCCATGTTACACCACATTACCTTTGTTTCCATTACGTACCTAGCAAACCATTCTGTCTGTCATGTCTCTCTCTGTTCGCTTGTCTGTTTTCTATCCCCACAGCCCCCTCTGTCTTCGTCTTTCCTATCAATCGTCTTTTGTTGTCGACGTGCCACCCCCACCCACTGCTGTATTTTCACCCCCAGCTCCTTCCTAACCCCCTTTCCATGTACATTGTCGTCGTCGTCGTCTTCCACTCGCGTTCCTTGCTCCCCCCACTCGCACTTTCTCCCCCCTGTTTTATTAGCCCTTTTTTTATTGCTGTGCATGAAATGGGTTGTATGTACGACGATGTATGCTTAAGCCCGTTGTGTTGGGAATAGGGGAAAAAAGGAAAACTTTCATCCATGCGTGCGCCGTGCTCTGATTCGTTTGCGTTTGCTCTTGCTCTTTAGGAAAGTGTTCAGGGTTCCTAAGACGGCAGCGCTCAGCTGTCAACTTGTCCCATCGATTGTTACGGCCCCGTTTTGGAGGGTTGCGGATTCACGGTGATCAGCGAATTCAGTAAGTGATAAGACTGCCAAGTTCAAAACAAAAAAAACAAACAAAACTTGAAACACATGTGATAGTATCACAGGCGTAGTACTAGTACAACAACACACAAAAGGAAGAAGGTGGCCACATAACTCCAACAAGAGTCGAGACTGTTGATCGAGAAGTGATCAGACATTTTTGGTTTCGAGTCGGATCAGTCATTCCGGTGTGCAGTGTGGAAGGATCGATGGTTGCTTGACTGGTCTCAGATAAGGAAAACACGCCGGCGCTCCAGGTTGTTAGGGAGAGCAAGGCGTCAATGTGAATTGACTTAAACCGTCTCGATGTTTGTCAAATGCTGGAGGGCCCTACTTGAAGTTACAATTATGTCTAGCTTAGTGGCGGTGTACTACAGGAGCGATCAAGGGTGCAGTTGTGTGGATGTCGTGTTTCAGGTTCACTGTTACAGTAAGATTTGGCTTAGAGACGGAGAGCACAATTAGGAATAGGTGTGATTTCGACTGTCGTCGGTGCTGTGCTGGGGCCGATGATGCTAGCTAGCGCTGATGTTGGAGTGGAAATGTTTTTTTGTGTCCAGTGGCTAGTACTTAATTGTCCGATTTGTCTGAAAACGATGGTCCTGTGGGCCCGAGATCCCCGTGCGGGCGTGGAGATCTCAAGGCCGTCTGCGTCTCATTTTGGGGAAGTCTTGGGGAGTTCAGAGATAGTACACTCGGATACGTTGATACGTTGATAGTGGATAGTGGGATGGCTGGCACGAAGGCGTCGGGGTTCTAAGAAAGACCGATGCCAGTCGTACGTCGAGTCGATCTGCGAACTTCAACGTTTCAGCTGCCAGACAGCTCCCCAGGGGTTCGCGACCTGCACCAAGAGTACTATCAGGGGCCAGAACGAAGTAGGGTACCTCTGCTGTACCAATCTTCGTAAAAAGTCCCAGTGCAAGGTGCTGAAATAGGTTTCGACTGCTGCACGTGCTCACTCTCAAGATGACGTCAAGGCAGCAACTACGACATCATGCATTCATGGGGCGCATGGAGCGATAATGCACAAAACCCGCTGAAGCTGCCAAGTTCAACTTTCAACAAAGACACTCATCATGTACAACTCTCGCATCGCACTCAGGCTCAGTTCTCGCGTTCCCCGCACAGCTCTCGGATCCCATACCCACCAAAATCTCTACTATGCCCGCCGCACGCTCGCTACGACTGGCTATTCCCCGCCGCCAAACCAACCTCAGACACCCCGCAGCAGCCCCAAAGCCGGCGGCAATAATAATGGGCTCTACATCGGCGGCGGGCTAGCCGCCATAGGCGCTCTCTGGTACTACTTCTCCACCACAGAGCAACCGCACGTGGAGCGGCGGGAGCCCCAGCCGGCCATCGACGAAGCCACTCGCGTGGCGAGAGATGGCGCGCAGGTTTACCAGGACGTTAAAGGGACCGCTCAGGCAAAAGCCCAAGGAGCGCGAGAACGCGCTAGTTCGGAAATCGAGAGCGGAAAACAGCTTTATGAAGAAGGCAAAGGCGAGATCATCCATCGCGCCTCTGAAGCTCGCACCGCCGCAGGTAAGTGTTCGAATTATCTTGACGGGGTCAGATCACGGTTGAACCTGCTGCGCTTTGCAGAGAAACGCGTGGACGAGGCGAAAACCGGCTGGGGGAACTGGTTTAGCTGGGGTAAGGCGCAGACTCAGGAGGCCGCTGACGAGCTGAAACGACGCGCGAATGAGACTCAAGAGACGTGGAACGCACGGTTTGAGGAAGCGAAGAAAAAGGCGGAGCGGAAAGGCGAGGATATCGTGCAACGTGCAGGCGAGACGGAGGAGGACTTCCGTCGTCGGATCGCGAAGGCCATTGGCCCTGGGAGGGGTTGAACTTGAAGGGAACTGCCAGTGGTGCAGCGAGCGTGTGAGCGTGTGAAACGCCACGGTCCGTCGTAGTAATGATTGCAGCCTATTCACCATCTGTATGCGCAGCCATGAGCTCTTGTGTCCTACCAGTTTCTCTGACGGTTCGCGGGTTGTACGGCATCTCGTTTGCTGCAGTGGACTTCAGAATTTAGTCGCGACTGTTCGTGAATCAGATCTTAGACTCGTAACCAGTTGGAGAATGAGGCCTATGAGGATTAGAGGTGGGTCGCGTAACGATTCGTGGTCGAACGCTGCCTTGCTTTGAACGTGTGGCTCAAGGGGCCGGGATAGCGAAAACTGGCTCGTATTCTGTGACGTTCGTAATCTCCTCGCTAGCACCACTTCGACCTCTGGTAATTTTTTAAATTTTTTTTTTCGATTCCATTTGAGTGCGCCTTGGGGTGCATGACCTTATGTGGCACTTTTACAACGTGTGTACTAACTATCCTCTTTCTCCTTTCCTTCCAAATGTACTTCTTAACAATAGAACACCTCCCCGTGCCCCTTGGGCACGGCATCGCGATTGACTGAGTGTTGAGTGTATCGGGGCGTTTGTATGCGCCTAGGTGAAGTGTCGGTTGCGGGGCTTGGTTGGTTGAGTAGTATGGTCTTGGGTCTTGCCAGGCGCATTCTTGTGTTGGGTGTCCAGTGCGCTGCGGTGTAAAGCGTGCTGCGATGCTCCTTTTCCCTTCCACTCCCCTGCTTCCCACTCCTGCTTCATCTACCATTCACTCTTCATGGCTTGTCGAGTCGTGGGGTGCGAGTGTTTGCTAGGCGTGCAAAATTTAGATCCCTTGGTTCTTCGTTTCCCGCTGCGCCGTGGCTCTCTCTTGTTCTTCCATGGAGAATCTCTTGGTGGCTTTCATGTAGTGTGCCAGTGCGACTGTCTTTTTCTCATTTGCAAGGAGCTCTGCAAACTTTAGCTCTAACTCTCCTTTCTTCGGCCTGAGTTTCCATCTCTCGTGGGCATAGGCCGGGCACTCTAAGAGGAAGTGCTGTGGGGTCTCTTTAGGCATGCTGCACGCCGGGCATTGTGCGCTTTCTTTTCTCTTGAAGCAGTGGAGGTACACGTTCAGCGGGACGTGCCCTGAGCTCAGCTGGAAGATTTTGCTAGCATCAGCTCTGCTAATCTTTGTATTGCTGATCAGTTTAATGAACTTGCGGGATGGGAGAGTGGGATTGAAATGCTTGAACTTAGCATATTGGGGGGCTATCCATTTTTATTTTTATTTTGGAATCAGATTTATACTGTGTGACAAGGCCAGGCCTAAGTACAGTCTTGACATATCTACTAACTATGCTCTATAAGCACCGGACATTCACGCTGTACCCTGCTGGACCCCAAAGGGGTATCCTCAGGCCTAAACACCATTTTCCCGGACCTTGTGACCCCATTGGTCCCTGACCACTTCCCCTCTCAATCACCTGCTTGCACAGCCTCCACCAAGTACCGACCACTACACTTCTACTTATGCCCTGCCGGGATCCTTAATGCAAACTAGTCTTCTTCCTAGGGCCCCATGGAGATCCTACTCCATACTTGAGTTTTGAGTGGGTGTCACCTGGAATAGTGTCCTGGTAGGCCTTGGGGATGTGTTCCCATAATGTTGTGGTTCAAGCACGGCAGCTTTCCCATTATGTGGGGAAGGGGGATTAGAGGGGGGTTAATAAGGGGGAAGAGATAGAGTTGTGTTGGATAAGCGAAGGGGATGAACAGATGGTTGAAACAACAGTTGTGGGCAAAGCCTGGGAAAGGAACATGGGGGTAAAAAGTAGGGGTGTCCATTTCAGTGATGCCCAGGTTGAAAATGATTGGAGTTAAAACGGCTAGGCTGCTGGGGGGGGGGGTGGTGATGGGCGAGGCCCAGAAGTGCACACAAGGTGCAGTGATTAATTGCAGGCTGACTGTGGCCCCCCTTTCCTGGGGCCTTGTGCATGCTGCAAGGTGGGTGATAAGGGCTGTGTAGCCCCAAAGGAGAGTGGGTAATGGCTGGCTGTGGAGCTGAGCTGGGAAGTAGGGTAAAGGGGGTTTTCAGGCCCCCTGGAGAGAGTAGTGCTGCTGTGAGGTGACAGAGAGAGAGGGTAGAGGCCACCGGTGAGGGTGACCAGAGCAAGTCCTAGAGACACCCTTCAAGGGCCTGCAGAGATTGACTGAACCTCAAGCACCTGCCAGACGACATGCCATACCCTGCTGGACTCCCTCAGGAGTATCCTCAGGCCTAAGCACCATTTTCCTGACATTTTACCGACCCAGATGCCACTCTGTACCATGCTGGCCCCAACTAATTCAGAGCTCCCTAAGTCCCATTGAAGGGAAAGCTTAGTGTGGAGATGGGAGGGTCACCTCAGGCCTAAGAGTTGTTTTCCACAAGGGGAAGGTGGTGGTAAGAGGAAGAGAAGGGATGGGAGGCTATCCATTCACATCTCCATCTCGTTTTTCGTTCTGCTGCTTTTGAGGTGATTTCCGCTGATTTGCTGGTCTTGAGCCTCTTCCTGAGGAGTTTTGGGAGTTTAGTTGCATCTGATGATTTACCCTCTGCTGCTTTCTTTGCCTCCTCATCTACTTCCTCGTTACCTGGGATACCAGAGTGCCCTGCGGTCCATCTGATCGTCAATGAGTATTTCTTACCTCTCTTTTTTTCTGAGTCTTTCCGCTGTTCGAAAGGCTTCTGCTGCCAGACCTCTGGTGATTACAGTAATAGATTTCAACGTATAAGTATATAAGTAACTGAAGCGCGAACACACATATGCTATGGCGGAGGCACAGCGCCATGTTCTAATAACAGTTCTGTAAATTCATGAAATCCTCCCGACAAGGCCACTTGGAATGGCGTCCATCCGTCCCCATCCGTCTCATTTACCTTCGCACCGTAACTGAGTAACAGGCGGGCGGCCTCGAGCCATCCTGAGGACGCAGCTTGATGTAATGGAGTTGAGTGCTCGTCGTCGCGTATATTTTGGTCGGCCCCACGTTCCAGTAGTCGCCGCACAGTTTCGACTGCTTTTCCCTCTTCTGAAAGGCTAGCGCAGGCCAAGACGTCGTGCAACGGTGTTTCACCCAGGATATCCCGTGAGTTTACGTCTATGTCATGTTCGAGTAGTAGTTGGACGGCCTCGAGATTCGTTGCACGTGCTACCATATGCAGTGGTGTCCGGTGAGCATCTGTCTCGGCACTCGCATCTGCGCCGTGATTGAGTAGCCATTGCATGATATCAACGCTTCCAGACAACGCCGCTACGTGTAGTGGAGTCCAGTTAGTCATGTCTCGAACATCCACGACCGCACCGTGCTCGCAAAGTAAATTTGCGACATGGAAGTGTCTGTTAGACAAAGCTGCCGGAAGCGGTGATAGGTTGCGGCCTCCATGTGCATTGACTTGTTCAGGGTGCTCCATGATCAGACGTTCTACCAGATCATAAAACCCACAGAATGCAGCATAGTAAAGCGGCGAACCAACACCATCACGGACCACGGCCGCGAACAAATCCCAGCGTTTGTCTATGTCGTGTACCCGGAGCCACGCGGAAAAATGTGGCTTGGAGTTGTCAAATAGATCGACCATCCCATCCCGAACCCGCGACGACACATTCTCGAACTGTGCGTGCTCCACCCAGTGCCGAGCAGCGTATTCGACCAGAGGAAACCCGTTGGAGCCACTATTGTCAGTGTCGTCGCCAAGCTGGAGCAGTGTCCCCAAGCATGCCTGCGCCAGGATCGTATGCGCCGCATTGAGGTTGATATGGAACCGGGAAACATCTCCGGGTGACCGTGCGAGACGAGGAGACGTCAGGTATTCTTTCACCGAAAAGTGCGAGAATTGCACCACTTGTAAATCGCCGTCACGTACAATGGCGATCAGGCTGGAACAGGTCGAGAGTATGGCCGCCTCTTGGTCATTCCACCGCCAGTCCTCCTTCAATGTAGGAATCCCTCGCTCCTTCGTCGTCTGGAAATCGAATGCTAGCAATTCTGCAAGCTCCTCGACGCGAAGCGGCCGGGCAGCGACAGTGAGACATTGTAACAGGCGACGTGCGTCTTCTTTTTGTGCCTTATTGATACCCCTCAATATCCGCTCGTATGTTTCGTCCAGGGTCTCGGGCATTTCGTTCAGAAATCGACGGAGGTTGGGTGGGAAGCAGTGACGAAGAGTTTCCAACTGGCAGAATACCCATCTGAACCTGGACAACAACGTAAGAAACTGACGTTAGCATAGAGTGATTGGTTGCTCTTACATTCCATCGGCTCTTTCTGTCAGCGTCTCGATTACAAGATTTTTATCATCGTCTCTCCATCGCCTCATAGCCATACTTTGGGACGAGTTGACGACATTTCGAACATAGTCTGCGATGTCTGTTTTTTGTCCGCTTTCGTCATGTAAGGAAACCGAACGAAACGCCAGCGGTTCGAGGACAGCTCGGATGTCGACCTCCGGGCGGCTAGTCATCAGGAAAAACCTCAGGTGTAAACCCTGAGAAATTTAGAATCAAACCCGTAAAGCGCGCCAAGAAATCGTAAAACGCCAGTAAAGCGTGCTAAGAATTTGTAAATAGAAAAAAGCGCTTGAGAAAGCGCTCATTGTTAGACGCGCTTCTAAATTACTATTCAATAGACTCAAAGTTGCCGCTAATTACAGGAAACTTTTGGTACATGTGTTTGTCGATGAATGTATTAACGTAGAAATGTTGACATTGTTCGAGAACTGTTGCACCTGTCCATTGCCGGGGCGCGACGGGACCAAAAATCGGGAACAATTGAACGCTCCGGCATATATCTGTTAAGGGGATGATACTCGCAGAACGACGTCCATGAGTACCGTAAGTTCGTGATATCCGGCTCATTTTATGAGATGGGTCGGGTGCGGAAGGTGATGAAAACCACTCTACGTATGCAAGATGTGCAGGAGGGGCCGGGCGTGAGGGAAGGAAAACCGCTGATGCCGCTGATGTTGGGATCTGGAAGATGACCCGAACTTGAACGATGCCAAATCTCGTTCCGTTCTTCACCAGGGCTGTGTCAAACCTCCCGGGATTCGTTCCGCGTCCGCGTCGATTACTTGCTTCTGGTCGGATGTGAATAGTATCCACGGTTTTCCTGTCCATGTGGCTATCAGATTCGGCAAACTTGAGCTTGTGGAATGCTGAAACATGTCGAAACGGGATAAGTGTATTGTCGGCCTGCCTTCGAGAAGCACTTGCAGAAAGTTCCGGGTGGTTGTGTCGGACAATGAAGTCAGCAAGAGCGTCTTGGAAGTCAAATGCCCCATACCGGTGGGCGAGACTGTCATATGATACCCGTCTTTCGGATGGATGGATCGTCAGAAAGGGGAATAGCTTTGGTGGTAGGAAGGAGCGTGCTGGGGGTTCACGTTGTATTGACGCTGAATTACGTTCTTCACGTAATCTCATAAACGCGGCGCGCTGACGCATTGTCTCATAGCGCTCCAGCCAAATCACCATTTGTCTAAACTCGTCTTTGAAATTTGTCGCACGGAATGCGTTCTTCGTGAAGTCAATGTGAAGACGCTCAGTTTGTTCCGTGTTGTAGTTGTCAGCCGCACCAAAAAGTGTGATAGATCTCTCGTAATGAGAGAGGCTATGCAGTTTTGGGACAAGGAAGTGCTTCCGGACACCGAGCTCAAGAAAGATATCTTTATCTTGATGAAACTGGTTTAGAGCAGCATCCAAAGCGGCAAGGCTCTCGGTGGTGTGTGCAGAATACTGAGCTAGGTAGATGAAATCAAGCAGCGCCCGCACAGCACGAGCCAAGCGCGCTGAAGACAGATTCCGTGGCAGGGAAAGATCCACCACGAGCCCAAGGAGGATACGACATATATCCTTATGTTCCTTCCCTGTGAGTTTTGAAAGCCCTGTGATCCCTTTGAAAAAGTGTCGAGCATTGTGATTTGGTGGTAAACGGCTGCAGCGTGCGTCGATCTCCTCAGGCCAAAGTCGGGCGAGCCACCGGATCAGATGCTTAGCGACGCCCTGATGAAGTTGGTGTAAAACGTCTGGTGTGATCGAGAGGAAGATGTTAGTGAATGGGAGTCGCTCCCAGAATGGATGGTAGATCGGCTTGAGGCTAGCTTCCTCACATGCTGCGTGAAATCGTGTTGGATCGCCGTTGCTGAGTGAATATACATCGATTGCTGCCCGGATGTCACGCAGCGGGAAGGGTTGACGGCTTCCAAGTTCGTCATGCGGGACAGTACACTTCGGGCATCTTCCGTTATGTGTGCAAGCGACGAGCGACTGTTCAGGGTAGTCCCCAACAAAAGTGGCCAAGATTGGATGACAGCGGTGCCAGATGCCGTCACTGGTGGCCATAGCGATGCCGGTCTCGCCGTATGATTCAAGGGGTGAGAGGATTTTGTGCATACACGCATGAAAGAGGTTTGCTAAGGCGCGGCGCCGTGCGGTCTTGTTTTTGATATGCTCGAGCCGTGTTGTCGGAATATAACCCATTAGCATCTGCGCACGCTCGGTTGGTTTAGAGCGTAGGTCTTTGGGGATGTTACCGATTGTCATGTAAACAGGGTAAGCACTCTTTGACCGAAAATGGGTGAGCTGCGTCTTGTCCGATGATATAATGATGGGCACTACTGTTGCACCTGGGTTGCTTAGCTCGAGGGATTGCTAGAAGCTGCATAAGTACTAATATATTATGAATGAAGTTCTGCAGACGTACCTGCACCGACCACCACCACTTTCCAGTATGCATCTCACTAAATATTTGCTTGGTGTGGTTTGCATCTTCGTAATGACGTTCAGGCCCAAATACAAGCCTCTTTGCAAAGCTTGGGTCCCCAAAGAGTGCGCGAATACACAAAATGATGTCGCGGAAGAAAACGCTGTAGGATTCACCACCAATATGGATCTCCTCACACACAAACTGTGGTCGACCTGGGATATGTTCATCGATGATGCAATTCAGTTCCCGGGCATTGCGATACGACAGGCCTAAGTTATCGACCACCTATTTTGGTTGTTAGTTACCAGGTTCCTACACCGAGTTGATTGTTACAAACTTACACCGTCAATCGCCAGCAGTTCGGTCACTGCTGTTGAGCCCGGCCCTCTGTTCTTGGCCCACTGAGCAAACTCCCAATCACGCTTGGACTGGAAGGGGAACCAAATGTTCTCCGTGCCAAGCGCATCCAGTGGCAATTGGAAACCCTGACCCATATCGGGAATAGGGGCGCCAGCCACACCAGAGGGAAACCGTTCAACAAATGGTGTCCCAGCCGGGTGAGCGTGGTGGTCTGGAGTATCTGTAGATCCAGGAATTTCCGCATCGTTAGCGGTGTCAGTCTCCATGCGGGATTGTTCGGTGCCATTGAGACTGCCATGCTGTCGATCAAATTCACCTCCGTCTACAATGGAGGTCAAACTACTAGCGTGATCGAGCCAATAAAGTTACTCACCTGAACCGCCAGTAGCTGGACCAGAGCCGCCAGCCAGATTGCTGACCTCTAGACCAGAGGTATCCAGACGACTGCGATAGAGTGCACGACAACTACTTCGTGTTGTCATGCTGAGGTGGCGCGAATACCCAGCATGAGTGAAGGGACGATTGCAGCTTTCACAGATAGTGGTACTCATAAAGTTTTGAAATTGAGTTCTCTGCAATACGGAGTGATGGTGGTAATAACAAATGATGGAGCGGCTATGTCACGGATATAATTGGGAAGTAGTACGTGATACTGTTAAGACCGTTAAGCATGCTCTAAAAAAATATAAGATGCGGCACGCACCTCTTGAACTACTCATCTCATCCCCAGTCTCTCATTTCAAAGCCGTCCTCCCAAGTCGAAGCCCTCCACTGCGTCGTCCCCCCAGCTATCACCTGCCATACAAGCATGGCGCCTCGAACACGGCGGCAGAAAACTGTCGCAGAGACAGCATCCATGGTCCCTCCCATGGCTCTCGTAGTCCCTTCCACAGTGGCGGCGTCCATTGTCTCTTCCACGGTGGCCCCTGTGGTCCCTTCGGAAACGGCTTCCATGCTCCTGTCTACTGATGTGTCAGGACTGCACCGCGCAAGCTCTAAGAAAGCAAGCAAGAAGGTTAAGAAAACAAAAAAGGAAGCGCACCAGTCCGTGCCTTCGCTGAAAATCCGAGTGCCTCAACAAGTGGCGGCAATGGAACCTGGTTTGTGTTATGCAAAGTCGAGGTGATACAATGACTTACTTGTATCTTAGCCACCTTAGGAAAGCGGCGTGCACTGTCTCCCGAAGAGGGCCAAGACCCTAGCAGCGAACGCCGGGGACACAAGTACCGGGTTAGTCGAAAGAAGAAAGGAAAACAGCCTGAGCCCGGTCAGTCTTTTGTTATAATGAAAATGGGACGACTCACATACGATAACTAGGTCCCACTCACACCTACCCTCCTCCTCTTGTGCTAATAGAGGAGGAAGTAGCCCCGGGCCCGACTCTGAGTCGTAGTGACAGCCTTCGTACCGTGGCTGATACTAGTGTTGCAGCTCTTCCAGTTCGTGGGAGGAAGCTTAGGCGAAGTGCGTGCCTTATTTGGGCGCATTGTTGATGCGCCCAAGTCACGAAGTCAACTGAATGCTTTCTCCATTAGCAGAGACCCTTCTCAGTGTCGACCCTGCTGAGCAGGACAGCTCTCCGACTTTCTCCAGTGACTCGGACTCGGACTCGGACTCGGACTTGGACTCGGATTCATTTTCAAGCGAAGATGTAGAATGCCCTCCACCTGCGCAGATGACCGCGTTTGCTCAAAGAGTGGCACTCGAGGTGCGTATTTCGTAACTTTCAGATACCAGTATCATTACTCAGAGCCATTTAGAGACCTTCTTGGATGGCCAGTGTCGAAGACAACACGGTGCATAAAGGCCAGCACAAAACGGAATCTGGGCCCAGCAGCACACCTGGCATAGGCGTAGTGCCGTTACACCGAGGTGCAAACCTCCAGGTACCGCTCTATCATGCACCTGCGGATGTCAACTCTTTGGATCCGGAAATTATAGGTACGCCCAAATATTAATTTTCTGGTTTTATTTCCCTGATAAATTCTGGGCCGGAAATCCAGGTGTCACGTCCAGCATTTCTCAAGCATCGCATCCCAGTTCTGAGGGTGATCAAGGAACTGACCTGGGATTCTCAGGTGAGCACGCAGCTCTTCAAGTTGTCAACGGCACTAACGTTTATTGGGACGATGCAGGTCCAGCTTCCGGTGGTGATCAAGCACGTCCCGAGCCAGGGCCAGGTGAGCCCACTAGCGACATAGCATGTATACCGTGCATTAACACATCAACGTAGCTGCGCTGCAAGAGTGGCCAGCTGAAACTAATCTGCAAATCTGCGGCTCGAAGATCAAACTCATGGATCAAAGTCGGATCATACGAGACGTGATCACGAGGTCATTCCCCTTCCTTCGCGCATCAATCGTGCTCGAAAATTCATTTCCCGATCCCCTACTCACTGCGTCCTTCGTGATGAGGGCACTCGTCGCTGCAGCGACTGTTGACCCAAATGCGGTTTCTATCGGTCGTCGGCTTCAAGACGACCACGTTTACCTTTCCAAGATGATTGTACTGGTAAGTCGCAGCTTGTCGTGCCTGATATTTATTCAACAAGTTCAGCCCCGAGCACGAATTAGCCTCTTCCGTACGGAGGTGAAAGAGCGATGTGCGGCTTCTGTCGCACTACTGGTCAACGTTCATGACTCGCAAGCAGTCCTCGCGGACTTGATTAAGAAGCAGATAAAGGACAATTACAACTATATATTTCCTAGGCGTTCAAATGTAAGTCTTCACGCGTTCAACTGACGGCCATTAGATACTGATATGGGACAGGGCAATATACTGAGTGGGGTGCCACTTCGCAGTCACCCCTACCGTAGCACGATCATTATATCTGTGATCCGTGACCTTTTTTTCTCGGGGCGCGTGTCGTTTGTTGCTCGGCACCAGAGTCTCTTCCCATCTCACCGGGGACCAGATGGGGTTGTTAGTTGGGAAGTTCCGAAAACAATGGTTGCCTTGGTTGCGACGGGGGTAAGTATTCCCATTTTGATTGTGGCTCGTCACTCAATTGGTTTCGAAATTTCTGCAGCTTTTTGCAGCACTCAAAGAGTGGGGCACGGGCGAGCATAAACATTACGATTTCACCGCAAACATGAACGCTGATGCATACGACGGACATATATTATCACTCAATAAAATCGAAGCTGCGCGAAATGGGTTCTATCATCGCATGATGGCAGATATTTATCACCTTGCATCGTATGTTCCCCCTTCACATCCCCAGGCTCATATTACTCAAATTTCTTAGCTCAAATACAAGCCAAGCAGCCGTTCTGGTGCCAGCACTCGATATGAGCATGCTGGAGTTTTTCGAGGAATGAGTTGGGAATTCTGCGGTCCTTTCTTATACCCGTTTATACTGGAAAACACCCATGGGTCACTTTAAACAACTTACTTTAATCTCTAACCTCGCAATTGCCTTGTTTGCACTTGCAGATACCCTCATTTTGCCTCCTTGCCGCTTCTAAGTTCTAACCACTCATTCAGTCTCTTTAGCCATTGCTTAACCCTCATTTAGACTCATTTAGCCATTGCTTTAGCCTATCTTATCTACGGTTTTTGACCAAATGAACAAAAATTTAATGTTTTTTGAGTGCGAATTTTCGGAAAACTTGAAGTCGACCAAATTTTGTTAAAGTTAAAAGCAGGCTACAACTAATTGACGGGGGGGATAATTAAAAGGGAAAATGGGCGCTTGTGTATTAATTGACACTAATTAGCGCAAATTAGCACCTGACGGTTTTCCTGATGTAGTTGCACAAATGTGAAGTTGTTGCAGGCGAAGGTCTACAAGCTCCGTCACAAGTTGGAGGACCTCATCACGAGGGGACGGAATTCCGGCCGAGTCTGGACATTCGTCGAGCGCATCCAGGACAATAAAAATTGGTCCCTCTCCCGGCAGTCTCAGCATCTCCTTGAGACATTCCTTCAATTTGTCGTCACTTGGCTGTCGAGTCCCATTTTCGTGTGCCTTGTAAAGGTCATGGAGAATGTCACAGCAAGGACTAGAGCAATTCGAAAGCTGGGACACGAGGGAAAGGAGCAGGTCGTGACACGTTTGTTTGTTGAGGTCCCGGAAATCGAAATAAAAGTAGGCCATGATGGCCGAACCAGCTTTCCAAATTGCCATGATGTCTTGAATGACTGAGGAGCTGGCGAAGAATAAATTCCGGGTTCCGACTAGAAGCGGGCAACGAGCAACATACCAGATAACGCTTTTTCCAGAGCCCGCTGCCAAGACCAGAGCGTGTGAGAAGGCGCAAGCCGGACAAATGGAGACAGGAACGCACGTTTTCCGTAGATCCACAAGAGGGATCCAGTAGACTTCCATTCAATGAATATACTGCCTTGAAAGAACCAGACCGCTGTTCCCTTGTGTTGAGCCTTTTGCGCAATGTTGTGATTTGTGGAGGGATCCACAGGAGAAAGCCACGCTCGTAATAGCTGTTTTAGCTGGTTCCCTGCAAGTAGGCTTGAGCGCGAGTAGCGGGCAACAGTAAAGTTAGAAAGATCACGAACACTTAATTTCGTCTATGCCGTTAATGACCACCTGAACATTTTCATCAACGCGTTGCACTTGGTCGCCGATGTCCTCCAAGTTGTCGCCAATGTCTTCCACTTGGTCGCCGATATCTTCTACCTTGTCGCCAATATCTTCTACCTTGTCGCCGATATCTTCTACCTTGTCGCCGATATCTTCTACCCTGTCGCAGATCTCCTCTACGTTGTCGCCCATGTCCTCAACTTGGTCACCCATATCTGCCACGTTGTCGCCCATATCTGCTACTTTGTTACCCATGTCCTTGACTTCGTCTCCCACGCACTCCATTTTACCATCTACCACTCTGACTTCGTCGCGGACACTGTTTGTGATCCTCAGCACTTCCGCAAGTGCCATGCGAGCCTCCTCTTGCGTCAATCGGTCTAGCTTCTTGAGTGCACTCTCCAGATCAGCAATTCCAGCTAATTTCCTCAGGAACTTTTCTACGCGCACGTCAGTGAAGATTCAGGCCTTCAGGTGTGACCAATCCGAAACTCACTTGTTGATCCCCGCCTCAGCTCTTTCGTCGCAATCGCAAAGATCATGAGCACTTCTACCATTATCTCCGTGATTATGTCTGTCATCGCTGCAGTCGGTGCCACCTCCGTATACGTTTCGAGCCGTGTAAAAAAGTATCCGATGCGTTCAAAGAGCTCAGCGAGAATGTCCCTACTCGCGGCAACACCCTGGGCAGCCTATAAAGATACACAACGTAAGAAGGATTCGTGCAAAAATCGACGGGATACTTGCTAAAACGAAGACGCCTATGCTTGAAAAGATTACATTCACAGGAGAAAATGCCTAAAAATATATATGTCAGAGAATGCTTCGTGACTTAATAAACTAAGTGAGACATACCAGACCGACGCCCCCAGAGACGGCGGCAGAAAATGCGCACAGGACGTTCACAGTTGGGCCCAACCACTTGGTCAATCTCTCATCTCCGCCGCGAGATTTGTCAAATTCTCGGACTTGGTCTTGAAGGACGGCAATGATAGCGCTAGTATATTCACAAGAGTTTAACTGGGAGGTAAGTGGATGCGCGAGAATGTCTTTCTTGGCCTGCTTTTGGTAGGATTTCAAGGCAACTTGGAAAATGGCTTGGAAGCGAGAGGATGCCGCAGCTGTGGTTGGCGTCCGGGACATGGAGGCAGAGAAACTGAGGCTAGTATACTAGTATGGGTAGGATCGTCTGTATGCAGATGAAGGCGTTAGGTAGGTTCTGTACACGGCCTCATGAGGGTCCAGCCTCATCATGTCGGCGAATGCCGAGGCAAAAGACGATAGATGCTAAGATAGACGCTCACACCGACGATACCATCAAATCAGTACCTGGACCCCGAGATTTTGAAAGAGCAGTCAAGGGTGTTGTTACTTGCGATCATCATTTTCAAAGTCACGGTGACGAGATATGCAACATATGACTAAGACTCGACGCGGTCATCCGGTCATGGACTATGTAACCCGGGCCTACCTCAGACATAGAGTAAAACCGGAGCACCGCGTTGCTATCCTTACTGAGTACCCAATTTTTTTCTTAGTTTACAGTAGCCCACGCTGCGGGTGTATCAAATTTGGGACATCCTCTTGTCCAGAGTGTCGTAATGATCATGATTACAACCTACTACTATTCACCAAGCTACAGTAGTTCACCATCTGCATACGACAGCCACGGGTGCATGCGCTCTTAAGTGCTGGCTGCTCGCGGCTATTTAATGGAAATATATGGTATTCAGTCCCGTTGGTGCTAAGCGGTCACTGGCACGCAGTATTCGCCGTTTCGTACTATCATGATCATCGCCATACTAATGGCCATGGATACTGTCGCATTTCCTGCCTAGGTTACACTCCGCCTTCCTTTCAATTGGTCACAACGATAACTACCAAATCACATCGTAGGTACATCGCGGCGGACGATAGCCAAGTCGACAACTTCTACTTCTACCTCTTGCGCTGCTTATTGCGCTTAGTATTAGACGACACTGGCACGGGTACCTTGAAGTGGGCGGGCGGGTTGGAAGTCGGGACTGTCTTCTGTCGGAGGATATAGAGGTCACAAGAGCAGTCAAAATCAGTCGCGTTAAGAAACCAAGAGGAATAGGCTACTCACCTTGTCCAGTGCCTGCGCCAGCTCGTCCTGCAGCTCTCTACAGAATGCCGCCCCTTCCACGGCATGCGCTCGAAAGCAAGAACTGCAGCCCGTGCTACGGTGATTCTTGAGTGCCTCAAGGTACTCCTCGAGAATATTCGAAGGTGAGAATGCTGCATGAATAAAGCTTTTTTTCATCTCAACGGTCTTGCTTGTAAAGAAGTTGTGCGGCCAGGCAGCATTATCGGGTATGTAGTGTACACGCCGATGGTCACATCCTTCCCAGATCTGGCACCTAGAATGAACATTGAGGAATGAGTCTAAACATGACACGAGGTTATCTCTGCAGCGTTTGCGATAGCGAACCAGGTCGCACAGCGCCCGTCCTGTGAAAGACCGCAACGCCTCTCCAAGTGATTCGAATGTCATAGGGTAACTGAGGGTGAGACGAGCTGCGCTCTCCATTTCTGGAATGAGCCCTAGGTTACTTGCGATGGCGTATGCACGGAACACTTCAGTCCCAGCTGGCGAAGGAAAAGTTCCACGTATGACCTCTGCACGGATAGAGGATTGAATCGATGCCATGTCGTATTTCTGGCAGGCGGCGAGTAAGGCGAACACCTTATCATAAGAGCCTGGTACGACGGGAGCAATGGGGTAAAGCAACGAGACGAGGCTATTCACTAGGTCAGCGTCCTCGGACAATTGGACCACAGGAAGGCCATCTATGAATTCGCCATCGTGTGGCTGCCATTGTGGAGAGAGTAGGATTTTGAAGAATGGTGACGAGAGGACAAGCAACAACTTGTGGACACGCCGGAAATTGACCTGGTCCGACGATCGAATTATGATATTTGCATCAGGTAGGTCCAAATACAACGGCACGAGTGGAGGACCCGAGTTTTCGGAAGTTGGCTCGTCCTTGACGAGAGCCAGAGTCGAATCTGCCTGCAATGAGTTCATCTCCGTCATCACGATGTATCCTGGACCTATCGGTTCCACGTACCTTTTCCATCGCCCCATGAACAACGGCTGTCAGAGCCTCCCAGAAAGCGCGTTTGGTCTGGCTGGATATGTCCGCACATGGACATTTCGAAGACTTATCCTTGATGTGTCGTGCCCGTGCATTTTCGAACTCGATTAGATCGAAGAGGTGAGGGGTTTGCGCTAAGGACTCGATATAACCATCAAGCCATTGCGGGATAAGGTTACTAGTTTTAGAGGGGGGAGCTCGACAGCTTAGGTCTTCCGCTTCCACAATATCTAGTACGCCAAACTTTCTAAACTCAGGAAGGCTTGAGGCGAGTTCCTCTTTGACAGACTTGTGATACTTCCAGAGCTCAAGAAGATAGGCTCCTGGCATGAAGTCGTTCTTGTCCCCAAAATCCTCGATGGTCATTGGGAGGCGCAGGGTACTTTGCGCGGCCAGAAGCGCCTCTTCATGGAGTTCATACTCCTGTGCGAGGGAATACACGTGGAGTGCCGTCTCTGGGTGAATGAATGGCGGATCCTGTCGAGAGATAGCACCGCGGATATGTGACATTACTGAGTCCATTTGATACTTCTGAGCCACGGCTAAGAGCTTCATGATGTTCTCCGTGGTTGACGGAAGGACGGGAGCGACGGGGAAAACGAAAGTGAGGAGGCTGTAAACGATCGCTCCACTTTCAAATAATTCGACCACCGGAAGCGGTTCTTTTTCTTCACGATTGGCAACGTTGGAGGTATCTAGAACGCATCGTATGAGTTCTCCAAGTACTGGGGAACTGTTGGCGATATAAAGCTGCGGCACGCGAAAGTCGTGGGAGTCGCATGAGCGAAGAAGGATATCCGAGCCCGGGTAGTCGAAGTGTAGTGTCTCTTCTGAGAGGACGTCCATCGGTGCAGGAGTTCCTGGAGTGACTTTATCCATGGTGTTATAATTGTGCGGTATATGATGATATTGATGATAATCCACCCGGAGCCTTTAAAGAGCCAGTAAGGCGATGGTGTGTATGTCATTGAAGATGTCATTGGTCCAATGAAGTAATGGGCAGTTCCATGTTTGATTCGCTTGTTCGTAAGGCTGCCGCAAAATTACATGGCAGGCAGTGACAAATAGCTTTTCTATTGCGCTTGCACGAGGCCGTTTACAAGGACCCGCCATTAAATTCGGCATCACTCGACTCCAGCTCATTACCAAACGCAACTCCCCGCCGCACTCGCCGACCTCCCAGCTTCATTCAAATCATTGTCATTCAAGTTATTCAGGTTTTCTCGGTTTGTTTATATTTACTTTACGATTCTTTGAATTCATCTTTATAGCAAGGCAAACTCGGGGGCGGAAACCGTGGTGTATAACTCTCCTCATCCTGGGATTGAGTGTGATTAGAATTTTGCGCACGTTCTTCATCATCGGCGTCGTGCTTCTGCTTCCCTTCGTCTATTTCGTTGGACTTGGGAATGATTTTCACGGCCGTTGCGTTCGTGGCGTGTCGTAGCAGGGATAACAACTCTCCAGTGGAAGATTCGATGAGGGTGCAGGAGACGCAGTCGCATGATGTTGAGTCGCGGATTTCTGTTCGTGCTTATGGACAGACCGCCCGTGCTCGCTCCCTCCGGGCGTCCATCGGTCCCGCTCTTGTTCCTGGCTATCCTCTGTTCGTCTGTGCCGTCTTCTTCAGGCTCTTCTTGGATCGGTAGCGATTTATCGGGGGTCCGTGCCTTAAAAAGACTGGCCTGTTGGCGATTGGGCGGCGGGCATAGTTACTGAAGAGGGAGTAGAGCGCAGTGGTTCCGTATAAGGTACATTCTGACGAACGCTGGGAGGGCTCGGTGGAAGGGCTGCGGTCCGGGCTGATCGAAGTTCGTGATCACTGGGATTGTAGGTGTGATCGTTGGGGGCGCGGGTGAGAGAAGGAAGATATTTTGTTGAGTCTGTACACAGAGTTTCGAGTTGAGGAGAGGGTCCGAGTCGCTGAGCGGGAACCCCTTACGAGGTACCACGCTTCATTCTGCCGCAGCGATGAAGTTCCAGGTATCGGGTTCCTTATCGGGGAAGGTAGTATCGCGACGTTGCAACCCAGCGGGCCCTCCCCCGAGCTCACACGGGTTCGGGCGCTCACCGCTACGGGCACTATCGACAGTGGGTTCTTTAGGAAGAGAGCTAGGTTCAAGCTAAATAGACCCAGAGACAAGGTTAGGACTCACCGCTCCAGCATATTTCATCCCCGACATGTTCGCTTCATTGAGTGGGCTTGGTCGATTTCCGCGATCAACTTGGGAGTCATTCGAAGGCATCAGAGACACGAACCATGGTTTAGCGGTACTTGGCAGGTGTTGCGCAAAGCCCATGGCTGGGGTCATCTGATTGGCACTATTGTTGGAGTAGGTCGGATCGACTACGGGAATGGGCCTGCTACGGGGACATTTGGAGGAGCCTCTGCTGACTTGAGGAGAGGGTCGGAACCTGGTTCCGGGCTACCATCGCGGCTAGTGCTATGGTATAAGGGGAGGGTCGTGGAGGATCTGACCGGGGATGGTTTGCGCAGTAGGCGAAGGGGATCGACTCGGATGAAAAAAGATCTCGTAGAAGCCGTGCGGCGGGTCTGTCAGTCATATGAGCCCTAGAACGAAAAAGTCCGACTGGCCACCGGCGGCTCTCTGACATTCACGGAAGGCTGATCATGGGGAACAAATTGCAGGGAAAATAGCTCAGCCTTGAATGAAAAAATGGGGTCTGCACTTCTTGATAACGTGGCACCGGCATAGAGTACGAAATTGATAATCTATGCCAGGAGCAAGAAAAAATCTTAGAAAAAGATCTGGACTGTGTTGCGAACGGAAATCGAAAGCATCGTGAACACAGGAAAGCGCGATCGTGTGTGTTGTAGAAGCGAGAGGAATGAACATAATGAACTCTGGAATATAAACTGATTTTCTTTTATAAAAAAAACAGAGGAATGAACTTGTGCCACTAGTCGAGAACACATGACAGATCTCGGTGTGCCGTCGATCCAAAACGAAAAAGGAGGTACCGACCTTGTGGGGAAGTGGTCATTCTAATAAGTGGAGGCAAATTCATCGACATGGGGGAGAGTGCGTAAGTGGTAGCAGAGAGTAAGGGAACGGGGAGAGAAAAAAAGAGAAGACGGGCACGGTCCGGGAAGCTGAACAAGTACGATATTATTGCACGCGTAATGTCGTACGCGAAGGATTTGATGAGGACACGAGAGGCTTAAAACAGCGCTTTACTTGACAGAAAAACGTCTGGACGAGGCGAAAACCTGATGGGGGAACTGGTTCAGCTGGGGAAAGGCGCAGACTCGGGGGCGGCCGACTAGCTGAAACGACGCGCGAATGAGACTCAAGAGGCGGCGGAACGCACGGTTTGAGGAAGCGAAGAAAAAGGCGGAGCGGAAAGGCGAGGATATCGTGCAGCGTGCGGGTGAGACGGAGGACTTCCGTCGTCGGACCGCGAAGGCAATTGGCCTGGGGAGAAATTGAACTTGAGAGGAACTCAAGGGGGAACTAGTATGTCTGTCATCGCTGCAGTCGGTGCCACCTCCGTATACGTTTCGAGCCGTGTAAAAAAGTATCCGATGCGTTCAAAGAGCTCAGCGAGAATATCCCTACTCGCGGCAACACCCTGTGCAGCCTATAAAGATACACAACGTAAGAAGGATTCGTGCAAAAATCGACGAGGTACTTGCTAAAACGAAGACGCCTATGCTTGAAAATATTACATTCACAGGAGAAAATACCTGAAAATACATATGTCAGACAGAGGGTGCTTCGTGACTTGCATTAATTCAGTGCGGAGACATACCAGACCGACGTCCCCAGAGACGACGGCAGAAAATGCGTACAGAACGTTCACAGTTGGGCCCAACCACTTTGTCAGTCTCTCATCTCCATCGCGAGATTTGTCAAATTCTCGGACTTGGTCTTGAAGGACGGCAATGATAGCGCTAGTATATTCACAAGGGTTTAACTGGGAGGTAAGTGGATGCGCGAGAGTGTCTTTCTTGGCCTGCTTTTGGTAAGATTTCAAGGCAGCTTGGAAAATGGTTTGGAAGCGAGAGGATGCCGCAGCTGTAGTTGGCGTCTGGGACATGAGTTCTGAGGAACCGAGGCTAGTATACTATGGGTAGGATCGTCTGTATGCAGATGAAGGCGTTACTAGCTAGGTTCTGTACACGGCCTCATGAGGGTCCAGCCTCATCATGTCGGCGAATGCCGAGGCAAAAGACGATAGATGCTAAGATAGACGCTCAAACACGATACCATCAAATCAGTACCTGAACCCAGAGATTTTGAAAGAGCAGTCAAGGGTGTTGTTGGCTGATTCACTTGCGATCATCGAGATATGCAACATATGACTAAGACTCGATGGGCGGGGCCAGCCGGTCATGGACTAACCCGGGCCTACCTCAGACTTAGAGTAAAACCGGAGCACCGCGCTGCTATCCTTACTCTGAGTACCCACTTTTTTTCTTAGTTTACAGTAGCCCACGCTGCGGGTGTATCAAATTTGGGACATCCTCTTGTCCAGAGGGTAGTAATGATCATGATCACAACCTACTACCATTCACCGTCTGCATACGACAGCCTTGGGTGCAGGAGCTCTTAAGTGCTGGCTGCTCGCAGTTATTTAATGGAAGGATATGGTATTCAGTCGCGTTGGTGCTAAGCGGTCACTGGCATGCAGTATTTGCCGATTCGTACTATCATCGTCGTAATGGATACTGTCGCATTCCCTGCCTAGGCCACACTCCGTCATTTCCTTTCAATCGTCAGTGATCACAACGAGAGCTACTAAATCATACGTAGGTACATCACGGCGGACGATATCCAAGCCAACAACTGAAACTTTTACTTCTTGCGCTGCTTATTGCGCTTAGTATTAGACGACACGGGTACCTTGAAGTGGGGCGAGTTGGAAGTCGGGACTGTCTTCTATCGGAGGATATCGAGGTCGCACGAGCAGTCAAAATCAGTCGGAGACCAAAGAGGAATAGGCTATTCACCTTGTCCAGTGCCTGCGCCAGCTCGTCCTGCAACTCTCTACAGAATGCCGCCCCTTCCGCGGCATGCGTTCGAAAGCAAGAATTGCAGCGCGTGCTACGGTGATTCTTGAGTGCCTCAAGATACTCCTCGAAAATATTCGAAGGCGAAAATGCTGCATGAATAAAGCTTTTTTTCATCTCAACACTCTTGCTTGTAAAGAAGGTATACGGCCAGCCAGTGAGAGCATCATCAGGCGTGCCACACCCACGCCGAACGTCACATCCTTCCCAGATCTGGCACCTAGAATGAACATTGAGGAATGAGTCTAAACATGAAACGAGGTTGTCTCTGCAAAGTTTGCGATAGCGAACCAGGTCGCGCAGCGCCCGTCCTGTGAAAGACCGCAACGCCTCTCCAAGTGATTCGAATGTCATAGGGTAACTGAGAGTGAGACGAGCTGCGCTCTCCATTTCTGGAATGAGCCCTAGGTTACTTGCGATGGCGTATGCACGGAACGCTTCAGTCCCAGCTGGCGCAGGAAAAGTGCCACGTATGATCTCTGCACGGATAGAGGATTGAATCGATGCCATGTCGTATTTCTGGCAGGCGGCGAGTAAGGCGAACACCTTATCATAAGAGCCTGGTACGACGGGAGCAACGGGGTAAAGCAACGAGACGAGGCTATTCACCAGGTCAGCGTCTTCGGAAAATTGGACTACAGGAAGGCCGTCTATGAATTCGCCATCATGTGGCTGCCAGTGTGGAGAGAGTAGGATTTTGAAGAATGGTGACGAGAGGACAAGCAATAGCTTGTGGACATGGAAATTGACCTGGTCCGACGATCGAATTATAATATTTGTATCGGGTAGGTCCAAACACAACGGCACGAGTGGAGGACCCGAGTTTTCGGAAGTTGGCTCGTCCTTGACGAGAGCCAGAGTCGAATCTGCCTGCAATGAGTTCATCTCCGTCATCACGATGTATCCTGGACCCATCGGTTCCACGTACCTTTTCCATCGCCCCATGAACAACAGCTGTCAGAGCCTCCCACAAAGCGCGTATGGTCTGGCTGGATATGTCCCCACATGAACATTTCGAAGACTTATCCTTGATGTGTCGCGCCCGTGTATTTTCGAATTCGATTAGATCGAAGAGGTGAGGGGTTTGCGCTAAGGTCTCGATATAACCATCAAGCCATTGCGGGATAAGGTTACTAGTTTTAGATGGTGGAGCTCGACAGCTGAGGTCTTCCGCTTCCACGATATCTAGTACGCCAACCTTTCTAAACTCAGGAAGGCTTGAGCTGAGTTCCTCTCTGACACACTTGTGATACTTCCAGAGCTCAAGAAGATAGGCTCCTGGCATGAAGTCGTTCTTTTCCCCAAAATCCTCGATGGTCATTGGGAGGCGCAGGGTACTTTGCGCGGCCAGAAGCGCCTCTTCAAAGAGTTCATATTCCTGTGCTAGGGAATACACGTGGAGTGCCGTCTCTGGGTGAATGAATGGCGGATCCTGTCGAGAGATAGCACCGCGGACATGTGTCATCACTGGGTCCATTTCATACTTCTGAGCCACGGCTAAGAGCTTCATGATGTTCTCCGTAGCTGAAGGAAGGACGGGAGCGACGGGAAAAATGAAAGTGAGGAGGCTGTAAACGATCGCTCCACTTTCAGATAGGTCGACCACCGGAAGAGGTTCTTTTTCTTCACGATCGGCAACGTCGGGGGTATTTTGAACACCTCGTATGAGTTCTCCAAGTACTGGGGAACTGTTGGCGATGTAAAGCTGCGGCACGCGAAAGTCGTGGGAGTCGCATGAGCGAAGAAGGGTATCCGAGCCCGGGTAGTCGAAGTGTAGTGTCTCTTCTGAGAGGACGTCTGTCGGCGCAGGAGTTCCTGGAGTGACTTTATCCATGGTGTTAGAATTGTGCGGTATGCAGTGATAATCTTTATGATAATCCCCCCGGAGCCTTTAAAGAGCCAGTCACGGTACTGTAAGGCGCTGGTGTTGTATGTCATTGGTCCAATGAAGTAATGGCCGAGTCCATGTTCGATTCGCTTGTCCGTAAGGTTGCCACAAGGTTTCATAAATTTCATGGCGGATCCTTGTAAACGGCCTCGTGCAAGCGCAATAGAAAAGCCATTTCCACTTTGTCACTGCCTGCCATGTAATTGGTGTAATTTGGCGTCACTCGACTCCAGTTCATTACCAAACGCAACTCCCCGCCGCGCTCGCCGACCTCCCGGCTTCATTCAAATCGTCATCAACTCATTCAACTTGAAGTCATTCTGTACGCTCTCAGGTTTTCCCGGTTTATTTACATTTACTTTACGATTCTTTGAATCCGTCTTTATAGCAATGTAGGAAACCTGTATAAAAAAACCCGTGTTGTAAACTCAAATCTTTATCTACTAATTCTGTTCTCGAAATCCTTCGTGCTTTCCGCTTTCTTCTCTCTCTCTCGCCCGTCTTCTACTTGTCTCAAACTCTCTCGCGCTATCATCTAAACTCTCGTTCATGTTCTTCCTTGGCCTTTGAGCCCTCTAGTTCTCACCTTCGCCGACCGTACAAACGATCTCGACCGAGGACTTTTGACCGGCTTGTCTTGGCCAGATCCACCCTACTTTCCCAACCTCTTCAATAATTGAGCCAATGCTGAGGTTAAAAGACCCATAACCGTGAGGGAAAGGCATGGTGACTCTCAGATTACTGGAAATCTTGTAGTCGCCGTGTTTACCAAGGAGAGCCCGAGAGGTGGCTACTGTGTGTGCGACACACAGGACTTTCATCTGCCCTAAATGGTCGCAAGTCTTATCACGACTCGCCTCGAGGCAGTACTTCAGGCCTCAAGTGGCACGCAAGAGCGACATTACCATTTCAAGTCCGAGTCGACGACAGAATCTGGACAGCATGGTCCGAACCACTGCTTCTCTATTACTGCTCCCGCAACGGTCGCGGATCGCTCTTATAACTGGCCGAAATGGCTCAGATACGTAAGAGTGGTGTGACGTGGAGGGCAGCAAAAGAGCAGGATGCAGGATAGTTTAGTCCACTGCAGGAAAGCTTGACGGCCGTCACATTGCCGCGTCGTACGATAAAGCAGGTGTCCGTGATGGGGTTGGGAAAGTAGCAGACGAAGAGGAATCCCAATCAGTACATATACTGTTACGTAGTGTTGTCTTGTGCATTGGATACAACCGAGGTTACCAAACTGGAGTTGAGCTCCAGTCGGGCGCTTGATTTATACTTTCTCTCACGTCCTTGACCAACCCTGCAGGGCAAATGTTTTACGGTCCAGATATTATTGACTGCTGCCGGCCTTAGACACTGGAGGGGACGTGGCTTTGCTTAAGCTGTGGAGATAGGCGCCTTCCGAGCATACTCTTGGACTGTGGGGAGCGCCGCGAATGTACTTTTGTCTGCCAGTTTTCTCTTTTGGCTATTGTGGCTTGGAAGCTTGGATTGCGACTCCCACGGTGACACCTTCCTAACGTAAATGACTTGGTGACTCGGATGTGAACCAGGCTTGCACCCCATTTGGTAATTGAAAAGCGACATCCCTGCTGTCGTTGCTTGAATGCATGGTGGACGAGCGACAACAGTACTTTCTCGGGCCGCATTCCCCCGCATTCCCCCCGCCGAGGCCGAGGCCGAGGACTAGAAATTCAAGGCGTTGATGGTGTGTTGATGGCACCCACATCCCCAAGGGCATCATCCACATTACTTCATTCGTTTGCCCGCTTTGTGTTTTATATTTTTTCTTTCTTGTGAATATTGTGTTCCTGTCTTTCGAAATTTCCCATGGCATCGTCCTCCTCGAAGAAGACCGAGGCGCGAGTCTCACCTCTCGCTGCCTTGGCGCCCCTGCATGCTCTTGCCCAGCTCATCCCCGCCACGCCCGCCGGGAAGGGGGGGCATGTTTTCGATTTTGTACTGCTAACGAGTCTGAAACCTGATGCGTGGTTTGTGCACGTCGGACATCCAGACGGGCGCTGGTGGAATGGCGCATGGCACGCTGCGGACGTAGAAAGTTTAGCCGTAAACGACCGATCCCTCCGACTCTTGAGTTGATGTCTGACATTTTTTTAGAAGAGCAATATGTCGCCCGCCCGGGTTACTAGTTTCGCGCAGCGTGTAGCGCACACGATCGTAGAGCGCGAAATTGCTATAGCGCACGAGGACGACTTCGGTGATATGAAGGTCTTCCCCCCTCTACTCGAAATATATTGGTTTGTTCGCTTGCTGACTCTGGGGCGAACCCAACTGCGTTTCAGCTGGTACTTGGGACGCGCTCCAAGAAACCTCTGCACATTCCGCTCAGCGCACTCGACGCACAAGCAGCGTCACGCTTCGCGTTCGAGTGCTTCGCGAAAGTGCGCCCCTTTCCTTGCCCCATGGTATTATAGCCCCCTTACCCCCCCCCCCCCCCCTTTTCCCCCGGTATCTGTGTACTAGGTCGCACAGGACGTCCAAACGCATGGCTGTCATCTCCTCCGCACACTCCCGGACCCCCATCCAGACGCTGAACCCCAGCACGCCCCCCTAAAGCGCAAGCGCACCCACCAACCCTCCGAGGCCTCGCGGGGTGCCTCGCCGCCGCTCTCGCACAAGACACACCAATCGCAGAAGCAGGCGATGACGACAGCAGAGCGTGCGACGCAAGCACAAGTACAGGAGCTCAAGGCGGAGCTCGCCAAGGCGCGCGCGGATACTGCAGCTGCCGTTGCACTTGCTGCAGAACGCGAGCCACCTGGACTCGGCGGAACCGTTGACCGCTTGTTCTCGTCGCGTGCGCCCTCAAACCCCTCTTCCGGGCAGGCATTTCACTCACACATGATATGACTTGGCATTTATTTACAGGTTATGCCGCACCCGCGGTGCAGCGCCGCCCGGGCGCGTCGCTTGCGAACCCAAACAAGGCGGCGCGCAGGGTGACGGCCGTTGAGTTTGCAAGCGATGACGAGGACGCGTAGTGCGGTGCCACATTCGACGCGTCCTGAAGCAGTTGTATCCGTGGGCAGGGCAGTTAGTAGGGAGTGTATGATTGCCTGTTTAATTTTTAGTGTCCTAGTTGTGCAGTGCGTTCATTGTGTCATCCCCCCGTTGAGACCTAGCAAACGTTAGGCATCAACTATCTCGAGATAACACGAATGCCCCAGGTACTGCGTGCGTGGCGAATACAACGCCCATAGCGTTCCATTAAGGATACCGCGATCTAAGTCAGCTACACCGAAAGACGACAGACGAAGGGACCAGACGTAGGAGCAGCAGAAGATGCAAGGGAATACTAGGAGCAAGCGCCCAGGGTGAGCGGTCCGGGAAGTTGATCAGTATTATCATTGCGTCGTCAAGCTTGATCTTGGCAGTACGCTCTTTATGGTATGCAAAGGGCTTGATGAGGACCGAGACTCCGGGAGGCTTAAAACTGTACAGTAGACAAAAGATATATATTTGTGTAGAAACGCATATATGTACCTCAGTCATCCTGTTCCCGACTGCCAGCAGGGTGGGTTCCCTTTATTTTACCTACTCGCGGCATATATATACATACCCATACTAGATTCCAACATACCCTGGAAGCGCAAGCAGCCAGCATCGGTCATCTCCCGATTCAGTCCCAACGCCCTATCTCTCTCACGAGATAGGCTGTCGACCCAATCACAAAACGCGCATACAATACCACTGAGTCATCAGCTACGATTCGAGTCATACAAACCTGCGTCGGTATAGATGGACCGAAGGTCCCTCTCGCAAACAAACGTACAGCAAATGTGGCCCCTTCCGCGGGCCGGGCCGTATTCGCTATGACACGTTTATTTCTTCCACTCACCTAGTGGAGGTGCCCTTACTATCATCAGGTCTCCTTGGAGCCCCAAATCTACACTGTTTGCTATTGGGTCCTATGCTACCGCTGGCACAATGGCCTACTATTTTCCGTCACCACTTTGCCATCCAGTTTCCGAGTCCCGCTTATGGGCACGCCCTTCGCCACCCCGATTATCATGGGGATCTATATCCCTCCATGGAAGTTGGTGGAGTTGGCTACATTTGCGAAGTTTGCGAACTTCGCAAATGTAACCGACGTCGCCAACCTGCACGGGTGGATATTGAAGGTAAATTACACCGTGTCTTCAATTTGTAATGAGATCTCAGGTGCACGTTGAACGAGATCGGGAAGAGACTCATTGAGTGCATCGACGAGAAACGGACTCTTCCAGCGGGCGGCAGCGCATCGGCGTCAGTGCCAGCGTCGTCCTGCTGCACGACCGCTGCAACCGCCGCCATGACCGCCACCGCCTAGGCTCTGGCAGGCCCATTTCTCACAGGTGGGGTGCTGGCAAGGTACGTTGTACGGGTGACTGGTACTAGGAAATTACTGTATCGATAAGGCGTTGATATTGTGCCCAATAGAGCTGCGCCCATGCCCCCTCCCCTTCCCCGTTATTCGCTCACTATGTCGCACAGGACGTCCAAACGCATGGCTGCCTTCTCCGCACACATTCGGATCCCCCTCCGGACGTTGAACCCCATCACGTCCCCCTAATGCGCAAGCACAAGTATGGCCCGGAGCTCAAGGTAGGGCTCGCAAAGGCGCGTGGGGATACCGCAGCTGCCATCGCTCTTGCTGCAGAGCGTGAGCCACCCGGACTCGGCGGAACCGTTGACCGTTTGTTCTCGTCGCGTACGCCCTCCCTCACTCTTGTGGGCAGACATTTGGCTCACACATGATATGACTTGGCATTCATTTTTAGGTTCTGCCACGCCTGTGGTGCAGCGCCGCCCTGGCGCGTCACTTGCGAACCCAAACAAGGCGGCGACGTCTCTGGAAGCAGTTGTATCCGTGGGTAGGGCAGTTAGTAGGGGAGCGTGTATTGCCTGTGTAACTTTCTAGTGTCCTAGTTATGCAATGCATTCGTTGTGTCATCCCCCAGTTGAGCAAATATTCGGCATCAACTATCCCAGAGATAGCACGAATGCCCTGTGCACTGTGTATGTGACGTATCCAACGTCCATTAGGTGCCATGGGGGATACTGCGATCTAAGTCTGCTACACCGCGAAACGACACACGAAGGGACGGAGAACTTGAAGCAAGAATAGCAGAAGGCGGATGCGACTCACGTAAGGGAATAAGAGCGAGAGCGGAGAGACGAGAGACGAGAGAGATTCAAGTTAACCGCGCTGCCCACCATAGTATACAACACAACTGCCATCAGCCACGCGACAACAATCATCAGTATAGGAGGTCGCGGGAGAATTTGGGCATTTTGCACTTGTCATCTGAAATCGCAGGGGATTGGGATGCTGTAAATGGGTTTTCACCATCGTATGCACTATGCACTGAAACTTGGCAAAGGATAAAAACCGTGACCGGCTGAAGATGTAGTACATTTCTCCCTGTGAATTTGGCCTGTAACCATGTAACCACTTATATTTACCGATGAGAGATTAATCAATTAAGCTCCCAGCAAGGTTGCTGTCGATGGCTGGTGCAAACCTGCATCCGTGGTGGTCGTCCCGTAAACTTTGTCAAACTATGTGCCGACTGGGCCGGGCGGGCCGTGTACGCCATGACACGTTCCTTTGAGGGTGAGGGTGTCGGCAAGGGTGTCGGAGTCGTTCAAGTTGAACGCCCCTCCAAGCCTCACTATCATCAGGCCTCACCCCAAATCTACATTAATTTCTCTTAGTTCTTATGCTGCGGCTGGCACTATAATGGCCCACTACGATATATTCCGTCACCACCTTGCCATCAAGTTTCCCGCTTATGGGCACGCCCTCTGGGACCCAGATCGTGGCAATCTATATCCCCCCGTGGAAGTCGGCGACGTCGGCTACATATGCGAAGGCAAATTCAACCGTCTCTTCAATGTTCTACTTCCCGCGGATCATCCATCCCATCGAAGCTTAGGTGTTCCAGAGTACCACGAACAGCTGACGCTCGACAGGGCATGCCATATCAGTAGTTGCAAGCTTAGCCCCAATAATTTTTGTTCAGCCAAAGTTGCCTCGATGGCTGTATCGGACCGGTTGGCCAATGGGTAACTGAATTGCACGATTTAAATGTGCTGTCACTTACATTTTCTCAGGCCAGAGGAAATCCCCAAAGTCTCTTTTTCATGCCCAAAGAAAGAAGGCGCGGTATTATCCCTCCCAGTACAAGCTAAGGGGAGGAATACGGTAGCAAAAATAAAGTTCGGAAAGTGGATGATCAAACACATCGATCGCTGGTTCGCGTGGGCCCGACAACTCGAGCTGGGAGTTGATCGGATGGAGGATGTCATCTTGGTCACTGGGATGCATCGTACAAGATCATGGACTAATGTTGCCTTCCCTGGAGGTGAGGAAGGAGCTCAGGCATCATTTGGTGCAAGGGCGGGTCAAGATGGTGGTGGTGTTGCGATCAGTTGGCAATTCTCGCACGAGCACAATCGAGGGGTGGTGTTGAATCGTGGCCCTGAAGGCGTGGTATGTCCGTGCACAGCATTTTCTCCACAATGAACTCTGAAATACCTTTCGCGTGGTCTCGCTCACGCTAGAACTTACCGGAAGACCAGTGCATTTTCATACGAGGGTTTCGCGCCGCCCGTCGATTTAAGATATTGCCGCCGAAGCTTAAGGCGGCGGCGGGACCCAATCCAGACCCAGAGGGATATGACGACGGTGAAGACGTGAAACTCACGCCGATATCTGCTCTACCAGAGGTAAGGCCACCACTTTTGGCGCATTCTAGTGTTCATTTTGGTTCCCACAGTACCGGGATCCTCTTCACATACTAATAGAATATATCGCTGAAGTGAGTCCTGTGGACATAATTCTTTGGTGCCTTTGGTTCTAATATGACCCTTATACAAGGCGGCGCCTAATGACTGCAGTATGATTCTCGTTCATGATGATGACTTGGAACGGTTTTATGGGATTTATGACAGTAAGACTGTGAGTCAAAGCTCCATGCAACACAACGTTGTATTAATATTGCCTTGCTGTTTGTTAGCCACTAGACACTCTTCGACAAGATGTGGTGCTAGGCAACATTCGAAGCCTGAAGCCAACGCTCGGCTACACTCTGACTTGGGGTGGAATTGGTAGGCCCATTTGAAACCATCACTTTCTATTTCTCATTACGGAGGTGCCAACCTAGAAAATCGGTCGTCCGCTGGCAGCAGCGCGAGCGCCTGTAGAGAACCCGTTTGGGTGGCCGCACTCTCAACTGTTTTTGAAAACCAGTGTAAGTCTCACGTTTTCTGAGTCTTCAAGTTATCTACATTTCTGTTGTTTCTACTGCTGATATAACAGATAGGTTACCCCGACCTTGCGCACGTTAGCCTTCCGACTCCCACGCAAGGAAACCCTGCTTTCCTAGAATCGCCTCCCGCTGGCCGTTCTGCCCAGCGTGACTACTCCGCCAGACAATCAGCAATTCGTCCCCCTCCCTCACAAACATTTGAGCCGACCCAAGACCCTATTCGTACCCTGGATCCTGGGCAACAGTCAACATCCTTTCCCGTCGTCCGCGGAGGAGATCTGGACCTCCGCGTGCCAACACAAGGTCTTAGTGAGTGGTACGCTTAACTTAATGGCTCTTTTCGAATGAACACTTCGTAGCAAATACCTGTAGGACGCCAGGTGGCAGCCGACCCATGCTCTTTGATCGACATGGAAATGAACAGTGGGAGTGGCGTGGTCCACAACATCTACAGTACGTCGAATGCGCTACTTCCGAGTTCATTCAAATCTTACGTTACCTTAGGGAGGGGCGGGCATGAGGTAAGCAGAAGGTTTGTAAACGTTGTAGTATCTGGCTTCGCAAGTATGACTACAAGTATTGCGGGTGGAATGCATGCAATAATACGGGTGTTTCCATTTCTATTTAACCAGGCCGTTACAGTTTTCCGGTTGTTATACGTTGAAGGGACTTGTATGATAACACTCATATGCAATAATAACCATGTTGGCTGCAGAGGCATTCAATTTTGTATTGAGATCAGATACACGTTTGAACGAAGAAACTTATCGAATGTATCGACGTGAACTCATCCGGGATCCTCTAACATCCTGGGCTCGCAAGCATCATGGTTTGGGGTGCTCCTCCGCACGCAATGTCGCGGAACTCTATTCGTTTGCAGGTTCGGCAGCCTCTGCCGCGCCAACAGTGCAGCACCGCCCTGTCACATTGCTGGCGAACCCAAACAAGGCGGGGCGCATTATGACGGCCATGGATTTGGCGAGCGATAACGAGGATGCGTAGTGGGGGTCACCGCTGACGCATGTGGAAGGAATTGTAACCGTAGGTGGGGTAGTTAGTAGGGAGTGTAGGATTGCCTGTTTAACTTTAAGTGTCCTGCATGTCCTGTGTCACCCTCCCGCTGAGTCCCCGCGAACGTTCGGCATAAAATACGTCAGATCTAACACGAATTCCCCGTGTACTGCATGCGCAACGAATACAACGACCATTAGGTGTCATTAGTGATACTGCGATGATCTAAGTCAGCTACACCGCAAGACGGGCGGCCCGTCTTGCGGTCAGACGAAGGGTCGGAGAAGCAGGAGTAGCAGAAGATAGATGCGACTCATGCGAGGGAATAGGAGCATGAGCAGAGAGAGACGAGAGAAGAGAGAGATTGACCGCGCCACCTGCCATATACAACACCACTAGTGCCATTTCGAACTTCGATCGAGTAATTCAAACCTACCGGGCCGGGACGCCATGGCATTCTTTCCTCAAGTTTCACATCATGATAGTAGAGGCGCCCTAAGAGAGCTTAAAAGAGGTGTGGCGTTGAGTGGCCCTCCAAGCTTTGATAGCATCAGGCCCCCTTGGAGCTCCAATTTACGCTACTTGCTCTTGGTTCTTATACCACCGCTAGCACGATGGCCCACCGTGACTACGATATATTTCGTCACCACCTTGCCATCAAGTTTCCCTCTTATGGGTACGCCCTTTGGCACCCAGGTCATGGGAATCTATATCCCCCCGTGGAAGTCGGCGACGTTGGGTACATCAGCGAAGGCAAATTCCACCGTCTCTTCAATGTTCTACTTCCTGCGAATCATCCATCGCATCAAAACCTTGGTGTTCCAGATTACCACGAACAGCTGACACTCGACATGGCAGACCATATCCATAATTGCAACCTTAGCCGCAATGACTTATGTTCAGCCAATGTTACCTCGACGGCTGTATCGAGGCGGCAGGCCAATGGGTAACCGAGTTTCACGATTTAAATGTGTATGTCCCTTACATTTTCTCAGGCCAGATGAAATTCCCGAAGTCTTTTTTTCGTGCCCGATGAAAGAAGGCGCCGTATTATCCCTCCCAATTCAAGCTAAGGGGTCCGACACAATAGCAAAGCCGAAGTTCGGGAAGTTTTTAGTCAAACATATCGATTGCTGGTTCGCGTGGGCCCGACAGCGTGACCTGGGAGTTAACCGGATGGAGGATATCATCCTAGTCACTGGGATGCATCGTATAAGATCTTGGACTAATGTTGCCTTCCCTGGCGGTCAGGAAGGTGCCCAGGCATTATTTGGTGGCAAGGCGGATCATCGTGGTGATGATATCACGATCGGCTGGCAATTCTCGGACGAGCACAATCGAGGGGCGGTGTTGAATCGTGGCCCTGAAGGCGTGGTATGTCCGTGCACAACTTTTTATCGACAATCCTGAAATACCTTTCGCGTGGTCTCGCTCACGCTAGAACTTACCGGAAGATCAATGCATTTTCATACGAGGGTTTCGCGCCACTCGCCGGTTCAGGATATTGCCGACGAGGATCAAGGCGGCGGCAGGACCCAATCCAGACCCAGAGGGACATGACGAGGGGTCAGACGCGGAACTCATACCGATACCTGCTGAATCAGAGGTAAAGCGACCACACCTTTGTCGTATTTTGATCTTCATTTGGGTTTCCGAAGTATCGTGATCCTCTTCACATACTAATAGAATACATCGCTGAAGTGAGTCCTGTGGACCTCATGCTTTTGCAATTTTTGTTCTAATATGACCTTATACAAGGCGGCACCTAATGACTGCAATATGGTTCTCGTTCATGATGATGACTTGGAGATGCTTGGTAGGATTTATGACAGTAAAACTGTGAGCCAAAGCCCCATGCAACACGACATTGTATTGATATTGCCTTACTTTCAGCCACTAGACTCTCTCAACAAAGATATAGTCCTAGACAATATCCGAAGCCTGAAGCCAAGGCTCGACTACAGTCTGAGTCGAATTGGTGAGACCATTCAGATTCGCCACTTTCTATTAGACTATTACTCACCGCAAAGGTGCCAACTCGAAAGATTGGTCGTCCGCTGGTGGAGAACCCATTTGGGTAGCTGCGCTCACAACTATTTTTGAAATCCGGTGTAAGTCTCATGTTTTCTGAGGCTACATCTTCAAGTTGACTACATTTCTGTTGCTGCTGCTTGCTGACATAACAAATAGGTTACTCCTACCCCGCGCGCGCTAGCCTTCCAACTACCACCCAAGGGGATCCTGATTTCCCAGAACCGCCTGCTGGTGGTGGTTCTGTCCAACATGACCACTCCGGACAGTCAGCAACTGTCTCCCCTCCCTCACGAATCTTTACGCCGACCATATACCCGGCCCGTACCCCGGATCATGGGCAGCAGGCAACATCCGTTCCCCGCGGCCACGGAGGACCTGGAGCCCGGCCCACGGCCGGTCTGAGTCGTGGTGAGTGGTGCTGTTAACTTGGTGGCTCTTTCCTAATGAAAATTTCGTAGTACACAACTGTAGGATGCCAGGTTGCAACCGACCCATGTACTTTGATCGACGTCTCAATGAATTTTGGGAGTGGTGCAGTCCACAACATATACAGTAGGTCAAATGCGCTACTTCTGAGTTCATTCCAACCTTACATTTCCTTAGTGAGGGGCTGGCACGACGTATGGAGAAGCCTTGTAAACGTTGTGCAGTCTGGCCTCGCAAGTATGGCTACAAGTATTGTGGGGGAGCGGCATGCAATAAGAGGGGTGTTCCCATAGGTTACTAGTTGTTATCTGTGGAAACGACTTGTATGGTAACACTCATATGCAATAGCCTTGTCGTCTGCAGAGTCATTCGATTTGTACTAAGACCCACGCTGCACGTTGAACGGGATCCGGAAGAGACTCATTGAGTGCATCGACGAGGAAGTAGACCGTGACTCTTCTTCCAGGCGCCAGCGTCGTCCAGCTAGAAAAGTACCTTGTATGTTTGTGTGTGGTACTAGGAAATTACTGTATCGAGAAAGCATTAATGTTGTGCCCAATGAAGCTGCACTTGCTAGCACAACATCTGAAGATACTGCCAGTGCATTGCATATGCCACGGCGGGGGTCCAGAGTTTGTTAAAGTGTTGATGACGTACGACCGCTGCAAAGACCGCCATGACCGCCACCGCCTGCGCGTTGGCAGGCTCGTTTCTCACAGGTGCAATGGGGTGGAAAGGAAGATTTCGCATGCCACGACATAAGGTTTTGCAGTCTACAAATATTCGCGGATATAGGAGTCGTGATTGAGATCCACGGTTAGTATACATATAAACTATTGCAGACGGTAGAATGGGGAAAGTTATTGTCTAAGCGGTACAGAATGGATCCACGAGGAAAAGAGCCAAATATTCCATCATTAAGCTAGCTGTTCGACTTCAGGCAGTGTCGTGTGTGGGCATCTCGATAGCACTCGGCAGCGAATCCAGCACGTCCTTGATGGCCTTGGTAGACGACACCTTATCGTACACGGGACTCACACAATGCGGCTTCTTGCACCGTGCCGTCCAACACGCCTGCGCCAGCGGCCACTCCTCCAATCCCGTGAGTACAGTATCGCCCGCCGGCCGACGCTCAAGCTCATAAAGCATCGCATGTTTAAGCTCGCGCCACTCAGCATACGATATCGGGTCCCGACAGCGCGAGCATCGCGCAGCCGTAGCGTCACTAAGCTGTACATCAGTGAGGAACGGATGCTCAGCCAGACGCGCACGGAACTGCGCGCGCCGCGTATGATGCAGCTCGAAGAGGGCGAGGAGGTCCGCAGTGCGTAAACGGAGGAGCGCGGCGCGATGAGCGGGCGCGTGGAGGTCTAGCACGAGCGAACGCGTCGACGCTGCGCGCGCGTCGTCCGACCACCCAAAATGGCACGCGGCGGCATAGAGCCTCAGCGGCGCGTCGGCAAACGCAGGCGTACGGAGCAGTGCGCGCACGATAGACGCGGGGCCCGGCATGTCGTATTTCTCCGCCGCGTATAGGACGGGCTCGACGGCGTCCCAGGTGTCCAGTGAGGCGATCTCGAGGCCGCAGGCCATGCGGAGTAGTGGCTCGAGTGTACGCGACTCCTCGTCTAGCGCGATCGTTTCGGATTCGACGACGGGAGCGGGGAGGCTCCTGGTGCGCGAGAGTGGAGTTGCGGATACGGAGGGGGGAGCGCTTTGTGGGAGGGTGAACATCGCGCGGAACCAGGAGGAGGTCATCTTGAGCGTCGTTGATGGCACGCGGAAGAGGATGCCATCGCGCGAGCAGAGCACGACGTCTGACTCGAAAGAGAACATGGGGTGGTATTTCGGGGCTTCATCTGTTTTCTGGTCGGTTTGCATCATGCAGGGACGGGGAGGAAGGGAATATTACTGTAAAGACAAGGTGGTGCGGAATAAGTAGTGCAATCCCGTGGAAAGTGTCTCGGAATCACATCCGATTGCAAGTGCAGTGCAGAAACCAACCCACAGCCACACAATCAAGAAAAGCTTCCCACGAGGCACCAAACCGTAATCAAAAAGGTCAACATTCGTGTGTCCCAATCAAAGGTCCAGTGAATGTCCCTAAACTACTATCCGAAAAAAATCCAAACTATAAATGTTCTCCTATGACTATCCATTCCGAAACACGTTACTGTCCGTATGAGGTATGAGGTATCATCCAAAAATGTGCGTAAGCAGGCAAGTTCATCAGAGAAGGAAAGCCCCGATAGTGGAACCCGCCAACGCCACCGCAAGTGCCGCGAAAGTGCTCTCGACGTGCAGGCGCGCACCCGCCCCGTTCGCCGTTGCTGCCTTCGTAGGGCCCGACCCGGTGCTAGTGCGGGAACCCGCCGGGGTCTGTAAAGCGTTCGTGTGAGCTCAGCAGTGTCCGTCGATTAAATGAGAAGGAGGGAACGGGTACGTACAGACGAGGTCGTATTTACGGCGAGGGCTGCGGTTTGGGTGGAGGGAAGGTTGTTCCCAATGGTCGACGTCGTGGTACACGATGACGTCGCGCCAGCCGGCTGCGCCGGCGGCGTGGCGGGGTCACCTTGGTTGAACGTCGAGCCGCCATACACGCCCATCGGCTACGAAATAGCGCCCGTCAGAGGGTGGATAGAGAAGGACGGGCCAACGACTCACAGCGCCATCGTCACCCAAGCACTGGTCGAAGCCGTTGCCGTAGTTTCCAGGCATGTTCCAACCGCAGCCCATCAAGTCGTAGACGTGGTTACATAGAGCGGGCGCATTCCCACCGTCCTTGCATCCGCGGAAGCAGAACTCGGTTGCGGAAACGAAGTTCTGTCGTGGTCAGTCAGTGGATTGAGTTCGCGATGGCTGGGTGTGAGGAAAGGCGAACGTACGGTCCATTCGTGCAGCTGCTGGAGTTGCCCTCCGAATGCACTGGAGAACACAAGGCCGCCGATGGGGTTGCCTAGACCAAATTCGTGCTCAGCCACGCCCACCCATGCCGTAAGCTAGGATTGCGCCCTTACCGTTCCCGTCAGCTCCGTGGGGATCCAGTTCTCCACCCGCATCCCCGGCAGGAACATTGATTTTAGTCAAGTCGCCGACGCCTACAATAGAGTTAATAATAGTGTATTGGAGGGATACAGCGCCACCAGGGAGAAGGAGCCCCATACCAGTGATCTGCACGTAGTCGGGCGTCTGTACGAAATGGGCGCCCGTAATGGTGCCATTTGGTATGATGCGTGTGCCATAATTGGCCTACGTCCTAGGGTTAGATATCAGTCTCAAATATGGGGGCCATGAAAACCAACCTGCAGGCAATACGCAACCTCGATACGCTAAACCCTCAACATCAGCATCGGATTTCAGTCTAAATATAATAATACATGCATACCTCTGTGTTCCCGATGACGGAAGCGGGGCCAGGGTCCGGGGGTCCAAATATGCACCAGTCATCCAACGAGTTGACTGTGTTAGGTAAGGTGGGCGATGAAAGCATTTCAGGTGAAGGAGGGTAGAACACGCACGGTAGGCGTTCTGGCACTGCGACGTCTGGTTGGATCCTGTCCCGCACTGGTTCGTGCCCGCTTGCCCTTGCTCAGATTGCTGAGGGGCGTTCGACGGCAGATAAGTGGCAGAATATGTCTGTGCGCGGGCGCCGAGCAGGGAGAGGGCCAAGAGCACGAAGACGGGGAGAGGTGCCATTTTGGAGAAGGAGGGAGACCGAGGGGTGGTGCCAACCTGGGAGCAAGCCACGTCGGGCGGTGGTTTTAGGCTCATATGCCCCAAACTGGCCTGTCAACGATATTCAAATCGCGTGAGAATGGAACCCATACTAGTACTCATTGACGGTCTTGGCCTTGTCGTTTGGCAGCCAACCGTGTGCGTACATGTGTTTGCCTCATGCACCAATATAGGCCCATCATTGGCAGGTGCCTGGACCTGCCCGCTGCCCGATGCCGCCTTGCTTAACGGGGCCACTTGGGAGGTCCCTCTTGCCTTTCCCGGGTCGGGGCTCGGGGGAACAAGACGGCCGTGAACAGGCAGGACCTTAATTAATAAGCCATACAGCGCTGAGTTTCCGACAATATAAACGGAAGCAACTCGCACCTTGTTATCTCATTCAACGATCAATCAACTTGACGAGGACTGTAAAGGTCGAATGTCGAATGAATGGCACGAAAAGTCATAGAGCCGATCCAAGCGTGCCCTTTCGCGACTCGATGCAGGCTGGGTTCCATCTCCGTTGGCTTTGGTCCCAGTGCTGGATGCCTGATTTTCGATCGTCGTCTCCATTCCAAATGCAAGGTGCCAAGGACGTCTTTCTCGCTTCTTGTCATTTACGGAATTTTTATGAGTGGCACTTATCCCGATAAGGAGGTGCTGATTATTCCCGCTGGTAGTAGATTAGATCGCGGCCACTTACAGTAACTTACCTTTGGTGGAGAAAAAAGTTGAAGAACTGTTGCACCTGTGTGGAGCAGCCAAAAGAGTGTCCCTGGGTGGAATTGAACCATCGGCTTGACGGATTTGTGATGTAGATCCACAACGTCATGATTTAACCACTAATCGACAGGGACGCATCCATAGTATTACGAGAAACCACACAACACCACGGCACCTTCTCGACCGGAACAACAACACAAAGGGAACATCGATCTCCACTTCAATCATTACTATCGAGCTCCAATGAAAAGTAGATTTACGAATACGTGTGTATAGTACGAAGAGTCGCTGACTTCTTTCTCTTAAAAATAACGACCACGAACCAGAACCGAACGAGACCCCAAACATGCCAGAATACATGGGACATAAAGAATCAATCTTCGTACACTTCCGGCAAAACATACGGTCATCTATCCAAGTAACGCCTTTCATCGCACAGGGCCGCGGTCTTCTACCTCCCAAAGAAGCCCATGAAAGGGCCGAGGGGATAATCCCGACGCCCTCCGCCACGCCCGCGCGACGGCGGTTGCACAGGTGGCGGTGGCGGTGGCGGTTGTGACCTTTGCGGACTGGACTCGCCACGGGATTCGGCAGCAAGACGTACGAGACGCTTGAGGGTGAAGTTCTGAACGGGAGGGAAGCGCACAGGATGCCGACATGAGGGACAGGTGTATGCGGGCATGCCACGCGTGCCGGACTGGAGGTGTTGGCTTAGGGTCGTGTTAAACCAGTCCGTGAGACAGCCCTGACAGAAGGTGTGCCCGCAGTTGGCCAAACTGTTGCAAGAATTGATCAATATGGGCTCCGATCTGTGGCTGGGAGGGCACGGGACGTACAGGTAGGGCGTCCACATGGCGTGGGTGCATACCTCGCAGGAGAGGGCTTCGTCTAGCGCTGACCCACTCAACTTTGTTCGGGTAAGGATGTGTGGTGGCTGGGAAGAGGGATGTATACTGACGGTATTCTGATTCGTGCTTGCCTTCAGTTGGACCATGGAAGCTGCCAGGCGTCTATTCTCCCTTTGCATCACATCGCGTTCCTGGGAGTTTAGAAAAAGGGAATATATTAGCAATCAATAGGGTACCGGCGTCATGAAACGAGCAGCATATACCTGCTCAAGTTCGTGGCATCGTCGTTGCAGGCTTTCCGTTTCGAGGTGTTCGTGCTTCAGAGGTTTTTCTTCTGATATTTCAAGAATTTCTTCTGGTTTCGCGCGCTTGTGTTTCCGAGAACTGCGTTTGGGCGGGGGTCGTGGTTCGTCTTCTTCGTCGGATGAGATGACGATGACTGGAACCTTGTAGGGCCGTTGTTGTGCCTGTGCACGGACGGTAGTCGAAGAGCTGCGGTGGGCCGGCATGAGCGTAGTGATGGGATTGATAGAGTGAGGAGAGATGTTGGTTGGGAGTAAACGGGGACCCGAATTTGTGCGGTTGACTGTTTCCTGCGTTCCGGTCGGGTTAAAAAGCAAATGGGAGGTCCGTGAGAGTCTGAATGAAGGACAGCTTTTCGAACACAACAACTCCAACCGGCCCGATATTTGGAACGGGCCACGTGCCCTGCTGTATTCGCCACTGGCACGTAGATCCTCGTTAGATGAACCAAATCACGCACAGCTACTCAACTACAGTAGCGGACAGTACAGAGGGCATGTAACACTGCAATCGCCAACTGGCGACCTCCCTTCACATGTACAACAACCCCGAATGATCCACGGATTGATCAGGTAAGTCGTCGCGCGCTTGTCTCATTGTTCTCTCTATCAATGAGTCGCGTATCGATTTTCAAACCCAGTTATCCCGAGGACGTGTCCGAATTGTGGACAGGAAAGCGGGATGCCACGCGTCCAGTTCAACAATAGCGGGTTGTGTTGTGGACAGTTGCGTTCTCTCGGCAGTCGTTGCAACCGACCAACACGCGTGCATCATCCACGTCACTGCGCCACTGCAATGGTCTTCCCAAAATGGCCCTCGAGCCTCCTTGCAGTCGGCCACGCCGCTTGTGGTTGCTTCGCGTCCCCTTTCGCTTTAGTCCGCCACAATGTCGCTTTGACCATGTTGCTTCGGGTGTGCTAAATTGTGAGGCCCATTATTTTATTTAAAGGCTGCTTCTTCCGTGTTAACCTCCAACACAGTCGCCAGCATGCTCGCCGTCCTGTGCTCCTCTCCTCGCCCGCCATTAGGCGTGGCTATAATCGGCCTCACCATCGCAATGTTAAGTTGGGCGCTCCATCTGCTTCCTTACTTTATGTTCTGTGGCATGATTACATTGTCCGTTTGGCCACCTTCGCACCCTCCCCCGCCTGAAGTGATATACCATCCTGTCGACGGGCTCCCCAACCACGTTCACGTAGTGTATACTCGCATCGGTTCAAAGAAAGCCACCTCGTTCGAACTAAACGCAGAACTCCGGTTCCTCGTTTTCCTGCTTTCAATCCCGGTCACATCTGTAGTCGAAACCGCCCTCTTCTATCCTACCCGTCGGTTTTTTCTCCAGACAATTGAATGTTGGTTCGAAATGCGCTACGTGCACCCGGCTCAACTGACGGGCTCCTGGCCTGACACCTGGACCCCCATCATCAATGCGCTTCGCTCGTGCCAGTTCATCGCAGATTTCATAGATAGCGTAACGGGCGGGAATTCTGGTGAGTTTCTGCCTGGATTGGTGATTTTTGTGTTCTATATCTAGCTCGTGCAGGTACAAATCTGGCCCACACGACAGGGCCACTCACTTCTGGTCTGTGTGTTGGCACTGACGCGTCTGGTGGGCCCCACTCGATGACGCGGCCCACTGAGCAGAGGGCACCTTCCCGCCAATGTGAGCGTGCCTCAAGTCCTGACCCCGTCGCTTACAGTGAACCTGAATGGTGAGCCCGCGTTCTTCCTAACGTGAAACCGTCTAACCCACTCATAGCTCTACGAACGTGCATCGTGCAAGGAAGACATTTGTCTCGCGCCCACGCGTTTCGTCGCAGTCGCCTTGGAAAGCTAATGGTTTAGGGTATGTACGTCGCTTTACTTCTCCACCGTGCGTTGACTCCCTAATAGAGGCGTCTCGAAGAACCTCTCTCGTATTGTAGGCACCCTGTTTCACCACCCAACACCACGCAAGCCCGTCGTACGTCGCCGAATCAACCTCATGGCTGAAGTCCCTTCCCCGCGCGTCCCGCCCCACGTTTTAGAACGTTTATGGAGTAAAAATGAAGACAATACCGTGCCCGCATGGGCTCCTATACCCTCCCTCGACTCTGTGGTCCCTTGGCATGATGGCGCCCAACTACTACGATCTGCCTGGGACCACGTCTCCACCCACCTCATCGCGGCAGCACCTGAACATATTCCCGAGACGTCCCTTCCGTCTCGTATAGATTCTCAATTATTTCCTGGAACGTGCGAGGCTCTGCAGACACAGTTCGAGCAACAGCAATGCTGGGGATATGCGCATTCCCCTATTACGTCGCCTTTGCATCATGTATCCCCATACCAGGTTACCCCACACGTTTACGATCAGCAAGAGCTGAGCCATCAAGGTTTTCAATCGGTGGCCCTGGTGCAGCATGGTTCACACGCGTTTTCAAACGGCCCGGAGATGCCGGTGGCTGTGCAGGAACCACGAGGCGCTTTTGGGGAGCACGCGTTGGAGTCACCTCTAGCCTCATTTTCGTCACTCTCTGTCGCTCCTCAAGAGCAATTTACCTTCCAGTTGCTTGACCATGTCCCATTCTTCCAATTCTCTGGGGACGCACCACGTGCTCCACCCGCACGTCCCACGGCGGTGTTCGTTCCCTGCTCGACCTCCCATCCATCGTCTCAGCTCGTGCCATTTGGAGCGCCACTTGAAGCGGTGTGGTCTCACTCGCCCACTATTACACCACCTGTCTTACAACGGCCCTTCTGGGGTCTCGGAGTTACTGGCACTTTCAAGTTCGAGGTCTCCCAAGTGACTCCTTACTTTGACTTTTCGCATCATGTCCCGCCGCCGGCGCCGGCGCCTCCGCCACACCACAGAATCGGGCACGATGTCAGTCCCATTACAACCATGCCAGGTGGCCTACAGGTTATGAGCGGTGCTCGTCAACATTCTCTTGCGAAACAGGCAGGCCCAGCGACAGGTGATATTGCGAAACTAGATACTGAGCCAAATACTACGGGTGCCAAAATGACCGTCGACAGCGGCGAAGACGACGACGATAGCTACTCAGACTCGGGCTCCTCTGATGGTTCTTCCGACTCGGACCCAGACTCGGATTCGGACATGGACTCTGATTCTGATTCCGACGATGATACCGATACCGATTCTGAGGATGAAGATGAAGATGAAGACGATGCTATGGCAACTGAGACAGTTTGCAAGACCTCCAGCCGTGCGCCAGACGCGCCATCTACTGCACAGGCCGTCGACGTACAGCCTGTCCCCGCTGCCAAGCACGCCTCCGCTCCCGCTCCCGCCCCCACCGCAAGCAAAAAAGACGACGGCACCGATTCAGACTCAGACTCCGACGGGTACTTCGAGCATGTCTCCACACCTCCAACAACTGGCACGCCCAACGACGACGACGACGATTCTTCATCCGACGAGGACATGAGCGACCACGAAGAAGAGGATCGACTCTACTGGGAAATGCTTTATGCACCGCGACATCGGAGGCAGCCCCAAGTGTCGGTAGGATCCGCATGAGGGATTTCAGATGGAAGATTTTGCTTTGGTGCGCTCGTTCAAGTTGACGCACCACACCGGCGGCGACGACTCGGCTCTCCTCGACGAATGAGGGATAGGCTGGGCTTTTCGGCAGCACTGCCACGCGCTATTTACGCCACGTGCTATTTACGCCACGTTGGGAATAGGCGGTTTGTGTCCTCGTTCCCTGCGCGAGGTTGAGGGGAGGCACGCCACGGAAGACAAGGCGGTGTCCATGTGTTGAGCCTGCGGCGCACGGCGACCGCATTTTCCGCCCCTGCTAACGCTTTTGAGCATATACCATATTATTATTTCTTGTTGCCGTCATGAATATTTTCCTTTGGCTTGAGCGTAATGGGTGTAGTGATTAGAAGTTCTTGGACGCTCATTTGTAATATCTCTTGATACCCTGCACTGTACTTTATTTACTTCGGCGGACATACTTGGCTGGGTATTCTGGTAGAATAGTTAGATTGATTGTTCTCCCGCCGAAGATAGAAGCCTTGTATTGCTGCATGGCGCATCGTTGGGTTTCTTTTTTTGTATATTCGAAAGGATTGGGATACTAGGACCAAGTATATGCCAGACGATAAGAGCTAGATCATATGGGAAACGAGTCGAGAGTGATTCTCTTGATAATTTGTAATTTGATGTCGCGATGGCGAGACTAGGTTAATGGAATGTCGAGCGGGCCGGTAGGAGAGCCCATGCTTACTGTAGGGGGCTGACTCGAACCTGGGAGAACAAATTAAAGCGGGGCTTTATTAATTTTATTCATCAAGAACAGAGGTGCTCAGCCGGCGAAGCTGTAGAAGCCGAAGAAAGGAAGCGCCTGACGCCGCCTGCAAGCCGCCGGCATTACTCCTTGAAAGCACATGTACAAGTTACACTAACAGCCGTCCTGTAGTGAACGGAACGTGTTTCTGATCAGAATCCGGTGATAGAAGTTGTCGTCTTTGCTCAGGACCAACCTGACTCGGAGCCGCCGACCCGAAAAAGTCGGAAAAACCAACAAGCCTCGGCGTTTGTTGCCATTGTCGGTTTTTTTTTTTTTTGACTCCATTAGCGTGCACCTGAGGGTACAGAACCCTATGTAGCACGTTTGCTTTGACTAATCCCTCTACTACTGCTTCTCTTGGGTGTGAGTTCTCCTCAGCAAGAGCAATTGTTGGTGTTACTACTTACGGACACTGTGATGGTTTGTCGGAAACGGACCATGCTGGCGCTGGAACTCCAAAAGCCGGTGCCACGCAGCGAACCATGCGTTCATGACCAGCGCCATGGTAAATATGAATAAGAAGAAGGCGCTAAGAGCGAACCCATGACTAGGGAGCGGGCTCAATAGCAAAGTAATCCTCATTCATACATACATACATACACACATACATTATCCTAACGCCCTGTAATTGAATGGCCGCGGCCGACCAGCTTTTGTCCTAGCTACATGGCGGAATACAAGTGAAGTGTTTTTAATAAAAAAAAACCCAAAGCGGCCCAGGCCAAGGACCAAGAACTTGGATACACATACCAAGTCAGTACAATGGTTTTTTTAGTGAGATTGGTACTCGTCCATTCATGGCACTTATCGTGTGCAGCTACATGCGTATCGATACAGCAGTATTATGGAACGGCACTGCCAACAGGGGTGTCAATGACCGTGCTTCTCACTCTGATCAGAGGCTCGGGTTACTCGGGTTAACAGTTGGCTAAGCGCTACTTCAGAGCGCGATTGATTATCAAGTCCAAATATCACGCGGGGATTTCATCTTAACACAGCGTCAATCACTCACGTTGTCGGCGTTAACTGAACAAAATTGAGAGGAAGGTGTTAAAGCAACGGGCAGGGTGACCATAAGTGCTGCAATTACAATGAGTACAAGTATGCAGAAAGGAGCTGGCAAAGCGTGACATGGACAGTAAAGTGCGAGAAAAAAGAAATAACACACCAACACGAGTAGGACAAAGATTCCTATGGTCAGATCTGAGGCTGATGCATGATGCATGATGGGTCTCAATATGCGAAGCGCGCCTCCCTCCCCCCAACTATTCAATGCTTGGCTCGCCAAGGGGTTTACAAGAACTTTTTGGTTTCACACTTGTGATTCTCCCACATCCCCGCCATTCTGAGTCGGTCGCGTCTCCAGATCCGACGACCGGTTCTGCACGATGGGAGTGGGAATGTCCTCCCTTCCCCAGTCCTGGTCAATGTCCGTGTGCAGTTGGAGCTGTCGCATGCCGAGACTTGACACGAACCCTGCGCCCGCGATGCCGAGCGCGACCTGCCAGACGACCCTGAGCGCCTCGTCAAACGTCTCCCGCACTTCGTCCTTCGTCGGCTGCTCGAGCGTCGGGATCGACGGAATGGCCGCAAAGGCAAGCTCTACGCCCTGCGGAAACTGCGCGAGGAAAGCCGCGGGCAATTTCTTCTTCAGCTCGTTCTGCAGGATCGCGCCGCCGACGGTGATGCCCCAGATCTGCGCCGCGCGTTCGGTAAGAGTGCTGTGGATAGAAAATCGACCGAAGGGCTCACATATCCAAAATTTCGCGAAAACACGTAGAGCGCCATCGCGGGGGCTGACTGCGTGACCGGGATAGATGCGAGTATGGGAAAGAGCGAGACGACGTAGACGGTACCGATGCCTACGCCGATGATGAGCTGAAAGCCAACAGACTTGGCGATGCTGCTATCTGCACGTAGCGTCGTCAATAGGCCAGCGCCAACAACTAACAGCGTCCAGCCGATGTATGTTGGGATCATGTATTTGCCCGTTTTCTTAACGGCAACGCCCGCTACAATGGCAATGATACTGGTGCTATATGATAAAGCGAAGATGTCGACGCCAGCTCCAGACGGTGACCTGTCTTTGCATGCCTCAAAGAAGACCGCGTACCAGTCTAGTATTGATGAGCGCAGGTGCTCGGATAGCGTGAGTGTAGCGATGACGTACAACTAAGGCTGGCCAACACTATAGCCATGAGAAAGTATTGGAGGTAACCACTGGTGCCAGTCCAGTTGAGCTTGAACAAGATGGGTACCTTCGAAGGAAAGTGTTGGCGAGACGTTCTCATGGAAGGAAAAACTCACTGTCGGGGGCTTGCAGAAGTGCAACTCGTAGAGGACGAAAGAAGCTAGGCCGACAAGACCGAGGACCAGAGGCACGAGTACAGGGGCGGAGGACCATGGATATTGGATTCCTCCCCATGTAAGCCCAATCACAACCGAGGTCGTCGACCCTGTGATGAGAATATTCCCGCTGGGAAGATAAAAGAGTTGAGATCTTATGAGGCGCTACAAGATTTGCTGGAGCTTACATGAAGTCAATCTTGCTGAGTTTCTCACTTAGAGTTGCATGTGGTGTCTTGAGACGCATGAAGAGTAGGACAAAAGTGGCATTAAATGCGCATATAGGAAGATTGAGGTCTGAACGCGGTTCACGACACGCTGGAAACTGGAAACGAACACAACTAAGACGCACAAAACAGCCATCTCCTGTAGGGAGAAGCGGTCGGATGAGAAGCAGCTAGCTGGAATTCCGGGAGGGAGGTTGCATACCAATGCCCGCTCTGAGCCAATGATCCTCCAATTACTGGACCAACACCGCCACCGACCGCCCAAGAACTGTACACGGTCCATCAAAAGGCGTTGCACAAGACGTAAAACAGGCACTAACAGCGCCAGGAATCCGCTGAACGTGCCACGCTCACGAAGCGTAACCAGATCAGACATCACGGTTTGTACAGAAGAAGTGATCGCCCCAGCACCCAGTCCTTGTACGGCTAAGGCACAGCGGGTGTCAGAATCGGGCATACAGGTACCAGTGGCGGCTAGGGAGACAACAGAGGGGAAAGACGACCAGACGTACTTCTACCAGCAATCAACATATTCATGCTCGATGCCGCGCCAGAAATTGCGCTCCCTAGAGCGAAGAGGAAGAGAGCAGAGAGCATTATGGGCCGCCGCCCAAAAATCTGGCCAGGATAGCATTAAACCCGACCAAAGATTTCTCGCACGAGACAGTGAAATGTGGCACCTGTGTGAGGCCGCCACAAAGGGGAACTAGGGCCGTCGACCCGAGCGCATACGCAGAACCTACCCAAATGAATTGCTTGCCCTCCAGGTCTCGTGTGATCGTCGGAAGTGCGGCTCCGATTGAGGTCTAGGTATGCAACGCAACGTATTAGAGACCAAGTGTCCCAATACCAACACTGATTGCTTTCGAGCTGGCCAAGAAAAGCAACTCACAAACTCGACTGCGGTGAGGAGGATGGAGAGGGAAAGAGAGAAGATGATGCACCAAAACTTCCAGTCCTTCGGTACGCCGTGGGAGGTGGGGGCTTCGTCTTTCTCTGGCTGCGTGTTCTCCGTGGGCCTGTCGGAGTATCGAACCAGTGAGGGCGAAGGTGAGGTCGGAGGATCCATGACTGACTTGGCGAGTGTACAAGAAGCGGACGGGCTAGATGCGCAAAATCAGTTTGGATATAAGGCAGATTGTAGGCGGGATAGGGAGCGTGGGATGAGGGAAGGGATGTTTATATTCTTAAGTATGAAGTAGAAGATGGGGGGGCATGGTAGACCAACACTCGGTGCCAGTTGGAGGATGTCGGTTGGCTTCATCACATTAAGACAAAAGACGAAAAAGTAAGACGAGTGTTCGCACCGTCATCTCGGCGACCATGATCGAGTACCCATCACACGCCGAACTCAAGCAGACGCCCCTATACGCTTCCATTGAGGAAAGCCTACAGTGATCTTGGAGGTGCTGTTCCCCAACAGTCTTTTTGCGTTTGGGTCATCACAGATGGTACCAATCGTCTTTCTCCTGGGCGTTCCGAGTGTGGGGGTCGGTGGTTTGCAATCCCGGGACTTTGAGCGTTATCCCAATATAAATCTAAGAATAAAAAGTAACAACAGTTTGTCTTCCCGGATGCCGAGCAAAGTGGGCGTTTGGCAATTCGGTTCAGCCGGTCAAAGTATAGATGTAAAACAAAAATAAGATGATAGCAATTGTGTGCAGATTCGTGTGCATTCGATAGGGGAGGAGAAGCTCAGGAAGGTATCTGTGCGAGTGCAAGCCAGCTTGAAATCCTGGTGTTATGCAGCCTGAGTGTGCGGTCAAAGTACTGTAAATCCGGAAGTGAAGAATTAATGATCCGGGCCGGGCCCGCTCATGCGGTCGCTAAACAGTTCTTAGTAAGACACAAAGCTCAATTATTCCGCCCGCAAGCATCTGAATAGCTAGCCGACAATGTGAGTTACAGGAAGTGTGGAACCCCGGAAATGCCTGGCATAGTGCCGTGCACCCTAAATATCATCAGTCTCATGGACCCGTAGACTAGCTCCATTTGCAATCGTTTGTGGTGAACGCATCGCCCTATATCAAAAGAGTGTGATGAAAGGGGTTGGACGCTCCAAGAGAGGCCGGCATAGGCCAAAGGCCGGCTTCTATCACATCAAATGAGGAGGAGATGTGCCACGACCCAGCATAAGACCACAAGGTTAAGCTTGATGTTACGACCGAACTAGACGCCTACGTGAGTGGTGCCCGGTGCACTTACACATCCTCACCGAATCACACCGATCACCCTTCCGGGATCAAAGGTTGGATGAACATGCAGCAGGGACAATACTAAAAAGGACCTTTGGTGATAAGTTTTGCAAATTCCGATGACCTGCCTTTAGTTTCGCCCATGGCTGGACATAGAAAATGTAATGAAACGAGCGGTCTTTGACGCCGCAGGGGAAATGCAGGACATTGGAAGGTCTCTATAGTAGCGCCTGGCAAAACCAGATGTGAATGCATGGCCAAAAAAATTGCACTGGCAAGATGCAGGACTGTGGTGGTGACGTGACGTGTAATAGGAGGCAGGTTGGAGCCCTTTGTGTATTTAAGGGTAGGTTACATTCTTCTGGAGGTTGGAATAGGGCGTATTCGTTGGCGAAGGAGTTCCTGTGGTACGGTCATCATACTAAGCGCCTCTTAGTTGTCGGGCGGTTGTTAGTTCGTGGGTCTCGTACTCCTTGTCGTACTCCGTGCTGTTGATACAGGTTGTTCTCGATTTTAAAAAATCACATAGGTCTACAACGTGATAGAGGGTGAAAGCGATAGGATGGAAGATATCATGCACGGCGCAGAGGGCGGTTGAACACAACGGTGTTACTGAACTTTATTTATTTATTTATTTTTAAAAGAACTTTAGCACCTAAGTTGCACGGCAGGTTTTATTTAGTACCACGTGACTGCCAGGTGAAGGCATTTGGAAGGCATAAAACATCCAATGAAATGGCAACTGTACGTTTCCAGACAACTTGAAGGCAAGATTAAGGGAGGATTCAAGTCCTTCAATTTCTCTATGATAAATGCTGGGCCCATCGCTTGGCCCATCGCAGATATTGTACATGTTTGGCAGATGAACATAAGCGCTGCAATCAGACTAATGAGCACAAGCGTACAGACAAGAAGACAATAAGTGTGGTATAAATAACAAAGCGCGAGGAAAACCAAAAAAAAACCCCATTGAATAAATACGAGTAGTACAAAGGTATGAAGTCAAATCCGAGGCCGATGGTCCGAAAAGTCCAAACGCGAAGCGCACCACCGTTCCTCCAACTGCACAATACGAGCCAAAACAAAGAAGAAACTAGAAATTTGTTTCGTTTTCATGCCTCTGATTTGATCGCATCCCCGCCGTTCTCAGTTGGTGGTATCTCCAGACCCGACGACAGCCTCTGCTCGATAGGGATGGGAATGTCCTCCCTTCCCCAGTCTTGGTCAATGTTCGTGTGCAGTGGCAGCTGTCGCATGCCGAGACTCGACATGAACCCCGCACCCGCGATGCCGAGCATGACCTGCCAGACGACCTTGAGCGCCTCGCCAAACGTCTCCCGCACCTCGTCCTTCATCGGCTGCTCGAGCGTCGGGATCGACGGAATGGCTGCAAAGGCAAGCTCTACGCCCTGCGGGAACTGGTCGAGGAACGAGGCGGGCAGTTTCTTCTTCAGCTCGTTCTGCAGGATTGCACCACCGACGGTGACGCCCCAGATCTGCGCAGTGTGTCACCTATCTGTCGGCAAGAGTGCCGTGGGTAGATTGGCAAAGAACTCACGTATCCAAAAGTTCGTGAAAACACATAGAGCGCCATCGCGGGGGCTGACTGTGTGACCGGGATAGATGCGAGTATGGGAAATTGCGAGATCACGTAGAGGATACCTCCGCCCCCGCCGATGACGAGCTGAAAGCCAACAGACTTGGCGATACTACTATCTGCGCGTAGTGTTGTCAATAGGCCAACGCCAGCAACCATCAGCACCCAGCCGATGTATGTTGGGATCGTGTAATTGCCCGTCTTCTTCACAGCAACACCCGTTACAATGGCAATGAGACAGCTGCTAAATGTAAAACCAAAGAGATCGACGCCAGCTCTAGAAGGTGATATGTCCTTGCATGCTTCAAAGAAGACCGCGTACCAGTCTACCACGGATGAGACCAGGTTCTGGGATAGCGCGAGTGTAGTGAAGACGTACAGCTGAGACTGGCCAACACCACGGCCATGACAAAGTTTTGGAGGTAGCCACTGGTGCCAGTCCAGTTGAGGTCGAGCAAGATGGGAACCTTCAGAGGACTGTTGGTAAAATGTCCCCATGTAAGCGAAAAGACTCACAGTCGGCGGCTTACAGGAGTGCAACTCGTAGAGGATGAAGGAAGCTAGGCCGACAAGACCGAGGACCAGAGGCACGAGTACGGAGGCAGAGGACCATGGATATTGGATTCCTCCCCATGTAAGCCCAATCACAACTGAGGTTGTCGACCCTGTAATGAGAATATTCCCGCTGGAAAAGCAAATGTGTTGAAAGTTTACGAGGCGCTACAAAGTTTGCAGGAGCTTACACGAAGTCAATCTTGCTGAGTTTCTCACTTAGAGTTGCGGGTGGTGTCTTGAGACGCATGAAGAGCAGGACAAGAGTCGCATTTAATACGCATATTGGAAGGTTGAGGTCTGTACTTGGTTCACGGCACGCTGAAGACAGGAAAAAAATACAAGTAGCACATACAAAACAGCCATCTCCTGGAAGGAAATGCGGTCCGATGAGAAACAGCTAGCAGTAAGGGCAAGGAGGGAAAATAAGGCATACCAGTGCCCGCTCTGAGCCAATGACCCTCCAATTACTGGACCGACCCCGCCGCCGATCGCCCAAGAACTGTTCGCGATCCATTAGCAAGTGTCGCGTAGTAAAACATAAAACAGGCACAAACATCCCCATAAGTCCACTGAACATGCCACGCTCACGAAGTGTAACCAGGTCAGACATCACGGTGTGCACGGAAGAATTGATCGCTCCAGCACCCAGTCCCTGTATGGCTGTAGCGCGGTGGGCGTCAGAATTGGGCACACAGGTACCAGTGGCGGCTAGGAGACGATGTTGGGGAATGGCGGACAGACGCACTTCTACCCGCAATCAACATATTCATGCTTGATGCTGCGCCAGAAATCGTGCTTCCTAGGGCAAAGAGGAAGAGAGCAGAGAGCATTATGGGCCGCCGCCCGATGATCTGATCAGGGTGACATTAAACCCGACCAAAGTTGACAGTGAAATGCGGTACCTGTGTGAGCCCGCCACAAAGGGGCACTAGGGCCGTCGACCCGAGCGCATATGCAGAACCTACCCAAATGAATTGCTTGCCCTCCAGGTCATGTATAATTGTCGGAAGAGCAGCTCCGATTGAGGTCTACGTTTGCAACGCAACGCGTTAGAGTCCAAAATTTTCAATGCCAACGTCGATTTCCACCAAGCTAGCCAAGAAAAGCAACTCACAAACTCGAGTGCAGTGAGGAGGACGGAGAGGGAGAGGGAAAATATGAGGCACCAAAACTTCCAGTCCTTCGGTACGCTGTGTGAGGTGGGGGCTTCATCTTCCTCTGGCTGTGTCTTCTCCGTGGGCTTGTCGGAGTATTGAATGAGTGAGGGCGAAGGTGAGGTTGGAGGACCCATGACCGACTTGACAGGTGCACACAAGGAGTGGATAGGCTAGACGAGGAAAATCGGTTTGGATACAACGTAGATTTGTGCACGGGGTAGGGGCATGAGATGAGTGAAGGGGATGTTAACATCATTAAGTAGGGGGGAATGGTAGACCAATCATCGGTGCCAGCCGGAGGATATCGGTTAGCTTCATCGCACTGAGATGAGAAGGTAAGACGAGTGTTCACGCCGTCATCTCAGTGACCATGATCGGGTACGCGGGTAAGCATCACACGCCTAACTCGAGAAGAAGCCCCCATACGCTTCCACATTTCTGGCGAGACTACAGTGCACTTGGAGATGCTGTTCCCCAACAATTGCGTTTGGGTAATCACAGGTGGTACCAATCACCTTCCTCCGGGACGGTCCAAGTGTGGGGGTCGGTTGCGGTATGAAACAAAAATTGGTCGATAACTTGGCCTTGGAAACCACATATGCTTAGATAGATCCCTCTGTCAATCGCAATGGGTGGCATGGCGCAGCGCAGCTTGCAATCCTGGGACTTTGAGCATCATTGCAATGTAAATCTAGGAATAGAAAGGAATGTCAATTAATCTTCCTGGATGCCGAGAAAAGTGGGTGTTTGACTAGCCAGTTCAGCCGGCCAAACCTTGGGTCAAATTATTGATGTAAAACAAAAATAAGATGATGGCGATGACTGCAGATGTTCGTGTGCATTTGATAGAGGAGAAAAAACTCAGGAAGGCATCTGAGCTGTCATCGTGGAAGTGAATTTCCAAGTGGGTTCGAGCCCGAGGGCTAGCCAGTGGGTGCAGTATTAACATCATGCTGGCGTGTGCAGTGTGTAGTCAAAGTCGAAGGTGAAACTAAGGGAAAATGAATTGATGATCCGGGGCGGGCCACGGTCCACGCCAAAACACAAAGCCGCGGCCCGCAACCAAGTTGAAAGCAGTGCTTTGATCAAGGCTTAGATTATCGAGCATTCCATCCGCGGGCATCCGAAGCCAACCGACAATGTAAGGTATGGAACCCTGGAAATGTCTGAAACAGTGCGGTGCACCCTAAATAATGCCAGTGTATCAGCATGGATATCACGGACCGAACCAGCTAGATCCAGTTTGTGGTGGGCGTTATCAAGAGAGCGTGATAAAAGGGGTTGGACCCTCCAAGAAGAGAGGTCGGCTATGCTAACCAAAAGCTGAGTACCTGTATCACATCAAATGATGAGAAGGAAATATACAGTGCCACGGCCCAGCGTAAGCGAGGTTAAGGTGGTGTTAAGGCTCAACTAGACAGCCACGTAAGAATGCTGCCATTGCTGCCATTATAATGGGCACAAGCACACAGAGAAGAACTGATGACAAGAAGTATGTTACGGACAAGAAAGTGCGAGAGAAACGAAATCAGCAAAACGAAAAACAGACCAATTGAATAAATATGAGTGGTGCAAAGGTTCCAATCCAAGGGCCAAGCCGAGGGCGATGGGTCTGAATATCCCAAACACGAAGCACGCCTTCCTTTCTCCAGCGTCGTCATGTGAGCCAAAACCAAGAAGTTTACTAGAACTTTATTCTCTCATGCCTGTGATTCTTTCACATCCCCTCCCTTCTTACTATCGTTTGTTGGTAACATCTCCAAACCCGACGACAGGTTACGCTCAATAGGGATGGGAATATCCTCCCCACCCCAATCTTAAGGTCGTTCTAGTAGCGCCTGGCATAATCAGATGTGAACGCGTGGCCAAAACTGCACTGGCAAGATGCAGGACGGCGGTGGCATGACGTGTAATTGGACAGAGGTTGGAGCCCTTAGTATATTTATATTGAAGGGCAGGTTACATTCGTCTGGAGGTTGCAGTTGGGCGTATTCGTTGGCAAAGGGGTCCCTGTAATGCGGCAATCATACTAAGAGCCCTTTAGTTGTCTGGCGTGAGTTGGTGTATCTTGTATTGCGTACCGTCTAGGATACAAGTCGTTCTTGATTATAAAAAATAGGTCTACGGCGTGATAGACCATGAAAGCGATAGGATGTACGTCGCAGAGGGTGATCGATGTGATCGACAGTAAAAATGCTTCTGAACTGTAATACTAGCTTATTCATAATCACGTGACTGTCAGCTTCCAAAAGCGCTCAGCAGCTCGCTCGTTCACTGGCAACCAACAATTTGTAGTTCCGGAGTACCAGCTCGCTCGGTTTAACTTGTTCATATGTTACTATCTCTAATGCATTTCCAGATCAAGCGCTTGTGGGCCGAGCCCATCGTCACAAGAACGACGCACCATATCTTGGGCCTCTGGTCTCCCAAGCGACCCCTTATTTTGACTTTTCCAATCATGTCCCGCCGCCGCAGTGCCACGGAATCGGGCTCGATTTCATTCCAACTGCGACCCTGACCCACACGTTATGAGTGGTGCTCAGCCGACGGTTTCATCGAGCCGCAGATATAACCTTCCGCAGCTGTCGTCGTTCGCGTGCACAGCCAACAGACTCACCAGGATGCTGCCTCTCAGCCGCAAGAGGTTTTTGGCCCCCTTACTTGTCGAGCCTCTCTTGCGAAACAGGCAGGCCGAACGACGCTGGATGCTGGGCCGAGTACTACGGGTACCAAACTGACCGTAGACAGCGAACGACGAACGACGATGACGACAGCAGCTTTGATTCCGATTCTTCCTACTCGGATTCTGATTTCGACTCATCTGACGGTGATACCAATGCACATTCCGACTCAGACTCCGACGGGCACTTCGAGCATACCTCTACACCTGCACCGGCCGGCGCATCCAACGACGACGATTCATCATCCGACGAGGACAAGAGCGATCACGAAGAAGAGGATTGACTCTACTGGGAAATGCTTTACACACCGCGACATCGGAGACAGCCCCAGGGTGTCTGTAGGATCAGTATGAGGGATGCAGATAGTCCTATATTTTGCTTTGGTGCATTCGTTTGACGCACCATCGACTGCGGCGACTTGGGTTTTGTCGCCACGCGGCTCTCCTCGATGAATGAAGGATCAACCGGCTTCGGCAGTGCTGCATGCGCTATTACGCCACGTTGGGAATGGGTGATTTGTGTCCTCGTTTCCCACGCACGGATGGTGATGCGGTGATGAGGGAGGCGAACCACGAAAGACAAGGCGGTGTCCATGTGTCGCGGGTCGGAGCCGTTCTGTGGACCGTATGAGCCTGATCCAAACATCAATGCACCACCTTCTTCGTGCGACCGGCTCGCCGTCGTAATCGCGCTGCCTTCCTCAACCCGAGCTGCACAGATATGAATCGGATTTGGAGACAAAAAGACAAGGTCACTATTTCTGAGATTTGAGCTCCTCTGCCCGTTTCCGTTCTTCTGCGGCATATCTTCGCTCCGGCGTAACTTCGCGTCTCCTGCCAAGGAAAATAAACGGGGACTCAGAGGTATGCAGAAAGGCAGTCTAGAGGCTCGCACGCACCGCTGAATTTCAGCTTGCTTCTCCTCCTTTAGCTCTGCTTGCAGTTTTTTGATGGCCAGAGCTCTGGCTGTCTTTTCCATCCTGTCGCCGAAGCTCTAAGACTTGACGGCAGGATGCATATGGGAGCGGCTGAAGTGGGACGATTAGATATGATATGACGAACAGATACGTAGGACGTACGCTGTAGCGAATTTTTGGGACTTCCAGGGTTCCCCAGAGAGTCTGCCATGCGATGAGATCGCAATTGGAATCGGGGTGTGGTCCATGGATGCCAAGAACCCGTAAGCGTAGAGAATGAGCGAGCTGAACGAAGACAGGATCCTTCCGCCCGCTGTCTCACCCGTGGCGACTCACGTTCTCTTCGCCCATTTTTGATGAACTCGCCGTCGCCCGCCCAGGAGGACAACCTCCGTCGTCTTCTTGACCAGCGAGCAGCACGCGCTGACGTCCATCACTCAAGACTTCCTTCTCTCACAGAGTTCTCAGACTCCCCGTCTATCTATAGCCACGCTCATTTCTCCCCGCGGCCACCACATCCCGACTTAAATTCGCCCCGGTTCGACTTTTCTGTCCCGACCCAGTATGCACGGCCCTCCCTCGAGGAAGTGAGGTCATTTACTGCTTCTCCAACCAGCACACAAGGCGCAGACCCGTCCATAAGTACAAATCAAGAAAGAAGGCACTCCCCAGAGTCAGTACCCTCCGAAGACGAAGAGCCCGACCCTCGGCTGAGCTTCCTTGGTCCGACGATGCGATTCCATTCACCGGCTCCCTGGGAAACAGAAGACACCGTTAAGGGCGAAGGAGACCAGGAGGACGACGCCCGCTCAATACTCTCTAAGCGGGGCAGAAGTAAAACCCCAGGTGACGGTTTTATGAGAAATTTTGGCCGGGTGGCACCCGCGAAGTCCACATCAGCCGCACGTCCAAACGTCGAATCTTTGCGTCCCGTAAACGGTACCCGAGACAAGGCTCCTGCCGATAACCAGGTAGCTCACAGTACCATCCCGTGACCCGTGAGTCTGCTACAGATTAAATTACCTTTATGGGCAAATTACTGATGCGTAATTTAGTGCACGACCACAGGCCGCAATGTCACCGCCTTCGGCGTTTCAGGCTACATCCTCATCATCGCGACCGTCAAAACCAGGGTCGGTTTTCACTCCTGTATGAGTTACTATAAGTCACAAGATAAGTCACCTTGCTAGCAGGTCTATATTACATAACTGGTGTGCGTCACGTGCCTGCTTTTCATACAACGCGTCAACGTGTCAACTCTTGCTCTATCGGTTGTGTAACGTATAACCCCTGTTTCCTCTGTATTCTCTTTCCCGTTCGTTGGACATTTTTATAATGTTGACTTCCGATCGAGCCGACACGATCGCATCTTTGACGATGCAGGAATGCTTGTACAATATTTCTCTTTGTACGACAATGACAACAGGTGCCCCCCCAAAAAACCCAGCTTGTGCCGCCTTCATTATGTGCCTGCTTTTCATATGCGTGGACCACTTCAACAAAGTCTTACTCAATCGCATCCACTATCGTGTAACCCCTGTTTCCTATGCTGAAAATTTGACTTGAACATCGTTTGGAGAGCACTTCTTCTCATTACTTCTGCTTGTACTATAGTTATCAATATACTTCTCTCCAATCTTCTCTCAGTATGAAGTTATCAATGGCTACGACTGACAAGAAAACGTCCGTAACCATTTTCCATAACCAAAGCGAGAACAATGTGCACTCAAGCAAGGTTGCAGTCGACAAAGTCGACATATATTTAATCAGGCTAAGTCGATATACTATGCGTGAATGTGGCAGGACTGGCGATCCATATTGACATCAAAGATGCGACAGTAGAAGGTAGGATTGCTGGGGGTGATGATGATGAAAGAAAAAGGCTCTGAAAGTGAGAGAACGCGCTTGTGTTTATGTGCAGAGTACGGAAGTGTCCGTGCATATGCTTGGGAATCTATCAATGACCGACGCATAAACAGACTTCTCACTGTGTTCTTACTTAGGATGTTCATTGCAAGGAGAGCGACCATAAGAAATGGAATCCGTAGATCCACGTAAATCATTTACTCTTCCCAGTCATGCTACGCTCAACTGCTACGGGACTCGGTTTGACTCTTCGGCAATTCTGACGTTACACGGAACTGCGTAGTGACTGGAGTAATATGGGCTTGTAGAAAAGGGCTGCAGGGCGTCCGTATCTTGCAGAATGGGCAATGTTTTTCTAGATGTGTTGGCACAAGAATCCGAGCTCTCGCGCTCGACCTCTGTTGGTCGATCTTCCAAACCAACAACGAGGCTTAGCGAGGACTCGGAGGCATCTATCTGGGTATTAAGGAGCGGCGGCAAGCTGTTCGAACTACGGCACAGTAATGGGGAGGGTGCCAAATTATTGATGGAGAAATGGAACTTCATGGGGTGACATGAAGAATTCCGCGCGTCATAATATAGCGAGGATGAAGAGAGATAGTCTCGAAGACCTGAGGGAAGATATGGATCTCTTCGAGAATTGCGTCGTTAGGGATGGCTGCTTCATATTTTTGGCCTTTGACTCGGTGAACCGGATTCTAACAATAAAAGAGAGAGGGGCGGAAGACGGGAAGAAGGTTGGGAAGAGGGAGTTCCTGGTGCCGTCTCGGTCCTTGAGAATACCACCGGTGCGGGATTAACGGGTTAACTGGATGGCATGGGAGATGTGCGGACAATGTCAGGAATAATGCCAGGCAAAGACTTTCCTTGGCATTATGGTTAGGTGTTAATGGCGTAGGAGCTGTCACTTGAGGAATGGATGGGCCTTCAGACGACGCAGCGCAGAGGGAGACCACGGGTCTAATAACCCTTTCCCTCACGCAGGGGCCGACGGACGAGAATCTGTCACGGAGGGGTACGAAACGTGATCGTCTTGAGCAGGCTCGTCTCTTTTCTACCTTCGTCGAAATCATCCGGCGTCCTATCTAGCAGAAACGTGTTGCTCTGCCAGAGTATCCCAGGCGCCGGCAGCTTCTTCCGTAGCAAGACTCTAATCGCCTTGCGGCAAGCGAAGTTCTGTTGGAGAGACCTGTTGCGACCCGCCATCTGTTGACTGATAGTCGGGAGCGTCCAGGGTGTCACCTTTGACGTCAAGATGGGTACTATCGTCCACCCAGTCACCCGGAGGGCAGTCCCAAATCCCTTCCGCTTCACATAGTACCCGAAAAATCGGTGGGCTCATGTTCAGGGGGGGACATAACACGAGAGTCAAGTTGCTCAGTGGCATGCGGATTTCTTTCCGCTGGGTCACAAAGTTGACCACCTCGATGACTGTGCGGAGGAGATCCCTGTTCTCTCGTGGGAGGCGTGCCAGGAGAGAGGCAAACATATTGAGTAAAGCTTGCGATGGAGGCCTCATGCCCGAAAATTTGGGTAACGCGAAGGTACTCAGCGATGGAGCCTTTCGTAAAGGGCCATTTCGCGATCCACTTGGCAGCGAGGGTCCTTTTCCGCCT